>OX451206.1:48382417-49074703 GCA_949628255.1 Macrophya alboannulata | reverse complement strand
CTGCATGTCTCATTCGCTTACGAAATAAAGAATTTCTTAAATTTCAAGTCGAAAAATTGCTCCTGGTATCAGGAGAACATCTGACCCGAGGAGGTGTGCTGAAATTTTTGGCGGGAAAACCCGCTGAGTGTATGTCTAAGCAAGCATGCCTCTCTCTCTCTCTCTCTCCCTGCATGTCTCATTCGCTTACGAAATAAAGAATTTCTTAAATTTTGGAATCGAAAAATTGCTCCTGGTATCAGGAGAACATCTGACCCGAGGAGGTGTGCTGAAATTTTTGGCGGGAAAACCCCCTGAATGTATGTCTAAGCAAGCATGCCTCTCTCTCTCTCTCTCTCTCTGCATGTCTCATTCGCTTACGAAATAAAGAATTTCTTAAATTTTGGAATCGAAAAATTGCTCCTGGTATCAGGAGAACATCTGACCCGAGGAGGTGTGCTGAAATTTTTGGCGGGAAAACCCCCTGAGTGTATGTCTAAGCAAGCATGCCTCTCTCTCTCTCTCTCTCTCTCTGCATGTCTCATTCGCTTACGAAATAAAGAATTTCTTAAATTTTGGAATCGAAAAATTGCTCCTGGTATCAGGAGAACATCTGACCCGAGGAGGTGTGCTGAAATTTTTGGCGGGAAAACCCGCTGAGTGTATGTCTAAGCAAGCATGCCTCTCTCTCTCTCTCTCTCTCTGCATGTCTCATTCGCTTACGAAATAAAGAATTTCTTAAATTTCAAGTCGAAAAATTGCTCCTGGTATCAGGAGAACATCTGACCCGAGGAGGTGTGCTGAAATTTTTGGCGGGAAAACCCGCTGAGTGTATGTCTAAGCAAGCATGCCTCTCTCTCTCTCTCTCTCTCTCTCTCTCTGCATGTCTCATTCGCTTACGAAATAAAGAATTTCTTAAATTTCAAGTCGAAAAATTGCTCCTGGTATCAGGAGAACATCTGACCCGAGGAGGTGTGCTGAAATTTTTGGCGGGAAAACCCCCTGAGTGTATGTCTAAGCAAGCATGCCTCTCTCTCTCTCTCTCTCTCTCTCTGCATGTCTCATTCGCTTACGAAATAAAGAATTTCTTAAATTTTGGAATCGAAAAATTGCTCCTGGTATCAGGAGAACATCTGACCCGAGGAGGTGTGCTGAAATTTTTGGCGGGAAAACCCGCTGAGTGTATGTCTAAGCAAGCATGCCTCTCTCTCTCTCTCTCTCTCTGCATGTCTCATTCGCTTACGAAATAAAGAATTTCTTAAATTTCAAGTCGAAAAATTGCTCCTGGTATCAGGAGAACATCTGACCCGAGGAGGTGTGCTGAAATTTTTGGCGGGAAAACCCGCTGAGTGTATGTCTAAGCAAGCATGCCTCTCTCTCTCTCTCTCTCCCTGCATGTCTCATTCGCTTACGAAATAAAGAATTTCTTAAATTTCAAGTCGAAAAATTGCTCCTGGTATCAGGAGAACATCTGACCCGAGGAGGTGTGCTGAAATTTTTGGCGGGAAAACCCGCTGAGTGTATGTCTAAGCAAGCATGCCTCTCTCTCTCTCTCTCTCTCTCTCTCTGCATGTCTCATTCGCTTACGAAATAAAGAATTTCTTAAATTTTGGAATCGAAAAATTGCTCCTGGTATCAGGAGAACATCTGACCCGAGGAGGTGTGCTGAAATTTTTGGCGGGAAAAATTAGCAGCGTACATCTAAGCAGGCATGCATTCGTGTAGATGTGTCTTTATGCATATCTTATTCGCTTAAGTTATTGAGAGTTTGTGAAATAAAATAATTAAAGTCGTCACAGAGCTCCCATGTGAACTCATTGACGCCACTAGGCCGTGTTACCGCGTTGACTGGCGCTGATACCATGAAAGGAACAAGCCCAATATCAAGAAGAATACTTACCTGTGGATTTGGTATAAAAGGACAAGGCCAGGAGCAAAATTTTTTGAACTACAGGCCTCTGAACCATAAAGCAATATCTCTAATCCCACACGGAACAAGAATTGGGCTACCTCCGATGAAGGGATAAGCTCCTTAAAAAGAAGAAGATATTCAGATTGCATTTTTTTCTCCTGCGATTATTGGGTAAATATTCTAATTTTTCTTTGTAAAAATGGACCATCAATCGCCAACAAACGATTCTATATCGATTAAAGTCAAAATGGATCAAAAGTAATACGATCGGGGGGCTAACTAAAAAAATGCCCCAGGCTAATCTAAAAAAATTGTTTTCCAATCAACGGATTACTGTCAAACGTCCGGATTAGTCCATCATTCACCAACAAACAACCGACAAACGATTGCAAAGACAATTATTAATTCCGAGCAGCTGAGGGGCTAACTATGTGGAGGTTTCACCTACATCCGCAATTTATCTGTGAATTGTGATCTTTCTATCTCCGAAGTTTTGAAAGCTCCAGTAACATCAAATATGTAAATTTTCAGTATCTTGTACTTAGTTCTAAAATTTCTTTGATGTTAGACCCGGGTGAATACCCGCGACCTTTTGCACAGGTATATCCATATAACTCTATAATATACACATACCCATATCTATATTTATAAATATGCAGCGTAGAGAGTAACAGCCGCTTTTCTCGTACCCCTCTCTCCCTTTTCTCCGTAAAATTCCTTCACTGTATGTGTAGTAGCTGGTGAACAAGTGTGCGGGGTCGGTTTTATATTGATTTGCGGGAGCGTCGTCGTCGTCGCCGCGGTGCCTCCGCCGTTTCGAGCCCACGAACACACGAGCGAAGGTTCGCCCTTGCAAGTGCTAATATATTATTAATATTCTTGAATATTACCCAAAAATGAATTACCTTTCAGTTTAAATTGCAGCAAAAAAATTGCCAAAAATTATTATTAACTGCTTGGAATACGGCTGTATTAATACTTCCGGATCATCGGGGTAAAGCATTAAAAAAAAAGAATGTGCTAGCTCAGCGTTCAGGTCACATAACGCAGCTGTAGACCTCAAAATGGAATTTTTTTCCTACACCTTTCAGCCAACACATCGAAACTCGTATTTTTTTTTCTTCTTCAAACGCGTGGGTGAATTCATTTCAATTAACAATCGAACATTTTCCCTGCAGTTGTACAGTACAGAAATAATATCGAGGTTCGAGTACCTCAAATTTGTTCAAAAACTTGGCCACATCTAATAAAACTAAAATTTAAAATGAGCTACGGACTAATCAGCACGTATAACAGAAATATCAAGGCTTTTGTTAAGTGAACCAAGTCAGCCGGAACTCTGTACCGTAGCTATTAAGCCTTTCATTCGCTTTAATTTAGGTACGATTCTTCAACTCCAGGTCCATGTACGATGTACTCGTGTACATGTTTGTTCAAATTATTACAAAAATCCACTAGAAATATGTTAAGATATTTTCCTATATGCAGCCCTCTGGTTTTGTCGAAGGGACTGATTAAGATTCAATTGTATCGTATAAATATACTCTTGTTATAGACATTTAATTCAAGATACAATGAAAATTATCATGAAGAATCCATGAAGTTAAAAGAAAAAAAAAAGAGATACACGGAGCAAAGTGGATACTGCGTTACCATATATCATATGTAATGTAAGTATTACCTATACACTTAACGTGCATAAAAATTGCCGCTTATACAATATACATATACCTATTTGCAACATCGTTTTATGATCTGATGTGTAAGTGTGTTATAGATATGCGAAGATACTACTATCGGAGTGAATTTTTCAATTACGTAAACCTCCACGTACAAACAGGCATAATTTTGGTGTGGTATTATGACACACAGGTTGTGCACAAGCCTGTGTTGAACACGTCATACAGTACGATCAAACATGTTTACAATAGACGTAGCTGGTTGTATAGTTAAACTAATTTTCTAAGCTTACGTAAAAACGTTACGATATCTCTATTACTCCATCTCTCTCTCTCTCTCTCTTGCTCTCTATAGTTATACACGGATGAAAATTGTTTAAGAAAAAACAATTTTTTCGTCTAATCGCGTACGATACATACGTACCTATATACGAATACGAAAAAAATCACTAGGTATATATAGCTACATGTACACATCGTGATAAACAAGAGGGGCAAAATATGTAGGCCAAGAGATGATGAGACATAGCTGAAGAATTTTTGACATACGATATATGTATGTATGAAGCGGTATGACCTTTCGTCGGAATACGCTTACCCCGATAACAAATTATTGCAAGTGTAATTATATTGTATACCTTATACAAATGAAACGTGTTGTGTGTATGTAGTTCGACGTTCAACACACTAGTTCACGCATGTACTTATTCATCATGGGGAGAGATAGAGCTGGATGGAATCGAATGTGACGGTTTTAAATGAAAGAACAATTGTTATGGAATTAACAACACGTACGGTCGCTTTAACAGTGCATCGAGGAATCAATAAAGCTGTTAGCCTGCAGTATTATAGCTGCGCCATTATCGTGCATTTACTTAACGTATATCAGAATTTCGCAATTCAATGATTCATAGTCAATAATTATGATTCACTTTATCGTGATTATTTTTTTTATTTTTTGAACACTTCTCGGGTAAATTTAACGGACGTATACCTATGCTCAGATTAAGGCAAAGGTCAATGTCGACGAAACGTTCATTAAATACAAAATCGACGAAATGTCTAATAGATACTTGAATGGGAATTACTTTCCTTAGAGATAATTCCTGGTACTCTGCATGATTATCCGAGGTCAGACGTAAAGTACAAATCGCTCCCTCTCTCTCTCTCCCTCTCTTTGCAGGGAGACACTAGAGAGTTTCGAGAATTATTTCTCGTTTCATCGAAGGTTGAATTAATCATGATATTCCGTTAATTATTAGTTATAGAGTTATAACATTAACTCTGTGTGTTTCAATTTATTATCCTCTTGCTGCTGCAGACGATGGAATCATGAACGCTCCTTATCGCAATTCGTTGTGTATGTATATACATATATACCGGATGTGCAAGATTCATTTATCACAACGCCAGTATGCGGGGCATGTCTGGGAGAATATGTGCTGTAAATAATTATTCTAATTCGTAACTCATTTTTTTTTTCTTTTTAAATCTCATTACGGTACATTACAAAGCACGAGATTAAACCCATGCGAAGATATTCAAAACATTGATTATTGATTGTAAAAGCGACCCTCGAAATTGAAGAAAAAGAGAAATTAAATTGTGTAATAAAATTGTGGAAATATTCACACAGCCTTCGACGTTTATGGAACGCGATTTAGAATCTGAATGGAATTGGTTTCAAGGCTGTGCAGGGAAAACCAAGGTTGCGTTTCTTTACGTAAGCTTGCGAATTGACTTGGTTCGCGATATATTGGTAAAGGAGTTGGTATATAGCAAAAGGGTGTAGATAATAGGAGTTAATAAATGTAATAATAAATAAAACTAAGAACGTATATGAACTTTGTTCAAATTAAATTTTTATTAAACACGGTTTTCTGTAACATCGAGGACAAATTGTAACATAAATATTTATTATTGATCATCACTTTCAGCACTCAACAATGAATCTACTAGTAACACTGGAAGAATGTCCCTGCAGGGGCGGCGAAGGGATCTTCGATAATAATTCTTTTCCTTTCTTTTCGTTTTTGTAAATTTTTTTTCTTTTCTTTTTTCTTTTTTAATCTATGTATTCAAACTCTTACAATTTTTTCCTCCCTCACATTGCCTCTGCCAGTGCTCGTTATGATACTCTCAACTATTCCAAATCGCTCAATATCTCTTATCACTCTCTCGCTTTTTATATATCAAAAGATTTTTTTTCTTTTCTTTTTTTTTTTTTTTTCTCTCGATCTTACGTCAATGTTATAATCTGTAAACGAAACTCTTCTCTTTCTTTTACCTTCCCCATAGCCAGTTTTTTTTTTCTTTTTTTTTTTTTCAAATTCTGTAGATTTTCCCAAACACGTAACATATACATCAAAATGATTTTATTATCGATCAACAAATTTTTCAAAAAAAAAAAAAAAATATCAAACAATATATAAATTATAAGCGAGTCGAGTGATATATAATTTATATAGTGAGAATCGGCGTTACGCAGTGTCGGATTTTGGTCACGTATTTCCGGCCGCAAGATACAAGGTATTTTCAGGTAATGCAAAAGGTCTTGAATTGCGTGAATTATACAGAGAGGCTCAAAAAAAAATTCAAGCGTCCAGTTGAGAAAAAAAAAAAAAAGAAAAAAAAAAATGTATATATATTATAATAATAATAATAATAATAATAATAATAATAATACTACTACTAACCCAAACTCACTCTTATATCATGCGAAATCGGTTTTCGGCTAAGAAATACTGTTGACAGTCAATAATTATAATCAATCGCGATCGACAGCATCGATTTTTCCGTTTTATATAACGCTTATATTTATAACAATAAATATATATATATATATATATATATATATATATATATATATATATATATATATATATATATATATATATATATATATATATATATATATATATATATTTATGTATGTATAAGAGGTCTTACAAGTTAGAACACCCATCAAGAATAATTCGTATATTATATTATGTGTATCATCATAATATTATTATAGTTAAGAAATATATTCACGCCTTATGAAATCAAGCCGTACCGATTGTCAGCTCCCGAACGATCGGCGAGGCGGATCCTTTCAGCGTTATTATACTCAAAACCGTTCATATACTTCGATTTTATCATACAACATTGATTTATTCTTGCTTTTTTTCTATTTATTTATTTATTTATTTATTGTTTTTTTTTTTTTTTACGTTTACGGTATATCCCGACGCGCACCCCGTTGCGGGAGGACGGGGCCTTTTATTATAATCGGGGACCGTCGACCAGCTATCACGGGGGGCTCCCACGCGTAAGGAAATTAAATCGACGCTACCGATCGACACGCGCGCGCTTTGCAGTGAACAAACTTATTATGGAATGTACAAATTGTATATTTATTTATTAATTTTTTTTTTTGTTTTTTTTTTTTTTTTTTTACTCATTTCTTCTTCATCTTCTTCTTTCTTCTTCTTTTTGTTTTTCAATTCTGTTATTAATCATCGTACTCCGTTCTTATTACAATTCTTGTTCTTATTTTGCTTCTAATTTCGTTACTCGCTTCATTCGGTCTAACAACAGTAGCAGCAGCCGTTCATAATTGTTGTTATTTATTTATTTATTTATATATTTTATTTATTGTTATTATTTATTTAGATATTTACTCTTCTTGTCTCTCACCGTTTTTCTTTCTATATGTTTTTTTTTTTTTGTTTTCTTTCAATATAATCAAACACCCCCGATTTAGCTCGCGGCAAACAGTGTGGCAGTGGAAATGGAAGTGAAGCCGAAAATCGTAGAAACTTATAAAGTTTCGATTAACGGATCATCATCGTCGCTGGCCTAAACGACAGATTTTAAAATCCCTCTCCCCCACTTCCTGAACCCCGTAAAACACATTCGCGGGTGTTTTTATTATTATTTTTTTCCACGTTTTTTTCTCTCTCGATCTATTGACGTCTTATAATACTATCGCGTATCTCTTCCACTATCTATGTAACTCGGTATTTTTTTACCTTTTTCTTTTAATTTTTTATTTTTTCTCGTACCTCCCCCATTCTCTTTTTACTCGATATTATAATTCTTCCTTTTTTTTTTCCTCCGTTCAATCTGAATCTCGTGAGTTTAAGTTGTACTTTGTTTTTAATTTTATTCGTCGGATAAATTTTCTGCTTTTTTCTTTTTTTGCTTGCTTTTAGTTCAGGCGTGATTTTAAAATATAAGATATAGATTTTCTCGACGAATCAATAAACTCTATCTCTTTCTTTAACCCTTTTCATCTCTCCCTCTCTTCCTTTGTCAAAGTTTTTCGTATACCGTACTCAAGATATAATAATAGACAAACTTGATGGTGACGTTTCGTTTGTTTCTTTTCTCTAAAATATATAATTGTGCTTAGTATTATATTTATTAATTAATAAAACCATTGTTTTATCATACACTCGATGCGGAGGCCAAATTAGATAATTTAATTTATATAATTCAATGTTAAAACTATATGTTATGTAGGTTTGTATGTATAATACGCTAATAATGAGTTTTTTTTTTTTTTTCTAATGTATAACTATACAAATAAAAGAGAAAGGCTTCGCCGTTGAAATTTTTGTTCGGGGTGATTTCAGATTGATTCATTTATTTTTATTTTTTTTTTGCTTTTGTTTCAAGAAATTCAAGATAAATCAGTTGGTAAAATTTCATCCATATAATTATATTTATATATATATATATGTGTGTATATATTCATTCCTTCACCCATTTAAACACCCCGTAACACGCGATATAAATCCCGATACAACATTTATTTATTCACCTATTTATTCATTCATTTATTTATGTATGTATTTACTTCAATGTTTTGTTTCCTGTTTTTTTTTTTTTTTTTTTTCTTTGTTGTTTCATTTTCCATAATATGTTCTATATTATTATTATTATTATTATGTTTTTTTATTATGTATACATGTATCATCAACGATTTTCTTTCTTACTTTTTTTTTTTTTTATCTACGATCTACTACTTCCAACATGTGTATAATATGTATGTATATATATATATATATATATATATATATATATATATATATATATATATATATATATATATATATATATATATATATATATATATATATATATATATATATATATATATATATATATATATATATATATATATATATATATATATATATATTATATATAACATAGTAGTTTTATGCTCGGGGATGATGTATGTATAGGGAGATTTTTCTGGGCATGCGGTATGGTATACGTACTCCATATACATACCTATGTATACGATAACTGCAGTTTTTTTTTTTTTTTTCTTTCTTTTGTCGATCGGGGTTTTTTTTTATATATATATGTATATATTTAAAAGTTGTATTATTACTTGTTTTGGCGGTTGTTTTTTTTTCTTCTTCTTCTTCTTCTTCTTCCTTTTATTTATTTGTTCATTTATTTATTTATTTTTTAACTTAGCGAATATGAATATGATAGTTACGACGATGAGTTTTCTTTTTTTTTTTCTTTTTCTTTTTTTTTTTTTTTCTCGAAATGATATGATACGTGTCGGTTCAATATTTCTTTCCCTACCTCTCTTTCTCATTCTTTCTTTCTTTTCTTTCCAACCACCGACACATTATTTATAATAGGAAATATTCCTCCCCCATTTATCATACGGTAGATATACTTCAAAAAAGACAAGGAAAAAAAAACCAAAAAAAAGAAGGTAAATTTAGAAAAAAAAAAAAAAAAAACAGAAAATGATGCAATCTGCTTTTTTCTTCTTTTTTTATTCTAACTGAAATTTTAGTTCTTTTTCTTTCTCTTCTTCTTTTAATTACTGCTACTTTTTGTTGTTTCTTTTTTTTTTTTACTGTTGTTGTTTCAATTTAATTTCTCATATTGCGCGATTGAACTATTTATTTTATATAATATGCGTTTGTCATATATATATACCTATATGTATATAATAATGTATGTAACAACTAGAACGTTTTACACATCTGTGGCAGTAAATTAATATAACAGTAGTAGTAGTAATAATAACAATAATAATAATAATAATAATAATGATAATAATAATGAATAATTAGGGATATTTTTGTACCTGGGAAATTTATGTGATCAAATAATAATAATAATAATAATTACTTGTGTGTGTGTATATATGTATAGATTACGAATTATATTGTATGCATGTCGATTTCTGTTTTTTTTTTTGTTATATTATTATTATTATTGTTGAATAGGGGGGTGTTTTTTTGAGGGGGGTGGTTTGGGAGGAGGGGGAGAAGAATATTCCCGCGTGAATTAGTCCCGTTTGTAGTAACGCTTCACACCTTGGTGTAGAGGAAAATGGCGACGATTAAACCGTAGAGACCCAATACTTCGGCGAAAATTAGGATCAAGATCATACCGACGAAGAGACGAGGCTGTTGGGCGGTACCTCTTACACCAGCGTCACCCACTATACCAATTGCGAAACCTGCTGCTAGACCAGAAAAACCTACGGCTAGACCTGCGCCAAGATGAATGAAACCCCTGAAACAAACATACAAAGATCATTTTTTTTTTTTTTTTAATAATTTAGAAAAATTTAGAAACAAAAAATTTGACCATTATAAAATAATATAATGTATATATTATTATTATTATAATCGTAGAGCTATGTACAGGTATGTATGCGTACATATATGTAGATACGTATATCTATACGTGCGGCGGTGGTTATTCCATCACTGCAGACACGCGAAGTAAAAATGTCGAAATGAAAACCGGGTCTATATCCGTCCGGTGTGTTGCGTCCAGACGAGCGATCTAACTATAGGTTTAAAGTTTTAGAAGTCTAGACTTCTCTAGACTCGACTCGACTCGGTTATACGCGATCTATATAATTCTCCCACGTCAATTCGTCATTAGTTTTCCGCTCGTGTATGAAATCGCACGTTTTAGTTTTTCTTTTTCTTTTTTTCATCCATTTCAGAATAAGAAAAAAAATCTTCACAATGATAAAGAGAGAGAGACACCGTGATATGCACGTGGGTTTATTATATATTTTTATAATTCAATCAATCAATCAATCGAGATACTTGGAATTTCAATAATATGTTTACCATATGGTATGTATATTTTTTATTACAGTAGTGAAATTTTTTTTTTATTTTCATCTACTTAAGAATTTTGAGATGGTTTTTTATTTCTGTTCACGATTTTCAGACGAAATAAAGAAAAGATTGATGAATATAAATAAAAAAAAAAATTAAAGTATTCTTGTTTCATTTTAAACTGTGCAGCAGTTATTAGCATAGTCATATATAGATATGACAGAATAGATTCACAATTAATTGATTAAATAATTAATTGAACAGAAAAAAAATTTAAGGGGTTAAAAAATTTTTTTTGTTTATCCTCGATGTTTTGACATTTAACGGTTATATAGCCTTGAAAAACGTGCGCGGTGGAATAACTCTAAATATACCGTAGTAGTGGAGCTATTAATATATACCTATATTATACACATATAACTCCGTGTCTTAAAACACTTTTCCAAACTGTATATAGAGAATCTATTTATAAGGAATATATTTACGTATGAGTTTCAATTTTAATCTCAATTTTTCTTAGCTTTTTTCACGCACTAAAAAATGGAGGAAAAAAAAGAAAAACTCAAGAATAATATTCACCAATTTATCATATTTACAATTTTGGTGCAGGATTGCTGCCTAAACCTGGGATTTGATTTTAAAAAACAAGAACAAAAAACACACTTGAAAACCGAGTGATTATTGATTTGATTGATTAGAGATTTGAAAATGAATTCAAATGATATAGATTTTTTATAATCACGAAAAGAGATCGTTTTATAATTTTATAAGAATCAACCGCGATTTATTAAGAAATAAAGCGGAGAATTCGCTATCAGCTGTTCGCACTTACGTTATATTCAACACTTACGAAATATTAAACATTACAATATAATACGTCGTTTTTACTCAGAACAGAAGTCGTATATTTTATCAGCAAAACGTAAAAACGATACTGGGGAATAAGAATAAGAAAAAGAAAAAAAAAAAAAAGTATATCCGAGTATTCATAGCTCTATGTACTGTTGTAGCAACAATTCACGGTCTTATCGGGAGTGACATGAATGCTAATACATTAATTTCGGCCCTTTATACTTTATTAATAATTACTAAATTTATTAGATATAATACGCTGAATTCCGGATAAAATATTCAATCGATGAATGAGGGAAATAAAAAAGGGGAAAAGAAAAGAAAAAAATGTATGTATACTCTGTAAAAGCCGTAACGTTATACATACATACAAACAACGACGTGAGATTATTTGTTTACGAAGAAATTTATGAGGTGTGTGTAGTTATTATATATAGGTTATATGCGTATATTACCTACCTACCTAACGGGTACAGGGCTGGTTTTATACGATTTATTTTTATTTCTGTTTAAACAGCGAGCCATATACATATATATACCTCGACATACTCACACTCAGAAATATAATTCCGAGGAAGAAGCGTGGACAGCGAAGTGCGGTGGCTGATAATAGGTGAAGATTATAATAACAAGATATAAACCGTGTAATAAACTCTGTTGTAACTAATCTATACGAAAGATAAAACTTCCTTTTCTGACAACTCTATAGATTCGTTTCACTTCTTAAGTCCATCGATTTCATATATATGTATGTGTATACATATAATAATGCTGCACCTAAAATAATTGTCCGAATACAAGAAATGTGAATCATCGTTCTGCAGGTATATTATGTATCAAAATATGACGACGACGACTACGACGATGATGAAAATAATTATAATAATATCGTTTTTTATTCTATTTAATTTTTTTTTTTTAACTTACGTTAGTCAAAAATATATATCTCGCGTACGTACGGACATACGTACGTATACATAAAGATTTTCTCTGATGCTGGTAGGTCCAGTGCATATTTATGTACGTATCCTCGCTGCTAGCTACACTACCTACCTACGACTACTATAGGTATATATGTATGGTAGTATATATATACCTATGTAACTATTACTTTATTGAATTTTATCAAAGACAAGAATCGACCTCAGCATAAACGTCTATTATACCTAGAGAAGATTTACATACTTGACCTGACCTGCAGGAGAAAAATGACTAGTTTTTTTTTTTTTTTTTCTTCTATAGTCCAACATATAATACGTATAGGTACATAGATATTTTAATTCATTTTATACTGTACATAAATTATTAATGGCAACGTTAATTCGGATATATGTATGAGTATTATATACTTATTGGAAATATTAGGTACTATTCGAATAATAATGATGATATACTTTTTTCTTTTCCTTCTCTCTAGTTTTTACTGAATCTCCTCATAGTCGGTTACGATTAATATACTTGTAGGAAAATCTTGCCAGGTTGAGTACCGCTTTTTCGAAAGCTCGTAAAAACTCTTAGAAGCTTTTAGTTTTATAGAGTATTATTTTATAGGTATATACGTGCGAGATTCACTTGCGACAACTGTACGAGGGGATCAGAGAAATGAAGAAACAAGATACAGAAGAAATTGAAAAAAATAAAAATGAATAAAAAAAAAAGGAAAAACGAGAATTTGGATATCTGGTGCAGGTTGAAAAAAGCTTCTTCTATTCTTTTTTTTCCCCTCTTCACTAATTAAATCTCCGATGAATGAATGAATGAATGAATGAATGCAAGTACTTACTTGAAAAGGTTGTAACCGGCCGTTACCGCGCTCATCGATCCTACGATCAAAATCGCCACCACCAGACCGTAAATGGCTATAATACCCGCCATGACGACGGGAATGATGGATTTCATGATCAGCTCAGGCCTCATGACGGACATGGCTGCAATACCGGTACCGGATTTTGCAGTTCCGTACGCCGCTCCGAGGGCTGTAAATTAAAAAAGTAGAAAACACAAAATTAAAAATAGTTTAAAAGTCAATTTATTTCTTATTCATTATCATTCAGAATATAAAAACATATCTAACGTTTCTTTTTTTTTTGGAGAAGAAGTAGAAGAGATTTTTGGTTTCATTAATTTGGATCATTTCTATTTTTATCTCATATATATGGATACGAAATTTTAATTACTTTTTCTTGCGTTCATATAACGTATACCTATAGTATGTATAATGTAATTTTACTCAAGATTTCTATACACCTCGTTAAATTACGACTTTATAAACCGCGAGACATTTAAAAAACATTTTTACATAATTATATTATATTATATCATATTCAACTCAATTCAATTTTGTTACTCATTTCAATTAGCTACCGCGGGTACTTTTCTTTGATGTATATTATATACATGTATGTATGTATATATATATATATATATATATATATATATATATATATATATATATATATATATATATATATATATATATATATATATATATATATATATATATATATATATATAGGTGGAATTGTTTTGTTAACAGAAGCCACCACATCGTATTCGTAGCCACTACGATATTATAATGCTCGTGGATTTTGACGAGGTGCCAAAGTCTTGACTATAGCTATATTCAACCTGCAGCGTCCAGGGCGCCTGAAGTTACTTTATCGCGAATAATTGTAATGATAATGACAATAATAATGATGATGATAACAATGATAGTAATATCAAACTTTCAAAATTCTGGGCGACAAAGAAAACGATAAGAATATTGAAGTACACACGCATTGAATTTCATGCAATTTATTCATGAATATATGACAATTTCTCATCATTTATTGCCTGCTATTCTCTTTTTTTTTTTTTGTACCATTTTTATAACTTTGAAAAACTTTCGTTATTCTATGAATTTGCGGGAAAACGCTGTACGACGTTAGTAAATTAAAATTTTAAATCGTAATTCTAACAGCTTTATTTGTTCTTGGTATATGGAAACAATATGAAACCACTTTGAAATTAGTAGTTGAAGTAAATAAACAGGAAAAAAAAAATTACGTAAGCCGTTACGCCCCTTTGATATCGTCAATAACCCGATTCTATTGAACAGAGTATACAAATTTTGAAGAAAAAAAAAATCAAATCTATTATTCTGACCAAGAAGTATATATACCTACATGATTTAATAAACATGTATTTATTCAAAGGCAAAGATTTCATTGGGAAAATATAATTGTCAAAGACAAGACGAAAAAAAAAGCCATCATCGGCATGAGACCCCGGGGCGGGGCACACCGTCTGTAATAATGCGATTCCGTAAAGTAATTTCCTTCTAAAATAAAATCGTGTAAATTTTTTTAAATAAAAGTAATGCGTTCATTATGCAGTTAAATGCGCCTGTAATGAAATATTCTCGATAGTAGATTTTCCTCTCATACGAATTTCGGACGATACAAGTTAATGAAGTGTATGTTCCAGCCAGCATGAGCGATAGATGTAGATACTACAGTCACATGACCACTCGTGTTGGTAGTCACATGACAATCATGTAAGTCCCAACCTCGTGAGCTAGGGGGGCGTGGCACGGGCCGGGATAGTGTTTTTGTTAATAATTTCAAACATTCGAATCCCCTGGGACAAGAATTTGGTTCGATTTTAGTTAAATTCGTTCAGAAGAACGATGAGAGGCTTTTGCTATACTATAGCAACACGACCAATTAGGCCGGTAACCAAAAATCATATTCCTCAGATTATGCAGCGGCTGAGGTTTGAGGTCGGGGTGTTTTTTTTTTCTCTCTTCTACTGTTGGTGTTTCAAGCAACACTAGTTGTTTGAAAACGCTAAATTGTGATAAGAAAGGGTAGAATTGTGCCAGCTAATGAATAGATACTAGTTCATTCACGTCGAGTCGCAAGTTCTTCCGAGTACAGAGAATTCTGGCGCACGGGAGGACGAGATTCGTATTGATTTCTAGATAGAGTATAGCAGAGTAGACGACGAGGACTGACGCCCACGACGAAACACGAATATACTCGAGTTTCGGCGCAACAAATGCCAGCTTCTTTCTCTATTCCCCCGGGTTATTAGCCGTAAATATTGCGAAAAAAAAGGGAAAGAAAAAAAAGAGTCCCGTTGGTTTTAGACTCATAACCGACTCCGCAGCGGAAATAATAGATAGAAGATATAAGCGTTAGAGAAGCCGATATATATATATGCTACGTGCCCGTTCGTAAAAAGTACAATTTTACGTTATTTAATTCCGTAAAATCAAAATGGCACGGTTCAACATTTCGGCTCATTACGAAACGAATAATCTAGATCGAGAAAATGGCGCTCCAAAATAGGATCCAGCCTTTGTGCTATTCGGCCGCAAGTTTACTCCGGCGAATAATAATTTGTCAGTAAATTAATCAGTTTTCACATTATCTCACTCTTCGTTTCGCCGCTACGTACTACGTATGAAGTTTTTTTTTTTCAGATTCAATCGTATTGATGAAAATTGCACATACAAGATACGTCGTAGCGAGTTCTAAGTTAGCTATTGAACATGTTCATGTTTCTTGATAATCTAAACGTCTCGTTAGCTCAAACAGACGAATAGCGGATAAAGATGAATAAACTTACCGGAAAAGACGATCGCCGATACGGCACCCATTACTCCAAAGAACGGCGCGTAGACCGGATTTTCTTCTCCAATTGCACTCATTTTCGGTCGAGTTTAGTTTTTAGAGTATTTACAGGTTATTAAACACAGGTCAGTGAAGAAGAACAATCTTCATACACTCACTTCACTAAACTAGTGGCACTGTCAAATATGGCCTACACAGTGAAAAGGGTCATGTGACGAGGAGCAAGAGGCGAGGTGCGCGATGCTCGGGTGGGATGTGTATCGTTATGCTATTGGCTCCCAACTAGACCGAACCTCAGCGAAAGCGAATCGCATTCGATGTCTTATCCTTTATAGCTGACGTCAGTGGGTAAGATAGGTTCGCTGACTGGACGAAACGTTTCAAAAACGGATGAAGCGCTTCGATTTTCGAGGAAGCGTTGCGCACCATAGAGTCTCGTGACTTGCATTTCCGTCATTTTCACTACTTCACAGCGCCGTTCGGACTCCGATTATAAAAAACTATCCCCTTTAAGATGCCTCAAGAATAAAACTACCCTATTATAAAAAAATTTTCGATATGTATTTCGTAATTTGTCATTTATTCAAATTAGCCGACGCCCGATTTTAAACACATGACCGATTATATGAACGCAGCCATTCGTATTCGAGTCTGCTTTTTCCGCTTAAATTTTTCACACAAACGCAGCCGACGCATTTCAAACATGTGCTTCTGCTAGGGTTAATACAAACACACCGCATATTACCACTTCCAATTATTTAACTTTTTAACGACACAATGAAATTCGCATATAAGGTGCGTTTAGTTATTTCTATTAATTTAACACTACGGGTCAAAATTTCGATCGCCGATTGCCTCAACTTTCATTTTTCCAACCTATGAATCCTAACCTAAACCTAAGTCCACCAAGCTAAATTTTATACTGTATTTTTTTCAATTACAGTTCAGTAATTTACTGGGAACGGTTTACCACAAAGGAGACTTATTATTTTCTCCGGATGGAAACTCCGTGATAAGTCCGGTTGGAAATAGAATAACAATTTTCGATCTTAAAAAGTAAGTGTTTACCACATGTACTGTACCTCACATCGTATTATGTCTTAAAAATACACCGATTATTTTAACGCTGAATATTTATGAACAAAAATTCACAGTAACAAGTCAACAACGCTTCCAGTAGAAAGCAGATTCAATTACACATCCATCGACATTTCACCCAATGGTTTTATCCTGATAGCAGTAAACGAAGGTAACCAATAATTTTCTTAGCCTTTCTATTGTTTTTAGATGAATCGATTTTAATAACAAAAGAAAAAAAAAATTATTCTATTGCAGAAGGAGAAGCAAATCTAATAAGCCTAGTAAGCAGAACAGTTATTCACAAGTATAGATTTAAACGGCGAGTAAGATGCATAAAATTTTCACCAGATGGGAAGCATTTTGCTGTATGCAAAGAAAACAATGGTAAATTATTAATGACTTCATATTTATTCATATTTATTGACGAAAAATAATTAAAAATCAATTTTAGTGTTTAATTGTCGTTGTTTTGATCCCCAGGTTCATTTTTTTAGATGTTTGATTCATATTTATAGCAAAAAACACTCAAAAACGATTTTACTTGTTCCTTTTTTTATGCTTTGATTCATGAATTCATTTTCCTTAATATTTCGTTAATTTTTTCCAGTCTTCGTATTCAAAGCGCCAGGCTTACTGACCGGTGAATTGAACCCGTTTGTTATGGAGAGAATATTTCACGGAGCCTTTGACGAGACTACTTACATCGACTGGTCTTCAGATTCAAAAATTCTGGCTGTTGGATCTAAAGACAACTCGACGAGATTGTACAGCTTAGAAAAATGGGCAAATTTTAAGACCTATTCGCTTGGGAGTCATTCAGACTCGATAGTTGGCTGTTTTTTTGAGAAAAATACTTACGATCTTTCCACAATTAGCAGGTCGAATTTTTACTCGCTTAGTTTTATGGTAATAACGATTTGATGGTGGTTTTAATTGGCAAATATTATTAATTTTTTATCTCAGAAATGGTCAGTTATGTGTTTGGGAATGCAGCATCGAACCTGACGCATTAACACCGTGGGAACCGCTGGCCAAGAAACAAAAACCTAAAGAAAGCGATAGCGAAGATGACATCGATTTTGATAAGGCTTTGGAGAAGACTGAAAAACAAAAAAAGAGGGATAATCATGCTTTGATAGAGTCGGGTAAAAGTTCTTTCAGTTAATTACCTAGTGAGGATTAAAATAAGTAAACTAATAATGTCGGAAATCTCCAAAGTTGCTGAATTTTAATTGATTTAGAATCGGGTTTAATTTCTGAATAAAATTTACTTTCCAGTCGAAGAAGAGGCTGCTTCTGAAGAGGAGCCTAAAGCAAAGGAAACTGAAGTTGCAAGACTGTTCTACAAAAGATTAGCAAGACATTACCTAGGAGACGAAGTTCGTAAACAAAACCGAGAGGCTGTTCTAACTTCTGCAGCTTATCATCGTGACACAAAAATCTTAGTCACTGGGTTCAGTACTGGAGCTTTTTTTATTCATGAAATGCCTGAAGTTAATATGATCCATTCCCTCAGGTAATTTCATGTCAAATTTACACTCCCCTCTTTTTTTCGCTCATTAAAACCTTTTGATATCATTTCAACAAATTTATTCCAGCATTTCGGACCAGTGTATCTCTTCAATAGCTCTCAATAACACCGGGGATTGGATAAGCCTTGGTTGTTCTGGCCTAGGGCAATTACTCGTATGGGAATGGCAGAGTGAAAGTTACGCCATGAAGCAGCAGGGTCATAGCACGAACATGAACTGTTTGTCTTACAGTCCGGATGGCCAATACATAGTTACTGGCGGCGACGACGGAAAAGTTAAACTATGGAATGCATCGACTGGATTTTGCACAATCACTTTTCAAGAACATTCTTCTGCTATTACCGGCGTTTTGTTTAGCCATAATCGAAAGTTCGTTGTATCAGCTTCACTGGACGGAACTGTTCGAGCCTATGATATGACTAGGTACAGGAATTTTCGCACTTTGGCTTCTCCTCGTCCGGTTCAATTCGCCTGTTTGGCTCTAGATGCAAGCGACGAATTTCTTGCTGCTGGCGGACAAGATGTATTTGAAATCTTCTTGTGGAGTATCAAGCTTGGCAGACTTCTCGAAGTTAGTCTTACCTCCAACATTTCATTCATTTGCCAATTTGAAGATCTATAAATTTTACAGGAATTGAATAAAAAGATTAATGCTCGAATGGAAGGATCTTCAAAGAAATGCAAACTGTTTTGCAATCAGAAAACATCGATATTTCTTAAACTGAATATTTTTGTTTTAAATAAACAGATTCTAAGTGGACACGAAGGTCCGGTAGCAAGTCTGGCCTTTAGTCCGAGTCCCGCAAGTTCAGCATTGGCGTCTGTTTCATGGGACAAAACTCTGAAATTATGGAATGCAATAGAGAGTGGATCTAGCCATGAAACCATCCAGTTAACATCAGATGGTTTATGTGTAGTGTACAAGCCCGACGGTCAAGAAGTGGCTGTTGCTACACTTGATGGACAAATTTCGTTTTTTGATACTAAAACTTCTGATCAGACTGGCAGCATCGAAGGAAAGAATGATCTGGGCAGTGGAAGATCGGACACAGACCTTGTAACAGCGAAAAAGAGCCTGCAGGGAAAGTCAGTGGCTAAAATTAGCTCTAAAAAAAATTTTCCTTCATAAAAGCACTGCTTATTAATTTCAGTATCTCATTCTAGAGCGTTTAATAGCCTTTGCTACACGGCAGATGGTTCTTGTATACTGGCAGGAGGACAGTCAAAAAATGTTTGCATTTACAACGTTAAAGAATCTATACTTTTGAAAAAATTTGAAGTAACACAGAATCGATCGTTCGATGCGGTTGACGTAAGTTGATGGAAACTCGAGCATTTCTAATCAACGAATTGAACGATTTTTAATTCCTCAACGATTTTGTCATCTACAGGACTTTATAAACAGAAGAAAAATGACTGATTTTGGAAATCTCGCGCTTGTTGAAGACAGAGATGAAAATGAGGGAGAAAAGGTATCCCTTCGTTTGCCAGGAGTCAGGAAAGGCGATATGGCAAGCAGAATAATTAAGCCAGAAGTTAGAGTTTTTAGTCTACAATTTTCGCCGACTGGTAAAGGATTATAATGCTTTCTAAGAATTGTTCAAAGGATGTTATCGGTTCATGAAAAGTTTTTCAATTATTAAACTTTTTAAACAATTTTTAGGACAGTCTTGGGCAGCAGCTACTACAGAAGGACTCTTGATATACTCATTGGACATGGGACTAGTTTTTGATCCGTTCGAATTGGAGCTTGGAATAACTCCCCAAACAGTAAAAGATACTTTAAATAAAAGGGAACATGCCAAGGGTTCGTTTTCTCTCATTTAATTTTTGATATTTGTAACAATCACTTATAAGTCTTTTGTTCGAACAATATAACATGTTGATATACTGTTATTCATTCATTCCAGCTCTAATGATGGCCCTTAAACTCAACGAGAAGAATTTGATACAAGAAGTAATCGAAAATGTTCCATACGCAGACAGTGAGTTCAGAAAAAAATGGAATAAAATAAAAAAATAAATAAATCCGATTTACATTAAAGAAAATCAAAATTATTTTTACCTGATTAAGACATATCTGTCGATACATTTAATGCTTGTTATTATAAAAATTGATTTCCTTTCAGTCGAATTAACAATAACAGGCCTTCCCGACGTCTACATAGAGAGAGTATTGAAATTCGTTGCATCAGAGTTAGAAAATACGAGACATATTCATTTCTACCTCATATGGATCAACACAATACTAACGAGGCAGGGATCGAAAATAAATTCTTCTACACAAATGCCGGTGCTTTTGACGCTGCAGAAAAATATGCAAAGGAAATACGACGAATTGAGTAAAATGTTAGTATTCAAAGTTAAAAAAGTTTTCAAGTTTTTAATTGTCTTATTTTAAAAAAAATTAACGGGATTTTTTTTTTTTTATCAACGATATTTTCAGCTGTGATTTTAATCAGTATACAATTAAGTACATCGAAAGATTGGGAGAGCATAAAGCAGCTAAGCAGGTGAAAGAAAATGACGAAGAGTCTAGCGAGGAAGAAGAATTCCGGAACGGATTGTCAGCTGATGGAATGGAAGTCGATTGATAAACGTTATATGACGCGTAATTCTTGTACATATAGTTGATACATGTTGATAACGCTTTAATAAGAATTTTTTTATTGTCCAATATTAGAAAACAAAAAATATCAAGATATTATATCATCGTTTTATTTTTTACATAAAATATAATTAAAATACATCTCTGTCTCGATCTGTTGTTACATACTTTTTACATTATTAATATTATCATTATTATTGTTTTTATTATTATTATTTATTATATTACACGAAGAGTATTATCGCGATGAATACACAGAATCGTCAGTTTTTCATTGGAAAATTCTTATTTTTCCTGATTTGATATAGTAATTCATAAATAATTATGTTTTGAATAATCTCTATTCATCTTCAGACCGTATTCAATAATCACAGCATCAATAATGAACATCCAGCCAATAATTTGCTGCAATTTTTTTTATCATCTATTTTTTTTTTTTTCTGTTTCTTTTTTATTTTATATCATAATAATGGAGTGAACATTCCAAAAACTAATCAATTCTTTTGTATTACGTTGAAAGTTCGAATTTATAATTTGAAACTTTTTGCCTTAATGAAGAATAAATAATTTATAAAGAAAAAAAATTTAGGGTTTGATTTTTTGGATACTAAAATTTAGCCTTTCACGTAGTATATTGATTTAAATATGCCTAACTCGTACATAGAGCGTTCGTTTTAGGAAATTGCTTGAAAATCTGGATTGCAACGAATCCATTAGAAATGAAAAAAAAAATTATTTTCCTCCAGACAAGGAAGACATCCGATCAAACATTCGTTGTTTTCATTAAATGTTTAACAACGAAATGCTGTAAGTATATAATATATGTATATTATAATTTTAATATCCTTATGCTTATAATATTTTAAGCGTTATACACAGAATTATAATATCTGATGATAAATAATAAAATTTGATTGATATTTATAGACTTGAGATTGAACAAACACGCTTTTTTTTGCCAATTTTCTCCGTCTTAGGAAAGAACGATAAATAAACTGACAGAAATTAGAAATTCAAAATAAATAATAAAAATAAATAGAAATAAAACAGATATTGACGACAATTCGCTAGGCTTGATTAAGACGTTGTTTTTAGCAAAAGTATTGGCCAATATAATACGACGAATAGAAGAAATAAAGCTGGGAAAACTATACGACTTTTACGATCTAACTCATTCCATCTTGCCTTTTCCAAGGCACCACCTAACTCGTGATCTATCCACGATGTCTGCAAAAGACGCCTACTTCCGGCACGTTTTCGTCGCGGTTGAGGAGCGTAAGTCGATTCGCAATCCCATGCCGTTACACATGGAGTTTTTTCCATAGCCGCTATTCTCTGTAATAATATGATCGTTCAAAATTTTTTTCAAATTTAGTATAACAAATATAGGCAGGTTTAATATGCAAAGGAAAAAAAAAACCAGAAATAGTTTCAAATATTTGCGGAATGGTTAGGCGAAAATTAGGGCCACCGATTTCTAGTTGTATAATTATTGCGGAATGAGAACAGTTTAAACTACAGGCGATCACAGAATTGAGTAATATAATAATAAAAATTGAATAAACTGAACGGATTTCAATTTTTTGCTTTTTTTTTTTAAATATGTATTATACGTGTAATTCTCGCAAAGCGATCGCGTTATCTTGATATATTATACATCAACCGATGTAGGTATATCAAGAAATATATGTTTGAAGAGCCGTAAGATTGATAACGTCTTAAGTAAAACGGACAAATTTGATACTGTGTAAGACACGTAGGTAATCCCAAGCTCAAACGTGAGAGACATTTGAATTATTGTACGTTAAATCGCGTACGTCGAATTTGATTTCAAGGGCTCATTGATTGTTCGTCAAAAATCAAATGAACAGTATTATCAACGACCGGAAAATTATCGAAATGCGAATTTGAAAAGTTGTTCGAATTCTATCAATAATCATCAACGTTCGACAATCATACAGAAAAAAAAAAAGAAAAAAATTTACAGACGGTAGAACCGAAACGATTTTTATTCGTTTTTAGACTATACCTAGAACATCGAAGATCACCTGTGTATTTACGTAAGCGGTTTATTACGTAACGTTGTTACTAATACTCAGACAAAGTGTATAGTTTTTGTTACGAAATGATGACGCGCAACGAGTCTCTACGCAATGGAATGCCTATCAACCCACCTTAATCTGTTAGGATAATCGAAAAGATTCAATTCTTCATTACTACTTGATATAACTAACCCGAAATAATTGAGATTCCTAAAATCAACAGAAACATTCAACAGAGAGGGGGGAAAAAACGAAAATAAATAAATTGTTGTATTGTTTGTACAAACCATCGGTAGCATTCGGGGAAAATTTGTTGCATGATTATCGATTTCCAATTGATAACGCAGATCGAGAACTTTGACCACTACGAACTCTCCCAAGGCTGCAAATACGAAGACCATGCAACCAGCCATCCACAGATCCAGTGCCTGTCGAAAGATTTCTTTTTCAAATTGCTTTTTTGAATAGAAAATTAACTGCCTTTTCATTTTTCTTGGAAATAAAAGAACAGATAGATAGAGAAACTCAAATTTTTACGTAAGAGAAGGAGTCTATGACATAAGAATGACAACGTAATTCTGGAAGACCTTGGTCTCACTCTTACCTTGACGTAAGCAACCGGTGGTATGTCGCTCTTGAGGCCTGTGAACATTGTTACTAGAGTTAACATACTAGTAACAAGTAAAGCCACTCGACCAGGTATAGCGTCTAGTCCAAGCCAAAAGCTGAACCATGAGAGCATAACGACAAGGGTTGATGGTGCGAAAGTCTGTATTAAATGATGTCCGATTTGTCGTTCAAACCGAAAGTAGACGACAAGGCGAGAAAAATTTCCTAAAAAAAAAGAAAAAAAAAATTGAAAGACATCCTTTTCGCAATCATCTTCCAGATTCATTTACCAATAAGCATGTATACATATTTTTCATTTGAAGGACAATATTTGGCGACTCTTTAGCGCGGTGATAATTGAGTTGTGTAACTATGTGCAACATTAGTTGACCAAATATATCTGACACCTAGCGAGTATATAGATTGCAGGGTATTATCTGAGAAGGTATTTATAGAAGTGTAAAATCTTTTGATGGGACAAATAAATATTATATCCTGTAAATTTTTTTTTTTTTTTTTTTTTCCATAAGTTTTTCGCCCTAGTTAGGTACATTATTCCCATGTTAGAAAAAACTAAGGAAATATTGCAGTAGTAGACCATCTTAATTTAAGGAGTTCAGCCCGACGAATCTTATCTCTAAAAATGATAAGATACGAGGTATTCTAAATCACTTGGAAGTATATTATAGTCGGGAAAGAATTATAAGATTATAGACTAACGATGATGAAAAAAAAAACATAACACTTTAGCATCGCAATATTATCGCTAAAACTTGAAGTTAAATCGATAAGGTTTGACGAAATTTCCAAAATTCCTGCGATACGACAAATCAAATCAATATCGTTATTTAAATTATCGCAAAACTGCAGCACTCGAATGAAATTTGGCATGAATAACAGAATGTCTTTACTCATTGTACGTAAAATACAGTTAAAATTTTTCCAGATATTTTAAGATCAGTATTCGGCATTAAAATCTACTTCATCTTAAAAATGAGGAAGGTCAAATATGTATTTTAAATCTAAGCTACCGATTAGCCTCACGTTATCGCAATTGATGGCTCCTATTTTCAATTAGCCCTACTCTAATCTAATTCTCTTCAGGCATACACGGAGGTAACAGGAACCAGTGAATTTTGAAACTTTTCAAGATGAGAAATATTCGTGCTACTAATTGCGTGATAATTAAATTAGATGAGCAATGTCACAATGATAATTAACCTTTGACTTTTTGTATGATCATTGTTAGTGACCCTCCGCATTTCCGTATCAATTCATCGTATTTCTTTATTCGTGATCATTTTGAGGATTACGAAACGTCGATTTATTACCCTCAAAATCTCGGGTGTTCTCATCTTTTGTACCGCGAGTAAAGATCGCGGAAATCAGACAACCGGAAGATTGATGTAAAGCAATATCTCACCGTTTTTCTCCAGCATGTAGCCAGTCGATTCTTCGTGCTCTAAAGGCTTGCCAATATTGTACTGCAGGAGTTTAAGCTCGGGATTTATCGTGACTCCACTCTCACCCCATCGCAGACGGAGTTTTTGATCATTGTATGAAACTGTACAGAAGAATAGATACAGAGCGTGAAAAGTTTAGGTCTGATTGTCGAAGGTCAAAAATAAATGGTTCTACTATAGAAAAAAACCAAAAATCAAAAAACTGAAGAACCTACAGCTTTCGATGTAGATGGGACAGACTTGAATGTCCATAGGATAAAGTTGAAATTCCATTTGGCAAGCTATGATGGCGTGCATTCTGGCTGCGTATCTGACCGTTTTGTTTCTGTACAGCGTTACCGAAGAAAATTTATGAGTCAACGTTGCAATTTCTAGAAAACAATAAAACAAAAAAAAAATAATCATTTAAATAATCTTACGGCATACTGCTGCCTAGGCTTTGCATATAGATATGTATACAATTGGGATATTGAATTTTGGTTCTTCTAGTATAAAAACGCGATATTTTCTCATCGCACGTTCATCTATATTATACCTCATCGATATGACGTTCGGAATGCTAATAATAGATTTTTCTGCCGGTTATGGTGTCAGAGTTTGTGTGACTATAAAGTTTATTATTAGCCATACGTAGGTACGGTTTGATTCATTGCGTACGTGCAACGGCGAGTGGGAATATGGAATAAATTAAGAATTTATATACGAGAAAATTTCTACCGCATGATAACTTTTTATCGGTAAACAATTGAATGAAATTTTCATCCATATGGAACTTTGAACTCTATCTTTTTTTGCGCTGATCAATACTAGTAGATCAAAACTTCCATATGGCAAGAAAACAAATAAATTTTTCTACCATGCAGCTTGAATAATAGCATGAAAATTTACCGGCAACTTTGGAATTCAAAAAGTATGGATCTGGCTGCCACAAATTGTCGAAAAACTCTGGCGGTAATGTGACGTAGTCGTCGCCTTCTTCGAAGATATCGTCAGGCATGTGAAGTCGCGATTCTGTCCAACTCTGACGAACAAACATGTCGACCCTTGAAATATAAGAAAAATTAGGATAATTTGAAAATTGAGAAAAAAACAGAAGAAAAACAATAATATTTCTGTTGCGTTAAATGACTGACCGGAAGTCCATGTCCTCGACGTTGATGGAATTAACGTCCACAACGTAGACGTTGAAGTCCACGACTACTGGCGCCCCTTTCCTCGACGGTGGTCTGATTTCTTTTGACACAATTCAAGGGAATTAATGATCGAAGATTAATTTGAAGTCAAATTTTTAATTCGATGGATAATCGGGTCTCGTTAAATTAGATTCACCTTTCACGTAATGCTCTGGAAGAACGACCCTCGGACGTATAGTGTAATTCTTTTTAGCATCTGCGTTGAACAAACTGTAATATAATAAATGTAACAGTGTTGTAATTGATCGATAGTAGTTATAGTTTTTTGTCGTTTTTTTTTTGTTTTACTCGAGAAAATTAAATTTTGTCTAAAAACGAAGTGCGATTTTTTGAAGATTGTTGAAAAAAAAAACGTTCATTTACCTCGTGGAGACTGATTTCGGCAGTGAAATTAGACACAAATAAAATACCAAGCTTCCATGCAGGATGCACTTCATCTTATCTTTGGGATTACCGAATTGCCGGGTTAGTATAATTGTAAGCGTGGACCCTCTTCACAGATAAGCGTCAATTAATCTATTGAGATAGCAATTAAATACAATCAACTCTAAACTTCGTAAAACGCATCTCAATTGTTACCGCTACGAAACATTTCTCATAGTAGTTGTGCTAGCAAACGAGATGTCATGAATTTTGCACTTCCAATCGTGAGGAAAGAAAAAAGAGCAATTTTCAGTTTTTTTTTTTTTTATTAATTAGGGATAAGAAGACTGAATAAGCGGGCGTGATTTCGACATGCACATAAATGTAAAACATTCAACGTACAAAATGAAAATGAAGAGTTGCGTGTAATGTATAAACCGCAGCCTCATAATTATTTGCCACCTGTACTCTTCATTCTGTTAGTCTCTGTAACAAAAAAGGATAAAGAATTTTGAAATCAGGATATACTCCAATTCACAGTATTCCATCTATTTCAATTTAACAACGATCTCGAGTGGTAAATAAGTGGTGATGCCCCGTAAGTGCCAGACAAATGCCCCTGGTGAGAGGCAATCATGTATGCGTCAATGCACATACGTATGCGGTCACCAGTGCGCGTATTGTATTACCGTACACACACATACGACACTCGATTGATCATACCCAGGTAGTAGATATTTTGTTCGTAAACCTTGGCCGCAGTTCAGTCCATACAATTACGTAATGACATTGATGTTTGCTAATTGGACGTAGATTTCCAGAACCAACAAGTTTTTTAATTGATTGCAATAATCGGGTTCAAAAGTTTATAAAGAATTCGAAATTTCAGAGCCGAGTAAAGGTAGTTATACGTGGTATAAGCTTTGAAAATTGGCAAGTTATTTCATTAGCTCGAACCGAAGTTGCGCTCTGTAATTACTTGATCTGTACCACCGCAATAGAGAAAAATAGGTAAAAATTGAACAATTGGTTGTAATGATCCAATTGTTCAATCCCACATGCCCGGATTATTTTTTCTAGTAAATATTCTGTCTTGAGACTGACCGGAGTTTTAAATTCCTGATATTTTTCGGTTATTAATATAAATTAATGGTCACACCAAGGTTTAGTTTTTAAGATAATTCGTGGATTATGCTTACGAAAAGAAATTATTATACACGGTACGGGATGTAGGCTAATTATTCTACCCAGGGATCTTATTAGGTGAAACCTCGAGGGACGAGAAAGCAGTTTTTCCTTGGAGCCTCGTAAACATCTCTCATTGCACTTCTCACCCTTTAGTTTCTCATTTTTCGGTATCTTTTAACCAAGGTTTCTTGAAATAGTATCTAGTTACAATTACCGTAAGACTATAACAATCTCGACCACTGCCTTAATCACTTTTTAGCCATTACGGATGCTAACGAATAATCTATCGTAGTCGTTATACATTTTTTTACGAGAGATAATTATTTCCCGCGGAATTTAATGGGATATAAATCCGTAATTTTTACAGATTTGCACAAAGTCAGCTAGGTAAACGAAAATAAAACAAAATCCGAAAAATTGTATAAATTTCAACTCGAATTTTAATAAATAATTCTTCGAATGAAATACTAAATAATTTCGGCTGATTCGACATACGAAATGGACCGATTTAGCATTTCAAATTCGTGACTTTTTGGATTCGATATCTTCCAAATACCGAATTTGCTTCTTCTGATTATTCATTTATATCGCCTGTTGATTTCAAGGAAAGGGGGAAGAGATAACAATCCGAGTTTAGTTTTTTTTAAAAGTATTGGGTCCGCGAAATTCTTGGAAATTCTTAAATCTCACAGAAAAAATATTACAAGGGTACGAATAGATGACACAGTGAATAAAATAATGAATTAAAAATCGTACGTACCGCCGGGAATTTGTGAAGAGCGGAAGCCTTCAGCGATGTAGAGCGTAAGAAAGACGGTGGGAAACCCTCGTGGCTCTGGTATCACCGTTGTGCTTGATTCTGCGCCGTTTTGGGTCGCGACGCTGACGTACCTACCTTGAGCTTGGATACAGAAGCTGAGTCGTCAAGGATGACGACGTAGATTTGCGTCGAGGCGCAAGCGTCACCTCGATAATATATTTTCAATGCATTTTCACAGTTTCTTATGAAAGAAATCAGGGCAGATTCGAAGAAAATAAATCGAACTCATTGGCAATAGCGAACATTCCGTAGCTATTGAAAACCTTGGATTCCGATCGCGTGGATGTACGCACATACACACACCCAAGTTTTTGCCAAAGTTACGTGATTTGGTTGAAAAAAAAATTCACCTATCATTCAACCCTTTCGGATTTCCTCAATCTAACTAAATAATTAACTGCGGTTTATATATTTTATCCTGACTAAATTTCTATTCCAATATTACATCGTTTAGCTTCTCACCTATATGCGTTCTATAGATTTAAAAATGGTGTATTCAATTTTCGAAATTTTGACAAAAGTCCATGCCTCTATTATTGCTGAATAAAAGTCAGAAATGTTTGTAGAAGAATCAAGAATTCTGATTTACACAAAGCTCTTCGGAGCGTGCCCTTAGAAATCAGGAGACTTAGGAAATATTCAAAAGACGTGGAATCATGAGACCTGGAACCACGTGGCTGGCTGTATACCCGTGTTCTACCCTCTTGATGTTTAATTGAATTTAGCAAACGACTGTCGAGTTTCGAGAACAATGAAAATTCATTATTTGTACATAAGCGTGGAAAATCTGTAGGGTAATTATAGACTTGATCACGTGATTTGTAGATGTTGATATTCGGTTTGTTTTGCTTAAATTTAGAAACTGAAACGTGACCGAAAATGAAGGAAAAAAAAAGAAGAAAAAAATGAAAAATACCCTGAGGGTTCATTCGCGGGTTTGATTCACCGTGAATTCGAAAATTGATTCGAACAATGGATTTCTAACGATATATGTAAGTTTGATATAAAAAATGTGGACCAAACATTTTGAATTAATTTCAGTAATAAGTATAATCTAATGTCGACAAGACTCCATCGATCCAAGAATTAATTTTGGCTTTTTATTTTACGTTTTATGGAAGTTATTATTGTTACACAGTACATACATACAAACCATTTAAAGCACCTTACCATCTCACGGTATTTATTTCATTGAAGATTTTCGAGACTCCATACATCAGCAGAGCAAGAAGCGAGCCGGTATATTATCTCTATCATAGAGCACAGTCGTGAAGACAGTTGCAGTTTGCCTATAGTAGATAAATTGCACAGATGTACACCAGTAAATTTGAAAAAGTCTTCAATCAGCAAAAATTCTACGTAACGTATAATCGAAAATTCACAAAATTCGTGGATATCGGAATATTTTCATTACCGATTTTTTTGATTTGATAAATCCATTTAGTTCGAAGATGTTTCCACTTAAAAGGCTTTCAAAGATTGTTAATATTATAAGTAGCCGTATATAACGTAGCACAAGTAAATCTAATAAGACAATATAATTTGCGATTAACATTAAGAAATTGGTCAAGTTCTGATATTAACAAGTTAAATGCGCACCAAAAGTTTTATTATACGAGTCCACACAATCGATCGATAAATAGTAATTATAGATATGCGCATCCGTAAATACCTCGATATACATAAATACGGGGCAAACATTTTACTGGGTATTGTATCTCATGTATAATCAATAGTATTTTTACAGACAGTAATGCCGAGCAATTGACATACTATTAGCATTATTGGTAAGTCTTTAAATTACGCTTGACCCGATATAAATTAACATAAATTTAGTAAACCGCATATAAGCAAATCGTACAGATACGATATCAGTTTATCGTATATTATACGGTCTAGCTTCGTTATGAACAGCGGTGGAGTTCCGAGACTGTTCTAATCATTGCCCAAGTAAGTAGTTACAATTCAGTTAGAATTAGGGAAAGTAAAAGCCCTCATTTATAATATACAATATGAGAAAGCCCAATTTTTCAATTCAATGGATCTCGCATATCATGGACTTTTTTTTGCGCAAAATCGATTCGTTTCTAATATCAAACAGTTTGTTAGTCTTTCGATGTACAAAAATGACATCTGTGAACTTTCTAATCACTTTCCCATTGGTCAATTCTGCGATAAATCAACTGTCCGGCAAATGTAGATGAACAGATTATATTGTGGAAGTTTTGAGTGTCTAGTTTTTGTTACAAACTCGAACATGATAGAGTCCGTAGAATTTGAGACCGAATTGATAAGAGTTGAGAAATTTTTAGGAAAAGAGTACAGCGTTTTATGCGATCTGAATATTGATAGTGATAATCAATTATCAGATTTTGCAGTGAATTTATAGAAGAATCTTGGAACACAAAGAGATAGACAAATAAAGTACCAAGAGCTTGTACTTTCGCTTGAATAAAAAGAAAGACGCCCATACGCGTATTCTAAAAATCAAGGTTATTCAAATACTCTCCCATGTTGCATTAACACATACCTAGATATCGGAGAGCAGGTTTCGTTGGAGAAAGTGCGATGAAATACTCTCGAGATTGCCTTTTTTTTTTAATTTTTTTTTTACTTATTAAGTACGAGTATAATGAACACAGAATGTTCCAGCTGCGACGACCTTGCGGCAAACTTATAACGGTACCGTTTTTAATTTTTTTTTTTTGTTTCGAATCATGAAAGCAAAGTCCTTATTTTCTATCCGCTTAATTAGGTCCGAAATATTTAACGACAGCCTTAATTAAGAGTGTAAAAATTAATTTTTATTATCAAGTATGCTTTGCGTATAGTTCAAGAATTTTTTCAATGAAAATATATTTTACGCTTTCGATTCTATATTAGCAAAATTAAAAGTGAAATTTGTCGATGAATTATTAACAGCTGTGACAAACGGAACTTGGATTCCATATTTTGCATATCTTTGTATGTCATGAAGCGCGTAAATCAATTTTGGATATAGCCCCGTGACACACGCGTCTATACGCTTACAGTTATAACGTGTATCCGCGCCTACATACCTGCTACACGTAGTTGGTCTTTGAAAGGTCACAGATCTGCCTACAGCTCCAGGGATAATATCAAAGAACGAATAGTATGATCAGTGAGAAGAAAGTTAACTTAGAGCGTGTTGCTAATGGCATTGAATCGTACCCATTGAAGATATTATAGAAATTATTACAACCATGAATTTAACGTTTAATTGTTTACGCGCCATATGAGACGATGTTATGCGATTCGAAAGCAGATTGTTAAAACGCACGAGTAAAATCGCTCACTGATATTGAGGAAAATTGAAATCATTCAAGAAACACACGACGTGGGTTAAATATTCGCAAATTATTAATTTTTGACGAAATAGCAGAACTGATTGTCCAGACCTTTCGTTACTCTTCATCGACGGCCAGTTATATGCAATGAGCATGCGTATTTCCATCATAAGTTTTAAACTTCAATGAGGTGCGAATAAATTCCTGTCATAAAAATTTCAGAGCTGCAAATGGGGCAGTTGATTATATTTTCTGGTTTTTACCCAGCGATTTTCCCACGAAATATGAGTTTAAAGATTCCAAGTTACTCTGAAAACACTTTATTCTATATCGCAGGTCCGTAACCTTATGGTTTACGGCTTCGAAGCAACCAAAGAAATCACTTCTATAATAATTATGGCCATAAACATAGATACGTCAGAAAAAATTTTCTTTCGAGGAAATACAGTGATCTCCATTTGTTCAATTGCTTTGACTATTTCCTCGTCATTACCTCCACGATTATCCTCATTGATGCTCGATCTGTATGTATAAATAGAAAATCGTCTGTAACCACGAATTTTTATCAAATTTTGCGCTCAAGCCTTGGGCTGCATAAAATATTTCTAAGATCAGATCAATTTTATTTCTATATGAAATTTAAAACTTGAATGGTTTTTCGCACGCATCGATTGGCACGAGTCATGTGTATCATTATGTGCATCTTATAGTATAAGTTTTATTATCTCCACGGCTTGAGAGATCATGAAGCGTCTTACTTCGTGTGCTGATGTTCATAGAGGGCAATTTAGCTCCCACGAGGAGTTGGGATAAAAATTCTACCGAAGTATGTATGTAGACTGGGTCAATAAGCCGTATAAGAATAATGAACGGTTTTGAGCCAGGACTGACACTGGACCATCAAGAATCTCAGTAGGAACTATGGTACCTGCTGTGCAGTACGTTGACGTCAGTATTCTAAAAGTTGTAACCTCAATCCTCGACCTCGATGAATTTTTCTACTGCCATAATACCGTCGGGCAGAATAAACGACGCGTTGTGACGTTAGCTAGTTTAGTATATAGGATGTTTGCAGCAAACAGCAAAGATAATACCGCTCCAGGCAGCCAAGAGACAGGATTTTTTTTTCCTCCCGATTTCATAGCCGTCTATCTTTTCCTAGACTGAAAATTCCTAGCTTCGCTTAGGTACAAAGAATTGTTAATGAAGATAAACGATGAATCGTTTGTTAATATAGGCGTTACGATTTCTCAGATATAGATAAGAAACGTCAAACGCGTTCGGCTGTGAAAGTGGCTGACCTCGACCCTACGGTTTCCGTACCGCAAGAAACTTTAATCATTATGCGGTATAAGCATCACCGCGGTATAGGTACTAAGTTACTGCACTGCACTCCTCCGCAAACCGGTCATTGTTCAGCCTGTTGCACTTAAAAGCGCATCCTTGTTTTAGTCGATTTTCACAAACTTCTTCTTCTTCCTGAAGTGACTTTCTTCGATTTAAATACGATCTGACCGCGTTATATACGGATCGCCCTAACGTATGTATATTCTATGTACATACATACGTACTTAAGTTTCAAGTCCTGACAGCCAAGTGCAGTCTGGCTATGCGATATGACCGTTGATTAGTATTAACGTACCACTTTATCTTCGAGATTTATCTTTTGATATACCTATACGAATGTCGTTTACAGCAGCATACCAAGAAATTCTGTCGGACAATGTACTTAGGAATTTCTTTGCGGTATAATTTGAAAATTGATTGTGACTAAGGAGTAATTGAGTAACATATTGCAAACCGTGAATCGCTGAATCTTCGCAGGAGATAACACGTCATTTTTTTTCTTGTCAAACAATCGTGTCTGATTTCGCGTGAGATTTACTTTGATATGAGTCCTGATTTGCCTCCGTAAATAGGGACTATTATAAAATCTGCAATCTTTGACAATGAACAAAACGTTAGAGGTGCTAATTAACTTTAAAATCTTGAGACCGTAGCGTGTGACATGTTCGTGTTAAACACCTTGCTGATTGCTGCGAGATTTGCAGAGACAAGGTATGGTCTATGCTACTTTGTACATACATATATTTATATAATTACAAACCTCCAGGTTACTGACCATATGAGTCGTGAAACTGTAAAGTTAACGAACTTTGAGTAGAGGAAATTAAAAAACGTTTACACCGGTTTGTAGTGGTCAGGAGATAAAATTTTAATAGCGTTATTCACAGTTGGATTCTGAAGACTTTTTCATTCCCCCAAAATGGACCAAAAAAAAATTCTTCTTTTGCTTGACAATTTTTTTATTTCGAACTCCGAACACCAGATCTCGTTACCCTGATACAGAGGATTCTGATTATCGCGATGTTCATTGAACGAATAAGACCGAATAACTTTCTCATCTTTTATAACCGTGAATGACGTGGATCTATCTCGAAACCTGAAACCGCAAAATAAAATATCTTAAACACTTTTACGCTCGTTTATTTCCTCGTAAATGATCCTGCTCATACTCATTGTTGATAGCTTGATACATACATACACAGGTATGTAAGCTAAGCCGCGAAACAGATACGCTGCTTTCCAATCTGAAGTAAAAATCCATCGGTTCTAATGAATCATCGAAATGATTAGATGCATCGAAAATTTCATAAAAAAGCTGTTTTTTCCCAAATTCTTCACAGAATCTTCAATTTTCTTTATCATTTGTACCAATAACTAGTCCATGGTCACCACCTTATCTTACCTATAAAATTTTCGATCATCTTCCGAACCCCTACAGAATTTAAGTCTAGCTAGTACATACGAATGTGACCACTAGCTCATAGGGGGCTTCGACGCAGAGTGGCGCGGCGCTTCACTCTCGCAAGGGTGTTGCACGACGAGAAGCTAAGGGCTGTATTGATTTCGGTGATGGCGACCGGCGACTGCTAACACACCCTCCTGTGCCTGATACTGCAGAAGTATTCGTTCTGTGGTACATTAGTGAAAATAAATAATAACCAATAAAATATGGAAGTGAAATAGCGAATAGTGAAAGAACAATTAAAATACCCGTCGATATACACAGGCCTTTCGATAATCCGGAATATATTTATTAGTCAATTTTTTAATTCATGGGATTCCGCTACTCCGTTTGAAAGGTTAGTGAACTACGTACCCCTCAACCTCCAAAACTCCGGCCAGGGTTAACGCACTGATATATAAACTGAAAATAAAGTAGGTATACAAAATTGATACATTTGTTAATTGAATAATCATTGCTAAAGGATAATTAGACACACTGATCGATTTATTACCAAGTTATATAGTTATATACCAATTAATTATCAGGGGTGGCAGTTAAAATTTTTGAACCGCCTTATCGTAGCTGAATTTTGCCATTGAGTGCATTCAGAACTTGGGAGTAATAAACACGTAAACTCGGTGAATTTTATGATCGGATTATATCTTTCGTCTATTTGCCGAGGATCTAACGTGATCATGATACACTTATGCCTTAGATCTACCCGGTGCAAGGCGATAAAGACTCTATCATCGGAGTTGTAATGAATAATTTTTACGCCATCATAGTTCCAAGTCACTTTCTTAGATCTTGAATAGATTAGAGAATAATGAGTTGTTGCTGGTAGGTAGGTATAGGTATACTGCAGTCGTGTAATTACAGATCAGACGTTTTATTACCGAGTAAGTTTAATCGATTTCGATTTTTGAAGACTCGGAGTAAAACTGAGTTTCGTATAGAAAGTTACAGCGAGAATTGTATATAGTATAATAAATTCAAGTGCAGGTATGTGCATCATTATCATCGAACGGCTCTGTACCACATTCCTCCACTCTCTCCTATCGGAGCTGCTGATCTGAGAATTTCAAATGTGAAACACGAAATCCGACACCATCAAGAAATTGGATTTCTGTAGAGATAGCTGTTGTATATCATGTGTCAATTATAAATATATAAGAAATGGGTAAAGCTGATTTTGAAGTGCCGATGATACTGCCTCGGGCAATTAAGATCAATCCGTTCTACGTTTCATACCGGTAACTATACGAACTTGTTACAATGCTCGTCGTGTTATATTTCTTACGCAGTAACGTACCATAAAACTGACCTTTCTGCAGGCTTGAGCCTCTCGGGTTTACGATCCGTTGATACAAAGTGTGCAGCTATATGCACTTTATTTCACTGCACGGTGCGTATTAGAAATTTTAACGATCACTAGCCGATTTATGGCTGCAGCAATTAACGGGGAAGCAGCTGCCGATCAGCGATAGGGGTCTAGGCCGAAGAGATTTTGAGCGATTCTACGATGTGTTATCTTACAGGTATATATGTAAGAAACCGGAAATACTGCATCCGCAAAACGTATAATATCGGATACCGCAGGGATCGCCCACGATCGTAAGGCGTGTTTGTTAGCCGGGGATCGAGAAACCTGTCACACTTTCACCGTTGCAGGTAACTTTTTTGCTTTCAATGATCATTTGCAAAGTGCATCGTATAATTAGAAACGAGTGCGCAGAGTCCGTATCCGGCGTCGATTTTAATCACCATCTCATCCATTCGATTAACTACTATTCAGATATTTATATGCGGACCTTGAAGCGAGGCCATCGTCAAAATTCTCGTCCTTAAATAACAAGAAGACCGCAATCGATTACCCGTATTGGTAGATTCTTGATATCTGAGGTAATTAAGACATGGCTAATTATCTATAATCTGATCCTCTGGACGGATCTGTGTTATACATAAATCTACATTAGAAACAAGTTGAGTTGGGTAGGCAGTGAAACTGGTCCACTTCGAGGTGCGCTCACTGAGCTATACCTATGCAGTACCTACACTTGATCCGGTTGCATCGGGATATAATTCTTCTGTAGTATGGGAACAGTAGATCTATGTATATCACGGATTTTTAGAACCGGTGGAGAAACGCCGTCCAATTAATTTAAAGGGAGAAAAATTATTCGACAATCTTCTATCTTTGTATTATAGATACCCGTCCGAGTTTCACATCGATACTTATCTAATAGCTCTATCCACGAATGTAGATAAATGAACATATGCATGCTGTAAAAGAGACGTTTGTTTCCAACGACAAACGCATAGTCAGACAATAAGTAGCACGAATTGGTAGCTATTGGCATAATTTTTACTGTCTTCACTCGTCGGTCGAAGCTCTTATTCATCTTCATCAATGCATACTGTAATCTTGACGAGGAAACAAGTTTCTGAGTTGGACGAAGATGTGGGTAGAAATTGTGGTTCGTCGATGAAAAATAGATCACTTCATTTTATCTGATCTCAAATTTGATTTATGGAACTGATCACGGTTTTTTTTTTTTTTTTCGGAGCTTTTGACGAGCACCTGTTGGACGCATATTGATCTTTAAAGTCAGAGATAGGCAAATACTGATCTCTTTGTGTATCGATATAAGCGTAAATATTTGCAGATCAAACTTTTGACCTGAACACTTGTACGTTCTTCAAGTCCTTTCAACGAACTTGTCTGAATTTCTTCAAGAGGAATCAGTCATTGTCGGTTTGCAGATTAATTTCACAATGAATTATGGCAAGTGCTATAAGAGGATGGTCAGCGGACATGTGAGACAGCTGCTGTCTCAGATCCCTCGCGTGAAAGTAACTTGAGAAAGAAGTTTACCGTTGGAGGAAAAATCTTGAAGGAAAGATCACCATCGGCGATGTATAATACGTCGACCACTCAAGTGCAGTTTCCCTTTCTTTTTTCTTCGTCTTTTTTCTTTTGTTAGCCGTTCTTTAACGGCATCTTTCCGCAATTACTTCTTTTACTTCGCGAATGATGTATGTGGTTTAATTTTATTCATTCATTTTTTCTTTTTTCCCTTCAATAAAAATTAATGGCTCTGGCTAAAGAAAACTTGACTTGGTTGTAAGTTGGACTAGTGCACAGCTGCAGCAGCGATAGCTATGCGCGAATAGAGGCAAACTATAGATAATAGCTGCATTTACCAAGCTACTTTCAATCTGACGGTGTTTTAAAAGGCGATTCAATTTTCTGTTCCATAAATGGCACGAGTCATGTTCCATTTTATAGCATACAGTAACGATGAGGGGGTAAAAAGAACAACACTCGCGAAGTGTGAAAGTAAGTGCGGGTAACCCGATTACATTCTCTGCACCCGCTTCTTCTGTTATACTTCCGGTATGAATGAGGATCTCTAAATTATGTTTGGTAAAATATATGTACCACCCTTTCCTGGTATTTCTATAGTTATAACGATACGCGATAGTTCCTCGTGCTCAAGATTAGCAAATATTTGATAAACGCAAATATTGTACATATACGTACCTTTGTTAAGTTATATTGAACTAACATACTTACGCATGTAACACTTAGAGCTATACGGTTATAAACGCATCCCGTGAAAAAGAAACTGACGTCAAGATATTTTCATGCTAAAAAGAGGAAGAAGGGAGAAGAAAAAAAGTTGAAAAAAATTACGCATGTAAATCTTTGACATTATCAAGTGAATCCTGAAGTATATAGAGATATCAGCGTTTTTCAACGACCGTTTACGCTTCACGGATTACTTAGAGATCCTCCTGTTATATGCTGAAAGTGAAAATCATTACTTGCGCGAGTCTCACACGCGATATGTAACTTATATTGCTATACATATCATCTTTTGACAGCACCAATTGTACGTATACGATGCACTTATACCTGGCAATTTCCCCGTTCGAGTTTGAGTGAAAATTGTTATTTTATCTCGTGGTTACCTGCAGTTATCAATAATTTTATGTACAATATACCGCTTATAACGTATTATTCAGCGTCATATACTGTACGTTTAATGGTAAGTGTAATTATCGATGTAAGTTTTATAGTATAACGGCCTCACAAATGGAACTAAACGTTAGGAAATATGGGTGCAGAAATAAGTAGAGCGAAGTACATTCATCCGTGACCGCGGTGTACGCTGAGTTATACCCGACTAAATTTATGTTTATATTGAAATAATTTCTTAAAAAACAAAGAAAGTTCAAATGGAACTGTCGGGCTGACGTGTTGCAGGAATTAAGGCAAACGCGGAATGCTATAGTACCAATGCAAAATTCCGACATCACGGTCAGGCTTCGGTTCTCAGCTACAATGAGAATTCAAAGTATGTAGCTTGAATGACATTTAGAATCACAAAGTGCTATCTCTTTTGATTTATACGGCCTGTAAACCGTGAATGATTTATCGTCGGATTTATGAATAAGCTGAGTAGGCTTCAGTTTCGGACCTCGCGATGCGGAGGGCCCCAGGAAAGACCCAGTTTCTAAAAATGAGCAAATTTCGATTATTATACTACAGGACTCAAGAAGATAGAAAAAAAAAAATATTTAATTTAAAAAAAAATACGAACGTTCTGTTTTATTGCCGTTCTGGCAATGCTTAGGTGAAAATTATTGTCATAGAGAATTTCATGCATATCAATGGAGATAAGCTTAGACCTTCGGAGTTTATCGCTCGATGGCGTCATGTGTGACTGCCAAAAGAAAACGAAAAAAGTTCGTTCCAATAGTTTTCCGTAATCATAATTATACGTGAATTACAAAAAAAAAAAAAAAAAAAACAGGTGGGGAAGGGCATCACAAGAATTTCAGCCAGGGCCACTTCAGGTACGAGTGGTCGGCGTTGGTCGGTTTCATTCACCGCAATTGTCAGTTAATAGACGACACAGTTTCGTTCCGCAGTACTGGTGACTGCACTTATTTTATATTGTGGGAATCCGTTATCGTTTATTGCATTACAATTCGTTTGGAATACCTACCGCAGGCAAGTGAAACGAATCCATTTAAATAACAACACGAAAATTAATACGCCTGTATGTCTGATTTATATATTACCTGCATTGATCACTCCGAAGGATTAACACTACGATTCGTATTAGCTGTTTGCTCGATGAACAGCAAGCGATCTAACATGTAGTTTATAGTTAATAATTTTCTAGTCGTTAAAACGTTGCGGTTATCAGTTCATTAATAATGTTCATCTGACGCCTATATAACGAACTATACAGCTACTCGTATTTCGTATCGTTCATTACTAGGAGAGTAAAGTGATCGGAAATTTATCGATGAAGAGTTTTATGTGGGGCAAGTAATGCGCAAAATAATCAGCCAAACGTAATGTCACGGTCTACTAGACGTTTGCGAATGAAGATCTTTGGGCGATTTCATTACCATTTATATTTATGACTTATGGCAATAGACGTAGAGTAGCCACCAATTTCTAAATTATTTTAAATAACTTGAGAGGTATTTTCTTCTCCTGGAAAGAGGTGTGACGTTTGAAAGGGAATTAGCAATGTTAATCATCGCGATGGATTGAACAAAATATATTATTTGCGTACCGCAGAGGTTATAGGTTTGCTTGCGGTCCGCAATTAACTCGAATATGTAAATCGCGTATTTATACCGATTTGAAAACAAGAGAAAAAAAAAAAAAAAATTCATCATCACTCCGACTTCCTGTTATGAAAAATCATGAAAATTTGTTCAACAGGTCATACGTTCTTACAACGTGTTAGTACTGTGTATTAATGAATAATACAAACGTCCTTACGTCGGACTAACTTATTATATCTCTGAATTTTTAAAAACGTGGCCTTACTGCAAAGTCTTTTCATTTTCTTTTTCTAAACTAACTTCAAACTTGTTCCAATGGTACTTTATTCTAAACACGTAGTTGTCTACTAGAGACTACAACCTATGCTTCGAAATGTACAGAATGTGCGATTAAACGGACCGACTACACGGTGCTGTGGACCTTAAACAACGTATCGGCTGAAAAAAAATTTCACTTGCTACACGCCAGGAAGAGAGTAAGCCTCAGGGCGATCTAATGTCTTCCACCTAATTCCGTGTTCTATAGACGTATCTGTGTCTTTCTAGCCACGGTTTATTAGCTCAAAGTTTCTCTCCATCGTGCTAAGTTAAGTGTCCTAATAGTCGGTTCCTTCCAGCCGTTTAGGAGATTAATCGTGTCCTTAAGTTTCACTAAACCGACGTGAAGACGTTTGTGATTTATATTTGGGTGAAAATATCAGTACCCGGTGGCTGAGCACCGCGAGTTTTAATGTCTAACGGCTGTGTTATCCGGTTGATCAAAACGTTTGATCTTGATCTTGGCTTTTTTGATCCTGCAAAGATACTAGGAACGAAGTAAATTGCCCGCTCAAAGCTTTCCCCTCGCTTATACCTATATATACTGTACTCTTCGACCAGGCCATCGTCTCCGACGGTGATTCGACCTTTAGTCAAGACCAGTTCTACACGATTTTTCAGCTCGTATATGTATGGAGGCATTGCCTATGCCCGTGCTAGATTCACTATCCACTCCTCTTTGCTCGCAGATAATCGCGGTGATTATTAGTAACAGATAGGTAGTCGAGATTCTGATGCACGTCTTGCAACAACAACTGCAGTATATCAATCTTGTTGTACTCTCGCTGTGAGCAGTAGCAGTAGCGCCCGAAAAATAATCTCCGAAACTGGAAGAGCCTACGTCATCCTTATCTGATTCATGCCTTGACCTCACCTCGGATCGTCAAAAAGATGGAAAACATTCGCGGTTTGAATCTGCCTAGGAGTGAAGGTCGGACGATACGGTTTAAAAGCGATTAGTCATTGGAATATCCACGCGGACTTAGACGCAATTAATCGCATCACAAATCTAGGTGCGGATGAAGAAAAAAAAACCGCAGATTAAGGGTTATTTGAATAAGTTGGCATTCGGGGCTTTTTGAAAGTATGAAAATGATAAAGACGTGATTTTATCATGACTGGATCGGTCGAAGGTCCATATTGATCTTCCACAGCGAACAATCATGTCATACCACTCGTGACAGTAACCTAGTCCTTGAAGTGGGGAATTCACTGTGGAGGAGGTCTTCCGATTTCAAGGTAGGGGAAATTTCCTTAGCTTCTTTAGCCCCCGCTCAAAGGAGACTGGTCTGACATACGCGGACCTCTGGGAGTCCCATCTCTTCTTATCCATCCCCACAGCATTTCCGACGATTTTGACCCCGTTAAACCGCTCCTCTACGTGCCTCTCCCCGAGTAGGGCCAAAGTTATAAAGCGGACCGAAGAGCTGGTCAGATTCGCTGCCACTTTGGCGTTCGACGTTCACGTTGTGGTCATCAATTGACATGAGCTTTTAAAGTCCCATAAGTTTGTGTTATATTATTTTATTATCACCTGTGGGACTGGTGCGCGCCTATAGCTTGCGGTAAGAAATAATCGTATATAATAATTGATTGTCCACTCCATCCGTTCTTCTTCTATGAAACGTTCTTGTATCTAGCCACGCGTTGGCGTGTAGAAAGTTGTCCCCAACGATAGTTGAGGATTTTTCTTTTTCTCCCTTTGACTATAACCATCTCGGCTTTGTTTTGTCATTCTACTTACTATCCAAAGAGAAGGTTCAGGCTTGTATACTATTTTTTCTTATCTGACCAGAGAGTCTCTGTTTACTTTTGGCAACAAGCATTTAGTCCAAATCTGATTTTCAATCAGTCGTGATCACAGCTGGATTTCGGATATCTATACAAATGCGAAGAAGCGAACCCATTCAGTATATACGAAAGATTTTTTGCAATCGATGTCAGTAGTTTAAGTGAGTGAATAGAAGTACTGTATAATCAATTCATTATAATTGCCAAACGTTAATGTCGAGTGATTGAATAATTGCTTCATAATTAATTAATTAGCCAATTCATTAATTACCGATGCACATTGCTTATCCGTGGCACCATTCGCCTATGTTAATTCCAACGCGGATTAACATATATTCATTATCGTCATGAAAAAAGTAGAAATTGTCGTAGTTGTTCCTTTCGTTAAGTTCGTAGATAGCGAAAGCATTTCTTATTGTATTATTCGATCCACCAAAGTATCGAAATATAATCCGTTAACCAATATCGATCGACTTTCTCCAGGTAATAATACTTGGGAGTAACAGCCGATGAGTATACTCGAGTATAAAAGCAAAAGTTTTATATTTCGAGTAACACGATTTGTCACATCTTATTCATAGCTGTAAAAAAAATACAAAAAAAAAAACTGATTCCCAAAATGAGTCACTCGTACTGATTTCTCTTTATTCTATTTTTCAGGCAATGGCAGGCATGCTCAACACGACAACGATTCTTTTGCACGATGTGTACGACTATTATCTATGGACTCTTTCGCTGGCAGGTAAACCGCAGGAAATTTTGTTTTCTCCACTCGAGTATAGACGTCATAGCTATATATACGCATGGTCAATTAATTGAACATTGCGAAAACAAATCTGCAGAAAAACAATATCGCAAGGTTAATCATTCACGGATATTTTGATCTTCTTGTTTATCAGACGAAAGAACGCGAGGATGGCTGCTCGTCGATTCACCGGCACCAACGCTGCTGTACACCTTGGTGTACCTTGCCATAGTTTGGGCAGGACCAAAGATTATGAGGGGAAGACGGGCCTTTAAACTTACCTGGGCCCTCGTGCCCTACAACTTCGCGATGGCCGCTTTGAACGCTTACATCGCCATAGAGGTGAATGAAGAGGAGGAATTTTGAAATCGAATTAGTTAAAAAAATTCTCTTCATTTTGAAATTAACAAAATTTTTTTATTCCTCCTCAGTTATTCGTCGCTTCGACCAGATTGCGGTACAGCTACGTCTGTCAACCCATCAGGCACATTACCAGGCCGGACGAACTCCAGGTAAAAAAGAAAAAGAACCGAAATGGTGATGAAATTTTGGTCTTTTATGATAAACGTATCTAAAAAAAAAAAAATTATACGGTAAATTCACTAATTCGAAACCGTCTGGATCTTCTTTTTCAAAGGTCAACCTACTTTATTTATAATTTTTAATTCGGATAGATTGCGAACGCTGTGTGGTGGTACTACTTTAGCAAACTGCTAGAGTTCTGCGACACGTTTTTCTTCATTCTTCGAAAGAAGGATAACCAGCTCAGCTTTCTTCACGTGTATCATCACTCGACAATGTTCTCCTTGTGGTGGATCGGCATCAAATGGGTGCCAAGCGGATCCAGTGAGTATACCCTCCAATTCTGAGTCTCTCTGATTCGCAAATAAATTGCCAATTACAATTAATCCGATGACTAACGTTGTTCCCGTTTTATAATCATCTTGTAGCATTCCTTCCGGCAATGGTGAACAGCTTTATTCACGTTTTGATGTATTCTTATTACGGACTCGCCGCCCTCGGTCCCACCGTTGCAAAATATCTCTGGTGGAAAAAGTACCTTACGATTCTTCAGCTAATACAGTTTACCGCAGCACTGATCTTAGGAATAAACGGAATTCGTTCCGGTTGCGATTTCCCATTGTGGATGCAGTACGCCCTAGTAATTTACATGGTGTCTTTCATAGTATTGTTCGGAAACTTCTACGCTAAGGCCTACATAGCCAAGGTGAGAGAAAGAAAGAAACGACGAGGTCGTAAACTGAGTAATAAAAAATAAAAAAAGTAAAAAATCACGGTTAGGAATGAGTTACAAACTTTAAGACTCACGTAATTGGTATATATTTTCAGGGTAAACGAGCATACGCTGCGAAAATGGCAGCAAATGCGAAACTTATTGCTGATAGAAAAACGGAAGCTTCAACGTCTGCACCAAACTCCATTGCGAACGGTAAATTACAGCGGAATGGTTATAGCAACGGTTACCTAAATGGAACGTCGAAAAAACTCCAATGAGTGGCAGAGGATTAGAGTTGTTTCTTTTTCTTTTTCTTTTGTTTTTTTTTTTTTCAATTGTCAATCTAGTGATGTGTGATCAGCGCGATATTAATATCCTCGATAAATATACCTATATAGGGAAATTGTAATTACCGAGTCAGGTGATCGAGATGTTACGATTCGAAATAATGAATATATATAATAGGATACAAACTGTCGGAGATGAACTTTGATACGATAATTTTGATAGAATAAAAAAAAAAAAAAAAAATTATCGATTGAGTTTAGTTAGTCGTCGACTTAGGACGGCTGGGCTAAACCGTTTACGTTTATGGTATGTATAACTTAGAGAAAAAAAAAAGAAAAAAAAAAAAAATTAACATCTAGTTAGCATTTGTACAGAAACTATATATGAACTTTTTTGATAATTAACCAAGTCTGCAGTAAACAATAAGGCTGTGAAACAGCCAATAAACCCATAAGCCATCATTCACTGGATATAGGTATAGGTATCTATAATCATTTGGATAGAAAAAAGAAAAAAAATTCGCCGCGTGATCATCAGGTTCTCCGAAAATCTTCCAAGCCCTTCCTCCCTTGAACATATGAATAAATCACGATAAAAAAACACACACACACACACACGAAAAAAAAAAAAGAAAGAAGATAGGTCTATCACAGATTTTCGAAATGTATGATAAGAGATGGAAACCTCTATCTTGGGATTTGTAAATATAATATAATAAAAAAAAAAAAAAAAAAAAAAATGCTGTAAACGGAGAACCTCCTCGCAATACTGTGCGCCAATTATTACTTACTATAGGATTATCATATAGGTATACCTATATTATATATAAATATAAATATAAATATATATACCTAAAATTCTTTAACCGGTTGATGCTCAAAACGGTAAGCTGAAAGGAACGTAGGTATAATTTATTCTAATTGTAATGATATAAATATATGTTCGATTATATTATTTAAATAACGAAGAAACGGAATAATCCGATATACATATAAGTTATCAGTGAATGTGATTAAGTATAATTAATATACTTATGCGCTACAGTGATGTCAGCAACAGGTTATTAAAATTTTTTATTCGAAATCTCGAAGTATCGAAACGCCGATCAACGACCATGATTTATTTATTAATTTGTTGTTTTATTTCGGATACACGTCATAAACTGTATAGGTAGTAAAAATATTGTTACTGTGTTAACCATTACACTATATAAAAAAAAAAAAAAAAATATAACTGTAACGATTATTACCATTGTTATAAAAATCGCATTGTCGAGCAATGCCGAAAATGGAAAACGTCATTTAACTAAATTAATTTACCTTTTTCATTTATGGCATATTATACCTACATTCTACCTATGTATATATAAATAAATTGGTATTTCTTTCTACCAATATTTAAATAACTTAATAGACACCTATTTGTCTTAGAAGAAGTTGATTCGAAATTCAGAATTAATTTGTTATTTAAAATAGTTGACAAATATTGCTGTACATGTAGGTATATCATTTCTTGAAACAGTTCTCCGCGCAGTTGGACATATAGGCTGTTCAATATATTCATATTTCTAGTAACTAATTACCTTATACACGTATGTGGAGTTTAGTTCATTCTCTATTTCTTAAAACCACCACAGCGAGCCAGAGAGAATGTGCGTTGCCAATATATCTCTGTACGTGACAAGCAAGCGCAAATTCAACTGGTCCAAAAGTCTTGTGTATCTTAGTGGATAATATCTGTTCAGTCAATTCGTCAAGACTCGAATGACGTAAATTTAGTACAAAACCGTGTGTATAATAGGCTCTGCACAATTGTTTGAGCTCTTTTTTATCTGGTTGACCTTTACTCAAATCGTCAAACTTCAATAAAAATCCACGAAGTATTGTCACCGCGTGTCTATTCCATGTTGTAGTTAACGAATCCGCGGCACGCCATTCACTCATATTTTTTCTAAAATGATGCTCTATACTCTTGATCAAATCTTCTTTCGGTTCGTCAGTGAGCGCGTTATTTAACTCCAATATTTGCGGTGAACGAGCGTCATCAGTGTCATTGCCACGGCCAACGGCTCTCCAATCTTTCGACGATTTCGTCTCATAGTTTAAACTAACCGGTGTTACATTCTGCTGAATGTTTTCCCAGATCTGCAACAAGCACGAACGATTATTTCGCCTGCTATCGAATCAACAAAAATCGCTATACTCACATTTTGGTGATTTATTAAACGATAAACTTTTATCAAAGAGCATCGATTGTCTCCTGGGCTATAGTGATCTCCATTCTCTGGATCCCACAGTACAGTTCCCATATTTTCATCCACGGTCAGAACATAGGCAGCACATTTTCTTGTTTGGGATGATCCTGTGAAAGAAAAAAAAACAAATCAAATTTAATCTTAACTCTACCAAAATTCCATTTTCCTTACCCAAAATCACAGCTGATTGCAGCTCAAGACCGCGAAGCAGAGTACTAAGCAATGCAGCCCTTCCGAAATGATCTACTTTGTTCAAAGCCAAGGCTTGTTTCGGTGTTAATGGACCGTAACGAAGAGGTAACGAAGGCAATAGCATTGCTAGCCTGCTCGCATCCAGCGGATTCTCAATCCTCTCTAATTTGTATGGGACCATAGTGCATCTTTGTATTGCTCTAGAAAGTGCATCGATTGATCCGTTATCATGTGGTCTTGGATTACCGGGCTGTTCCATTTTCAGAAGTATGTAAATTCTCGTGTAAGAATGTCCAGGGCTAGGTTGGACATAGCCAAGAGATAGGACTGGGCTACAGAGCGGCGAAAGACCAACCCAACGTTCGAGTTCTTGATAATCGCGATGGTTTTCCATGGGGATTGAAGCCTCGCCAAGCCACTGAAGTCCCCAGATAGGATGCTGATCGTAGAGTCTCAGTTTTACACTTTGATCGCTATTCTGCTCCGGTATTTCAAAACGGAATGTTTGGTGCCAGATGGGAACAGGACCGTCAGCCGGAGTCGTTGAATGAACCATTTCTCCCCATTCTATTTCAAGCAAGGGTTGTACAAGGGCTGATTCTTCTCTTACAGGAACCTCGACTCCTCTGAGCACAGTAACTACCAGAATCTCTTTTTTGCTTATCCGCATTTTGTGGGAATAGATACTAGACGACGGTCTCAACGGATGTCTGGACTGGAACCAGTGTCTGAAGGACATATTTCCTCGAGTGAAAGAAGCGTGTTCGATAACCACATTTTCTACTTCTTTAGGCTCGGTCTTTTTGGCAATCGTACCACGTGGCTGGGCCTGATCGTCGTCGTTAAAACGCAACGCAGGATGATCAAGCGAAAAGTACTTCACCTCCCTGGATTTTATTTCCGTTTTGGATCGTCGTAGGAAAGCGCTATTTCGAGGATCGTTCGGGTCGTTCGTGGGCACATAGAAATTGGCGTAATTCCCGCCAGCCGGATCGTGGCCTTCTATAGTTAATGAGAACGTACATACAACCGTCCCCGAACTTACGACACCACCGATAGTGCTTATTGAAAAGTCAATATCAATTCTGCTATTTTTAACACTATGTCTTGGCAACGGAAGAGGCAAGATACTGGAGCTCCCATCCCGCGCTTGGACCTGAATAGAAAGGTTCGCCGAGTCCGGTGGATCCCTTAACAATAATTTATACAATTGTCTGTTGAACGGAGTCGTCGATTTGCAGACAATTTTATTCTTGTACAACAAAGCGACTGCCGTCACGTTTACCACCGAGTCCGAATCTCCTGATGCCAAATTATCACTCGGATATATTTTGACTTCTCGAACGGCTATTTCCAAGTGTCTACTGCATGTTTTAGTTTTAACATTATTAGCGTCTGATTTATTCAATTGGTAAGGTTTCACCACGGTTCTAGTCAGAGGCTCTGCCGAATCCGCGTATAAACCGTCTTCGATTAACGAATTAAAATCCCACGATTTTCTCGGATTTTTTGACTCGGTTGAAATAACTGAGTCCAATTTATCAATAGCGATTATCTCAGGGTATGCATAGCATAGATTAAAATGGTTTCGGTTTTCACTGGTGATTCGGAGAGCAGATGATCCTCTCACGAAGTCGAATGGCTTGGACATCGCAGTTCACCCTTTTTTTTTACTCACAGTGTAGTTTTAGATAATTTGAACGAAGCCTAGGATTTATTAGTCATTGATCACTTCACCCTCACGTTTGTTAAACAATTCACTGTAACTTATCGTTGAAAAGAAGCTTTTGATTGATTTAGTAGAAAAGAACTGAGAAAAAAATAACTATTTCCTGAATATTTTTAAGCAGTAGTTTCTACATAATAAACTTATGTGTTACCTTACTTATATACCATGTTTTGGCGTCGAGTATCCATGGTAACGACGCTAGTTCCCCATTCGGTTTCAGAACAGCGCCATTTACCGGTCAGTGTGTATCAAATTTTCTGAAATTTTTCTGCTCGTCGACGGTGGAATTTTTCAATTTTTAGATCTTATCGAATTTCTGTGGGAAGAGAATATCCTCCGATCTCTTTCAGGCATTGATCCATTTTTTTTGTAATTAAATATGTTCAACTAATCCCGGCTGATACGCGCCGTATTACACGCCACCAGCTAGTCATCTTTCACAGAGTTCACGCACAGCTTGCTGCATATCCTGCGAAAGGGCGCCACGAAGCTCTCTGCCAAGTGGCGTAACCGTTTTTGAAATTTTTTAAACAATTATTTTCCGCCCACGCAAAACTCGCGGTATTTAGTATGAATGGATCAATTTGAAGTGCAGGACGCCTTACTGTTGGCAACTCTTCGATCACGTTGCATATTGGGAACACCGGGTATAATTGAAGCGCAATGAAACTGCAGTCAGCTACTGTTTTTATAAAACTCTTAATTTCGACATTACCTTCAAGTTTATAGATACAATTCCGCGGATCAAGGATCGCGATGTCCTTCTACTCTCTGGACTCCTTGGAGGCAGTTACATGCTTCTCAGACAATGCCGAATTCTTGAAACCCCGCAGACAGAAGATGTTGGACGCTGTATCATTGAATAGTACGAATCGAGGTTAAGCGAGTGGTAAAAACCGGCGTCCAATCTTCTTCTCCTGGAGAAGCAGACGGAGTCGAGATCAGGATCTCTGCGGATAATCGATTATTCAATTCCGTGAAATTCCAGGCGATGCTGCAGCAGCGGAGGATCACCAAGTCGTCGAAAAACCACACCGCAGTACAGAGCCGAGGAATCTGTTAATTGCAAGCGCATCTTCTCGAGCTGACCCCGAAGTTCTTAGTGGTTGTAGAAATCTGGGTGAATCTTCAAACAGCGAAGGATACTCGACTGCATCGGCGTCGCCGATTTCTACAAACGTAGCAAGCTCATCGGTTTCTGTTCCGAATGAGGTTTCTCACCGTGGAAATTTTACCCTCAAGAAGAAGAAGAAGAAGCAGTCATCTTCAAGAAGCACCGAAAACGGTACATCGCAGTTCAAGAACGACAAGAAACTGGTAAATGTTCTGGCGCCATTAGTTATCGAGGCGAAAACAAAGCCGAAGACTTATCTCGAACAGTACCGCGAAAGATTAGGTGAGCGATGGTGTAGAAAAATGTAATTCAGCTGTTTTTAAAGCACCTTTAAACACAGGAGTACCGACCAAGAAGAGTATCTGCTCTCCTGAGGGATCGACGCTCTCAGTATACGGCGATACTTCATACGAGCCGATCACAGACGTGGACAGTCGTCCACCGACCACAACTCCAAGAGACGATCAAAGCGAGCTGAGCTTTTATCGTCGGTTAATTAATCAGCCGCGAACCACTCGCTCTTGTGACGTCGGACATAGCTGCATGGCCAACCGAGAGTTCAGAAGCGTATCTGATTATGGTCTGACATTGAATTCCAGTGGAAATCGGATCTCCTATCGTCCGTACAGCATCAGAGATTACGAATATCTGACGATTCCACGAGCCGATCGTTCCTTGGGTCCTGACGCTGTGGAGATTCGAGAAAAGGTTTGTGTTACCATTTTATATGATTTTTGTGAACGTACGTATGTACGACCGTAACTCGTTTGCAGAGTAAAGTTTAGGTGAAAAGTTTTCGCGGCAGACGTTCAACCGAGTTAGTCGGACCTCGTAAATGACTGCGTTGCTGCAGCACTAGGTGTCAACTGTTTTACCTAGTTTCTTATGGTTGCTTGGCTCCGACTAAGAACAATAAATTCCTTGTTCAAACGGACGGTAACTTTTCGTTGCTCTGAATTTTTCAGAAGCTTAGCCAGCACCCTTCTAAAGCTAGGTTTATGGCCACCTTAGTAGGAACTCCGGGTTCAGCTCGCTGACACTAAAACTAACTCGGGGTAGCCACTCCGCACCGCGCCACGCGGTGCTGCTGCATAAGAGAAACATGCCATTCTACGAAAGAAACAATTTTTTACCCCGATTGGAAATTAAACTTTCATACTTACCTTATTTTTCCGGCATGCGAATACGGCCGCATCGAGTCACGTAACTGCGACCGTCCATGTCGTTATAAGTGTAACGGCATCCCCCGGGCGAAGATTTGACGGAATTGCACAATTTCGCGGAGTTGGATAGCTCTGTCGTTTCTATAGAATACCGGAAGACAAATAGAGGGATTTCTCTTCGGTGGTTAGCGGCAAGGTTTGCTCAGAGTCGATTAGAACTAGAAGAAGTTCGCTTACTGGCGTCCATAGCGAGCCAAAGGTCTTTTGAATATCTGAAAATAAAGTATACCTATACTCACCCGAGAGGGTGGAAATTTCAAGGGCTAGTGTATATCGAGTTTTCTCGTAAAGTTTGCTAAACCAGTTCCGTGTTGTTTGCAGTGGGAAAAGCTGATGCGACGAACACAGTACGGAGACTTGGCGAGTTCTCGTAACCGCCAGAACGTTGTACGACGCTCCGAACTTCGCAAGGTATGTGTGATAACCACGCCACCGAACGTGTCTGCCCATTTATTGTCATTAAATTCCATATCGTATGAGAAAAGGGTTTCGAAAATCACAAGAAGCAAAAAGGGGGGAGCTGATTAATCACTCGGGATTTTCTTGGCGATTGGACATCGTGCAGCAATACATAAATCGATTGATATATTGATTAAGCGAATAAAATTTCAGTCGGTTTGGCACCGTGTACACCGTCAGCTCTTAGTTTCGAGTAATTTTCAGTACGGGTGGAATTTGGTAGCTATTAATTCCCCAGTAATTAGCAGACATGTGTTAAGATTACCCGATGGTCGTTAGGACAACGAGGATTACGGTTCTACTGCAGAATCGCATCATTGATCGCCTTCAAGCTAAAGCCAGATAGCGGTGTTAATGATTATCTCATGATGCACCAGCCGGTGGCTAAAGCCAATCATCATCATGTGATACAATCAATGCTGCATCTACTTTATGTCGAATCAGTTCCGCGCTTGTTCCCATAAGATTTCGCCAATCTGTTATGGGTATGAATATTTCAGCGAGTTGACTAACTTCGCTTTACCTAAACATCGAATTATCTTAGCTATCAGGTATCGATGCTACGAAAAAGCTCGGTATTCGAAGATGACTTGACGTAAGGCAATTCGGAATTTTTTTTTCTAACGGTAGTAGAGCGAGGCCATAGTTAGTCAGGGGATAAAAACGACCCCTAGTCCACCGGGAGTCGGAAAGGACTATCCTAAAGCAGGCAGCGGCAGTATCAGGTTGAGGAGAAAAAAAAAATCTCACTTTTTATGAAGAGTCATTCCTCGTGGACTAAGCGAATTTTGGAGAGGATCGAATACCCAAGTCCATGTATTATACCATAGATTGAGATATTTTACTACGTTACTCAAGTTTCTTAGCGGTAGGTGTGGAAGCTTGCGGTATACTTTCAGCTGGTCCATTTTTTTCGGTATTCGTTTTAAAACCTGCAACGCTGGTCCAATAATCGATCGGAAATTTTAACTGGGGGCCAATAATTTACTGCGAGAACTACAAAATACCTCGTTATGGGTCGTATCGTGGCGAAATTAATTGGAACGCCTCCATTATAAAGCAACAGTGATTTGGCTCATAAATTTTACTTAATAATACCCATCATCGTTAAATATTACCGCCTACCTAACCATTTTGGATATACATACGTATATAGCCGCAGGGATACCTCAAACCTCCACTCGTCGCAGTCCTTGACGATCTGCAGTCCTGTAATTGCCAATTATTATATACCTACTTGCACGTATGTGTATTCAAGTAATTTTTCATTGATTGAAACTACCGTTGATTGCCTGCCAATTTGTTACGCTACACACCTATGCGCGGGTCACTTGCTTTTCAATAACAGCTTTAATTTCGATTCAGATTGATTTAGAATAGCTTGATTTAATATAAATATAGAGTTCGATGAGATTTCGTAAAGTATTGAATATTTGTATGTTTCTTGTAGAATTACGTATCTTCGCTGAGAGTTTCTTTAAATGTTATATTTCACAGTTTTCATTCTGGAGTTCCATTGAGCGTGTATCTTTTAATAATTCTCCGTTTCAATATCTCTGGTAGAGAAACTTTAGAGAACGGATAACGTCAGCTTCAAAGGAATAGGAGAAACGTGAAACGTCGCCTCAAACCGTTCTCGAACCGTCCTTCTCTTTTGCCCGGTTGAATAATATTTCGAAAAATCTTTTCTCAGGTGACAAAAAATGGGACACCCTGAACACCCAACCTTCCGTTTCGAAGTTTGACTTAATCTTGTTTGAAGGTAACGCTTTTACGCTTTTCCTATTCGTTCGCTTAACGGTTGGACGCAGCAGAAATCTAGCAGCAAGAAATGCGTCCGCTTGTTATACCATCCCACTATACTCTTCAACCAGCAAAAAAAAAAAAAGAAAAAAAGCCAAGATACGAAGAGTTAGAGGGAGTAGAGCCGGTTCGTGGTTTCGAAATTGTATCTCGGCCTCGCAGGAAGGGTTGTAGGTTGTAGGTTGCGGTAGGTAGGTAGGCAGCCAGCCAGCCACTCACTGGACATAAATCCAATTATACGCACAAAGCAGGTGGTCAGTGGTGCTGGTTGCCCACGGGCGTGTTTCTCTGCTTCCCAATTCTGATGCTTCAGAATGTCTCGACTACCGAATATCCTGCATCTCGTAGATAGCTACTGACCCTCCAGGAACCCTTACATGTATCACACACGACCCGCGCGGCTGGGAATTAAATTTTCAGTGCATTCGTCATGCTGCTTTATACAGAGTCAAATCTTCTGGAGTAAAAAATACGTAAAATGGAGAAGAAGGAAATAGAAATAATTACGTGGGTCCATTTTGCGCTATAATTATAACGTCATGATTATTTTCATATAATTTTAATGTTGACGGAAACGTTTGTAACCTGTTTTTATTATTGGTTTCTATTTTTATTCGCGTTTTCTCTTCTTTTTCCGGTACAAAAAATTGAGTTCCGGCCAAAGATCGCCCCGTCTCTCTCTTTCTCTTTCAGCCAAGCCTTGATATACGCGATTCTTTCGGTAAATATTTCATTAACGAGAGGGATGCTGGAAGTTAGCTTGTTGAATATTTCAATAATCGGAAATATCCGGCCGCCCTGAATTTCTTTATGCACAAATTGTTAATAAGACGGAGATATTTTTTTTTGTTCGTTGTTTATGGCGGTGAGTGAATATTGATAAAAATGAGGAAATTTCTTCGGCGTTAAAGTTGTATTAAAAATTCTGTACAATTCCCGGAACCCCCGTTTTTACATTCCAATCTTTGACCGGATTCACCGTGTATCAACGCTTAACTTTGGAATTTTCTTTATGTTACCTGCAGGGCAGGAGAACTAACGTTCAAAAACATACTGTCGAATTCTCTTTGACCGAGGATGGGGTAGCAGGACAAGTAGCTGAGTCAAAGGTAAAGGCAAGTAGGGTATATACATGTACGGGTGTACACAACGCCGCACTGTTTCTTTCCCATTCCGCAAAAATCAACGGGAAGGAAATGTGTCCGGAGCAAATACGAGCTTTGCGATTTTGCTGAAAATGAGGGAAGCAAGCAGGCGGAGGGAGGCATTCCGTTTGTTTAAAAACTGTTTTCGTTTACTTTACAATTTTCTGCACCATGTTATTTTGTTAATTACAGGATTTCGGAGATACGAAGTCACCGGATCAGCCTAACTCCGCAAAAATATCTACGGCTTTAAAAAAAGCTCAAAGGACTCTTCGCTCCGGGCAAATTCTGACAGTTGGCTCGGTAAAACATCCGAAGAGTTCCACTAGGTCACACAGCACTGGGCCAAGATCTTTCAAGTCTTTGATTCCATCCCTAGAAGAAAATATTGGTGATTCTAGTCTGGAGGATCTACAACGCCGTCATCAGAACGAAAAGAGAGTTATGGACCTGCTAATAAATCGCACTTTACTTCGCTGACTTTTCTTCTCTCAACGAAATCCTCGGACTTACCTCGTTCGACCTCCCCTACGCCCATATACTATATAAGGTCACTGAACTCCACAAAAAAAAAACTCTCCCGAATCTCCCTCTGTAATAGATTCAAAAAAATAAATTACTCGATAAAATTCTCTGAAATGATCTCACCCATAGGAAGATTAATAAAAACGGTGGCTTTTGCCTCAGGAAAAATCTGAATGATGGTTGTACTAGATTTAAGCATTTGAAAAATAAGATGTAGCATTGTGATGACTTTTTTTTCCTAAAAATTTGCCTACCATCGCGGTGAGCATGTTCCAAAATTAGATGGAACCCCAGGGAACGTGTTCGAGATATTTTTCCCCGAAGGCCAACCGGAGAGAGTGTCGCAAGGTAGTTTTTGAGTATCTTTGAAGAACTCGCGTGGTTCTCCGGTTCTTTGGTGTAGTACCATCCGCATCGATCGGTGGGTTGCGCGCGCTTCTGTACGCCAGAGCCGCCGTCGGTGTCGGGGTGGTGGACTAAACTGACATTTCCTTAGCGTAAATAAACAGGCGTGTTTTCGTTGGTCGTTAGTAACGGGTGTGAAGTGCTTGCAACGAGTTTTGCGGGTCGTCTACATCATAGACCCAAGTGCCCGTGTCATAGCTCAAGTTCAACCTCGGCGAACCCTATGACGGTATTTTAATGGGCGCCGCACTGCGCTGAACTCGGTGAAGACGGGGGTTTTTCTCGAACCCAACCTTCGCCGGGAGGAAATCTGAGTCTCGTATATTTTCACGTTCATCAATGATTCAGGTGAGTCGGTTACGCATCGTCATTCTCCTTCCTAGTCGGAGCATTAAAGCTCATCTATACCGCACCGCTCTGAGCGGCTGGACGCCGGTCAAGCGACGCCGGCGTCACAGATGATGAATATATGTATACACTTCATCCGGGATACCATGAAGGGCGCAGGGTCAGTGATAAGCAAAAGATGTCGCCACTATATCCGATAAATTTCTCACTCGGAAGCTCAAATTCAAATTCCAAAAGCACTGAAAGCTCCTCCAAGACCCTAAAACTCCAAATTGCAGACCACCGATGAAAAATAGTTTCATTTTTACTCTCAAAGCTTTTTTGCAACAATTCTATTCTCTTCAAAAATATACGTTGTCGACCTTCTGGATCGCTAGAAGCAGATTTTTAACGTCTTAAATCGTTACGATAGAGCAGTTCAAATTGAAATGGTAAACCGTAGAGTTTACTGACCAGATCTGAACCGAAAGTCTACATACATGTGTGAAAGGAATTGGTTAGATATTCGTGCCCAGAATTCTGTTGTGTAAACTGTTTGTTATCTATACGAACGAGAGGGGTTGGGGGATGTTATCTAGCGAAAATATTTGACGACTTAAATGTCTCCGAGATTCGTAGTTCAGAGTTAACTCATGATTCTGTTTATAATTTCCACATATTTCGATATTATCATTGAAATTCAAAGATATGAATCTGTTCGATCGATGCGTAAACGTATAGCTGTATAGAATCTAACGGTTATAAATTCAAACGAACAGGAAAGCTTTCCGCGTATCTTACCTCTGAATATAATATCGATACCTACGACGCGATGTAACGTCGCTTATATCGACGAACTCGTAAATGGGAATAAGTTATCGGGCATAAATAACACCTTTAGAAAAAATCATACAGGGTGTCCCAGAACTAAATGTCCGAAATGAAAGGTGTCCTAGAGGAGGTCGAACTGAGTAAATTTTCCCGAAGAACATGGGGTCTGCGAAGTCGCGTTCGCGAGATATCACAGGTTAAAAAAAAAAAAAGTATCGCTTTGCGACGCGTCGACGCGGCGCAAAGCGATACTTTTTTTTTTTTTAACTTGTGATATCTCGCGAACGCGACTTCGCAGACCCCATGTTCTTCGGGAAAATTTACTCAGTTCGACCTCCTCTAGGACACCTTTCATTTTGGAAATTTAGTCCATTTTGGACATTTAGTTCTGGGACACCCTGTATTTATGTGTCGATCATACCATGCCCTCGTCTGTTAAGCTATTCTACGATTATAGGCAACTCGATCGAGTCATAAACGACGGATGAATAATCTAAAGCATATGTTGTTGCAGTTTTCGGTACGAAGTGGGATTCTCGTGCAAAACTCTAACGAATAGGTTAAACTATGCGCATATATAAGATATGGAATTTATTGTTGAACTTGGTTGTTGGTCTATGGGAATGGGAATAGGTATACATACTTATATGTTTACACCTATGGCCTGCCTCGACCTAAAACTTTTCAAACTACTAACATTCACGTTTATACTCCTAGTCGGAGAACACGGAATAGTAGAATAGGGCGGGTGATTTTAGATGTAGAACTCCGAGTGGTGAGTAGAGGTGGACGATTTATACACGCAGAGATTCGCCTCGGAAAATTTATCGTAATGTTTCTGCCCAGCGCGACCCGCGGTGTAATAATTCAATCGAAGTGGTCGCAGGGAATAATTCTCTCTCTCTTACTCTTCTTCTCTTTCTCCTCTCCTGTTTTCTCTATCTGCGTAGAATATTGCCGAAATCGTTGATCCTGCAGTGATCTGCGGTATATAGCTACACGTAGTACTTCCAAGACATCCCTACGCGCGTGATCAAGTGGAATTAGGGCTCGACGATCATCATCCATTGTTTCCGGACGTCGTATCCGGTAACAAATTCATCAATCTACCGATCAATAATAAACGATAGAATACGTACTATCGTCTTAGCTATATTTCAGAAATTATGAGTGAAGATTAATTTTCAATCTTCGATAGCAAAATTTGTTCTATCGAAGTAATAACGTCACTAGTACCGATTATATCGGCGGAATTAGAAAAGAAAGATTTGGAACATATCCGATACTTTTATTCAAAATTCAAGCCCTTGATCCTGTCTAACGAAGGACAAAGATTTTATTCGATATAGCATCGATATCATTTTATCAATATTTCGAGCATAAAGAAAGAAAGAAAGAAGAAATCTGACGCGACGTTGAATATACTTAGGATACATAGGTATAGAATTTGAACGGAACTCAATACGGCTTATATCTTGCGACCTGTTCGGAAGAGCCTTAGTCAGGTCCGCGGATGATATTTCTGTGCGAATTTATCGAGGCACGTGGTAATAATTAGCATGGAAACCTCAAGGTTCTTAGGAGCTGTTTTACACAGTTTAGAAATAAAAAAATGAGAGTACATCTACCCACACAAAATGCGTAGGTATTATTATATTGATGAGTTCAAAGTTAGCGTGCAGGGCTCTCCGAATCAGGCGACTATACTTTTTCGAAGCCAATTTCTATATTTTTTTTGTTGCAATTTTTACACGAAAAATGTTGTATAAATTTTTTGATCCTCGGGCATGGAATGATATTTATCACATGTTATAAACTATCCACACATTTTCTGCAGTACCATGCCGGACGTATGGTGACGGAAATATTCCAACTCACCTTTCATTATCAGACCATATACATGTGGGTATGGACATGCATGTAACTTTCGGTTTGAATAACATACGAGTCGACTGCACTCGTCGGCAACTATTAAATTTATTACTCTGTATGTTGCGGTAAAATTGCGTTGCATGGTAAGTAATGCCTACTTGAAATATATTTATTTATCAGTGCTGGTGCAGCGACGTATATTATTAATCAAACGAATTCGCTGATATAAAATTTGACGATCACTGTACATACTTCGAGTATAAAATATGTAATTGAACGACAAAGTAAACGATACATATTTTTTTTTTGAAAATATTTCATTCTAACTAACGAGAGATGAAAGAAAAAAAAAATACTTCATATATAGCTACGTTCGTTTTTCGCTCAACCGGTTGGTATGTATATGTAGTAATTTCGCTCTTTGATTCTCTCCACATCGGTTTCATAGCCTTTCTAGTCTACCTCTGCTTTTTCTATCTCGTATAAAAACTGGATATTAAAATTCACCGGTTATATACTTTTGATGCTGCAATATTTCGCCAACCTTTACCGAACAGTATATTACCATGAAACACTTTATAAACGTATATTAATACAGAATTTAATCGCTGTACAGAATTGAACGAGCAAAACGATCGATACCATAAGTTTTACCGATCTAATACCAATTAGGATGATTAATCGTTACATGTGTATATGTATCTCATAAGCAAATCTAAATTCAACACCATCTGATTCAAGCATGCGAGTATCCACGTACAACATACACTGGGAGATAATATGTGAACTGTTCGCGTTTATCTTTATACCAAGAAGAATCGTGTGTGCTATACATATACTTATATCACGTGTAGATTGCTCAAGACTTTGCACGAACGTCTTACTGTTCGAGTTTTAGTAGAGCTGCAATAGACCTGTGCTTATAGTGTTACGACATTGTGTTCGCTGATATGTGAGTCATAGTTTCCCGGACAAGAAAAATTAAAGAAAAAAAAATCAAAATTTAAAAAAATTTTTCAATTATTAGAATGCTCGATGTTGTAAATCCTGGGGGTATTACGATTCTGGACTTTCGTAAATGTCACAGGTCTGACATGTCGCCTAAAGCTGAAGAGGTTCGTTCAAGGTTTTCTCATTTTGTTAATTTTTTTTTTTTTTCCTGTAAGTGGAAATGTTAATTGGCGATAAGTCTTAGCGACGATTTATAGAAATTTGTGAAACGGTTTCACTCACTTCGATTTGCTGTACTTAATTACTGCTACTAATTGATATAAGGAACAATAAATTATCATACTCAAAATACCTTGTGCCATAAGTTGAACCATATCAATTGATTATAAACCCAAGTGGAAAAATTTTCTCAATTTAAAACTGCTTGTGTTTCATTCCGGCGTAGGTACATACATACAACACGACATATATCGTAGCTGATTTTAATTCAGGAAATATATATTCGTGGCAAAACCTATTTCAGAAGCAATTTCTAAGTACAACAAAATTTCGCGTTATACAGAATTGTATGCGTATATATAATAATTTTATTTTTTTTATCCTCTTCTCAAATTTTCAGGTATTACTTGATTCCCTTTCTACCTGCCATAATGGAATCTAAATTGAAAAAAAATAGAAAGACAGATTATTCCCATGCAACGTTAATCACTGTTTTAATTCTTCTCGTACGTCAAACCGGCAGACTCACTACATTCGTTTAGAATTATTACTTATTAATATCTGCACGTGTTAACTGCACCACGAGGTTATCGACAGATATCGGAGCTTCGTAAAGCACTCTGATTTATTTCCAACAGCATAAGAACAGTCGTCTTACTTAATTGGATTTAATTAGCGTTAAAATATGAGGCTAAAATTAAACGGTTTAACCGATATGTTATGTACTGCTTATAATTTCTCACTTCATTAAAGTAGTCTTATATAAAGATTTCAAATAAATCGTAGCTGAAGATATTTCGTATCCAGATACACAGCCTATCGCATTTATCCCAGTTTCAAACCGCTAAATTACTCCAAAATTTTATATACGGTTTTTAAACCGGGTCTGTATAGAGCTTACGTATGTACATCGGTATATCGGTGGAAATTATCAAGCCTCTATTTCTCACTGTAATTAAGCTTTCTTCATGTCAAATGATTCGAGCAAAGTAGCTCTCCCGCCGGATCTTGCCGATTTCGTATCTATAGGGACTGATGCTGCGTGTGGACCACTAGGCTAGTTAAAGTGTAGGCAGGGGGGCAAAAGGATAAGGCTAAGCTAAGGTTTGAGGCTCGGGGGTGAAGTGCTAGGGCGACAGGGTGAAGGGGGATAAATGGTAAGCTTCAGGGTTTCTGGGTAATCGACCGTGTGATTGTCACCTCGAAGGGCTCCGCCAAGAAACTAAAGTAGTTCTCGGTTGTATTGAGTGCAAAGTGGGTGGTTTCTGAGGGTCGGTAACGCCGGTAATGTTAGACGATACCAAAACTCTGTATAATTAGAAATTTCTCAGGCAATTAGGTTAGTCCGTGTATTCAGCTGCATGCGAAACGATCCCGAGCAGGTAATTATTCTTCTCGAATAATTCGGACTCCCCATTTTTCGAAAGCGATAGAAAATTCGAAATATTACTACAAGAAAAAAAAAAAAAAAAAAAAGAAGAAATACCTCGTTTACCGAAATTTATCTCAAATTCGTTTTCTTATAGATAATAATCTTGTCGGCTAAGCGGCAATGCTTATCGAAGGATAATAAATTCTCATACTCACTGCAGCTGGTATCCCCGTCGAATCAATATCCGGATACCTATATCGACCACGTGTAAATAATAAGTGAAATCACGTGGTCGTTTTTCGGATAAAAATTATCACATCCGATCCGGCATATATACGCCTAGTTTATTAACATTAAACATACCTCATCGATTTTAATCACCGGATATTAATTCATCGAAACGCTGCGATACTTGATTGTGTTATCAAACAGAGATCATAAATTACGGTACTATAATTAATTAAAACGAAACAAAAATCCAATGTCTGAGGTTCACGAAACGGAAGATATTTTTCAGGTGACCGAACATAAATCGTGTTTATCGTACTGTAAAAGAAAAACTGCATATAGCTGGCTATATACTTGCTTTGATTTTACTTCATGGTATTTCTGGTTAATTTTTTTTTGAATTTTGAATTTTTTATTCCCTGAAGTTTACGCTACATTAACGCTTTTTATAACTATATAAGGTGAACTGGAGACGAACGAGTATGTAGTAATTGCCTTTTAAGAAAATAGTTGGTACGCAGTTGTACCATCTGCGATAAGTTTGTCGTTATCACTTGAAAAATGAAAAAAATAAATAAAAAATAAAAAAAAAAATAGTCAAGTTGTTACAAGGTGAGCACGAATAGGTGAGAATGGAGGACAGAGGTGCTAATTACGTCGCTCTACGCCCGGTTTCATAACCAAGTATATACTAAGACGTAATTGGTACGTTTCAAAAGAGGAGTCCATCGCCTCGCTTCGGTAACACTAAAAGTGTCCTAGACGCGAGATGAAAGAGTTCGTTTTTTTAATATTTTAATTGGATGTAATTGCCCTTAATGTCGGTAAATAGGTACGTGAATTATACATGCACTGTATATACACTCGGTAGGTACATACGTATAGATGAACACGAAGAGCAAAGGAAAACCAAAAATTCTAAAAAAAAAGTTCCAGCAGTTCTAGCTACTTTTTCTTTATTTTTCTTTCTCTTATCGGCGAGATTTCACTTGATTTATTGAAAATAGATTTTTTCCCGAGAACTCCGAATCAAGACGATGATAATTGATCATCGTTACCCGGCCGAATCGTGAACGAGGGATCATAATTAAGCTGTTATAATTAGTCGGATATCATTTTCGCGATATAATCTCAATTAGCGGAAAATAAGATGGCAATTTCTTTGATCGAAAAAGAACCGATATGATTATAACTTAATACCATTTTCTTCATGGTGAAATGAAATTTGTTATATAGTAATAGCAGACAGTTTCGTTACTCTGTAAGATTCGCGTTCGATCTAGAGGAGGCTTAAAATTTCCTCTCAGCCTATTTCACTGCTATTTCAGACTTTGTACTACGGGCAAGCCTGGCGAAAGTTGGGTTAGAATAAGCTGAATACTCTTCATTACGGTAATTCGCTGCAGAGAAGGTTAGCGGGGACGCGGGTTGAAAAGCCGAGAATTGGAAATTCTTTGAAAACTCCGTATCCCCCCGGTAGCTTTATACTGCAACGTTGAAAGCCCGTTCCAACGATTCCGCGCGCCTCTTCCAGTTAGCGATAATAAACTAATATAAAACCTTTAGATAAGAAATAAACGTGCGAAGCTGTACAATCAATCAAAAAAAAAAAAAAAAAAAAACATACACACATCAGTCCACAATTTAAAAAAAAATACTTCAAAAGCACAAGTTTCATCATTATCGCGGACACGAAATGTGCGAAATGCTTTTCTCTGCACAAATTTTGCTCCATATATACTATACATCAGTATAATCGTTAAAACCAACAACGTTTGATGTCGCCACATTGAATGACCATAACTTTACCCATATCGCAAGAAATAAAAAAAAAAAAAAAAACCTGTACATGTTACCTGGTCCAATCTGTTAATGCTTTGGGCATGTAACGTTGATGCATGTTCGTTGCACGCGGTCAGTGATAACATTGTGCCAGCATAATCAATCATGTCCTTCTCGGAGTTGCATACAACGTACAGCCTTGTCTGCACACACTCTTGCAGTTCGGGTTTGCTGCTCTGCACTGTTGTTCGCGGTCACTTGATGGCCGATTCAACGACCCTGCAGCTGTACCCTGCTGCAGGGAACTTGCAGTACCGTTAGAGGTTCTGCCACGACGAGGAAATCCACACGCACATTGACGTTGAAGGAGATACAGTCGTGGTATACATAGAATAGTTAGTAAATAATTGTAAACTGAGTACACTTATACTCTTTTATTATATCTTGACCAAGCTACTTTGCTTGGTTAGGCCGTTAAATAAGTAAGTTACTTTGCTTACGTTAAACTACACGTCAAACATCATAAGAATATTAGATCTACTTGAGGCTAATATTCATACACTCGTTTTCTTTTCAGCAATGATATCGTAATTTAAATAAATTACTTTGCTTGTTGTGAAATCTTGATTCATTACTTCAACACACACTGAGAAAATAATACCGATGCAGGATCACCTAATCCTGATAACACATTGCAAACATAGTTACTCTTCTTTTTTTTATTTCAAACTTTTGGGGTACAGAATCTTCCCTGTTTTTACTGTCCAACTTCAGACGGATGGTTAGTTTATCGAAAAAGAGAAGTCAAATAAACTGGGAAACTTTGGCCAATAGCTAAGTCGAAGAGTACAACTTTCAGCACGAAATGATCAGCGTCATTTCGTTTTTAATTTATATAACTTTTGTCGAGATTAAGAGACCTTCGTGACGTCGAATAATTCTCTGTTCTAATCGTGCAGTGGATAGTCAGAAAGTATTTCATTTTGATATATAGCTATGGATCTTATTTTATAAGTGGGTCTTGTTGGCGGATGTAACTGCATCTTTTCATCCAAACCAACTTTCCAATATGAATGCAGTTCTTTTCTCAAGTTTGAATATGTATGGTATATATGTGTCTAGAATCTTCTATTCGAGAATCATTATTTCGTTATCCGTTTTAAGGAGCTCGTATTGTTATTGTTATCTCATAACTGGGCCAGACTGAAATTTCTATCGGCTATTATATTGAATGCATTGCATTGCCAATGCATATAATGTCCGGGTATTTACATACGACAGATCGGACCACGTACATACATTGTGAAAACTCCGTATCGATGGAAGGAGCCGAAAGCCTACATAAGCGAAATTGTTAAAGTATAGAATTCCCCTGAAGTAACAAACTTTGATGGAAAATTTAATTATCAGATAATAATTAATAAAGATTTTCCTCGAACCGAGTATAGGTATATTTCCCTCGTTCAAAGACACATACACATCCAAATACCACCGTACCACGATGAAGAGTTCTGCTCTATGTTTTACATAGTTTGAAAGTAAATCAGTGCAGGACTTTGCTTGTGGCTTCTGTTGGTTTAGCCTTAGCCACTTGTCCCGTTACTGGAAAAGTGATCGATGTAACAACTTAGCTTTAAAGTGGCTTCTCGTTGCAAGGATTCATGGATGAGAAGGTATTTCAGGTTTTCGTACAAGTTTGGAAAGGAGGGTATATCCGTCTATGCGGTTCACCTTAACCTTATACCCTGCACCGTGCCTCGCAACGTAAAATCAGGGAATATCGTCTCTTAAGTATCCAGTCATCGGAGTGCACGAGATAAATCTTAAGGGGTGTGAAATAACGAACCTGCCATCATTTTATTCCCTTGAGAAAAGATTCTTGGTGGCATAGTGAAATATTTAATTTTTATAATGGAAGGAGACACCGGTCTATATACTCGGGGCAATAAAACATCTCGGCCAAGGCTAATGGGGATTGGGTCGTTAGTACGAGAGGATACGTAATCCGATCCTATTGCCACTGTCGACTATAAACTATCCTTCCTACGGCTTACGTAATTAATAGCGAGTATCCCGTTGCGAAATCTCCGAGGGACGGCAAAGGAGGAGGAAAAGTTAACGGATAAGAGCCAGCAGCCGAGAGAAATTCCACGGTATTCACATTATTACACAGAGTTAATTTAAACCGAACGTCGTTTACATCTATCCAAAGATTTTCACGCCTTTCAAGATTTTGCAAACCTTTCAAACAGCGTGAATGCCCAAGTTTTCGTGTACAATAGGTGAGACGTCTAGGCAGAGCACTAGCAGACAGTATTTTCATCCCTGTTATTACCTGAACAGAAACAACGGTCTCAAGTGAGATAAATAGTTGAAGCAAGTTACGAAGTTCGGGGAAAGGGGGGGAAAAAAAAACTCGCAATATACTTTGGCCAACTTTAGGGCCAGATTTTTGTCTGCCGCACCTACGCAAGAACCTTTTGACGAGGTAATTAGCGTGGTAAAATGGCTCTGTAGGAGTTATAAGAGCTCCGCAAGGGTGACAGAGACGAGTGGGAAGGAGGGGCGAAAGGGTTTTCTCACGGTTTGGACACTTTGGGAAACTTTTAGATCCGACAAAAAATATTTCACCCGATTAATGGGAAACTTAAACCAGAAAATCACTAGATCTTTATCAAAAGTGACAAGATCTTTCGCCTCGAAAGTCTTTTCCCGTCTCTCGTTGCAATCTTCTTATTTTCATTAATCCCACTCAGTATCGTGATCATCAATTTTTAGTACGACGATATACGTCTCTACTTTTGGTTTCTTTTCGTTCTGTTTCAGTTTGGATGTCGGCCATGGAATCTCAGTCTGGTCAGCGTGATAATAATCACATTCTCAAACATGCTGTTAACGATGTTACTCCTGCAGTCGGAAGACTGCGAGACACACTACGCAGCTCCTGCAGACGATCAACAAGAATCTAACATTTTGACAGAGTGGAACGCTTTAGCCCTAACACCAGAACCCGTCCAGCCCTGTGATCCACGGGACTATCAACCCGCCTTGGAGTCTAGTGCCTTACAGATGGACGTTAGGCTTGGTAGATGGGATTCTAGGAGGCTCTACAAGATGTTTGACTCCGTCGTGGTTGGCTCGCAGTATTCGACCTTGTCCGAAACCTATTTAGTCTCCATAGCCACCCAGAGTTCCGTCGAGAAACTTTATTCTCTTGTCCAAGTGGCTCATTATTGGACCGGGCCAATTTCCGTCGCGGTATTCACTGCCGGAGATGAAGATTTCCTTGTTTTTCAACAGTACCTAACTTACCTGAGAAAATGTTACGCCCCGATACGTGATAGGGTGACATTTTCCGTAGCCATACCAAAGAACAGACTCGTAACAGCTCAACCGCGAGTCGTCGAGCTCCCGGACGACGTGGATTGCTTAAAGCCGGAAGCGACATTGGGCAGGTTTCTCCAGGGATTGTCGAAGGCCCAAACGACTTGGAAGACGAGGAACGTATACCCCCAAAATCACCTCCGTAATTTGGCCCGACGAAATTGTCAAACGGATTACGTATTTCTTACAGACGTCGACATCATACCGAGCTCAAATTTTGCAAATCTTTTAAACGATTTTCTAAAAAGTTCGGAGTGCGATAAGTGCGCGTACGTTATTCCCACATACGAACTTGACACGAGAGTCAGATTTCCTCAGAATAAATCGGATCTCGTTAGACTTGCCAATAAAGGACTAGCCAGACCTTTTCATCAAAAAGTTTTCATCCATAATCAGTACGCGACAAACTTCACGAGGTGAGAATATCCGTGGTCTGCATAGAAATGTTGACACGAGGTTGAATATGAGAAATGATTTCATACCCTCAGAGCTATCTGTAACTGCAATTGCACCGTTGAAATCAATTTTGACGTATCAGACAGATTGAGAATTGATATACCTTCCCTCAGGTGGAGCTGGGACGTCTCGTTGAGCCACGGTGGTGATTCGGACATCGTCAAGTCGGGGAAGGTTTACATCAGTCACGAGGTTACGAACTTCGAATTTTTTTACGAGCCATTTTACGTCGCTCGTGACACCGTACCTGCCCACGATGAACGATTCATGGGATACGGTTACACAAGAAATACCCAGGCAAGTTGAGCCATTGCCCATATACACTGCACACTCTTATATAAAATCAAAAATATGAGCAAAATTTTTTAGCCTTCTCTCTCTCTTTCTTCGATCGTTGATGATCGCTTTCAGTACGTTAATATGTACACAAATACATTCGTTCGTATATTAACACGTTATACCCAGTCCTCGGACGATGTACGACGCATGTTCGGTTAATGAATGTGATCCATTATATTACGAGCCCTGGTCATCCATCGGGTCTATATAGCATCGCATGAACCCTACCGGGAATACTCTCTGTAACAATATTTGACGACAGGCGGTTCGATGACGCGTGCGCGATCCTATACGGTATGGGCTTAGCCTGCGGTTTCTCCGTTAATTGAATTCCATATTCGCAATGTTAACGGATGACAGTAACTCGTTTCTGTTTGGCCGGTAAGCATTATTCAATTTCATACACCTGATACACATGTCGATATAATGTCACGTCACTAGTGACGCAGACCTTATTAGTTTGCTTGAATAATCGTGGACTCGATCAAAATCGTGAACATCGTACCGGTCTTCATCGTTCACCGATTTTCCGCTCTACAGTCAAAATCACGGGTCGTTTAATATGAATTGAATAAACACGCGGCGGACATTTTTTTCTTTATTCCGAAGAACTAGAGAATCCAATTGTCAGACGGCTCGATTTTTATTCGTATACCATATTTATTTACGCGTCTATGTGTTCGTACTACATATATTTATTCCGTCGTCATGAAACCCTGAGCAGTAAAATAGAGGTAAATCCTGGAAAGCCAAGACCCCTGTTCGCGGACGGGATGGGGTTGAGATAAAAAATAAAATAGAATAAAGAAATGAAAAAAGGAAGACCTATACGTCCGGGTAAAACATGTACTACATGCCTACAACGGCATGGAGTAACTTGGCGTAGTGTCGAACGACAAATACATTCGCGTAAACCGTAACCTACATTTCGTATCTTGAAGAATAAGAATGAACGTTCTTCTGCCATTATTTCACCTCGTACACTTGCGCTCTGCATCGCTAAGTCTGACCCGATACTTGTTTTTCAACCCTTATATCGACGGCTGAGCGGAACAACATCGTATCTCAGAATTTGGTTCAACAATATCGTATCTCAGAATTTGTTCCAAAAACATCGTATCTCAGAATTTGCTCCAAAAACATCGTATCTCAAAATTTGGTCCAAGAACATCGTATCTCCTATATCTTATACACAGAGATACGATGTTCTTGGACCAAATTTTGAGATACGATGTTTTTGGAGCAAATTCTGAGATACGATGTTTTCGGAACAAATTCTGAGATACGATATTGTTGAACCAAATTCTGAGATACGATGTTGTTCCGCTCAGCCGTCGATATACACTCGAGGTGAGAATATCCTCGGTAGACGGGAGCTTTTTCGCCCGGGTACATCTGCGGGTTTCCTAGAAACGCGATAAAAATGAACTTTTGAATTTTCCCGCATAGGAAAAGGTCTGAGAATTTGAAATATTTCGCGACGGAATTGCAGAGGGTGTTTGTCAGAATTTTTGTATATCATTACGACGAGGTTGTCGTGAATGATATGATCGATATAGACGATCATGGTATAATTTTTTAATCAAATTAGAAATGGGAGAAAAGTTTGTTCAGGTCATATACCGACGTGAAAAAGGATCCGGAATTCATATCGTATATTAATAGTTTGTATACGGTCGTATAGGTATATACGTATATTACCTCCGTTTATATTTCGTGGGAGAAATTCTTCCCCCTTCACACACATCACATCGGGTTCATATTACTAAAATATTCTTCCGAGCGATTACGCAAAGCTTGTTTAATTCAGGTTAATTGGAGGGGTCTACGGCGGTTAAACGAACCGAGATTTGCCAGCCTTTCATTTTTCGTATGGTTGATAACCGCGTTTTCGGTATATACGTATGTATGTATGTATGTACATACATACATATAGGCTATACGATCGAAATATATTATAAGCGAGGAATTAACCCTGCGGAGAAAAAAGGAAACATGAAAAAAAAAATCATATATAGGTATGTAATTTCGAAATCGACAGAACTTTAATTCCGGTTAATTGATAGGTGATTCGTTATATAAAACGCTCTAGAATAATTCCTGAAACGAAACTGCTGTTTGTTCGGAAAAATTTTGATTTTGCAAACGCGACAAATATCTCCACCATAAAATTCAAGAATAAATAAAAACTGACAGATGCATTAATATCCTTCGTACTGTTCATTAAGGTAATGATAAATTATCGGAAAAAATACTCCTGCACTGTAATTTTAGTGATATTAAAATAGAAACGGAGTAGCTTTCATTTCACGGGAGAGATATATATTTTTTCCCGCTGTTCAACCGTTTTAATTTTAAATCGCGAGAAGAGTTATTCGCCTCATTCCTGCAGGACGAATGTATGTATGTATGTACATACATAGAGATTAGGAGTTGACGATAAACGACATACTGATTAGAGTTTTAGAGCACTCTGTTTAACGTTACTTTGCTTTACTTTACTTTACTTTACGTAACGTTACAGTTATGTCATGTTATTTCGTCCGTTGACGTAGCATTGGTCCGAGGAGAAGTTGGGTCTTAAAACGTACCACCTGTAGGATTTCACGGACAAAGTATATACATCTACCTATAGTAGTCGAGTGTTTTAGACACGAACCCTTTTCAACGTCTGGATCAGTAAAGACATCGGCCATACAGTGAAAGCGTTACACTGTGAGATTGAACAAAAAAAAAAAAAAAATTGAGCTTTTGACACCGAGATTTTTGAACGTAATACAGTTTTTTAGATAACCTCGGCTCTTTCACGTTTCATAGAACGGAATCGCTGACAAACAAATAAATAAATAAGTGAAAGAGGAGAGGAAAAAGAAAACTAGGAAACTCGGGGCTAGGCGAGAGTCCATGCAAATGCGAACTTACGGAAGAAGAGAGCGTTCCGCGAAGGATCGCTACGATAAGTGGTAGTGGAAGGAAAGACGCCCTTTATTCAGTAGGATTTAGACCGCCGTGTGATCGCATAAAACTCAATTATCAGATTCACCTTCGTAGCCTCCGCGTGTCCTTTACCTTATTTACATGGGATCCCCTCGAATAAAACTCCGCCTCTTATCGATAAGGGGCAAAGTTAGTGCTTGCTCCTTTTTTTATTCAATCTCACTCGCTTATATGTATGTATCTATAGTAGATATATTCGATGATCTGATTTATCGAACATTGTTTGTTTTCCTCATGATTGAACCCTCGCAAATTTATATACCTGTACATATCTCCGATTTATCACTGTCTTAAGTTTTACCTCTATACCAGCTCAGGATGGTCCTCGATTTGATCCCATATTCGAATTTTAATGCTCTCTTCCAAAATGTCTTCAAATATATCCAAAAAAAATGTACCCGAATTCTCAGATTTCTTTCTAACTACCGTCCCAAAGACTTAGAATTTTCCCTATTTTCATAGCACACGATCCTGGGCTACATTTTGGCCCATGGGAGCGTTGAAATTTTAATACAACCAATTCAAGGACCACTCTAACATATCTGTTCATATACAAAAGCTCTTGCAATATGGGGGTCATCTTAAAGTACAAAAAAAAAAATATATACAAAATTTTAACACCGGCTTAATAATAGCAAAACTTGGTGGTGCTCTCCTTGCACTGCAGCACTGGCTGCTCCAACGTCATCAAATTTAATAACGCAAAGGTTAGTATAGGTAGGTATAAACAACGCACAGGTGGTAAGCAACGCAGGGGGTAGCCACCGGGTGTGCAACAATGGTCACCGCTGTGGCTGATGCCATAGCGTGAAATTAACCCGAACACATTTCCCCAGCGTACACCACCCGCCTCTTGCTCGTACTGTTACCTGCAGCAACGGTAGGTAGGTATGTACCCTTCCTCCGTAGCTATGCTACCTACCCTCTACCTACCGTACTCTTGACAGCCGCCAATTTCATTTGCGTACCTACATGCTGCCGTCCACACACCGTACCGAACTGTACTGTACTCGTACTGTATGTGAATAACCATTGTCCGTTGTATCGCCCCGGGACTGGTTGCCACATGGCACACGTTATACAGGGTGTCCTAGAAGTAAATTTCGAAAATGAAAGGGGTCCTAGAGGAGGTCGAACCGAGTAAATTTTCCCGAAGAACATGGGGTCTGCGAAGTCGCGTTCGCGAGATATCACGAGTTAAAAAAAAGTAGCGCTTTGCGCCGCGTCGCGGCGGCGCAAAGCGCTACTTTTTTTTAACTCGTGATATCTCGCGAACGCGACTTCGCAGACCCCATGTTCTTCGGGAAAATTTACTCGGTTCGACCTCCTCTAGGACCCCTTTCATTTTCGAAATTTAGTTCAAACTATTAAAAAAAAAAAAAAAAAAGAAAATTTCCATAAAATTTTTCAAAACTTTTCTTCTTTTCCACCAGGTTTATGAGATGTACGTAGCTGGCTACGAGTTTCTTGTACTATCGCCGATATTCACCGGTCATTGGGGTCTTCAGACAAAGAAGGGTCGACCTGCATGGCGCGAACGACAGAACAGTATGAACAGAAAATTGTTCGATGGTTTTAAGAAGGAAGTGTTTGCCCGTTACAATCGGGATCCTTTAAAAATGATGAAGAATCATCAAAACTGACGAAAGTCCTCGGGTCGATTTCGAATCGGCTGATTTTCAAGTCGACTGAATAAGTTATAATAATGATAAGAATAATAATAATAATAATACGAGTGACAAATATGATGAGACTATCTATAACGACGCTGATAATTGATGAAAGTGCCATAATTTCTAACGGCCCGATAAGAGTGCTGCAGTATTAAAGTAACGATTTTCTGTTATATTTTTGATGTAACGATAATTTGAAAAAAAAAAAAAAAAAAAAATGAAAAATTATGTGAAATTGTATAATCTAACCAATAAGGAAGGGAGGATGAATTTTCTACGAAATGCCAAAAAATAAAGGAAACAAAAAAATAGAAAAAAATGAAACGGTGTAACCGTATATTATATCCATATCTATTTATTAAGGAAATGTGAATAACTGCGATAGCGTACGCTATTCAGCATGGTCGTCGCTATAATGCTATATATATGTTTCTAAGTTAATTTTATAAAAAAAAAAATGAATGAATAATTATAGACGAGGAGGAATATACGCATAGATATATATATATTACTTAAATAAAAAAGTGTTATATAAAATTTTCTGTTTTTTTTTTACACCCCTCTTCGATGCCCGCGATAGATTTTTTCCATTTCGATTCGAAAATGGGAATGGAAAATAGGAAAGAAAAAAAAAAACAAAAATGAAAAATAATATGTGAAATATGTATAGAAGTAGACAAGCCACTCGACACATCTCTGCATATGTATAGATAGTTATGCCTCATACCAGAGATGACTTCCGAGTCATATATCTCGTTAGAAAGCTATTCGATCGTGTCGGTGGCCATGCAAGCCGCAACAGGGTGCATGGACATTCCATTGTTACTGTTCGAAACGACGGCTCGTAAATTGTGATAAAAATTTGGCACGCAGGGCGAAACCGCGATCCTACCTACTGCAGCCCAGTCTCAGCGACGTAAACCACGATTGAACCATAAAATGTGACGCTGTGATCGTATATACGCCCGCATCATGCGAAGGTATATACCTATACCTTTCTATGTATAGCTATATACCTATACCCGCAAAGCCAAACGGGATTGAGGGTGGTTCGTGGTAACCGTTACCTATGGCTAACCCTCCTTCATAACGATGGTTATACGAGGTTACCACTCCTCGAGGATAGAGACTGATCACTCTGTAGTCACATACCTGCAACGTTTATACTTACCGCTGCATGTACCGGTTCAGTTTGCACATCTTTCGTCAGTGCTCCAGGGTTGAAGGTACATATGTAATTGCACGGTGTACCTTCGCTTGAACCAGTCCACCATGATGCAGAGCTCAGGGATGTTGATGAAAGTTTGCAGAGAAACAACTCCGTACGAGTATAACCAACGGGTAGGGTATACAGGTATGGGCATGGTACCTAAGCGGTGAGTATTTCGGTGAAATTCCACGGGCGGTTATTTGCACTTTGTGGTTGGCTTGAGGAAATTAAACGCCCTGAATCAAGTCGTCGTGGGCTGCTAGGATACTGGAGTAATGTTTGCACCGACCGTTTCGATGGGCGAATATGTGAAAGACACGGTTCTCTTTATCCACCTAAATGAGAAAATTTTTGTTTCATGAATTGAAACGCCTCGCGATGACGACTGGGAATTTACGATATTCGCGGATAATTAAAATCGACAAAGGAAACGACGTTTAATACAGACACCCATACCTATATGCATATATTTATATCCTCAAAAGAATTTATATATACCTTATCGAGCGAAGTTCGATTCTAAGAGGTAAGAGTTTTAGGAATAAGGAATTTATCCAAGTATTCTAAAGGCAAATACTCGGTAATGGGCACATAATGATGTGTAAGGAGCTTGAAATACGTGTACACATACTTCGAGCACTACACGCGTATAAAACTCGAATATTATAGATAGACGATATAGAATGTGACCCTTGTCGTATAGAAATGCGATGTAAGGAATTCAACGTAAGTATCCATCCGTAAAGTGAAGAGAATCCACGTTCTTTTTTCTTCTTTTCTTTCTTATTCATTATCAATTCCACAACTTTAAATTATACTGAAGTGGAGTATAAAGCTCGCTTTGTTAGTTGCACGTAACTATGTATTTATATAATATCTAGTCTGTGAAATATGCGCTAGATACGATATCAGCACGGAAAGAAAATGTAGTTCGCAAAAATGCCAGTAGGTAAAACGTTTTTTTTTTTTTTCTAATTCTACCATGTTCGAGTGTGTCGGAGTGCTTTTTTTTTATCTCACTTTGTATCAACGTGTGGTTTTATCCATACTCGGAAGAGATTTATTTGAGAGGTGGGTCAGCCCTTTTTCGCCCAAATCCCATCCAGCTGTGGAAAGAAAAAAAAAAAAAAAAAAAAAACGAAAAAACAAAGTGTAAACATAATTTATTACCTTTGTTAGGTCAAAGGGGTGGGATTAAAATCTTCGTTTAGCTTACCTAATCTATTTCTAATTATTATCATTATTAAAGCCAGAAAGTGAAACGAGATGGCAGACGGCGTTCACCTTTATTTTCAATTTTCCAGAAGTTAACAATATACCTTCGTATACAAGAACAAAAAAAAAAAAAAATTATAATCGAGCCGTCAGATAAGGCATTTTTTTTCTTCCTTAATTAGCGACGTCTCGTGTCCGTTTCCATTCTACTAATTAGTTCTCTTCGTCATTCTGTTTAAAGGTTTGAATCAGAATATTAATATCACAATTATATGACCAGTGATAAAAAAATATCTGCATCTAAAAAAAGTTGTAAATCTATGTTACATGATTCTTACAGAAAGAAGAGTATCACGCGATTAGATAGAAGTTGAAAGATCTGTATAAATGAAGAGATATGTTAAAATTCGACTAAGTCACTCGTCTGTCACCTTTAACTAACCGCGAGGTTAATTTCCGTGGGAAAAGGAGCTAATTTTTTTTTCTATACTCTGCAGGAACAGAAGAAGAAAAAAGGACAGACTAAAAAAAATCCTCTCAGCATAAGAGCTAATGGATCCGAGAGAAATTTGTTTGTCTGTTCTTTGATTCCTTATACCAAGTCAGCGAGTCTCCCTTTGTCGAATTAAGACAAACCTTAGAATTTCCAGAAATTTTCCCACGGCTATTTTCACCGCATTTCTTATCACCGTCCACGTCAGTCCATCCAGGTACCCCAGGTTCGGGTCTCGCGAATGGTGCCGGTTGTCTATATCCTCGAAGGCGAGTAAATATCTCCACGAATGTAGTAGGCGTGTAAAAATGATGGTCAGTATTTTTGTAGACGCCGATTTCCCTGCCTAAATGATCTGTTGAGGTATTTTTGGGGGATGAATTTTCTTTCAAGCTCAGGAAGAGTCCAGAAATGCACATTTATACCTTTATTTCCTGCAGGATTTGATGCGGCCTCGTTGCAGTGTGGAAGTTTCCCGTAGCGGGAGGACACCTTTAATAACTTTAATTTTAATCCGTGGAGTGCTCTTTTGAACCGCAAAATAAAAGGCTTTGTTTCTCGGTACCTACGCTCCCGGGTAGCTATTCGGTATTCAGAGGTCCCTTTGAAATCTTAGCATGGAATAAGACCCTCCGATAAGCGATCTACTCTTTCCTTTCGGAGTAATTAAAAGCAGAAGACTTCTTACTGGATTGAAGAGTATACATCTTATCAACGTGTAAATCGGTTATCGGACCGTCACAAGTCAATCAATTATACCTCCAAGCCTTCGGTCTATCCTGATCATTAAATTACCGTTTCATTCTGCTCCGGTAAGTCAGAGTCTTGATTCCCGTCACAGTCCTTGGAGAACACGCGTAAGAGTGGGCTCCCAGAAATTTGGCATATCCCTGGAGGAAGTCTTTGTGAAACTTTCTGAAAACGAAAAAAAAAAAGAAATATAAATGAAAATAAAATAAAGATCGGAATCAGAATTAATTTAGAAAAAAAAAAAAAGTTTCAAGCTCGTTTCAAATACCCTTAGGTTAAATATCATGGCGCAGACTGTATAACTTGGTTCAATTTTGTCAAGTAAATGAAATTAAATTACTTTTGACGAAAAGTTGACCCTTGACAGAAATGAAAAAAAAAAAAAGAAAAAACATGGTTAATAATTGTTTCAGGCGGCGTACGATCGCAGTGAGCCTGCGATTCGGCGACTCTTCTTTTATTTTATTTTTTCTCCAAAACTTAATGTGTCCGCGTTTCAAATTCGCAGATGTCTTGCTCGATGCTTAAGAGTGATTAAACGGTAAAAACTAATCCGTTTAATCCGAGCGAGGGGGTTGAGGAGAAACGAGAACGAACGGTTGGCAATCTTTCATCGTTTCGTTGATCTGAAATTTGAAGATTCAAATATTTACCAAACCACCCGTCGAGACCTGAATCTACTACTTGGAGATTACACGGGGATGCGGGTAATCAAAAGTTCGCTTTTCCCGGTGCGGGATCGGAGGTACCGATGGAAAAGGGAAAGGCAGAGATTGAGAGAAGAGAAATAGAAAGAGAAATGGGGACGGAGAGGAAGAGGAAGAGGAGGAGAGGGAGCAGGAGTAGGTTGAATCGTCTTGTAATTGATAGGAGTGTTTGTTCGCGTTTGTAAATACCATTCCATTAGTGTGAGCATGAACTGTGAACTCTGGTATAAAGTTTTGAGTTTGCTCGACGTCGAGACTACTGGAAATTGCTGTTCTCTCACTCCGAATCTCTCTACCACGACGTATACCACATACAACGTTACATACCTACGCTATACGTAGCCAGTGAAATTCGCTAATAATACGGTGGCCAATTTCTAAAGTGCTCTGACTTAATGCAGACGGATTATTCATTCTATTGTTAATTAACTGGCCATATTCCAAAATCAATTCTAATCCCCGGGTTATTCTACGCTCCGATAATCACCGAACATGATCCGATAATACCTTTTCCTTGATTCAGGAACTTGACTAAATTTAACAACTCTTGAAATGAATCATTCAAGGAACATTACAGCTTCCTTTTTTTTTCACCCCGTATAGATGATCAAGACAGAAACTTTTCTGCAAAGGAAAGAGATAAAATAAAATAAAAATTCAGCTGAGTCGAGGCGTTTTCTAATGGCTAATTGTCAGTTGGCTGATTGGACGTTGGGTATTAACTTGCAATTATCTCTAAATACTGCGTCCGCTGATTCCTTTATTAGTATCCCGGGCGCCGAATCCCTTAGGGATGCCGTTTCCCGTTGCGTGATAAGATTTAACAAGTCATTTTTTTTTCCCCAGGATCTCCCTGTACAGGTACACGTACATGTACGTCTATAACCTGTTTCGATCACGGGAAACTATACTGTCGTACGCTTTAGCTGATGATAAAGTAATTTAGTCAGCTTCTTTCATCACCAGTTAAAAATTATTTCAGGGTTGATCTCGCCCAGGAACAAACCCGGCAGTGTACAATCTTAACTAGCAATCGGCTGGAATGTTATAGCTGCCACTTTGCGAAGGGGGTCGCATAACAGCTACAGATCCTTAAAGATAAGTCTTACGAGGCCTATCACGATCTACGAATGAGCTGTACAAATTTAAAAAAAGAAGAAAAAAAAAATTACAATGAAAAAAAATCAAGTGACTGTTAAAAAGATCTAGTGATGACGTCGTAACGGATTGAATGAACACATTTGGAAATTAAGGGATGAAAATCGATCCAGTCTAGACATTTGTGTCTGTATATGTTAAAAAATTGTTGTACATACGACGCGTTTTGCGCAAAGAGAGTCGAAAAAGAGAGAGAGAGTTGGGTATAGGTACCTGTTCGTGCATAACTAATTACAGCAGTTTGTTCGGTGGTTCGTACCTACAGAAGCCACCAGCGTCTGGTTGGCACAATGTAAATCTTGCAAGTCCACCAGAAACGTTGTGTCTCTCTCTTTCTGGTAACATGGATGGTTTTAGCAACGGAGAAGGTAGGCAGAGGTCGAGGTGGCGGTCGAGGTGGCGGAGCAGCGTAACGAAGGGTGCAATATTTGCTATGGTAATGAGTAATTAAAATGCAAATTGCGCGTCGCGGGTAAATATATTTGTACAAGTCTGGTTAAATACAAGCGTGATCACAGATTACAACTAACAGGATCTGATAATAATCCGTAGCAGTACCTACGACTGGGGCTTATCCAGCTGCCCATAATCGTCACGATATTGGAAATAAGAAACTTTGATAAGAAAAAAAAAAGAACACCGTCACGGTTCTGATTTTTTGCCGTGAATAAGGGTCGGAGTCCCGTTCTTAATTCTTGTGCTAACCGCATTAGGAGAAAATCTGGCTGGAGGTTTATCGTCAGTATAAGGTAATTAGAGAAATATGTAAGCCAGAGATTTGTGTCAACGTGACCTTAAAGCACCAGACATTATGCAACGGCACGACGGGAAAACGGATCGTTACGCGGTTTATATCTCGAGCAGATGTACTCTGCAACGGCTAGATATACTGTGTAATGAACATTACTCTACCACCCCACCACCGAACACCCTACATCCACCAAGATATAGAAAGAGTCGATTTGCATATCGCTAGCACATTGTCAAAGCGCGTTCTGGTGGGCGTAGGGAAGGAAGATTGTACAACGGTCTGGCGTATGATGATTATCTCGACTTTCTAAGCCCCGGAAATGTTGGTTTAATAAATTAGGCGTTTATTGCGACAGATATGTACAAAAATAAACGATTAAATCTGAAGCTCCGAGCAGGAAGACTGCAGCCGCTTAGCCAGTAGGTATATGGATTTAGAACGGAAGTAGAATCGACGCGAATCGGAAGCGAGAATATGGAGGTAGCGGAACACTGGTACATACATTGGGGGTCAGTTCCCAGTGGCACCGTACGCGGAAATAGACTCGTGTTATAGTTTGTGCTTCGTAACTCTTCTCATAATGACTACATTGATAATTCACGCGTTTCACCTCCGCATTCATGCCTTGGGACCCACGTTGGCCCAGCTTATCTCCGATTCTTCTATATCGACTTCCACCTTCCGGTTTTCACATCCTGAAACAAACATACAAATTTTTCACGTTATTGCGGATGCAGGGATTTGCACAGTCGTAATTTACGAGATTCACAAAATCAATAGATTCAAGATCGGGCTAATTGCCTTCGTAATCGACAAAATAATGAGTCACAGTGAAAATAGTTTCCAATTACAGAGAAAACTTATCATCGGTGTGAAAATTCTTCCTGCGAAAATCAGACAAAAAACGAAAATATTTTTTTCCGAAATTGGGGATTGCCATCAGGCGCCACCGTTTTCTGCCAATTTTTCGCCATTTCAACTCATCAGTTGAGTGTCAGGTTAATGACTCTGGAGGTTCGATGGGTAGAGACGTGGGCTTTCCGAGCGATGGACAGATATCCAATGCCCGGATTCGAACTGAAACCCCTGAGCCCGGTGCGTGTCATTTTTGCGAATGGTCGTGTTGACACGCGCCCTAAATTTCCCTGGAGTGTGTTTCATCTGTTTGTTTCGCAATTGTTTACCGGGTCGCCGATGATGAGTTTTCACAATTTTACTCTTTGTATATTTTATATTCACGTTTTTTTATACGGTTGAAAAAATTTCTTGCCCCAGGTGAAACACGATTACAAAAATATATCCCCGATATATTGAAAATATATGTACATATCTTTCTGGTAGAAATAATTATATCGGCGTTAATTAAAATCACGAACAAAAAGAAGAAGAAAAAAAAGTTTTCAAGTCTTTTTCATTCTTTACCTCAATCTTCGCGAAAGACATTCCGATCGTTATTATCATTATTCAATTACTCGAATCGGAATTGGGGGATCTACAGATTGATACGTAACGTCGTGTCGCTGTGGTAATCGTTTGATTAGAGCTTGAGCAACAAGCTTGAATAACTGTTCGGTCGATATCCGGCCTAATCCTCTTCACAAAATGACAGTAGAGGCTCCGAGGATTGATAACAATCGTGATAAATCTAACCGAGAATCTCACCTGAATTATTAAGAAAATCCACGGGTTTGTAAAATTGATTGATCACTTTTAAATAGTAAATTAAAATACTCAGATCGTATGAATAATTTCTACCGCGCGGTTTATATCCAAGGGATGTTCTTCCAACCGCATAAATATGTCCTGACATTTATGCAAAATACAATTTCTGTCAACAGCGTTTGTCCTTATCTAGGTTATTGTCTATTAACTATTCCTTGTAAGAGAGAGACAGAAAAAAAAAATCCAGTAAAGTTCATCTTCCATCCATCTAAATTAGTTCCACGATGCATCTCGAGCTACGAGGACGACCTGCAGTAATATTTGATTAAAAACGTTTTCTAGGTCGGGAAAGCAAAAATCTATACGACAAGATATCAGTGGCTTCCGTCATGCCTCGAAGGACTTCCTACAGCTACAAAACCGGATATGCTATGCTATATTGAAATTGGCTAAATTGCGAACAGAATTAATGGAACGTTGATTGGGTTTCGGCACTGATTGAGTTTCCCGTTTTTCATTACTCGGTTGCACAGCCTCCTAATTCGCCAAAATATATTTCGAGGTAAAGACGCACGACGCTGCTCGGTCTTCTGGCTCAAATTTTACTCCTCGTATTTTCAGACGGCGATAAATCGTAGTTCGAAAAAACTGGTCATAGACGATTATAGAGATTTCAGCCAACGTGGAACCGTAATATTTACACAATTATAAAGTTTATTCGATATAATGATCGGTAACCGAATCTTTCGATTTGTTTGACTGCCGGAAAGATATGATCTCGAGAATTTATCGATGGACTCACGATATTTGGTGGGTACATATTTACCGGTCCACTCGAACGACGTATTCACAACTCAAGTTCGTTCGATCTTTATCTTTCGTCAGCAAACAGTATGTGATAGAATGTTAAAAATAATACAGTTTTATCCGCTGACGATGGGTCCTCGAATAACGAAAGGATCGTCGTATTGACTTTCGGGGCCTTTACTATCTGTTTCAAAGTAATTTACGACGATAAGAAATCGGTGGATAAATATTTCCGTACTCAGACTTCAGCTTGTATAAAACTTTGAATAATAATATTTATAGCCTATCTTATCGTATTTAAGAAGTAAAATTTATAGATTGAATATATGTATGTCCGTACACTGTATTTTCTGGTATAGGGTGGATAATACAGGCAGTCAGACGTATATATGTGGAACACGGGTGGATTCACGTAACCCCCGTCATAGTTTTAATATGAACCAAGGTATTCCCTGCCCAGCTTATGATTTATGTAACGGAATACACCGGAGCATACATATTACATAGAAACGGTACCAGTCGCATTAATATTGACGTTGATTTATAAAACGGACACTTACCTCTATTGGACGAAGTTTGTGCATGGATATGCATGTTCAATTCCTTTTCTGAAGCGTTTGATAATTCGTAAATATTTTTTAGCTTAATGAGACTTTGAAAATTGTTCGCGTTTGTTCCTGAATTTTTTTCGTATCGTTGTAAACCGAAGGAGATCGGAGTGCTTATTATTTATGAATCCAAGTAGACGCGGTTTATTTTCTACTACTGAGATAAGTTCCATTAAAGATATCATCCGGCTAATATTAATCAGTTTTATACCGTAAGAAAAAAAAAAAAAATCGGAGACACGCTCATGGAATTGGCGTCAAATTTTCATAAAAGCCTGTCTCACGTAATCTTAACTAATGTCCTCATCTATTATCCGTTAAACTCCTGAGAACGCTGACGAATGTCGCACCGAATAGAGTAGCAAATTGAGAATTTGTCACGCCACTTCTTAAAATGAACCACGCTCTCCTAACGCTTCGAGGCATTACTCAATTATGACATAAAGAAAATTTGAAGAATTGCTTAGTACCCGAACGGACAATTCGCATAATTTTTCGCTCGCTCATCGAACGAACGAGCATATTAATAGCGGTTGTTATTGCCCCGGGTTTCCGGTTCCTTCCTCGTCCATTTTCTTCTTTATTTTATTTTTATTTTTACGTCAAAGTTCACACCCCGTAAGCCTCGGTCTTCACATTACAATAAACAGCTATCTTTACGCCATTTAATGCGGAAGTTGCCCAGGAGCATAGGGATGATAGTCAACTGCACCCTGAACTGTACAGTAGAGTCAACTAATAACTGCAGCGCTCGTTGCGCCGTTGATATTGCCTCGACTTTGCCAAATTGTAGCAATATAAGCGTTCCTGCTGCTAGTTACCTCCAACACTATCCTCCCTCCTTCCTTCAGGAGCCCCTCGATTTTCCTCGCCCCCGTGAGCCCAGACGTGGAATTTTCTTTTTTTCAACGGTGCGTTTGTCAGCCTCGTTTGAAACAAAAATTTTCTATTTTCTTTAGAAATAGATGGAGAGAGAAATGTCGACGAAGAATAGAGAATTTCACTCTACATAGAACGAGATCTTCAAAGGTCGGATAATCCACTGCGGAAATGAACACGTTGTAGTTGGCAGCGAAGCTCGGTGCCAAATGGAATAATTAGAATTACTATAGACTTCCACAAGAGTCAGTTTAAACTTCCGTGGTCTAAGGACTATTTTTTTAGTATCTACTGATGTAACCGTAAATGTAATTGCAAGGCCATTTGCAGTCTGAATTAAAAACAGTGTATACTGCGTGTGAAAACCATGCGTGAAACTCAACGGCCCGAAGCTATACATACCTATAGTGTCAATAAAACCAGTCGTCAAACGAACTCGGTTTATAGGCATATACCTATATTCGTGTTCTATGTATTATTCAGGTGTACTGGTGCATCTATAGAACTACTCTAATTGGTCGGACTTTGATATTGAATGTCCAATACCAAAACTCAAATAGCAAAGCCTGTGTAGCCTAGCGTGGACGTGGACGTGGACGTGAATGTGGTTTACCTGTACCGGGCTGATTACGCTGAATTTAAATCAGGCTTTCCACCTGTCACAGGTCGAAATTAGCCTGAGTTGGCATGATCTAAATCAATCCAGTAAGAGCCTCGCAATCACCGGTTGATCGCTAATTTTTTCGGTTAGAATCGAGGTGTTAAATCATTCGAATTAATAGACCGAATAATTCTGTTTACTCGTGATACTGCGAACTATGATAGATACCTATACCGATTCTGAGAAAACCGAATCTTCCCCTTACGATGTTCGGTATTTTGTCGATTTCTGTTGCCCGGAGCTTCGAGGATGGGAAAAAGCTGCTGTGCTTTGATCCAGATGCTGTTATTATTAATTTGAGAAGAAAATTTGAGAAAAAAAATTGATGAAAGATTAAATTATTTTTCTTCAAGCTGCAACTCCAAAATTATAATAGCTAAGAATCTATAAAAATTTTAGGGGATAGCTACTGACGTGAGGATAAAGCTTACAGGGTTTCAAATTTTTTCAACCACTACTTTAGCCGATATAAAAAAATTGATTGTTCAATGCCAACAATCTCGTGGTATTTAGATGGTAAACTTATATAGTAGTGGAGCATGGATTGAGATTAGGATAGCGACTTATAACTTTGGGAATATTTTTTTGAATTTATTTTGAACCATTTGAGCCTTCATCCTTCATATGCATACTGCAAAATGTGGAATGCAGCAAAATTTTATTGACGAACCTTTCGATACTGTGTTTCAATCACTCGACTCTCATTTTGACCAAAACGAGAACTGTGGCCAATAAACTACATAAAGCAATCGTTGCACTAGGCAGAGACTGCAGAGCCGGTATGTTCAATAATCCAATCTACATATTTTGTAGCATAAGTCAAGACTGTCGGGAAAGTGGTGGAAGAACACCTCCAAGTATATGATGCGATTCCTGGAAACGAAAAATCGGTGTAATTCACGAGGAAAGTGAGGATAATTCCACACAATTGTTAGATGAAGAAAAATATTCAATTTACCTATCATAACCCCATCAACGAGGGCTGGTGTGCCACCATCGCCGTCGCACATGCCTTCGGATATTGTTCCAAATGAGCAAAGCATCCGTTCACTTATCACTACTATGCCACCCATTGCCTCTATACAGCTTTCTCTGCTGATTATGGGTAAACTGATTTCTTGAAGATCGGTATTCATCTCACCCCCATACTGTTGGAGAAATCGACTGGTTTCATTGATTTGTAACCGGAGAGATAAGAAGGAGAAAAAATTGCAAAAAAAAAAAATCAAAATCACCGTCTGGAAGCTCGTGGAATTGCGACTATCTTCCGAGAATGAAATGCGATGTATTTTGGATTGATTTGATTTTGTGCAGAGTTTTTGATAATTTTAGAATATTTTACTTACATAATTTGAGCCCCAGCTTGCTATGGTGAATATTGTGCCTGCAGGAACTTCTGCATTGAATACTGGCAGAGTGATTGGTTGAACGACGTCGGAGAAAACTAAACTACCATTTAGCTAACGGTAGAAGGAAAATTGGTCACTTATCAAGATGTCGGAGCCTTATCCTATTTTTATAAAGGTATTTTGAAAATTGCTGTTCACCAACCTTTATCACAGCTATATCGTAGTCATCCTCTTCCCAAATGATTAGTTCATGCGTGATTGTTTTCTCGACTCCGTAGACAATTCCACCTCGGTTGGAATAGTTGCTTCCCACTCTGACCGTGATATTTCCTCGCTTCCAGTCACTGAATATAACGTGTAATTTGTTGTTTGACAAAATTTTTGCGGAACTGATGTTCATTTATTAATTGAAAATTGAATTATTCAAGGTATTTTCCGGATTTAGTCACCGAGCGGTAACGGCAGGGCAATTTTTCGCTCTGAGAAATCATTTGCAAGTCTACAATTACCGGAATAAAATCTGTTCGTTAATTTTCGTCTTGAATTGCGGGAAATTGCAGCCGCTTTCAACATTATCGGGTGTATCGTTAAGTTTGATTTAATTTCATGTCAATGAAATCTGCAGTTTAAAACCAAATTCTTTCTTACAGTAGAATACAATGCGCAGTGGTCACGATCCAGTCTTTATTTACGATCCCACCGTTGCAGAAATGGACTTGAACGTTCGGATCTTCCTCTGATTCGTGTTGCAGAGAAACCTGGAAGTAATTGATTGTTTAAAAAAATGAATTTTCCGTCTGTTTAGAGTATTGCAAACAAGCAAACGTACCAAATGCGGATGTTGTTTTATCGTCGTTGGCCGGCCAGCAGCAATCCTAGATCCTGCCAGTTTAGAAGCGCCGAAGGGTACTGCGTCCTTCAACTGTGCTCTACCATCTGCAGACACAAACGTCACAATTTAGTTTACTCATGTCTCTTTCTGCAGTTCCTAAAAACTTCTTTTCGTCAATGAAAATAATTTCAAATTACGGTTAGCTGCTTGGAATCCGTGACAAAGTGCCAAAAGGCACACTAGCTTGAAGACGTGAAACATATTGACTACTGTCACGAGTTTGTCACTACCGAAGGATTATATATTAGCATGAACCCACACGTAAACTATTTGTTCTTATCTTCTGGCAATTATAATCAAAAGCTAATCTCCGGGTTGTCAATTAGACATGAAAGATAAAAAATATTAAATATTAGCACCTTGACTACTAATCGTTACATCAAGTGAGGTTTATCTAATTTTTTTATCCGAATATACAACTCGTTATTCTTTTATGAAATTATATCGACGGAATGTCAGTCTGATTCCATCCAGATTATGGAAATCCTTTTTTCTTCTGGTTTAGCGAACTGCAACTGCACCGATCAGGAGAATATGTATTTCATTTACAGCTGTTTTTTTTTTCTCTCGTTTTCGTGATAAAGACTCTCGATTTGATTTGCCAAGTCTGCCATTCAGATGATCGGCACATTCATAAACGCATTACTCATGCTTTTGGGAATCTCGTTCGATAATAACTTGGATCATATTTTCGCCTGTGTTAAAAAATATCTCCAGATTTACAATCTGTCAATCAACATTGATTGACACTCCAATTTCTTCAATCAATCTCATAGAACATTTGATGACTATCAGCATAAGGTACGATTCTGTAATCATTCGATCGGACAAAAACAGAACGGGATTGGGTAAATACATTTACGTCAAATAACATTGACTTTGATAAGAAACGACCAAACTTGAAAAGTAATCGGATTGAATCGGATCAAATTGGAGGTGTTTATCTGCACGTATGCGAAATATTGAAAGATATTTATCACTGGAATTCAATATACGTGTTGAATGTTAAAATGACAAAAATTGGATTCGCTGTCTCAATTCTCACGCGCACACAGCAGCACCTCCTTTGGCACAAGGAGGGGCCTCACAGCCAAAGAAAAAAAATTCGGAATGATAGTAGAGGAATCAAAAAAAATATCGGGATGATCGAGATCGATATTACTCGCATGGACGTAATGGCTGTCGGAAAATAACCTCATGCTGAACTGCTGGAGGTCGACCATATATTCTCAATCATGTATTCTCAGCTTCCGATAGTTTTAATGAATAATCTAATTAACCGCCATTCGTGACTCCGAAACAGACAGATTATACCTATTGATACTTATGCAAACTTATTTGAAAAATGTGAAGTCACGCTATCCCAAAAGAGATAAGATCAGATGACGGACTTCTCTAATTTTCAGATCTGTTGATCTATTACTGTAAATGAATTAAAAGGATATCTTGAACGCCTTGAAAAATGTAGTAACGATTTATCGAACGATAGTGATCGTCGAGGTATTGTCAAAATCGTATTATTATGCCATGTTAATACCGAGATGTTACGAATTCGTCATTCATGTTTGTTGGCTGATAATTTCGGCGGACTTTTGGACCCGCCATCGATTATCAATCACGTAAATAAGTCTGACAATGAGTACGGTGGTGTCGTCAATCATCATCTGATACTAATACAATCAAATTGGAAAGAGGACATCACCGTTCGCTCTTCACAGCTTTGGACACACTCAGAAGGAGTGAATGCTGCATATATTAACTGAATCCTTAAATGAGTAAGATAAAAAATATGGCGCGTGCAATGCTAGTGATTTAAAAATATTGTTTGTGGGTATATTGGACTGCATCTGGCAAGGCTTGTTCATCTACTTGATTTGATGCTGAATGAGTCGTTTGATAGCCGTGCTATCCGACAATATTAAACCGTTGAATCGTGAAACGTCTTTGATACGTGATCTTTACTTCGAGGAATAATATACCTCTTGGAAAAGTGTACCGCAGAATCTATTTATGCCTCTTGTAATGAGGGACTGCAATTTTGCACTCTCGTCATTTTCACTTGATCTCGGCTTAAGAATTTCTATACATGAAAAAAGAAAAACACGAAGAAAAAATTCAACCTCTTCAGAGTCTCTTCTGCAGAAATTGTAGAGAAATATTGAAATGAGCTCTGACCGATAATCGAGTGAAATAGGTGAGCCTTGTATTGGCATTTATAATGCCGAGGTTTGCCTATCCGAACGAGATCTCAACGATATTGAGTTTCGCAATACGGATACAGCTGGCATTTTTGATTTCCAAAATATTGAGGAAAATATCGTCGAGCGAGTATCTTTCTACTTCGTGGTAATGAACAGCCAAACGCAGGTGTAAAACGGTATTTTTTTTTGTCACCGGAAATGCCGCATCTATTACTGCATCGAGTTACCTGCAAGTCTTGTTAGCTTTGATCCAAAATCTGTTTCCTTCGTTAAAGGTATTATTTCTCGAAGATGTAGGTAGGTATATACAAGTATATCCATATGGATCCGTGTATTGTATGTATGTGTGTGACATAGCCACGTTTCTGCAGGAATGACTTACGGAATTATATCCGAAGTCAAGAATCGCCCGCGGTAGACAGAGTTGCAGAGTAAGTGAGTGAGAGATAGAGTAAAAATACTGGCGTTAATAAAAGAGAGAAAAAGAGATAGTGGTATAAAAAGGGAGAAATAAGTCAGGGTATCAATGTCAGAAGTTATTGGATCGCGTCTGCAGTTAAGGGGATCATTTCGAGACACGGTCCGACCGAATCAGTTCACCGAGAGGGATTTTGACGAGTGACGGATTAAGACATTGCCTGATACCTACTGGTCCGGTTTTGATTCCTTCGCATCCCTACAATTCCAGAAAATCGAGGGCCCGGGTTAACGAAGTTTCCCTAATGTTATTGATAATTCTCTTTTTTTTTTTTCTTTTTTGACGGAAATCTCCCTGTCACTTGTACATACAGTAATTAGTCAACTCAATTTTCTTTTCAATCTTCATAATAGGATTTATTCATTTCCACTCAATACATTACAGTTTTTTTGTCACAAAACTGTCACCTTCTTCATGAAATTTAGTTCAAAAAACTAAGAGACCAATTTTTTTTAACACTTAATTTTATCTTATTAGTGAAGAAAAAAGAAGAAATTGTGTATCATGTAGGGGTTCATATTTTTGAAAAATTAATCTACTGACTAAACAACTGTGTGCGCTAAAAGAAAGGCAAATCGTAATTAATCAAGACACGACTAAAGTCAAATGAAGCATGGTGATATTAAGCATCGGACTGTGTGGCGTTGGCAAATTTAAAAACTCGTCAGTTGACGAATTATGTGGTTAGTTAGTTAACGTCGGTTCACAAGTCTATTTGGTCCACATATGAACACTACGAAATGTCCCATGCGAAATGGAGCAAAATTTTATTTACGAACTTTTCGATACTGCATCTCAATCACTCGGGTCTCATTTTGACCAAAACGATAACAGTGGCCAGTAAACTGTATAAAGAAATCGTTGCACTAGGTGGAGAGCCGCTATGTTCATTAATCCAATCTACATATTTTGAAGCATAGGTCAAGACTGTCGGGTAAGTGGTGGAAGAACACGCCCAAGTATATGATGCGATTCCTGGAAACGAAAAATCGGTGTAATTCACGAGGAACGTGAGGATAATTGCACACAATTGTTAAATAAAGAAGAGTATTTAATCTACCTATCATAACCCCATCGACGAGGGCTGGTGTGCCACCATCGCCGTCGCACATGCCTTCGGATATTGTTCCAAATGAGCAAAGCATCCGTTCACTTATCACTACTATGCCACCCATTGCCTCTATACAGCTTTCTCTGCTGATTATGGGTAAACTGATTTCTTGAAGATCGGTATTCATCTCACCCCCATACTGTTGGAGAAATCGACTGGTTTCATTGATTTGTAACCGGAGAGATAAGAAGGAGGAAAAATTGGCAAAAAAATCAAAATCAACGTTCGGAAGCTCATGGAATTGCGACTGTCTTCCGAGAATCAAATGCGATATGTATTTTGATTTGATTTGATTTCGTGCAGAATTTCTGTTAATTTTAGAATATTTTACTTACATAATTTGAGCCCCAGCTTGCTATGGTGAATATTGTCCCTGCAGGAACATCTGCATTGAATACTGGCAGAGTGATTGGTTGAACGACGTTAGAGAAAACCAAACTATCATTTAGCTAATGGTAGAAGGAAAATTGGTCACTCATCAAGATGTCGAAGCCTAATCCTATTTCTATAAAGGTATTTTGAAAATTGCTGTTCACCAACCTTTATCACAGCTATATCGTAGTCATCCTCTTCCCAAATGATTAGTTCATGCGTGATTGTTTTCTCGACTCCGTAGACAATTCCACCTCGGTCGTAATAGCTGCTTCCCACTCTGACCGTGATATTTCCTCGCTTCCAGTCACTGAATATTACATGTAATTTGTTGTTTGATAAATTTTTAGCGGAATTGATGTTCATTTATTAATTGAAAATTGAATTATCCAAGGTATTTCCCGGATTTAGTCACCGAGCGGTAACTGCAGGGCATTTTTTCGCTCTGAGAAATCATTTGCAGGTCTACAATTACCGGAATAAAATCTGTTCGTTAATTTTCGTCTTTAATTGCGGGAAATTTCAGCCGCTTTTAACATTATCGGGTGTATCGTGAATTTTAATTTAATTTCGTGTCGATGAAATCGGCAGTTTAAAATGAAATTGTTTTCTTACAGTAAAATGCAGTGTGCAGTGGTCACGATCCAGTCTTTATTTACGATCCCACCAGAGCAAAAATGGGTTCTAATGTCCGGGTTTTCCTCTGATTCTTGTTGCAGAGAAACCTGGAAGTAATTATTGGTTAAAAAATGAATTTTCCGTTCATTTAGAGTATTGCAAACAAACAAACATACCAAATACGGATGTTCTTCTATCGTCGTTGCCTGGCCACCAGCAATCCTAGATCCTGCCAGTTTAGAAGAGCTAAAGGGTACTGCCTCCTTCAACTGTGCTCGATCATCTGCAGACACAAACGTCACAATTTAGTTTACTGATGTCTCTTTTAGCAGTTCCTGAAAACTTCTTTCCATCAATGAAAATAATTTCAAATTACAGTCAGATGTTTGGAATCCGTGACAAAGTGCCAAGAGGCACGCTAGTGTTAAGACGTGAAACATATTGACTACTGTCAAGAGTTTCTCACGACTGGAAGATCATATATTAGTATGAACCCGCGCATCATCAACTATTCACTCTTATCTACCTACTGATAATTATATGGAAGCGCTAATCTCCGGTGGTTTAAATTAGTCATGGAGGATCAAAAATATGAAACAGTAGACACTTGCTGTCTATGAATTGTTACAGCAAGTGAAGGTCGTCGATTCGGTAATATTTTCGCCTGTGTGGAAAATGTTCTCAACCTTATAATCTGGCAATTAATCTAGATTAACACTTCAATTTTTTAAATCAACCTCATAGAACATTAGATGATTATGAACGTAACGTACGATATAACGATCACTCAATCGTATAAAAACAGAACGGGATAATGGTTAAATATATATTTACGACAGATAAAATTGATTATGATAAGAAATGATCAAACTTTGAAAGTGATCAGTTTGAATCGGATTAAATTGTGGGTGTTTGTCTGCGTATGCAAGTTGCGTATAGTAAATGTTGATATGACAAAAATTGGATTCACTATCTCAGTTCTCACGCGCATACTGCAGCACCTCCTTTGGCACAGGCGAGGGCCTCACAGCCATAGAAAAAAATGTAGGATGATAGTAGAGAAATCTAAAATATTATCGGGATAATCGAGATCGATTTTACTCACATGGACGTAATGGCTGTCGGAAAATAACCTCATGCTGAACCGTTGGAGGTCGACCATATATTCTCAATCATGTATTCTTAGCTTCCGATAGTTTTAATGAATAATCTAATTAACCGCTATTCGCGACTCCGAAACAGACATTATACCTATTGATACTTATGCAAACTTATTTGAAAAATGTCAAGTCACGCCATCCCAAAAGAGATAAGATCAGATGACGGACTTCTCTAATTTTCAGATCTGTTGATCCATTACTGTAAATGAATTAAAAGGAAATCTTGAACGCCTTGAAAAATGTAGTAACGATTTATCGAACGACAGTGATCGTCGAGGTATTGCCAAAATCGTATTATTATGCCATGTTAATACCGAGATGTTACGAATTCGTCATTCATGTTTGTTGGCTGATAATTTCGGCGGACTTTTGGACCCGCCATCGATTATCAATTACGTAAATAAGTCTGACAATGAGTACGGTAGTGTCGCCAATCATCATCTGATACTAACACAATCAAATTGGGAAGAGGACTTCACCGTTTGCTCTTCACAGATTTGGACACACTTAAAAGGGGTGAATACATATATAGAATAGCTAGTACGTGTATAGAGTTGATTTACAACACGCATTGGTTCACAACTATCGCTGTTATCATCACTCTCAAACTCATAAGAATGTAAAAAGAACACATCAAAGCATTAATTTATAAGTGGGTATAACATTGGATGCGTGCAGTGGCAAATGCATTGTTCAATTTTAACAGGAGAATTGATGGACAATAATGAATTGAATAATCGGGAAAATTTATTGATCATTGGTGAAAGAATTTATATTGGGTAACTTTTGATACCTATACATATTTAAGTCACCCACCATTAGTTGTGTTGATAAAGAATATTGCATATTTATCCGTTCATTTTCCACACTGTTCGAGTGCTATATACGAATATTCAATTTTCAGTTTGATTTTCAATCTATCGTATCTATGTATATTAATCATACCTATAAACCATGTGAAATAAATCTATTATCATATAATTGGTATTTAGCACGATCCGTTTTATGTAGTTGCTGCCGTAAATCAAATATACAAGTCATGAATTATACCAGTCACAGACTCCTGATCTGCTGACGGGTATAGCACTGAATCTACTCTCATCTTCCTCTGGTATGGGAGATGGCAGAGGTCACAAGTGAACTCGGTGAGCCTCAAGGCAGTAAGTCGAAAATTCAGTATAAAATAGAAATATTGCATTGCAGCAAGGATTGTGCTCGCCAAATATTTTTTGTCAACCCAGGTGGGAGTAGCAATTTGTAGGATATTCTGGAGGGTGCCAGTAGCTCATAGTGATCACTACTTCTCACTGAATGAGTTGGCAGTATCACTTCTTAGGACATCATAGTCTGATATCACAAGCAGCTTGGATGAAGCATGATATGCTACCGGTAAAGTTGTATGATTTCAATCAATGATTAAATCAATTGTATCATTTGTAATAAAATAAATTTGATGGTGTAAGGAATGAATTATCGAGCAATGATTGGAAATTGAATGAAACTCAAAATCACTTGAGTGTGTGAAAAGAAGAAGAAATAATACACCCGAAATTGATGTAAAAGAAGAAATTCGATTATAAAATCGAATTCTTGAATGCGTAAGGTAAAAAAATGTGGCACGTGCAATGCTAGTGATTTTAAAATATTGTAGGTACGGTATATCGGAATAGCGTCTGTCAAGGCTTTGGGTAGGAAATCTTTTATCACTTACTTACTTTACTTAATGCTGAATGAGACGTTTGATAGTTCGAATCAGTTCGCCACGAGGGATTTTGACAAGTGACGAATTCAGACATTGTCTGATACCTTATATACTGGTCTTGTTTTGATTCCTTCGCATCCCTACGATTCCGGGTAATTGAAGAATTGGATTAACAGAGTTTCCTCAATGAGAATGATTACTTTTTTTTATGATTTTTTTTATTTCACGGAATGATTCGGGTCACTCGTATCTACAGCAATTAGACAACTCAATTTTCTTTCCAATCTTTTTAATAGAATTTAATCATTTCCATTAAATACATATAGACACACTTTCTTCATGGAATATTAGCTCAAAAGACTAAGGACCATTTTTTTTCTTCTTCAACACTTAACGTTGTCTTGATTGTAAAAGAAATTGTGAATCACGTAAAAGTTCATATTTTTGAAAAATTAATCCACTGTTTGAAAATCCTTAAGTTTGAGAAAAGGTAAATCATAATTAACCAAGGCACGACCAAAGTCAAATGAGGCTGGTAATATTAAGTGTCGGACTATGTGGCGTTGGCATATGTACAACCTCGACAGTTGACAGTGCAGAATTATGTGGTTAGTTAGTTACCGTGTTCACAAGTCCATTTGGTCCACATATGCACACTGCGAAATGTCCCATGCGAAATGGAGCAAAATTTTATTTACGAACTTTTCGATACTCCATCTCAATCACTCGAGTCTCATTTTGACCAAAACGATAACAGTGGCCAGTAAACTGTATAAAGAAATCGTTGCACTAGGTGGAGAGCCGCTAATTTCACTGATCCAATCTACCAGAGTGGCAACATCGACGTAGACTGCTGGGTAACCGTAGGCAGAACACGCGTAAGTAAATGATGCGATTCCTGGAGACGAAAAATCGGTATAATTCATGAGGCAATCGGAGAAATTCGCAGATAATTGTTTGATAAAGAAAATTTTTTCAATCTACCTATCAAAACCCCATCAACGACGGCTGGTGTGCCAGCATCCCCGACGCATATGCCTTCGGATTCTAGGTATGCGCAAAACATCCGATCGGTTAGTCTGTCTCCCCAAACAGTTGAACAGAGTTCTAGGCCGATTGTGGGCATAGTGATTTCTTGAAGTTCGGTAGTCATGTCGCCCAGATACTGTTAGATAAATCGACTAGTGTCATTGATTTATAACCGGAGATATAAGGAGGAGGAAAAATTGAGAAAAAAAAGCAAAATCAACATTTGGAAGTTCGTGGAATTGCGAATATCTTCCGACAATGAAATGCGATGTATTTCGAATTGATTTGATTTTGTGCAGAATTGCAGTTAATTGGATATTTTACTCACATAAATTGCGCCCCAGCTTGCCATGGTGAAATTTGTGCCTTCGGCAATGGTTTGGTTGGCTCTCGGCAGACGGATTGGTTGGATGGCGTTAGAGAATACCAAACTTTCATTTAGCTATAGGTATAGAAGGCGAATTATTTACTCATCAAGATGTCCAAGTTCAAACTTATTCGCATAAACGTATTTTGAAAATTGCTGTTCACCAACCTTCAACAAAGCTATATTGTAGTCATCCGAATTCAAATCGAATAGAGGATGCAAGACTGTTTCCTGGACTTCGTAGACAATTCCATTTTGGTGGAAATGGCTGCTTCCTACTCTTACAGTAACATTTTCCAGCTGCAAACTGAATATTATTCGTAATTTGTCGTTTGATAGATTTTTTGGGGGAAATTTATGTTTATTTATTGATTGAAAATTAACTTAGTCAAGGTATTCTTCGGATCTAGTCATTGGACATTAACTGCAGGATAATTTTTCACCCTGAAAAATCTGTTTGCAAGTCTATAATTACCGGAGTAAAATCTGTTCGTTAATTTTCGTTTCTAATCGCCAGAGATTTCAACCGCTTTTAACATTATCGGATGCATTGATAAGTTTAATTTAATTGCTTGTTAACGAAATCTGCTGCAGTTCAAAGACAAATTTTTTGACTTGTTAAGCAAGGATTCTAAGGTTTTCTAATTTTATTGAAATCCGCGATGCTTGGTAGTGTCAATTCTTACAGTAGGGCACATTGTGCAGTGGTCACGATCCAGTTTCTATTTATGATTCCACCAGTGCAGAAATGAATGGTATCGAGTTCGTATTCCGCCCATTCGTGTTGTAGAGAAGCCTGGAAGTAATTATAATTGTATGAGTGAATTAATTTTTCAGAGTCTTTTAATCAAACAAACACACCGTATACGGATGATTTTCTATCGTCGTTGTGTCGCCACCGACAATCCTAGATCCTGCCGGTTTGGAAAGGTTGAAGGGTACTGCGTCCTTTAACCATGCTTGAAAATCTGCAAACGCAAACGTCATGATTTTACTCAATCCTTTTTTTTGCAGTTCATAAAAAACTTTTTTATTTTGTCAATGAAATAAAAACTTCAAATTACTGTCAGATATTTCGGATCCGTGACAAACTGCCAAAAGGCTAACTAGCGTCAAGACGTGAAACATATTGAATACTGTCAAAAGTTTGTCACGACTGAAGGATCATATATTAGTATGAACCCTCGCATAAGCTCGCCGCTTTTATCTTCTGATAGGTATAATGAAAAGCTAAGCTCCGGGTTGTAAATTACACATGAAAGATGAAAAATATCAATTACCAGGCACTTGGCGGCTTTATTAGATCAATTGAGGGTTATCTAATTTTTTTTTTTTCGTGTATACAACTCGTGATTCTTTTACGGAGTCATACCTGCTGAATATCAGTCTGATTCCACCCAGATCAAGAAAATTCCTTTCCCTTCTAGTTAAATGAACTGCTACAGCTGATTTTTTCTCCGTTCTCATGATAAAGACCCTTGTCTTGATTGTAGGAAATGCTCAGGTGAGTCTGGTTACTTCACCGCATAGAGTATGTTTTTTTTTTCCTGCGAATTGAAAGGATGAAAGCCGCAACTCGAAAAGTTCTGAGTTCAACTCTATAGGCTCTATTCTGTTTAAAAGCCGGTGAAAAGGGCAACTTCCTTTGAGAGAAATAGAAAGCAACGAGTCAGAACATAAAAACGAAAAAAGTTTTTGGTTAGCTGGGTGAAACATCCGGCGATGAAGCGTACCCAACCCACCTACGGGTTGTAGGGCATGGACGTGTGTTCAATTAGCCGGGTACTTTATTACACTATCGAAGAATTTAAATTTGATTGAATTTACTCGGAGTAAAATGAGTTCCGAACGACAGAAACATTGACTGAACATCAATTTCTAGATTTGATAAATATGGAGATGGAAATTTATTTATTATCATTATTTTTTTAACAGCGTTCAAGTTATGCATCGAATTGTGCCGAGTGCTGTAAAATGTGCCGATACGCAGGAGTGAAAATGAGAATTATTTCGGACGTTGGAAGTCTCCGTTAACGTGTCATTAGCATATAAATCTGGTGGCCACTTCACCTCGAATATTTATCAACTACTAAATAAACGGGGAACCATTTTCCCGTCTTTAAATTCAAAAAATCTTCCTTTTTCTGCATCCGATCTAAAAATCTTCGGTGTGCTGCCGTTTCCAAGTTTGACATTTAGATGAACATAATCGGCACATATTATATTATACGCATACAAACGCGTTATTTACGCTTTTGGGAACCCCGTTCGTTGATGACTTGGCTATAAAATTTTTGCTTGTGTTAAAAAATATCTCCAGACTTATAATCTGGCCATAAATATTGATTAACAGTTCAATTATTTTTTTTCTTCATCAGCCTCTATTTATTACCAGGACGATTATCATCTAGAATTTTTGGCCTCATATTTTGGGACTTTTTGTCATTTCAATCCTGCGGATGTTTTGGATTTACTATAATGACGTATGTCAGTTTGGGATATCGATACAAATTATAGCAGTCTATAGTTTTCGTTGACAGAAAAAATTGAAAGAATTTTATTTTCTACGTGTTGAAAGTAGCTTATGATAATCAGGGAATGAATTATTGGTAGTAAAATATTGCATCAGGTATAATGATTTAAAAATATTGTAGGTAGGTATATGTCGGAATAACGTCTGGCAAGGCTTTGGGTAGAAAATCTTTTATTGCTCTTGTTTATCTACTTGACTCGATGCTGAATGAGTCGTTTGATAGCCGTGCTATCCGACAATATTGAACCGTTGAATCGTAAAACGTCTTTGATACGGGATCTTAACTTCGAGGAATGATACGTACCTCTTGGAAAAGTTACAGCAGAATCGATTTATGCCTCTTGAAATGAGGGACTCCACTTTTAAACTCTCTTCATATTCACTCGGTCGCGGCTTAAGAACTTCTATACATTGAAAGAAAAAAAAAGAAAAAAAAAAGGAAAAAATTTCAACCTCTTCAGAGTCTCTCCGCAATATGTATGACCAACAATTATATCTAGTGAACATTGGGCGAACGTATTCAAGTAAAAATCGAAAAACAGCGATGTTTATTAGTACTGACTGTAAAGATAAGGTGTTGCGAAAATTGTAGACAAATATTGAAATAAGCCTCGAGAGATAATCAAGTGGAATACGTGAGTCTTCTTGGCGTTTAAAATGCCAAAGTTTGTCTACGTGAACGATATCTCAACGATATTAAGTTTCAAAATACGAATGGTGCAGCTGAGATTTTCGAGTTTTAAAATATTAGGGAAAATTAATATCGTGAAGCAAGTATCTTTCTATTTCGTGGTAATGAACAGCCACACGCAGGTGTAAAACGGTATTTTTTTTTTTTTTGTCACCGGAAATGAGATGCTAGATATCAAATCTTCCAATAACTGCACGAAACAAGATTTTAGAACACGCGGCTGTTCCGTTATCAAGATAATTCTCGTCTTATAAAAGAATTTTCTGTATGTGAGCGCGTTTTATCAGTCGGTCATATACCAATTTATTTCAAGTGATAAAGTTGTTCGTATTGTTCCTATTGATATCCTTGATATTCGCCATTTGACAACCGCCGGAAGCAATGAAAAGCAATCAACTATTTGTGGTCGTGATTTTAGCACTTGCCGCCTACTGTAAGTAAAACAAACTCCGTTCATAACAATTAACGGATAAAAATTACCCATAACCAACCCGAAGATAGTTGATCAAGGAATTAAAGAATTGCCAAATTTAATCTACCCACTTACCACCCAAAATCGAACTCTTTTTTCATATCTAGGCACGGCCAGCAAAATTTACCGTTACTCAGCGGGGCGTATAGTCGGCGGTGAAGAAACTACCATCGAGAATCACCCTTATCAGGTCAGGAATAAATTTCTCTTAAATCGATTAAAGTTCAAAAAAAAAAAAAAAAAAATGGTCCTTATAAACGGGATGAAATTGATACAAAAATGTATGTGCATCGTTTCCTGCAGATATCGTTGGTGTACTTCGGCTCTCATCGATGCGGAGGTGCGATAATTCACGAGAACTTCGCCCTTACTGCAGCTCACTGCGTCTATGACGTGTCAACTACTGCAGCGCGTTACCTGCAAGTCAGGGCTGGAAGTTCTTACCGTAACTCGGGAGGAACGTTTCATACAATTTCTTACTACACTTGGCACACTTCCTTCACGGACACAACCTACGATTATGACATCGCACTGATTAGGGTGAAAGTACCATTCGAGTTTGGGTCCACCATACAACCGATCGAATTACCGCCGGCTAATAACATCCTTCCCGATGGAACTATTCTCGGGGTTTCAGGATGGGGACATACCAGTGTTAGTATATCGGTGTGATTATTAATTACCCTGTAATGTACAGCAAGGCTTTTCGGCGAATTTTTCACCGACCTTTGTCCTCTTGTTACTTTAGTACGTTTATTATTTTTAGTATGGCGGAACCTCGTCCACGGTACTCCAAGTTGTTGAGGTACCTTTAATGAACAACACTTATTGTGGCGAACTGTACTCGTACTTGACCGTCATTACCGACAGAATGCTTTGTGCTGCCTATGAAGAGGGAGGAAAGGATGCTTGTCAGGTAAAAATAGAATAATTACGAATAGCTATAAAATCCTGCAGTCGATTTTAACCAACTACACATTTCGAAGTGGATATTTTATTCTTACACGCGACCAAATTTATTTCAGAAATCAAATTTTCAAACTCGTGCAGAATTAGTTTAAGAAAAAATTCAGCTAAATTTGGAAACAAAATGTGGGAAGTGTATATCCGCTTATCAATTAGCCGTAGCGAATGAACAGCATAACATCTTTCTTGGGACATGTTTGTTAATTATGTCAAAAAGTCCAGTTAGAAATCACATTTTTTACACATTATCAACATTTTTTTTAAAGTCCAATAGTGTGAACCCACTACGGTTTGAAAATTCTTGTTTATTAAACCCCATCCTCAATGTAGGGAGATTCCGGTGGTCCACTCTTCTACGGCAACATGTTGGTTGGAATTGTGTCATGGGGTGACGAATGTGCATCGGCAAACAAGCCCGGCGTCTACGCCAAGGTATCGAGCCTGCGAGATTGGGTGGTCGAACAAACAGGGGTAAATTTTGATTAAACGGGTTGATGATGTAACGTTTTTTACTCAATAATAGTCATCAAATTTTCTCGAATTCAAGCAACACTTCATGGCCTTTTTTATTTTCACCCCATCCATTACGGTTAAAGGAAGTTGGACGTCGCAGTATAGTGGAGATCCTTTTTTTCTACCTATGATTAATCTTTTCTTGACATTTCGCCAAGTGAGATACGGTGTTCGGTACTATTCGATATGACAAATCGACTCAAAGATAATCAGTACAATTATCTACAATTTTTTATCGGCAAGCTGATTATATTCGAACTGATTTCTGGGCTGCTTATATTCTTGGAATGAATTAGCAATGTCTTAATGTCATGTTTGCTTTCAATTTATTAATTAATTAATTTCGTCTCTATATTTCGAAAGATCAAAATCTCAAGCAAGATGAGGTTTTTTTCCGAAATAAACTAACCGCGAAGCAAAAAATCGATTTGATTTTGATTTCTGGAAGCTAATAACCGATTCGAATTGAATTCCAGTAAAATTATTCCACGGAATAGGTCGGATGATGTCACAGCTGGACGATGATTCATCGATCGAAAACATCGTATAGCTACACTTATCTGTTGTAATCAAAATAAGAAATGTAAAATTCCTGTAAATCAGATTTGCCGGCTTATCAGATTTTTCGCTTTAATACGAAATATCTTCGGCTTAAAACCCGTCAGTTACGGTTTAGCGATGTTTCGTGTAGCAGTAGTGTCCTTCGCCCTAATTATTGCGGTACATTGCAGCCCCACACGAATCGTGGGTGGTACTGCTACGACAATTACTAATTACCCGTATCTGGTAAGTACAGTATTTACATAATAATCCTCACTAGCTTTATACCCGGTAAATTCTCTGACAATCTGCGACTAAGTGAAGTCATCGTCTACTCATTCCAATCGTGAATAAATATCTGCAATTTTCAGGTCTCAATCATCTACAACAACGCACACGTCTGCGGTGGGTCACTGATAAGCAATCAATGGATCTTAACAGCGGCACACTGTGTCGATGGGTACGTAGAGGGGGAAAATTCTAACCGAGATAAGCCCTCAATCATAATTCAATATTTCTGAATCATTTATGGGGACTAAAAGTAAGTAAATTCAACGTCGATGTTCCGGCCATAAAATATGTATACGACTCGATGTCATTTCATGTAGCTTAAGGTTGTGACACACCAGGAAGAGAAGGATGCTCCGATATACTCATATGACCATGAAAGATAACAGTTCGGGTAAATGATTCCGAAAACTATAATTAAATAAAAATTATTTTTACTCCAGACTATCGACCAGTCTCTTCAAGGTCCGTGTTGGAAGTACGTACAGAAGTAGTGGTGGTACTCTGATAACTGCTATTTCGTCTATTATTACTCACGAGTATTACGACGAGGATAGTTACGACTATGACGTTGCATTAATAAAGGTACGATTTAATTTTTGACCAAAGAACAACGAGGTTTTTTTACTGTTCTACATACGTACACGCCTATAATTAATTACAGTTAACATCAGCCCTGACTCTGTCTACGACAATACGAACTGTCACTCTGCCAACTGCAACCTATACAATTGCTGCTGGAATTGAATGTTCCGTAGCAGGATGGGGCAGGACTGCGGTAAGCAATCGCGATTATTATCACCCGAATTAATTAGTAATCGATCTTCTTTCGTTTTTGTTTTTTTTATGTGTAGTTCGGAGGCAGCCTTTCAGAGACTCTGCTATCTTTGACTGTTCCAATAGTCAGCCAGACGAGTTGCTACAATACTTATATCTACCGCAACACAGTGACTGAGCGAATGATCTGTGCGGGTTACACGACCGGCACGAAGGACACTTGTCAGGTAATCAGAGTCCATGCAAAGAAAAGAAACGTGTGTTATCTGAGGCTATGTATCTGACGTTGAAGATGAAATTAGTCATTGCTGATAGGGTTTCTGTGTTTCCGAATTAATCAACTACAGGATTCATGGATTTTTTTTTTCATCTGCTTCATATATAGGGCGATTCCGGAGGACCACTTGTCTACAAAGGTATCCAAGTTGGGATCGTTTCTTGGGGAGCAGAATGTGCGACTGCTGGATATCCCGGCGTCTATACGCGAGTCTCTGCGGTTCGAGAATGGATAAAAAAACGTGCTAGTATTTAGGTAGTTTACCTAGATATAGCAAAATGTTTGCATTGGATATTTGGAATACAATGAATACATGACCCGTTCGAGACTGTCTTATTTCTTGTTCCTAAACCAGCAGCGAAGCAAAAAAACTAAATGAGGAAGAAGTCACTCGTCTCATATGATTCGAGTGAGTGAAGTTTCATTTCGCGATTATAATAGACGAGTAAAAATAATTCTATAAGGTAGAGAAAAAAAAGAGAGCGTTTAGGAAACGGTGAGAACGAAAGGAAACCGCAACAGTTGCATTATGTAGTTTCCGGGGTATTAAATTATACTCGGTTTCATGTCGTTATGGTAATATAATACTCCGCTAATCTGGTAGATCCAGACCGGAGATTTGCCACCTTGGTAGGTATATATATGGTTCTGGGAATACTGCCAGGACCAAATAAAATGATGCCAAGTTGAAGAGCGTTGAATGTCAAGGAACGAACCGAGTCGCAAAGGCCTTTACTCTCTGAAAGAACGCAACAAATAGCGAAGACAGTGAATTGAGAACTGAAAAATATGTAAGCATATTTAATTAAAGTACCAGCGAGGCCATTTAGCCGATGTTAATGTTGTTGGTATAATTAGTCCTCGTTTCAGATTAGAAATCCTGTGAAAATATATCACCGTGCAGAGTTGATGAGGTGCAAAGCAACAGGGCCGCCTACAGCCCTGTCACGAATTGCAAATGAGCTTAACTGCGAGTCTCTACTGTTCTATGCAGAGAGTAGTTCTGGTTGACAGTTTATTATTAAATTTAAAGTACATTTAATCAGAAGAAATTTACTCGGTTAGTAAATTTTTGAATTAGAATGATGAGTTAATCTGCAGGTTATACCTTGATCGGTCCAACGTTTGACATGACATTTGTACCAGCAGTTGCGGATTGTTAGTGATATCTGATAACATCCAATGGAAATACGTCAAAACTTTCCAGCCAAGTCTAGTCTAGCAGTAGATAGAAAAAAAAAGTAAAAAAATGTACGTGTACGTGTACGAATAGGATTGAATAACTGTCGAATTGTGACTATCCAACTTCGTACAGCAGCACAATTTTTAGGTATAAAAAAAACGAGATAACGATCAATAATCCTGGTTGACGTCAAAGAGTAATTGAATAACAACAGCGTATTCGGTTTTGTGCTGAAAATCTCGGGAATGATCTTTTCAGATGTCATTATAATTCAGTGTGTGATCATATCTTCCGTTTTTCACATTGGTAGTGAAAGTATCGAGTGACCATGAACGTGGTCATTCACTTCACAAATTGTGTCAGAAAATTAACTTTACTAATTTGATTAATGGATCGATTAACAGATATGTTTGACGGAAGTGAGAACCATACGTGTGAAAGTCAATCCATCATTGCCTAATTCATTTCATTTCTTCGGTGAATCATTTTTTCTTCGGTGCAATCGATCTACGTAAGGCGAAATCCATAAAATTTCAAATAATATTCAATTATGTCTAAAATCACTAGTAATCAGCTGTGAATAAAACTGAGTCGTTCGAGTAGGTATTTCGTCGCAGCGTACCAGCGATTTGAATGAAATTATTTCCAAGGTGTATGAACCACCTTAATTGCTGCTTAGTGTAAATGATTAATGCGTTCGTTCTCGATCCTATTTTTTAAGTTTCGTGGAAACTTACATTTTTTCTCGAGGCTATCGATCGTTTCTTGAAATTCGATTTGGAATACCCGGACCTTGAAGATACAACTGCGTTGCCGAATAGTCGGATGATGTAGTTTACAATCTGACTCGACTTGACAATGATCGTCCATTACTTCGTCCTACTGACATTCAGTGGCGCATTTTCTCTTCAAGGTAAAACAAAAAAAAAAAACAAAACAAAACCACGATAATCAATATAACTGTATCCACAAAATAAAAACTGAACAAATAGTACCAACGGTGTCGTTTGGCCTAATCTAAAGTAACATTGAATTATCAGATTATCCAGACCCTACATATTCCGCTCGAATCGTCGGTGGCAGTAGGACGAACATAGCGGAATATCCGTATCAGGTAAGTTTTTCTTCCACTGAACAGAACCAGCCTCTTCCGATCCCATCAATTAATCCTCGTGATTGATTCACAGGTATCTTTGCAACGTAAGGATACTCACATTTGCGGTGGTTCCATAATCAGTAGCAGTTGGATCCTAACGGCAGGTCACTGTATATTCGAGTACGTAATCTGAAAAGCTTTACCGATCATCAAGTACCTTTGTAACTTCATTTAAAACTATTTTCATTCAAGAAATGACTGTTCCATCTACACTGTAAGATCAGGATCTTCCTTCAGTGACTGTGGAGGGAAGATATCTTCCGTGAGGCAAATTCTCGTGCACAGAAACTTCAACAGTACCACCTTCGACAATGACATAACCGCAATACAGGTACTGGACTAATTGTTACAGTAAGAGATGTGAAAAAAATTACACGTGTGTTGAGATGGATGTAGGAAACCCTCACAATCGAGGAATAATGAATATAAAATTTTATCGACTAGCTAACCAGGCCATTGCTCTTCAATGCTCATACTATTCCCATTCCTCTTGCTGCAAAGACGGATTTTCTCGCGGCTGGTGATGTGGTGACAGTTACTGGCTGGGGAAAAGAGAGTCCAGATGGATGGCTCTCAAGGATCTTGAGGAGAGTGGAGGTACCCTTGGTGTCATTTGCAGAGTGTGTCAAGGCCTATAAAGGGCACCCTATCACAGAGCGAATGGTTTGTGCAGGTCTCCTGCACGTAGGTACCAAGGATGCTTGTCAGGTAATCACAGAGATTGAATTATTTTTACAATTAAATATCCAATTGATATTATCGTTTATTGAAACTACCGATTGATTCAAACGTACGATAAATAGGGTGACAGTGGCGGTCCTCTAGTACGGAATGGAAAATTGATCGGAATAGTATCCTGGGGATTTGGTTGTGCCCAGCCAACTTATCCAGGAGTTTACACAAGGGTACAAGCGTTCAGAGACTGGATATTGTTCAAGACTGGAGTATGAATAAGCCCCATTTCCCTCTTTTCAATTCATCGCTAACACAGAGGACTTTATATCCTGATGGATTGATGTATGTAGTTAGGAATGTCGGTCGTGCTGTGAATTTACCGGAGCAATTATTTCCCCAGGTATTGTGCCAAGGATTGTGACATAAAAATTCACCGTCTATTAATTATGTACATAAAATATATCTCCATACAAAAACGTAAACTGGAAAAAGGGTCTTTCTAATTTTCGTTCCAATACGTTCGATTATAAACAGTACTGTATACATTGTGTTTAACTTGTGTATCCTGTTCAGAATAGCGAAAATAAAGAGATGACAGAAAAAGGAAAACGAAAAAATTATGAAAATTATATGAATTTGAATGGATAGAGGAACAATTTGATGAAATATAAATATTTATGTCCACCCCTCTAATTAACGACACTTTGTACGTCGACTAATTATAGAGTAGGTCATTGTTCCGCAGAATCTACATTGTCTATAATTAATACGATGTCACACTAATTGACTGCGAATCAGGATCTGGTATTAGTTGGTATTAAATTAAAGGTAGATCTGACGCTACAGGAATGTGCCGGGTGGAAGTTACTGCCGAGTGAGTGCTCAACTATACAAAGTAATTGATTATTAGCGAGTTTCGATACTGAATTATTATGAATATGTATTAGTTACGTAAATAGGCTCTGTAATTCGGGAAAATCGCTGCGTTGCCCATCACACGATAATATAATTCGAATGTATTCGTGCTTGCGCCACTATATACACACCGTCCAAATTTGCAGCACTCGATCAGTTATTTATGTAAATAATAAAGAACGTCATTTGGAATAATTTCCGAATCCGTACGAAGAGCTTATCCGCCTGTGTCTGAAATTTTGAGGGAAAAAAATAGAACCAAAAGGAATGTTAACTCCGCTCAGTTTCCTGATCACTAATTTTTATTCAAAATCAAGAATTCTGATACTTCGAGCTTCATCAAGCCTGGATACAAAGAATTCACTTATCATTTTATTAAAATCAAAATATATTTCCGGTGTATTCCAATATCCATGGAACGAAGCTGTTGATCCTCGTGTAGACGGATGGATACCTCGGTACCGAGCAGCCCAAACCGTATGATAAAAGTCCAACTAATTGTTCATCGTAGACTAACGGCGCTCCGAGATCCCCCTTTGGATAAACGAATAAAAATAACGATAACTCAAAAGATTCAAAAAACGAAAAAAAAAAAAAACAGGTAAAAGTAAAATGAAACGGGTTTCAATTCTCTGAAGTATACGTCCCTAAGAATTGTGATAAATTAGGTTTAATCGCGCATATTCCGAGGTACGTACATTTTTTGCGGATCATATTTTTTCCCCTTTATTCCGCGTGATTAGTGGCGTCAATTACGAGCAATTAACACGCTCAAATTCAACCCCGTATAAGCTCATTATTGAAATTACAATCCACCCTTATTAAGCACCAAATAAGGTTTAGATTCACTTCTCACCTGACAAACTTCGGTATTAGCGCTCATGTATCCGGCGCACATCATTGAACCTGTAAGTTCTTTGAAGATTGGTAAGCTCGAACTGCAGACGGTCTGATTGACTATGGGATTGGACGTCGACGTCAATTGTGAATCGGTATTCCCTAGCTGAAAGTTTTTTACCATTAATTATCCGTAATAGTGATCAAGCTCCAATATATTTCGCTGATTTTCGACCAAGACTAATAGTTCCGGTTCCCTCACCGCGTCTACTACCCATCCTGTTAAAACGGCGAGTGTTTCGTCGGCAATTTCATAATCCGAAGACGGCAAGATTATGGGAAGTTTACCATCTCCATATTCCAGGGGTTCTTGGAGCTGTAAATATTTTTGATATTTCATTTGAATTAAGATTAGGCATTTTTATGAACTTTGAGCAGATACCAAGCTGATGAATTTCACATACTTGCAACAGGGCGATGTCATTTTCGTAGGAAATGGAGTTGAAATCATCATGAACAAAGACAGATTTGACTTTCAGCTGCTCTCCACCGTTTGACGAAATCGAGGTGGCAACTCTGAGACTTAGATCTGTTAATCCATTGCTAGAAATAAATTTGAAGGGTATACTTACGATAGCGATCGTCTAGGTATTACCAGAAAATTGTTCCACGTTAATACCGAGTGGTTATTAAATTCGCGATATACTTTAGCTGGCTGATAATTTCGGCGGACTTTTGGACTCGTCATCGATTATCGATTACGTAAAGAAGTCCGTGACTGTGACGTGGAAATTTGTACATACCGATAGACACAACCTGCAACTGTGAGAACCCAACCTTCGAGTATTAGCACTCCACTACAGCTGTGAACGTTATTGTATTCGACAGATACCTGAAGCGTGATTTATTGATCAGAATTAATTCCATTAAAATTGTGTAATAAAAAGAGTTTGAAGGTATGTATAATGAATCGAACTTACGTGATACGGGTAATCCGAAATGCTCACATTTTCGGAATTGGCGTAAGCGATTCCTGCGTGCAGGATGAAAATTTGATGAAATTTTACAACGCATGAATAGTTATAGTGAAAAAATATTGCAATAAATTGAATAAACGTACGAATTGTACAGTTATACTACATACCGTAAGATAAAGCAACGAGGATCGAGAGAAGCGAGTCCCAGTTATACATCGTCGATTGACAATGGTGGCTTAGGGTTTGGATATTGCTGCTGATCTAGCATTTAGCTATACTAATCGCAATTGATTCAATGCGCGATAGCTAATGCCAACATAGATAAGCTCGTTGATATTAATCCTTAGATAATCGATGTACGACCAACTATCTAGTTCGAGAGCTTATTTTCGACGGTTAACAAACATGAATTACCTATCTGCAGGCACATACCGTATACCCGGTTCTAGAGTATCGCACATATTTTATTTATCAGGCATTGCACGATCGAGAAATTTGAAAATTAATTCTCTATGTACACGAAGAGCACATTAATTCCTGATTTCGATTGGGTAGGTACGTACTGCTTCTACCTACTCAATCCCCGAAACGGATCGATAAATAATTTGGGAAATATGGAAAAAATTGTTCAACTTCTTTTGAAATATCAGGGTATTATATTTATTGCCTTCGTACATATTTTCAATCGTCGTCAAAATTACAAATGTTAATTTTTCTCAAACACCGCTGATCCCTCTGACCCATTCTCTAAGTTCTGCCACGTTGGTGTAAACCCCAGGGAAGTAAGGTCGAGCGCAACCGTATCCCCAGGACACGATACCGTAAAGAATGTTGTTTGCTGCGAGTGGGCCCCCAGAATCTCCTTGACAAGCGTCTTTGCCTCCATCCGTGAAATCACCAGCGCAAATCATTCTCGATGTTATTTCATTCAACACGCTGTACGCCTCGTTACACATTCCGCGAGATACGATGGGGACAGCAACATTTTGTAGTAATCTAGACGAGCTTCCGTCTTGCTGTAATGGTAAGAATTTTTCTAATTTTTTGGACATCTCGAAACTGTGTTGACCCTCTTCTTTAAGTTTCGCTAAAATTCCTTTTTTTATCAATCTGAAAAAGTGCTCACCCATAGCGTTCCCCATCCAGTGACATTGACAACAAGTCCAGGTTGAGCCTCGAAATTCGGGAGTTCTATGGGCTGTACGGATTCGGTGAATTCAAATTCTTCGGCCATCTAGATCGTCGATGATAAATGAAATTAGTAAATTCGTAATTGATCGTTGAGATGGCTTTAGCGAATTGTCGACAGTGATTCGGAGGTAATTATTAACATGTGTCAAAGTGTTTATCTTTAATTCAAATTAATTAATCATCAGCTATAAATATTTCACAGACTAACCTCTACTAGTGCAATGTCGTAGTCGATAATCATCGCATCGAATTGTGGATGCGGTATTAAATTTTTAACTTCATAAAGTTTTCCGTCATACTTGTTTGAACTTCCAGCGCTAACGCGGTAGTACATGGGCCTTCCTCTGAACAGACATGTAAATAGATAAATATCAGTAAATGAATGAGAGAAAGTATCGCTATGCTATATCGACAAGTTTATTTTCAAAGGCTTCGAGGGTGAACGTAGTATATTGGACAGGACCAGCTTCTGAATAAAAATACCTAAATTATGAAGTTATTTGAACGAAACAGCTGTGAATCATTATCTTTTGAATAATTTGGTGGCAGCGAGTTAGAGCAGGTTGGTGTAGGTATACGTTGATTTCCATTATGATACAAGTACGCGAATCGTCAATGAATAATAAACGAATAACGAGGGAAATCGTTACGCATGTTTCGTAATAATATTTCGTAGTAATCCTACTAATGGGTATAATATATAGCTACCCTAGACAATGAGCTGCAGTAACTGCCCATTTAGAGCTAATGATCGATGCTCCGCAAAGATGTTCTCCGTATAACTGAAGCGATAGTTGGTAGGGATGATCCTCTATTCTTGCGTCTGCGCCACCCACTATGCGGTTGTCGAGTAATCTCGGCTTCCTCGACGGCGTTGGGTTACCTGATTGAAAATGATTTCAAATTTTTTTAGTGAGATTTATACTTTTTCAAAAAAATTTTCGACGATTTTGAGAACAGTGTTCATCGGCAAACTCGCCAAATGATCTCAGAAATGGATTATTAAAATGACATACGAAATTTACCGGACTTTTTTTTCGAGTTCGAAACGATAGCATTCAGAAAGTTTCCCAATCTATAAATATTTTTCATCGATATTCGACGTACATATTTGAATTAAAATTCGCTGAATGATTTCGAAATCGGCTGAATACATAAAAATCTGGAATTAACAAGATTTCAAATCGAGACGATGGACATGAGAAAATTTCTATGTGTCGTTTAATTTGAACGGCTACTTTCGTGAGAAAAAAATCGACTTTTGATTTTTGGATAGCACCTATACTCTGATTCAATTACATAATAGGACTTTTTGGGTGATGGGAAATGTACCGTGAAAACTCGTACTTTCCGCCACTCTCTGATTCAGTAAAAATGACGTGCGAGTATAATAAACAGAATAATTAAATATATAATATAAGTTACTTACCGAAGGTGACGGTGACGAGAACCGTGCAGATGATTACAGCGAGAGGAGACATTTTGGATGCTTCTGTATAAGAACTATTGCAATTCAAGCTTATATATGATGCGGATGACCCGGTTTGATTATTTTCAATGTGAAGAATATATTCTTTCCCAATATATGACCGATAAGGTATAGCTGCTGATTCAGTGAGTACGGAGGACGATATCGCGCGCTACTTATCGATCATTTTACACAATTTTCCGTTTATTTATTTATTTTTTTTTTTTTTCCAGAAAATTTATACTAGATCCAGACCGATGTGGTAAGAGACAATACGTTCACCTCAATTATTGTTTTCCAAAGTGAGCGTGCCTATTTCTCAGATAAACATTATCGCGATAGAGATAAATCTGACAGAAAAACAAAATCAAAAGTAAGTAAACTACTTGTTTCCAATAAAATTACAAATTGTACAAACTGCATATATATTTCTCATCACTCGTCTTATCTAATCGGGTTTTTTTTTTAGCCTGCACCGCTCACTTACGGTTTTTTTTTTCAACGGAACCAGATTCCGATAGACGAGTTGTAGCTGACAGGAGTTCATACTTGAAAAAACTGAGTTATTAGAATTTCTCTGGACAGTGTACCGGTAATTTGAAAAAAAGAAAGAAAGAAAGAAAAAAAATTATTACCAAGGCTGTATAAAATCACCTGTTGGTTCGTTAGAATTAGTTGGCTGGATTATTTTTACCTGTTTAAGGTGGTCTCGAGTAAATTGTTTTTTTTTTCAAACCTCGACGGATACTTTATTTGCGTTTCCGGTTGATTCTAATTCCATTATCGGCTACCCCGTTCCTGCAGGAGCTGGTAAACTTTTTGCCGTTCACGTGGACCGTCACGATGACGAGGGGCGCGAGAGCGAGGGCGAGGGCGTCGTCGGCGTGGGCGATGTTACGCGGGTAAAGTTACCGGTATCAGGGGGTAAAGTGTATGGTAGGGTGAGTAAGAAAGCGTCGAACTTAAACGAGTTTTAGGAAGTTTCGGCCGGTACGCGCGGTGGCTGGAATTTCATCAATATTATTGTTTAATTACTAATTAATTATCGCCGCTTGATAGACAGTTTAATTGGTCAAATTTTAACTTACATACCTTATGAATTTCGTGCGCGGTAATTACCCACCAACGTTCTTTACCACTTCCCAGGCATCAATCATTCGAGTTGTACAGCGATTGAATTACAACCCCTTGAAAATTGTTTGAGAAACAAACACGCCGATTCTTAAACATTAACAAAATTAGTTTTGGATCTTATATACTATCCACTATCCACTTATATCACTAAGTGGGTCATTTTTCAATATCCTCAGTCAATCGGGTTCATCGACGTACGTTAATTTTTGCGAAAAATATGATTTAGAGAAAAAATGAAAGTACCTACGACTGTTTAATCTCAATAATAGGTGAAAATAAGTAAAATACAACTTAACTGAAACTGACCCACACATAAAATGCTCAGAATTGCAGAGGCGAATCCAGAGAACAAGAAGTCTTAGTTCATAGATCCCTTCGAGAGACTTATCGACTTCTAGTCCCTCCTCTGTGGCCCCTGTATCTACAATGGGATAGGTAAAAGATCTGGGTCAATCTCGAAAATATAGCTTCCGGAAGTAGCGTATTTATTCGTGATATGTCGCGAGTTCGAAGAAGTCAGAGTTATCGTCTCAAGTAGGATAGGAAAGAAGAAGAAGAAGAAGAAGAAAAGGAAAAGGAGTAAGAAAATAGGAATAAAAAAAAAATAGAAAGTACCTAAAATAAAAAGAAAAACGAAAGAGGGCTGTGTGCCAGGCGATCGCGCGCAGTTGCGAACGTCGGCACGACAGCTGTCTAGCGATTAACATATAAATCAAATCTCTACCACTACATTGGCATTTTGCAGAGGGGTTGATCTTTAGTAGGTGTTTTCATATACGTGTGAAAATTGTGTAGAAAAATTCGTCCGTTGGATATCAGGGTTGTCTTTCGAAACGGCCACCCTCACACCAACCTATAACCAAAGTACTCACACATGCTCGATATTCTAGCGCCAGTTAAGTTAACTATATCTTCTTTACCAATGTAAACACGACTCGAAACCCATCGATATTGCCATAAATTACGGAAACGTATTCCCTTGTAGCTCGGCGAATTTCACTCATGCACACTTCTGGGCTTAAACAATTTCGCAGAGTATCATTTCAATGATCAATGATGTTCTTTACTCAGGACCGTATTTCGTTTGATCAACGTTACGCTATTTAATTACTCAAAAATCTTAAGTACGGGTCTAAGTATGGTTTTACGGGGTTGTTTTTATACCGTTTCATTACCAGCTTCCCGGACATTTCGTTTTTATCACCGTAAAATGCATCGCCGCACAAACTCCCACGGCGGTATCGCCGGATTGGCTTAAAAATTCATAACCCAGACATGAATATTGTGATGGGTAACGCATATTCCTCCTCTGAAAATCCATGAAAATTCGTGTAGGTAGGTATATACGTATGTATACATCGAGAGACTCGGTAGAGTCTCGCGCCAAGTACATACACCATACCTGTACTCGAGATCGTAAAAGAATTTGTATACGAGTGAAAAACTATAATACCGTATTAAAATGCGAAAGTTGATATGAAATGGTGGCCGAAAGAGTTGCATGTAAAAAAATCACCCCTTCAAAAACAAACGAAAAAAAAAAAAAAAACAATGATTCCTGCAGCTGGGGATAAAATTGAGGCTTTTTTTTCGCTGATCTTTGAAATTATCCTTATATCTATGGAGAGCAATCGAGAGAAAGAGCAATACGAAAGAAGAAAAAAAAAGGAGAAGAAGAATCAGAAGAAAAGGCAGTGAACCGGAAGACGGAGTCCGGAGGTGGCGACGAAACCCGTACCAATTTCGCGGCGCAAAGCCGGTGAAAGACGTCTAAAAGGAAAGACAGCCTCACGCGTTGGTCATCCCTTTCCTTCCATTCGAGGCCATGATGTGTGGTCAACGTGGGAAAGGTCGCGGCGTCGTAGTCTCCCAAGTCGCGAGTCATGAGTCGTAAGTCGTAAGTCGTAAGTCTGCCGTGAGACGAAACTAACGACTCTCTAGTCGGATAGAACGCGAGTCTAACTGGACACCCGAGCCTAGCCTCTGGTCAACCCTTCGTCTCTCTCTATCTCACTATTTCTTTCCCTGTTTCTCGTGCCCTTGGAATTGATTACTGCGGTACCAACGCCGAAGTACAGAGCAGAGGAGAGCCGGAGGAGTTTGCAATTTCATCCGTTCGCGCGGCGCGAGATATATTACCTGCAAAAAAACGTACCGTGCGATTTTCGGTGAAATTATCAACCCAAAAAAGAGATAGACCGGGGTTTCCGGCGGTTCAACAATTCACGAGAATTGTTTACGATGATGGTGTGAACGAATAAAAAATTTTCAACGCGTTATTCGGTCTGTTTGATGATCACTAATTCCCGGCTTACATTGCTTCAAGTGTTCGGCAAATGTTCTTTGAGTCTGGAAAAAAGAATCCATACCGTGCAGATAATAATCGATTTCTAGTAAAACGTCTGGTTTGAAAGAATTCAACAGAATTTTTACAAAGATAAGACGATTGATTGAAGTACGCTTTCGATCCTCAACAGCTTATTTTCTTATTTGATTTTTTCCCCTTCTTATCTTATCTTCAGAGATAAAGTTGCGTAGTCTGTGGTTAAGTTTTGGCCGTTGGTTCTTAGCCGCGGTTTTCTTTTCTGTAACGAGTTATTTTCCTTTTTTTTTTTTTTTTGTTTTCTCCTTTTCTTTTCCACCGTGACCGTCCTTTCAAACTATATATTTTTCACGCTACGTTAAACTCTAGGAGCTTTTTTTTCCCGGGTTTGTCAACGGGGTTAGATAGTGTTGGGTTACGTACTCACGGTTACATACCGTTTGTTACCAATTGATCTTGTCTCAGTACTGCACTTTAACCCCCATAAATATGGCGTTTCTTTTTTCTCTTGTGAAAAAAGAAGACGGATTTTTCATTCGCTAAATTTTAACGATGTATCGCCCTGTATACAGATCCGTTTGACTAATTGAAAGACACCCTGTACGTATACGGTCACTGAATTAGTTCGGCTAATTTTAATAATTACAACGCTTAATCCACCCTGCACTAACGCGGTAAACATGACGACCAAAACTCATATATATTCTACTCGTAGAACGAGGGGCAGTTAATTCTACATGATGCACTCTGCGGACGGGTATCATTTCAAAATTTTTCATGTGGTACGTACGTTATAAAGCTCACCACAAAAAACAATAAAATAATGAACCCCCAAAGGGTACGTCCGAGATATACTCGATTTCGTTTGGATTTAATTGAGTGTACAGTCAATATTAGAAGAGCTTTTGTAGAAAAGCTTTTTCTATACAATTTGGTATAAAATAGTTGTGATTATTGTGCATCGTCGCGAATTTGAGGATTGATCAGGAAATGGGATTAAAAAGTGTGGAATATGAATAAAAAATAAAATAAGGAAACCCCGGGTGCAAGCTGGGGCAGACGTTAATAGAATTGGGGAAATGAAAATTGCTTAGGTATATATACGGTAGAATACGGTGGATTTTACGGGCGCCTTGACTCACCCCTGTGGCAAAAAGCTAGCTACTACTCACTTGGATAACAATATATATGTATCTCTGGCGAATACCTACTCACTGGCAAACGTCTGCCGGGAGCTATGAATATTATATGTTTGGGCTCTGTTAATATTTCATTTTGAGCATTGTTCGTTGATGAGACAGCCCGGCGCGCGGAGTAGTTGCTATAAGTTCTGCACAGAAGAAGAAGAAGAAGAAGCAGAAGAAGAAGAGAAATACTAAAGTCGCAATTATGCGAACGTACCCACGTCCTTCGTTTTACTGGAAACGAAATCATTATAATACAATAAGCCACGTACAACTTTCTGCCTTTGGAAATTGGAATAAGTATAACAAAAGTAAAATTCACAGAAACTATACAGTCAATGAAATTACAGATATTAACTGAATACACGGTACGTCAACTTGAATGCGAACAATTCATGTAAAATATGATCAAAAGCTTAGGGGATGATATTATTTTTTAATAAAATCGAGAAAAATTCCAAGTTCCGAGACGGATGAAGTAATTTTTGTCCGAGATCAGAGGTGAGGCGAAAAGGTGTCTCTTGGAATGACGCAGAATGTACATTCTGCAGGAATGGGTAGAAATAGTCCGAATAAGTATGAAAGTGAGAGAAGGCGAGAGGGTGGTTATCTGTAGGAACAGGAATAGTGTAAGAGAAGTCGGAGATAGTTAATAAAACACAAGACGACGAAGAGGAAGAAGAAGTAGAAGAAGAAGCAGAACAAGAAGAAGAAGAAAAGGATGAAGACGACTTTCCGTCGTGGTATGCTATACGCTACGGTGTTCTCCAGCATGTAAGGGACGCAAAGCTCGTTCGTCGGGTCGTTGACATAACGTCCCATCTCCCACCCCAGAAACTGGTAGCAGTTTTGTTAGCAGCCTCGTACTTCCCTCCGGGCTCTTCAAAGGAAGACTTGGTTAACGGTAGGGCGGGAGATGCGTACGAAGCACGCAACGATCAACGTATTCATACATGTGTGTGTTTGTGTAGGTTTTAGGCGTCGGTGTAAGTAAGTACAAAGGCGTCGAGACGCCTCCTTCGTCCTTCTACGTTCTTCCTTCTTCCTCGCGGGTCCTTTGGCATCCCTCTTCCGCCGGGATGGCGCCCTTTGCGCACCACGACAGTAGAGAATAATTTAAGAGGTAAGAAAGTTATCTCTAATAACACCCGTAGAAATGCTTGAAAATGAAGAGATTCGGCGGTGAAACGGTACCAGTCTGACGTCGGGTACCTACTTTGTTGCCTTTGCTACTTTCTTACTTATTCCAGTGGTGGATGAATATTTGAACTCTTAGCTGTATCGGGATGATAAGGGTGCGAGGGATTGTAGCTCGGAAAGGTAGCAGATTTTGATCCTCATCTTTAATTCGTCTCTTCTATTATACATATACCTATATATCTTGAAAACTGGAAAATGGAGGCGACGTCGGAGTCTTACATTAAACGAAGAGCTACAAGTTATACAGCTCGGATGTCATTTCAACTTTGGCGACAATGCGGACCATTAATGCATACCTTATACCCACCTACCTACCTATGTCAGTTCGAAATACATTCAGCACCGTTCAGCGCACTCCACATTTACTCCTTAATACACATTCCGTCGCGACAGGTAGACACTGTCTCGTGCATAGTAAGAGGGAAGTTTGAGCAACAGGAATATAACCTCGAGACCCAACTAGCGCCAGACGTGCTAGCTAGACGATGTTTGCGAATTGCTATGTATGTACGCTAACTCCGAGACCATATCAACTCCACTGCACTCCGAAACGAGATATCAACCGAATGCCAGGAATACATTATCACGAATAGTCTAATATCAAAGACCTGGTATCAACTCCGAGGAATTCCACGAATTAGGGTCAACGTCCAAAGTTATCGATTGAAGTCGAATCGTTTAATAAAAAAAAAAAGAAGGAAAATGGTAAAACGAGATCAGTGCAGCAAAGATTGTTAAAACCTATCGATTCGTGTAGTTACTTGGTTAAAACTCGTTCGATACACGTCCATAAAACCAGGAAAGATTCGTAGAAGAATATAATGAAACGACCCTCGTTAAGATCGTAGACTTTGCCTTCCACTTTTCTCCCTTTCTTAGTTGTCTCTGTCTTCTTTGTTTTATGCTGCCTTCGTGTTCTTCCGGCTCCTCCAATTACCAACGGCTAATGGCATATGATCAAGAACGAAAAGAATGCTGCAGACAATGAGTTGCTTTATAAGCTATGCGGTCTGACTACTCAACCACTTGCAATGTGCACAGAAATAATTTTATAATTTATTTCTAACTAATGTAAGCCAATTAGCGTTATATATTCATGGTTATATAACCAGGGACCTGCAGGGACTGGATGAACCCTTCGTACATCAAGCTCTAGAGAAGTATACGCGTACATTAACAATTGCACTAGGGAGATTGTCGAGGTTGAACAGCGAGGTATATGGAGAGTAAAAGTATCGTCGTTTAAATATTCACAGAACTCGATGCAGTCAGTGAGTTTTTTTTTTTTTTATTTCGTTTTCTTTTTACGCCATGGAAATAATCGGTTCCACGTAGGTACTTCCATCTCGCACAGGATGAACCGTGCATTTCGCTCGGAAAATAGACGTCCTTCAAAATTATTTATTACATTCAGGATTATAATGTATGTATTATGCAGTGAATATCATTTTTCTATTTAGCACATAGGCGTTTATTTGATATATTATTGATGCTGCAGTTACACACTTGACAGTCGTAGAGGCAGCGAAAAATTTGAAGATAATGTAGAGAAAAAAAAAACCAAAGAAAATAAATATATAAAAAATATTGTTTCACGAGAGGAAGAACGATATATATGCTGTAAAAAGTTTACTCCGTTTGCCTGCTCTACCACTTCGCTTATTTCGATATCAGCAACAGGAGTCGTGCGTCTTCATAAACCACGCATTAGTTTCAAGAACACGACGTCATAATTTGAAAAGTTCCATGCTGTATTATTTATGAATGTAGGCAGGCAGGTAGGTAGGTAGGTAGGTAGGTAGGTAGGTAGTTACCAGACGAACAAGTCTTTTCGGAAACTTTACTAATACAAGATGGATCGGCCAAGAGTTGAGTCATTATGTTTTATGGATTTGAGATGGGAAGCGAAATCATGCCGGTATTATTTATCGTGTTGAGAATTGCGTGAATCAAAAGCGAAGAAACGGAAGACAGAAAACAGCAAAACAATAAATAAAACATAACGACGATTTGAAATATTTTCCGTACTCCCCGTGATTTAAGGATAAATTTTGCAAGAAAACGAAGAAACAAACAAAACAAAAAAACATCAATTTTCGTTACCTAATTCCCACACCATTCAACATGACGTGGTATTTTTTATTTTTTTGTTATTAGATCGTAAGAACTCCATAAACGATAGATTATTTGTTAACGTCAGATCCAGGGCCCATTGTTAGTAGGAGGTAACTATCAACTATAAAGTTCGCTGTGCAAAGTTTGTTTTCAGAGGGGATCAACGTGTTTCTTGCTAGAAGTTGCGTACCAACGCAACAATCTCGCAAAGCCTCAATTACACACAAAGAGACTAATGTGGTTGTTTCCGAGTTGTCGCTTAAAATCTTGTCAGGGATCTCAGTAACGCTAATTATAACGGAATAGCTACCTACCTACTTACCTACCTACCTAGCCAACTAGCTACTTGACACGTATATCATGGTAGGCAAAGATAAAGTTGATTCCTTTGTTCCTAAACTCACTTGACAATGACTGATTGAGGTATATGACAAGGCCGAAGGATTCCGAATAAAATTATATAACTATGCGAAGAAGATGTTAATGGTATCCATTATCGATTACCTGTTATGGTAAAATAGAAAATATTTTTGGTATTTTTGTCGAAAAAAGTTGCTCTGTGGAAGATATATGGTCTATATCGACGCCTGGGCGGAAGAAGATCGTATCTCGGAAAACCGGTGAAGAAGATCGTAACTCGGAAAACCGGTGAAGAAGATCGTATCTCGGAAAACCCGCGAAGAAGATCGTAACTCGGAAAACCGGTGAAGAAGATCGTAACTCGGTCAACCCTTGAAGAAGATCGTAACTCGGAAAACCCGTACGGGTTTTCCGAGTTACGATCTTCTTCAAGGGTCGACCGAGTTACGATCTTCTTCACCGGTTTTCCGAGTTACGATCTTCTTCACGGGTTTTCCGAGATACGATCTTCTTCACCGGTTTTCCGAGTTACGATCTTCTTCACGGGTTTTCCGAGATACGATCTTCTTCACCGGTTTTCCGAGTTACGATCTTCTTCACCGGTTTTCCGAGATACGATCTTCTTTCGCCCAGGCGTCGATATGATCTACTGAACCTAAAATTTTCATCAAAGAAAGAATTTGATAATGATAATAATCGACAAAAGGAAAGAAAAAAAGGTGATTCCTTTGTCATGTCAAACGCATGTGTGTTACGGAAAGTTAGAAACGCGTAAATACCAGAAACGATTAGCCCGCGGACGTTAGTTCACCGAGTGCGTTAGAGCCAGCCCAGTCATGTCAGTCGAGAATTTCAGTGCAATTACAAAGCACGTGTCAAGCGAAGTTACGCGAATGGTATGAAATAGAGTTGGCGGTGAGCACTGTTCCGGATATTATGTTTGACTTTGGAGTAATATGAACGGTGGGTAGATGGGAAGGTAGGAAAGTATGGTAGGTAGGGTATAGGTACGTTGCACGGACATCAAATAGTAAAGTTCGCGAATGAGTACTCACGAGTATAATAGTAACGTAGCAAAACGATCCGGAGATAAAAATGCGAAAGCATCCCTCCCTTTACTCGAAAAAGGTCTTTAATCTATACGGCTTACGGTCCAATTAAAAAGCTGACTACCCACCGTGATGTGAAAACAGAATTTAATTCGATTCATAATCAACGAACCGAACGAAGTCTGAGTCCAAGTTCACATTCGAATGTTTCTATAGAAATGAGTCTGTAAAGATTCGGACAAGTAATTATTTACTTCAGTATCACTTCAGCCCTAAAGACATTGTCCAAGTAACAAGTTTCTTTTATACGTATACCTATAACTCGACTTTATTTACCAGGACCAATTAATTAATATCTTCAGCTGATTCTTATTCTTTTCTCTTAGTCAGGGGAAGGCGGGGGATGGAAGGGAACGGGATGAAGAGATTGAGTAAAACGTTGAGAGAAAAGGGGGGAAGACGGGGCACTAGAAGACGCTCATGCTTTATTCAGATGACCACGTTGAAGAGGGTCAAACTGTTGTTGTAGACTAAGGTGGCTTCGTGCCTCTCGAGTCACTTGCTCGTTCGCTTGATTACGATACCCACCAAGACTCGCGGTGATGGGTGATGCAATAGAAGCTATCTTCCGTCTAATATCACCCTAAACTAAGGTTGTTCTCAAAGCCTGGGTTTGCTCTAGCTTGTTTTGTCAAGCCTATATAAATATACACGAATACATATAGAAAGGGGAATAGAGAGAGAGATGGGAAAGAGGAAGGAATTCACGGACATTTCTTATTTGCCATCGTTCGCTCGAAAATTGAAGCAATAATAAGACTTTTCCTAATCGACTAGAGACGGTTGAAAAATTTTTTTGTACCTACTCCATACGTCAACGGTTAAATGGCGATCCCCATACCACTCGAAACTATTAAGTGGTACTAACGAGGTGCCCTTCAGACGGATGCCTAACAAGGTCCAGCCGACAAGTCCCCCGCACTCAACTTTCATTTCACTGAGGCCTCTCTACCCAGTCGTCTTCATCAAGTCGTCCCACCCTTTCATTCGTCGTCATCTCTTAGCCCTACGGCTAACCTTAATTAAACAGTTCCACGCCCAAGTTCATCACACGAATACAAAAGCAATTCCCTTATTCTCCGCGTCTCGTGTTTTTTTTTTTTTTACCCTTAGCGATTATTTATGAAAAATGTTTTTTTTTCTTCTTGTCTTTTTTTCAAATTTTGATCTATGGACAAAGTGCATCGCAGTTCACGAATGAAAGAATCGATTCTGTTTGCAGTTTGATAATTTTTTAATCATTTTATATTTTTTCTTTTATCTTATGAAAAATTTCGAAATTTTGGATATAGGTTAATCGTGCACATTGAACAGGTGTTTTACCGTCAAATCCGTGATGTTATTCATAAGTCTATAAACCTGAGACAATAGGTAGATATGCACAGCACTGACGCGATGTAAGCAGCTTAATGTTTACACTAGAGAGTTTCCCCTATCCATACTCTCGACAGGCTACTCATTCTGTAGAATAATTTGTTGAATACACTCCGATAATTTCGGTATACCGGAGTAAGTACGGAATGGAATTATATTCACATTTCGGAATTACGCGCATATCTCGCTGCAGTATCACAAACTATCAGTTTATTCCATAAATGTGTGGTACCGTGTGTATATACCTAGAAACTAAAAAATTTCCATTACCTACTCATGAATTTTTTCGGTTTTTATTTATTTGTCTATTCATTCAATTTTTTCTTTTTTTTTTCTTCAAAAATAGTCACGTAATAAAGCCCTGATAAGCCTGCCAGGTTAGAGCTATTTTTGGCGCTCTTGGATCAGCTATTTAATCGTAATTTTTGATCTTCGGTATTGACCAAAAAAAAAGAAGAAAAATCGAATTCAACTCTACAAAAATACTGTGGGTAGGCCTGACGATTTTTCGTGAAGGAAAAAAAACAAAGAAGGAAGAAAAAATCGTTAGGTGGTTACTCAGTCGTTAGGAGTGTTCACCTCTCAATGTAAATTAGGCGTTTTGTACCTCTTCGCGTTAAGGCGCCATTTCTACTCCTTCAGAAATATGCTAAAATATATCAGTTCGGTGCGTACAGAAAGAGCCTAACTGAGAGAGAGAGAGAGAGAGGGAGGGAGTGTTTAGTATTTTACTCGTTGGTATAGGTACGTACATCTACTACGAAGTAGAATTTACAAGGGAAGACAGATTGTCACGTTCTGCCATTTCCGCGGCGAAAGTTTAAGTCAGTTAACGCAGTTTGTATCAGTGGTTATAATAAATGCAAAAATTCATGGGAAATATGGAAATTACCAGCATCTCCCTTTGAATTTATAATATCATTGGCTTCTTTGGCATAACAAAACAAATAGAAAAAAAAAGAAAAAGGAGAAGAAGAAAAAAGTAAAGGGAAAAAAGAGAATAAAAAAAAAAAAGCAACGTGGTAGAATCTGCGGGTCAAGGATCACCATTTGAGTCTCAAACTTCACTCTAAATATGAAAATGCTTTGAAGTTCGAATTTCCACTTGAATAGATCACAAGCTCTACTATAATGGGTAATAATGTACATAATTCTGACCTAACTGATCAAGGCAAAGTTACTTCACAATCAATAGCCGAGAACAGTTTATTAAAACTTTATTTTATACACTGCTGTCAGTGAGAGCTGCAGCTTTAGTGTAGATATCCGTTTGTAGTAGATATTTTGAGTAAATCAAATTTTTCGAATCACTTACATCATACGTATATCTTGGAATGTGGATGATATGATAAAACGAGAGAGTATAATATTTCTTATTGTTGTTTCTTGATCCGAACCAATACGGGGAAAACCCATTTTTTCTTTTTTGAATCTGATATCATCTTGAGTTTATATATAATTTATTTCTGAAAGTTGAGGCTCTGACGTAATTTAGGTTTTTTTTTTCTTCTTCTTCATCGTTCTTTCTTGATCTTATCCACTTGTCTTCTCAATCAGAAAACACCGTGATTCATAAGATGACTGTATTTCAAAAATGAAAATTTTTTCGCTCTCAAATTTTTCTGCAATCTGGAGAAAAAATCTTAATATTTTTCTATGTCAAATTTTTATTATTTGATCTTTGATCTACTTCAATTCAAAATAGCTGACGATTCATTGATGGTATACCTACATATAAGTCTCAGTTTCAAAATTATCAAATCGTTATTAAAAATTGAATGCTTACGTAATTGAAAATTGAACTAAACTTTGAATTATATGGTATAAGTTCGACAATTGTTTTTCCATGAAACTCTGAAGTGCAGGATACCTCCAGGGTTGTTTCTTTTTTGAAAAGTATAATCAACTGGACAAGACTTTTATACACAGAAAAATAGCAAGCTTTCTACATTATCCTTGTATTTTCAACTATGAGAGAAAAAAAAATATTAGTATCTAGCGGTATCCTTCCTGCAGTTATAAAAGAAATTTTCTTTTCACATCTGTTTGTACTTATAGTCAGATAAACGAGACGAAAAGAAAAAAGAAAAAATTCCATACCGGAATTCTTCTACCCTGAAAGTTTTCAGCGATTGAAAAAATTTCCCTAGATGAAAATAATTCTTTGATAAAATTATTCGCCCGATTATCGTCATCATCTCGTCGTACCTCCAATTGGCGTAAATTATACAGCTGAAATTTTTTCTTCATACTACGAGAACAGCTTTTCTTTCCTATGGTATGTAGATGATCGATGACTTTCCGGGTTATTATACCTTCATGAATTAGCCATTACACCATTCTGTATCCCCTCAACTCCTCAACGTCGTCTCTCGAGCGGAAGCTCTCATTAAGAGTGTATAACGTGCCTTGTACGAAACTCTTCAGATCACTTGTGGTCCTGATCCCTCGAATCCCTGTTCCCCTTCTGTGGATAAAACTCAAGATATAAAGAAAGAGGGAAAGAAAAAATAAAAATAAAATAGAAAGAAAGAAAGAAAGAGAAAGAGAGAGCAAGAGATTTATATATGGGTGATCAGAGGGGAGTCCTCGATCTAAACCTTATCGACCAAACCCGTAGTGCAAATAACCACGAGCATCGAGCACAGGGAGGAGTGTAAAGGGTGAAACGATCGAGGGGCGCACGTCCCGCTCGATTGGGTCAGCCCGAAGGCCGAGCGATAAATCACGCGTCTGTAATTACCTGTCTCGTACGCACCTCGATCCTCTAGGTTGCGACCAACGCAGTACCCGGTTGCCGACGTCAGACGAGGTGCCTGACAACCCCTAGCTACCCTAGCCTCGCCGTCTATTGCCGTCTAAACTCGAGAGACAGACGTTTCAAGGAGAGGATAATTCCCCAGCTACCAACAATTTGCTACACATGTAGCAGGCTAATTGCCATTTGACATTTCGATAGACGAGAAAATCTATTGCTTTTGCTATTCACATTTAGTGCCTTTGGATAGATTTCTCCAGGTTTTTGGTAAAGATATGAAAGTGCTTTTGACAAGCGACCAAATAGGTTTCGAGGTCTATCGAATAGGATCGACATTATCTCTCTGCAGGGATATATACGGATGTTACTGTACACGTTTGTTTGCATATTGTTTTTGTCGATGGCAGCGTGGCAGGTATCCACGTGCATTAACGCGAGAGCAAACAACACAACTATAATGCGTATTATACATATAGAGGGTGAATGTTGGGGGCTTGATGGAACCCATTTCTCATAATGTATTCCGTTTGTTCTACCGCGAGACATAATGCCACGCCCTAACCATTGTCGTTGAAATTCTCTAGAGACCGCACGATTACCTTCAACGCCTACAACGCATCGTTCCACTTCCTGCAGGAAACCTGGTGCAAGAAATTTCACATTTATACCTACACACGTATACCTCGGGTCTACTCAACGTACAATTCACTGTCTATTCTTCTGGCTATGTACGGGTTGTAAATGTAGACCAAACTACGGCTTTTTAACAACGTACATACATATACGCTCAGCCTTGACTATCCTTTGCCACGGAAGTTCCCGATTTTTTACTAATTTTATGGGAAAACTTCACGATATTGATAACCGATTAATGAATTTCTCATTAAAATTATGGCAATTGTAAAATTAGGAGTCAGCTTTGGGATGTATGTACTGTGTAATATACAGCTATATATATATATACGGGTATTTATAAAATATAATTATAAAACACGCCAAGTCTTTAATCGAGGGGTGAATCGTAACTTCACACCAGATAAGACAACTCGACTATCCCGTAGCGAATTAATCCTTCGCAATTCTAAAAGCTCGCGACCCGCTGTGTTTCCTGTGTAAAGATTGCGGCGAGACATGCCAAGCTGGGTCTTATACGATCCCACGAGATCTCTGCGCCCCCGTTTTGTTAATTTATTGGGCCAAACCCAGGCGCTGACCCGATTGTAGGTAAAAATTAATTGCCAAGAATGAGGTGCGTATGTGTATTAAATGTACGTATACGGTATACCTATAAATACCGAGAGAAAGAACTTGTCTCGATCTTATTATAGGGGTGAATTAGTTATGTGAGTAGCTTTATCGGAAAAATCGATTCCTATAGGAACTGGGAACAAAGAGGAAAAAAAAGGAACTATATTGAATAAATAATGATTCAGGGATAGACGGATGTTTTATTTATTCTCTAGAACCGTGTGCGAATAATGGTGAATGAAATTATCTAAACTGAGGTGAAATAGTGATGGAATTAGATAGAGTCGTATAGATTGAACCTGCGAATTGAAATATGGAATTTGTATGGATAAATCTAACTGCATCCAATAAAGCCGGATTATGAAAGATTTTCAGTTATTTTTTTGCAAACCGTTTCGTATATTGTAGTAGCCAATGGCAACGTGGTTAATCCCACTTATAGCGGTACGGTCTTTTGTTTAAATATTTACGAGCACGCTCGTTTGCTATCCGGGACGTGAAAAAGAAAACTAGAAACGAAAAAGAAACGAAAAAAAAAAAAAACAACGAAGGAATCTGATACTAGCTGCAGGGTAAAACGTGTGGCCAGTTTAATTTACGCGTTCCACCACGTCGCTATACCGACCAATACATGAACCGAACCACTTTTCATCGTGACCTGCAGTCCGTACATCAACAGCAGAATACGAGAAATAAAAAAAGAAAGAAAGAGACAAGGCAGAAAAAAATGAATCAAAATTTAGCTTTGACACGTAGAACGGATATCTATGCCACAGAGTACAAATAAAACCGCAACAACGGGGGTGAAGGGTGTACAGAAATTTCAGAAAATGAAGACGAAATGAAAAAGAAGCAAAAAGGATAAAAATTGGCAAACTATCTGCAAACGCAATAATTTGTTGATTATGGAGTCCAGTAATCGCGCAAGCCGGAATTGTCAGCCCGTGGTACGTCTCGGGATGGTAGACTTGCAGCCGCCTAGCTTCGAGACAGTAAGCTCTAGGGTGGTAGGCCTAACTACGAACTGAATGAGTAATTAATCTCTATTGATCCCTCTATTTGCATAAGCCCGGCTTACCGACTGCCCGCCAGCTCTGGGCCGCACTCATACTGAACCGTGCTGAGCCGGGTGAACAAGACTACGTCAGAGCTACGTAGGCAACTGGTACTGAGTACCTACCTATCTCCAATCCAGCATCCCCGAGCTCGAAGCAAGCAAGCAAGCAAGCAAGGTAGCTTCTTTGGAGTATAAAGCAAGTATGGAGTCTGGCTTATAGCACAGAAATACGCCAAAGCCTTCTAGAATTAGTGGCAAAGTAGAAATTTCGAATCAATCTAAACGAACTCATCTTCAAATCTCTCTAACGCGTGATCGGAATTAAAATGAAAATTATCGATCGGTCGATTCGCGGACGGATACATTGACTCGTTGTGAGAATTATTAGAGAAACGATAGTCTCCTGCGAAGAAAATTTGAAAAAACTTATGATAAAAAAAAAACAAAAAAAAAACTGTATTTCATTCAACGGAGAATTAAAGGCTCGGTGTATACGTGTATAGGTATACGTTATCGTGATAGTTAACGGTGAAGCTACTGGTACATTAATCACTCTCTAATGCCGGCACAAAAGAGTTAAAGGTTTGTTTAGAAATTTGTTTTAACTTTATGAAAGGCAGACGCTAATGGAAGGCGGATAAAATTTAAGACGCTTCCTCGTCATGTAGTCCAAAAAATATACTACAATTCTGCTAACCAAAATTAAGTGAGTTTAATTAGCCGGAGCTTAGGTAAGATTTTTTTCGTTACTTTTGTACAGAAACGTATAAGAAAAAAAAAATAAAATAAAATAAAATAAGAACACCGTCAAAGTTATATACCTAAAATTTTTCAACACTGATTCCGCAAGGACAGAAAATTGTGGTGGTTTAAAAATCCGCTCGTATCAATAGAAACTCGTGTATAACTGAGCTCCAGGAATCGCGGCACACTTTTTACCGAACAATTTTCTATTTCGAAGAATCGGTTATACGTTCGCGGTAAGGCGACAATCGCTGCCGTGCGATCTTCGTATTCAGTTCTAGCAGTTAAGGCATTTTTCACACCGTTTGGAATTTACTTTCGTCCACATTCTATACTGCAGCTGAACCGTTGCAAAAGTAAAGTAAAACTGTACAGGAAGTAGAAGAAAAAAAGAAAAAGAAAAAGAAAAATTGCTATAAATATATACATACCTCTGAATTTTTCAGCAAGTCGATAAGCTGCATGCGTACATTTCCGCGTACAAAATCGAGTACGATATCAGCCGAATTCCAGCGAGACGTTGAGCGAACGCAATTCGTATGTATGTATCTGGTACCTAAGTAATACCTAGCTAGTTGAAAATTGTTGGGTAATGGTTGTACTCGAGGGTAAATTTTCGCCTCCTAAAGTGTGGAAGGCGCGAAATACTCAGCAAAAATACTGTACAGTCACTCGGCATTGAGCTTAGTCATTTTTCATCTTATGTATAGAAAGCTGAAAGCGCAAGAGGGAGAAAAGATTTGAATATAAAAATAAGAAGATCGAGATGAGAGTGAAATTTTTTATTTGCAGTCGGTTTGTATCGGTGCAGAATAATCGAAGAAGCCTTAAAATCAGCAAATTTTTCAATCAAAGTAAATCGATGAAAGTGTTTTCCGTGATATTACTGGCTTCCACGATGAGTAAACCGGAAGATGGTCCATAGTACGAACCGTATAGTTGCCCTTGCGGCACGGCTCGGCGATTCGAATAAATCGCGGTAGAGCACAACACGGACTGGCGGATTCTTGGCATCTTGGGATATATCTGCTATCTACTACGTGCTCGAACTTTTAGTCCGTTGGCACGCGCTAGGTTGAACTGCACCAGCACCTACAGAAACGGTCAAAAGTTAGATTTTCTCTGTAATATACGAAAAGAACCGAAATCCTTTAAATTTTCATCCCAATTTGAGGAACTAAAATTACGTGAAACTATTCCGACAACCGTAAAAATTCGTCTCGACTGCAGAAACTAAACGATCACAGAATTTTATGACAGTTTCAATTTCTAATTCTAATTGCAAACTGAAGTGACGAGTAGAATTTCCTATTTCTCAAACCAAAACCAGGTCATCCCATATCGGTCTTCACAATTTCAAAATAGGAGAATATTGCAAGCTTCGAAAAAAAAAAAAAATAAAAAAAAATAAAGGGAGAGTGTAGAATATTACAGTTTTGCACAAAGTTTCAAACTCTTGACTGGCAGTGTACTTTATAGCATAGGTACTAAATCTATATACTCATTCACAAGTAGATGGATATGATGTGCTCGGAAATTCATGTACCTACTCGTGATACCAGCTGGATGTATTTCTCTCTTTTTACGAGTGTCTCTTTCTCTCTCTGCGAAAAAACTATGTCAAGTATTAAAAAAAATCTGAAGTAGAGAGATTATTATTATTATTATTTTATTTTTCCACTTGACTCATTCAGGTATAGTGACGAGCCCATTCAGCGACCGTTGGATTGACGTAACGCTTCGTAGATGACAATAAAATGGCATAAAACATGTTTGCATGGACCCATAGAGCCATGCCAAGTCACGTCCCGGCTAGAACTTAAAAGACACGAAGTAGCAACCCGGTATGAAGGTTTATGTCCAGGTTTAATTGCTTACCCCACTCTTAGCCGGTGCGTTGCTTCTCTCTGTATAACTTTGGTATTTCTAGCGGTCGCACGCGAGCGAATTCAGTTTACGATGATTCGTACTTTTCGCACGTTTATTGCCGACCACTATACCAACGTACATAGTATACCTATAATATAGCATAGAACGAGGATTTCCCGGTGGCTCGTTTTTAGCAGAGAATTTTGGTTTGCCGCTGGTTTCCCTTGCTCGTGTTCGCATGTATAGGACCTGGGTATGCGTGGATATATGTACATACATACATACGTGTATGCGGTTGAAATTTTCATTACGTGTTTTGCATTCGTTGGACACCAACTAGGGGTACATACATGCGATGGAATAACTTCAGCACGTGTGCAACCGCGACACGTTACAGATGTATGAATTTTCCAGTCTGTCACCCCGCTTTGGTGGACGTATGTATACGTCCCTTATACCTTATATATACCTATCCGCCCGTCCTCCCGTGTAGGTACAAGAAATCCATACTTTTTTATCTTCTTCTTAACCAGAAAATGTTCAATATAGCTGTCTGAGCCTCGGCTCCCCTGACAAAATGTCTCTTTCTCTCCCTTCTATACGTGAGTTTACACAGCGTATTAAATCAATAGATAGAGCCCGGGGTATGTGTACGCGTACATATGGTATATGGTATGGTACCGGTATGGCACATGTATAGATGTATACGCTCGGTGGAAACGTTTCAATTCTATGGCGTAAACCAGTAAGTGCAAACTCGTTGACTAGGAATACAAACAGTGGTAGTAGATAGTTGATTGAAGATATATCGTACATAGGTATATATACGAGCTTGAACAAACGTCGAGCATTATACGACTAGGGACTAGATTTTCCATTAAAATTACAACCACACAGAAGTTTGATGTTTCATAGAAATCATACAAACTGAAAGCAACGGCACTTAAAGCGGCCAAGTATCAAGACTAACATTGATACGCATCTACATGCAAACGCAACGCAAACGCGACGATGAGAGATATGCAAGATTTCTGATATGACATCTCGCGGCATAGTAAGTGCAGCTCTCCATACCAAAGCCCCGAGGCGGGTTTGCAGTGGTTGATGGCGTAGGCGCGAAAGGGTTGACAGTTGAAGCGATAAGATTCACCTACCCTCGTCGTTCTCTTTGCTATTGACACCGGTGTAGAAAGTTGCGTCCGTTAATGAAAGGGTTTGTCATTCGTTGTAGATGCGATCTGGGATCTTAAATAGCGCGAAAATTGCTCCAGTGCAATTACCAAGGGTGAGTCTCCCCCCGGCTTCTTCTTCGCATTGCAACCGGCAAACGTAATTAAAAAACGTGATATTCGAGGATCGTTAATCTCCTCTAACTATCGCCGAGGCTGTCCATCGGCTCGCGCTAATCTCCAGCGAAGATTATCGGACTCTAAGCTATGTGCGCGGACGGGAAGTGGTCCGTTAGCGAAGTAAGGACGGGCTCGTGTGTAGTTCGGAGTACGTAGTTACGAGTCGCGAACGTGTGCGGGTATTTATTCTATACAACAAACATCAGTGAGATGCAGAAATTACAACTGGGAGTAATTAACCTTTGCAATGCTGACGCCCGTTGGCACTAACCCAGCAAAATTCGCGTACAAAATTTCATTCCAGTATACGTATGTACACATTTTCGTGTATATTATGCTCAACGATTCTCCTTGACCACTTACCAATATGATATAACTTTAGCGGGGGGTAGATGTACGTAATACCTCCCTATCTACCTTTGTTTTACGAGGCAGTAAAAAGTCTCGCTCTAGAAATGAGATTCGACCATGAAAGCGTAGACGCGTGTTATACCTGGATGCCTGAAGGGCCCTGGTATAGGACCATAGGTATATGTATATGAGAAATGAAGAAGGTGGGGTTTTTGTATTATTTTTATTTTTATTCGTTTTTTGTTTACGACTTATCGGACATAAAAATTACCCGAATTAGATACCCAGGTTTCTACAGAGAAGCTGCGGGGCAGTCTAAACAATATAAAAATCCATTAATCTCGCATAGCGCTGCACGATGTACAAGCGGACGAGTATCGTTATCAATTAAGCCTCGCTTGGCATCTGGATTGGACAAACGGAAATAAATTGTTCCGCTGTCTGGACAAACATTACCTTTCGTAGGACACGTCCTGTAGAGGCAATATATTTCGGAGTGAGCCTACCGCGACCCCTACCCCCGTCAGTCACAGACGCACTCCGGAACGATTGCAGTACTTTTATGGCCCATTTTTACGAGCTCAGCATCAGACGCTGTTACCCGACGCCAGGCGACGCGACGCAAAGTTGCACACGGGTGTATAAGGCATTCATATTATGTTTACTTTACACGCCGTATCACACCGAGTGCAATACTACGCTACCGTATGGATTTTCAAATCCCTGACTTCGATTCTCATGCAAAGTAGCTGATACGTACGTACCTTATACATATACGAGAAGAGAAAACACTTCAATAAGAAAACTCACGTTGCTGTAGACTGCTGATTACTTTCACGATCATGTGACAACTATAAAATTCCCGGAAAATGTGTCATCTCAGATCGATCTCATTGACAGTCCTTAAAGTTCTTGGGGAAAAAAAAAAAAAAATTGGAAGGGATGATGTGGGAGAGAAGCACTTCTAGGAACAGGTGAAAAAAAAAATGTTCTATAAAATTCATCGTCGTTACGTACAAAGAAACAAGGTTGAAAACGAAGCCTGTAGGAAACGAAGCCAACACCAACACCAACACTGATATAAAACGGCGTTTATGACTTTTCTGTGGCACGTGCGACTTGCACGGCTCTCATTCCTGGTGTACCGGGTGCTGGACCCGCGGAGATCAGCTCACCTTTTACGTAGTTTTTGTCCCACTCCACACACCGAATTACGGTGTGCAGCTGTCACCCGTTTTATTGCCAACGGTGCAGTAGTTTCGAAAATGCATGTATAGATAAAACAGGTATGTGTATACATATATAGTGGATATATACATTGAAAATTCGGAGCTTCGCAAATGGCGTCGGTTATAATTTCAGAATTTATTTATAAACTGGCTATATTCAACGAGAAATACGCCCGAACTTATACGATATTAGATACATAATTGAACGATCTGTGGTAGCTCAGAATTGAGTCCACGATGTGTTAGAACGTGATGTAAAAAGTGAAGCCATGACCGAGCCACTTTCGTCGACTGAAGATGTAGCTGCCATTATTAGAGCGGACATTTGACGTGATATAATACCCGTAAGTACCTTCTCCATTAGCAGCTCGAGTTCCTTATTCAAATTACGTCTGTTCTGCCCTAGCCTAACCCCCTAAGACAAGCCCTATTAGTTACAGGAGAGTTGGGCTCCGTAGCAGTTAGTTGCCGTGGAAAATCGTCGCTTATATGAATTATATATCCATACATATATCTAATTGTCAGAATTGAATATACTACGACCTGTAATATCGGATTAACAGTAAAGCCAAAGCCGCTTCAACGTCATTTGACATGTAACGCCCTCGTTATATTTGTGTTTTATAGACGAGCCCTGAAAAGCAACGGGGCTGCCCTATGACGAAGTCAATTTATTCACCAAATTACGTTGGGCATTAATTTCAAAGACGCACATTCGGTTGTTGTGAACGAATGATATTCAACGTTTTTTGAATAATAAAATAATTAGGATTATATTACGGTAGCAAATTAGCGGAAGTCAAGTTTACGTTGGTAAACGCTTGCGGTGTTTTTTTTTTTTTTTTTTTTTTAAACAAGGAAAGTTTGTTTAAAAATGCGAAACAAAGCCAATTTTTTTTTTTTTTTTTTTCAAGAAGAGATAACGAACGAAAACAAGAGAAAACAAAAAAATAAATTTATACATTACAAAGAGCGACAGTCAGCTAATTTAATAAATGCGAAGAGGACACGTTCCCGCAGTTTTCCTCATACTCGTGCGATGCTAACTTCTGTTTGCATTATTTCACCCGCTCAGCAATTCGCACTGGGGGTAATTCGCAGATCGCAGAACACCGCCGTTAGAATATGGGATATAATGTGTGCGTTGCGACGCGAGAACGCATTCTCCGATGTCCCATTATTTGGCTGCAGTCTGTAAACTGTTCTATTCGAAAGGATAATTAATGTTTCAGTATTACCCGAATCGTCGAAGTCTTTGTTGGAGGCGACTATGAGCCGGCGGTAGAAACAGTTATGCAGAGGGAGGCGAGTAACTTTTAAAAATTAATTACCCAGGGATAGAATAATAATGGATAAAATTATACCTCCTGGAGTATCAGGATCCTCCGAAAGACCCGGATCTCTTATTCAGGAAACAAAGTTTTACACGGTAAAACAGGGCGAACTACTTCATCTCTCTGATCTTCGAATCGCCAAGAATAGCGCTGAAGCTTTACTAAATAATTCAGCTATATTAGCGGCCGTTGCTAATCGCACTCACGCTAATACTTCGCCCCCCCCCGGGAAAGTCTAATGAATTTTTATAAGAATTATCATCGAACTATAAAGAATTGAACCGTTTTTAATTATCTTGCCGTAAATTATGGTAACGTTCAGGGTAAGCATTGGGCGAAATGCAACATAACGTGCGAATTCTTCGGACTGGTAGCGTTTAGCGGATTTGCATAACGACGAGGGTAAATATTTTGATCAAAGCTCACTGATTAATTACAACGATAGCCGAAAAAGGGTGAATAACCAAATTACCTTCTCTGAAAATACTCGGCCAAATCGTTTCTCCTCTTTCGTCTCTGAGGTTGAACAATGTTAGTGCGTGTCCAGGACGGAACAAGATTAATGGTGGACCGCAAAAGTGAGTATCGCATTTCTCGCACTTTACAATCTAGGTACTGTTGTTAAGAGGAAAACTATGTCGAGTTTTGTTGACGGCTCATTGAAAAAGTCCTAATGGTTTCTCCGCGGAAATACTATACGTATACTATACTATACTTGCACGTTATTATACTCAAGTACATTTGACAGGTGAAGCTCACAAAATCTCACGGTATGACGATAACACGCGGAGTAAATGCGCAACGTATTTAAAGTTGGATATATGTTCTGGTTGAATATCTAATAGAGAAAATCAGTGGCGAATTTCCACGAGGTAAATGCTCCTTCGAAATCGCTAGCGTAATCTCTAATCCGTTAAGATTACACGTACCTAGTAGAACATTCATGACACCCACACACACATATCCACGTAAACACAGCTTCCTGTGGGAATTATCTACCCGCGTATGTATCCGCGACAAAGTACATATACCTATACGTATAAATTATCGATTTGTTTCATAATATTTCGCTGAACAATTCCGGGGCCAAGATATTACCGTGGAATGTTTTTCGCAGCTGATTTATAGAGTGTAAATTTTCCATCGTTGAAAAAAGAAGAAAAAAGCTTGATAAGAGTTGAGAAAAGCTCTTACTATGTACAGAGGTACTGGTCCTTGGAACAGACAGCAATTCTATGGTTATCTAGATGCACGAGAACCAGGTTAAGCACCGCTGTATCAGCGGCGTTTACAGCTACGAAAATCGATAATTTAGGTCCGTTCTAATGAATCAACTGTATAGGAGTATCGTGAAGAGTCGATACAATTATCGACGTCCCTACGGGTTTGGCCTCCCTCAATACCGAGCCCTTTAGCCAGTCCTTTTCATTGAGGGATCGCATTGCAGTACCGTTTAATGATATAACCGAATCGTGATGGATCCTCCTGAATATGGAATTGAATGTCGATGAAATCAGCCGATATCCTGGACCTGGCGCTTCTTACAGTACCCCCCAACCCTACCAGGCTAAGTCCGACCCCTTCCACCCTAAGGATCTGTATCTGATGCCCCAGTTTACCAACTTACTCCGCGCACCACCGTGCAGAAGAGACTTATCTGCGTAATAGATTCCCCGTTTGCCCGAAGCTTGTATGGACTATGAGTGGGTACTTGCTACCGATGATTTGTGTATATAGATTTGAAGCCAACATAGATTCTCGTTCCTCGGACGGGTTATTAGTCGCTCATGGTTAACAGCCCGTCAATCATTCCTGTTATCGATGGTATACGGAGCTGGATGCATCTGACGATGAGTAATGCACTTCTATTGTGAACCGCGATAGCTGCACTCGCGTGGATTCCGATAGGATAACCAAAGATTTGTAAGTAGTTTCATGATATCTCTTCTCTCCTCTCTCTCGCGTTTATATTTTTTATCATTCTTCAATTTTTTCATATATTTTTTCCTTGCGTCGTCTGGTGCGCGTGGAATTACACTACTCCAAGGCAACGTTCGGGCTGAATCGCACGGTACTTACTACTGGTAAAAGAATAGACGCAGCAGCGTTCGTCGTCTGACGCGCGTGGAATCAGACTACTGTGTGCGCGCGGCAGCGTTCGGTCTGACCGTTCAGGCTGACGTAGCCGGTATTTACTACTGGTAAGTATTTATACTCGAGTAGCGTTCGGGCTGATACAGACAGCATTTACTACTGACTAAAGTGTGTCAGTGGCGTTCTGGCTGATACAAGCGGCCTTTACTACTGGCAAAAATTATACACGTTTCTTCAAGGTTTGATATTTCGTTCGTTCGTTCGAAATAGTCTTCCGACGGGTTGATTGAATTTGTGGAATTCCAAGGTAAGAAATTACCGGTATATTTATACCTACCTAAAGGAAGTATAATAGAAAAAATTAAGCGAGAAAGAAAAATAAAAAAATCGGCCAACTCAGCACCGCGAAAAAGAAGAAGTGAGACATAAGATTTTGATCGCTAACTTCAGGCCACGCTAACGAGCGCTTTTCCCCGCGGACTAGCACTTAGTTATTAACGATTGATCATTGATTTCAACAGTTACTAGAGTCACAGAGAAACGGTTAGAATGTAGTTTACGTATTTCTGGATCTATGATAAGCCGAAAATAAAAAATTTTTACGATTGACATAAGAATAGGAATTTTAATCACTCAGCTGGCAGAGCTTGGTGATGGAAATCCGACAGGGATTCAACGATAGTAAAAATAGGGTGTAAAATTATGGACGAACTATGAAGATTGAATCAACCGTGGGCAAAATGATTGTACGTACAACTTGTGATAATATGAAATCTTCATCAGAATCTGAGCAATTTAACGGGGAATTTGTACTCTTGAAATTGTGAATTTAAGGTATAAACTTTCGCAATTACCAAATGTTCCCTATCCTTGAAAAGTTTAGTAAGTACCGGGAGTCCCGTCCGCCCAGCTCAGAGTAGAGGTTAAACCGGTGGTACATCTCGGGGGTTGGGATAGCGGATGAGCGTGTTGGCGAGAAGACCGTCGGCCGAGGGCCAAACTGGGACGTGGTGAGATGCAATAAACCGTTAAAGTTTGAGAGTGCAGCCGCATAAAATACAAGGGCTTCTTATAAAGTGGAGACCAATGCTCGGGGGCTTTTGCAGGGTCACAGTTCAGGGCTAGAATTCTAGCCCTGAATCTGAGTATTCTTTTGCTTTCTCCTGCGGCAAGTCCTCAAGGAGCTTTCAAGGTGAACAATCAATTGTTTAATTTTGTAGTATTTTTTTTCTACTTCTTATTTTGTGTAGATTTTACAATTAATTCGAGTCTAAAATTTGGCAGGGTGTTACATTGAAATTCTTGGATATCCTGGCTGCAAGTAAGAGTTGGGATCGATGATACGAATAACGTAGCTCCAGGGGACGGTCCACAGTCGGCAAAATACCCAGCGACACCAGTCGATAAGCTGGTAATGCGATTATTGAGATTTTTCAGATTATATTTTAAGCCTGTATTATGTGAATTTAAAAAGATTTTTCGGCGGAGAGAATACAGCTGTATCCCATTTTCATCAATGACTTATTTCTTTGAATTTCGTTTGCTTGTTCCGAACGTTGTTTTACTACTTTCCTCTTTCTGGCTCTTTTTCGCTAACATATTGTCTTATCGGGTCTAATTTTTGTGGAGAGTTTCACAAATTACTGAACAATTATTGGGCCTTAAAGAGGTTCCGCAAATTCATCCCTAATCGCAATATTTATGTCCGATCGAAGTTGACGCGATAGTAAATAAAAGAAAAAATAGTTTTTTTTAGAAAAACATGAGTCCTTTGAATTCTATATTCGTTCGAGAACACGTCGATGAAAATTGAAAGTACACAGGCTTGAATCTTTAAAGAAGGTGAGGTAGCCGTGTTTCTAGCATCGATCCGAAAGCGATACAATGCTTTAGCCACGTCTGAGAAAGTGGCATTGATAAAGGCTCGAAGATGTTTCACACTCCGCGTTAATCCGGCTAATTACTTAAAACCGTTTTTATACAAGTGAGATCCGACTTAGGGTTACGATGTGAGGGATCACGCCGAGCGAAAATCAGTGTCTGTTAATATTTTGTCATTACTGGAAAAGATGAGGCTCGCGACATTCCTTGTAATACGAAATACGCGAATTTCACAAACAGAGTACTTTGCACAATGATTAAAGGCTCTTCTCCACTGAAATATGAATACAGAGACACTGGGGGCTGCTATTGGAGACGAGTATAAGAAATGCAGCTTTTTACGCTCCGACCTTTTATCGCAAAAACTCCGTTATTTCTCAGTCTGGTATAAGCAGCTTCCTCTCAGAACTATACGCAAATTGCTTCAGTATAATACGGAAAAAATTTCTCGTTAATTCCAAAAACCTCACGAGTTTCATAATTAAACAATTACAACGTCTATCAGGCTCGTGAAAATATATCAAAGTGCATAAATTAGCTACTAAAAAAATTTCTTCACGATTGATTTCACTTACGTCTGATCATCACGTTCAAGGTTGCTTACGACGTTACGTCAGTAGTGAAAATCTATAAATAGAGAGTAGCGGAAATTGGAAAAGTTACGGGTAATCCGTTGACGGATTTTCATCGGGTATATCTACACTGATACAAGGTTGTTCCAGGACGCGTTGGTATTAGGTCATTAAAGTAATTGCAAAAAATTCTAGCCCCTAGATACATCCCATAAATACTTTTGGGGGTCCCATTCCACCTCGGAAAAATTTATGCTAGTACTTTTCACAACTCGGATAGTGAATAGACAAATGTTTTTACGTTTTCTAATCGATATTTGTACGAAGTCCATCGATAAGTTTAACCGGACGACAATTTTATTAACTTGATCCATTTGGCCGAGTTTCTATTGCCAATCGAAAAATGTACTATGAAAAGTATAAGGTCATCGAACTTGTTCATTTGAGGGAATTTGTGCTTGAGCTGATGGGCCACTATAGAACTTTGCCAATTTCGCATGGAAATAAAGTTAGTACGATCTAATCCAACGCTGGGTTTCTTGGCGTAGCTATTATCGAAATGATTGATCGTTGGAGTATTTTTATTTCATTTTGTTTTCATTTTTTTTTTTTCTGCGGCCAAATTTCAACCCGGAACATTTATACACATATACCTATAACGGGTTACAGCTCCCTTCTCTGTCGTGTTAATAAAAATAAATACATAAAAATTTCGTGTCTCGACGATAAATATTCAACGTATAGCAATAAAGTATGGCGATACGCCCGGCTAGCAGACTGCCCAAGCGTCGCGACGCTCCAGACATCCGTATAGTATAATTTATCATACCCGGATTTGATGCTGCAATAAACGGTCTTTTACAAAATCTCCGACTTTTTCGCTTTGCCGATTAATCGGGATCCTTCTTTTTTTTTTCACCCTGATTTGGTAATATCTAATGTTATCGATCTATAACGCCGCAGCGTTGTGTCCTTTCACTTTTCTTTGATTCTGGAAAGGTCAAAGGATGGCCAGTTCTCGATTATGGGAATGTTATTTCAGTGATAATCTTTCTCACGGAATTAGTGGGCATTAGTTTAATCTTGACGTGGCCAGATTTCAGAATTCCCGGTTAGTTTCTCTATTGCTTACCAATCGTCTTTCTGCAGACATCGGACAGCCCATCTTCGTCTTTCGTGTTCCGTCTTCCGTCACTCATCCTCGCTTCTATCATGTACCCCAGGAGTCTTCGGAGGTAATGCGGTAAGACGGGGTAAGAGTGTTCCTAATCCGGCTTAGCCGGTATTCTTTCTCTTTTCTTTTCCCCCTCGGTCTTTTTCTTTTTTCCTCTTTCTCCTCTTTTACTCTTTTTCTCTATTCCCCTTTCCTCATTTTACCCCTTGTCAGTTTTCGGATCCCGTCGCTCTCAGCCTCTGTAACGACGCGCTACACTGTCTAAAGCCTCTGATCCAAGATTGCGTCGACCGACGGCACCTTCGAAGGACTCTAGCTCAGCGAGTCAATCGGGTGATGAGGAGAAACGGTGAATTTATTAGGCAAGGGTCTAGCCTTGCGTATCTGTGTTTGACCAGCGGTTCTCGTTTATAAATAAAAACCGAGGGAATTCGAAGGGGATAAGAGGACGAACAAACGTCATTATTTCTTCGTCCTTCTTTGCCTGTAATTCCATCCGTGCACACTACTTATGAATTATTTAAACAACGAAGAGAAGAGAGATATACAGAGAGAGAGAGAGAGAGGCTAAAGTTGTTAATTTCCTCCGCAGCCAACGGCTTGTGGAAACGCATGTATTATTCTAGACTGCGGTAGGCTGATCTCGGGTGTTTCGGTAGCTAGGGGTTGTTTTCTGCAAATAAATAATACAGGTGTTATACCTTGGTTTACGGTTCTCATTTATAGAGTTTATAGCTCATCCTGCTAAACGGACTCGTTAAAATTTATCCGTTGAAAAGAAATGAGAAGATTGGTCCTTACGGTACGAGAAACAGCCTACGAAATCGAAAAATGAGTAGAGAGAAGAACAAGACATTTAACTAAGCAAATAAGTAACACACACACGCGCGTAACTGAGCGTAGAAAATATTCGAGCTTACATCCCTGAGGGTAGAGGGAAAGCGGCTATGCATTTTTTAGAAAGCTCTATAAAATTGCGTGATAAAGATTACATGGTAGTAGGTACGTAGAATAAAGAAGGGAGGTCGGTAGCGACTGTGAAAAAGCACTTTTCTCTTTTCCTTCCTCTGCTTTTTCTCTTTCATCTTCTTTTTGGTCGGTCTGTAAAATGGGGATATCCTCAACGATTTTTATTCCGAGATTTTTTTCTTCGCCTCTTTTTCTCTCTCTCTCTCTTTACTTTTGTTTGCTTTTTCTGTTTTTTGTTTTAAGGTCCTGGGGGCGCGCGCACGCGGTTCACCGCTGCAACACCGTTCGTCGAGGACGTTCACTGTGAGCTTTTCTACGCGTACCTACCTCGTCCCTTCGACATTTTGCCATTCCTCGGGTTGTCCAAACGAGACGGACATGACCTACTACTGCGATCCTTGCTGACGAAGCACCAAAATAGTAGCGTTCGACCCATTTTAACCGAGCATGCGGGTCTGACCTCTCCCTTATTCCTCCACTTCTTATTCTTCTTTCTTCTTCTTATTCCGCTTCTTCGTCGGTCCACCAAGCCGTCTACGCCGCGGCCGAATCCGCCTTTTACATGTAAGCCACGGTTTATGACGCGAATGCTACGTGAACGTCGGACCTCCTGGAGCCGGACTTGTTCTCCGAAAATTCTATCCTATTTATTTTCTACACGGTGCGGCGGTTTCGGGCTTCAAGCATGCAAGCTCTTGAGAAATGGTAAAACACATTTTTCGGTCATTCTTGAGATGAATTTTCTTTTATTTCACTTCCGGTGGGAGTATGGGGATGGCTATTACATTCTTCGATAGATCTCTCTCTCTTTTCGATTATTTCTGGTTACCCAAGTTATCCAAATACAGCTTGCAAGCGATCTGGAATACAGAAAATGCACCCAGGCACAGCGTTTCTCAGTATTTACTGAACAAACCGGTAGGACAATACTCACGGTTCAATTACTATTTCTTCTTACGTTTTGTATAGGAAATTTTATGAAAAAAAAATAAATGTAAACATTGGAATCCCAATATAGAGGGGGAAACATTACGAAAGGAAGGAGAGTGAACGTGTACGCAGAAAAGCAGTTAGCAGGGGTGCAACGAGATCCGCGGCAAAGACTGACGAAGAAAATGCGCGTGCGCCAGGGGGTGAGGGTCACAAAACGCCGGGTATATAACCGGGCGGATGCCGTCGGCCTTCAGTATCGCGTTCACCGGCGTCGCGACGCCCTGTAAGACCGCGAAACTCGTCCGATTTTCCGGCTGTGACGTTAGTTTTCTTTATATACTATACATATATTTTTTTTTTCTTTCATTTCGCTCATTTTGTAAATGTACATACAAAAATTACAGAGGGAATGAAAAAATTAAAAACAACAAAATAAATAAAAAATAAAAATTTTTACCTGACCAAAAATTTTCCAAACCCCAATTTTATTATTCCCATGTGCAGTATAACGTAGTCTGGCTATGGAAATATGCCTTATTGGCAAAAGTGGAGCTTTGTGACACGTTTGAAAAAAAAAATTATTATTAAATAATTTTTTTTTCAAATTAACTAATGAACAATTAAACATAAATCTAAATATGGGAAAAACTTATCTCTGAAAAGGTTGAATTTTGATTCTGAAATAAAAGAAAAAAAAAAAGAAAGAAAAGACAACCGAACCCCACCTTTTCTCATTTCATTTTCTCTTAATCCCTCGATCATCCTGAGGGTGTGGGTTTATAACGGGTTAAAATCGACGGAAGATTCGTCCGCAAAATTAAATTTTCGTTTATCCGAATGCCGAAAATACTTCTTTTATTAATGAAATTTTAATAGAATTAATCCGTAAGCGGGGTATATCGGTGTGTCTGGATATAGACGTGATTGTATTCGCTTAAGCCTAATCACCTTATCTCGGTAAAAAAAGCAAAAAAAGTAAAATTTCAAAAATTATATTTTAAACTAGTATAATCAGTGGATGCATTGCATTGCATTGCATTGCATTTCATTCTACGGCCGGTAACACCCGTTTGTAATGTAGGTCATGCAGCTTCGTTGTCCCGGTTATTCAGAGCAACCTCTGCGATTCGCAGTTTCCCGACTAATTGTATCTGTCGCTAATTGTACATTAATTTTCTCACAGCACGCGCGTTTCTATTACAATTAACACCGATGACTTAGTCAAGTTACACCCGCGTGGGTGGTCCTGGGAGGCGAGTAAACTTTCATTTCTGTTTAAATATATAGCAAATTTTGAATTTTATATTTTTAACAGACAATCTATAGTCCATTTTCACTTTTTTCTTCAATTTTTTTTTTCTTTTTTTTGTTGGGTCCATCTCTTTCCATTTATTCATTTATAAAATGGAGAGATGAGATAAAGACCGATTAAACAATCGGTTCTCGTCCTGTTAAAAAAAAAAAAAAAAAGGGGGAAAGACAAAAAAATAGAAAAATAGAAAAAGAAATGAATAAAATAGGACAAAAGTTTCTATATCCTTTAGTTCAGGGAATTATTAACGCTCCGGGAAACTAAAGCCGTTGCTGAATACCGGCCCTGCAGTGGATGACAGTGGATTTACGGGCAAGTAGAAAAGTCTCGTGAAAAAAAAAAAAAATAAAAAAAATAAAAAATATATAATGAAAAAATTGAAATTCGTATTGTTTGGCGAATGGATCGTGGTGTAGGGGTGGAAATTCAACTGGTGAAGAACTCGTAGGGTATGGTGTTTAATTATTAGTGAAAAGATGATTGAATTGTGAAAAGAATAAATATCTATATTGGACGTTTCGTTGACTGCATCGAGGTGCGAGATATAAATGAAGCGAAATCCAATTAAGTGTTTTTAAGTGGTCGATACCTCGCCGAGAAGAAGAGAGTCGGGGATGGAGTGTAACAAAACAAAAAAATCAAAAAATCAAATCAACACAAATATTCATACAATCGGTAAATTGATAAGTCACACGATTGAAAAGCAAATCGAATCGACTGAATACATTATATAACGACGTTCGTTAATTATAATTAAGATATTGATTCGCGAATGTAAATCGAACGATCCTTCACCGAGTACATCTCACGAGTATAAAATCAAACCCAACAACATCGGACTAACGTGAATTTGAATTGACAAGTCGTGATCAAGGCTTAGAGTATTTCACCAACCCCCTCAAAACCCATCAAGTTTTTGATCTTGATGTTCGCAAGGTTTTCTCAACAGAAAATACCTTGGGAATAAAAACCGTTTTTCCGTATCCTCGTTGAACGAGAGTAAAAAAGAAAAAAAAAAGAAGAATAAAGAAAGAAAGGAAAATAGCTGTATTCGCATAAAAGAGAACCGTGTATAAAAAGCTACGGAGATAAATCAAAGTGAATCCATTTCCGTGTCAAAAATGGCTAAAACTTTAAAACATTTGGCCCTCGTTTCTGCGCACGCCAAACGATAGCACTCATTCATATATTAATAGTGTGATGTTTGGACGCGGTGAAGACGCGAGTGTCGCATTGTAAAGTGCGCGTAGTGTTAAAAAAAAAAAAAAAATGAGACGTAAAAATAACGGATGTTGCTGCCAGGCGAAGAGGTCAGCCAGGTCATCCTGCAGCGAAGCAGAAACCACCGAGCCACCAGGATGGTGCGTTTACGCTGCCGTCGCCTTGGTGGCAACTGGCTGTTACCTAAATGCTTTAGGTGGCGATTTTGTGCACGATGACATTCCGGCAATTGTACGAAACAAGGACGTCCTAGCTTCAAGCTCTGCCGTAAATATCCTAAGGGACGATTTCTGGGGTACTCCAATGCAGGATCCCAACAGTCACAAGAGCTACCGACCTCTCACCACTCTGACGTTTCGGTAAGTCGATAAGAACGTTCGAGAAAAAAAGTAAAGAAGCAAAAAATAAGAAAAAAATAGAAGAAAATGTATAGATTAGGAAAAGAAAGATGGGGTTGGCGAAAGATTTTCATCGATTAAGGTAAAGTGGTTGAGAAAAGTGTATGAATTCTGATTAGTACCCGAGGCGAAGGTATACCCAGGTACCTCAGCGAATACGAAAACAGTATAAGAACGGAAAATTTCGAATGGACAATTTGAGCTTGGGTTTGGTTCTCCAGCTCCCTATCCTTTTTTTTCTTCTATGGATTTGCAAACGCGCAGGGTTTGAGAGCTTCTTCAGGTGGTATAAAGATCCGTAAGACCGCCTTCCCACGGGCTTTTTTCCTTCTTTAAGTTTCATTGAAACGTTATCCCTGGCTCAAGGTGATTCCTTTCTTTGAGCCCCCGTCCTCGAAAGTCGTTGTGTAACTGCGTTTCGAACGTTAAACGTATAGGTATTACTCCCTCACACGCAAGCTTGCAAACTTGAGACCGGCATCGCAGGTCTCAGATGATCCTGCGATATCAGTATACGTTTTAGAATCTTTGTGTTCTTTGAGACTCGGTTGATAGGTTTAAAATATGTCCTAACAGACCGAGTGGATCTAATTCCAAGATATACGTCGTACATTTTGCATTGCAAGCTTCTATCTGTATACACAGTCTTCATCACAGTCGCTCAGAAATTCTTGCAACGTCTTTGCATGAATTAGTAGAAAACCGAACTTGGCTAGTATCTCGAGAGTTTCTCTTACCGATAAATTCAACAGTTAAAATTTACCCGTACATGTGTGCAGCGACGTATAGTTGTGCGCTTGCATTAGAGACAATGGGAGGAAAGTACGTTGGTGTAATATTTCAATTGTAACTCCGTGTGAAATGTTATATCTGTGACACAGGCGTCAGTTTCTTTGAATGAAGAATAGAAACGGAGGCGGTATAAGGTATAAGGTATAAGGTATAAGGTACGAGGTATTCGTAGCGTTGCATGGAAGTGGCGCGTTCAATTACCTCGGTGCTTTGACAAAACTGTTCCAACGTTCCTATCGGAGAATGGTGGCCGGGTATTCCGTTTTCTTCTTTTGGTCGGAGCTTACTTTTTCTTTCCTTTTCGTTTTTTTTTCTTCTCATCCTCAGCCCCTTTTGATCCCCGCATCGTGATCTTTTCTACCTCGTTTACTCCACTATGAAAAGATGGTTCGCGCGGGATGGTCCCTTACGCGTTTACTTTGTGGATCAAAGTCTCCGGTGCACTGCTGAGCTTTTTATTACCGGCATTAGACAAAGCTTGTTTAGCAGGGTAAGCTCCGATCGAGATAGCTTAACTTTACTATAAGTCATTCGGTTACTTCGGATATCGTGCAGACTCAAGATTGTGGATTTTTGATTAGGGTATATCAAGATAAAATAGAACAGAAAGAGGTCGAAAGCGAAGTGTAAATTTAATTCACACTCGGTGTCCATGACGCATTGAACTTTACTCGAAAATTCTATTCTAAGAATCAATTCCACGTTAAAAATACATTTTACGATACCAACCACGATTTAATGGACAAATAGTGGTTTCAAATTCTGTTCCACTCCAAAGGTTATTGCTATCCGAAGCGACGACCAAAGAATACAATTTCCAAAACCGTTAATTTATTTTTAGACCTTCAACGATCGTATAGATTTTCGAATAACTGTAAGCACTTGGTTTACTTTTCGATTGGTCAAAGTTGACCGGTTGATCCTGAAGTTGTCTGCAGGGACTGACCAGGATTAGGTCCAGGATGTAGCAGAATCTGAAGATAGTATCGTTCGCTTTTATCTCACGTCCTTTGCCAAGGGTAGATACTTATATACATGTTTGGTTCTAGGTGTGTGTAATACTGAGGTATACGTGACTACCTACGCGAAGCACATTCAAAGAAAATAAGTTTTTCCGAAGTATGAAAAGCTTTCATTGGGTAAAAATAATCCATAAATATGTACATACGTAGATACATGCCTACGCCACACACTGTTCAAGTAAAGCAGGTTGTTTGGCCGTATTCTACTAGCAAATACCTTTTCATTGTCAATAAAATCTACTGGGCTGACTCCACTGGCTGCGAATCGGTAAAATGTGGAACGGCGTGAATGGAAATCAAGTACCACCCTATAAAATTATGCCCTCAATTCCATACGACGTGAAACTTTTGCCTTTATTTTGCTTAACATCATACAGCGCTTGTCAGATGATAGCGGCATGTGGTTTTCCGTTTTCATTGAACGGATGAAGCCTCCTCGTTTTATCTACCGAGACTAACGGAAACATGACATGAACGACGACGTCGATGAAAGGCTTGTCTGTAATTCTATCCCGCTCATTATAGTCGCGAAGATTCGTGAACCTCATCCCGCGGGAGATTTTGGCGAAGGAAAACTACCCCCGAGGACAATAGCTCGCGTATTTTCGTACGTGACGTATCTACGCGTCGTAAAAAAATCTTGAAAAATATATACGTATGTCTGGTATTGCCTGTTGGAATGGCAAACTAGAAGTCACAGTGTTGCTGTTCTATACTTACATCGCGATGGATAGCCAACTCTTTGTTGATCGGATCTCGTTCGTGCGGTGGGTGCCCTTAGAATTACGAATTCCAAGACGGAAGTGGCAAGGATCAAGGGGAATCTTACGTGCCTGGATCAAACAATGAACTTGGTATATTTCTGGTTTATTTTTAGTTGCGGGAAATCTACGTGTGCGGTTTGTCTGCGAAGCCATAAACCAAACTTTGCAGTGTGGTGAACTACACCGCTAACACACTATACGATGTGGACGGTTCGGAATAAACGTTCGAACCACATAACAAGGGTTGGGCGTAGTGATACAGGGAAATTTTCTCTCTTTTTTTTTTTTCTCTTTTTTTGTCTCATTTTTTTGTTTCTTCTTTTATCTCTCATACTTAGAATTCCTTAACCAAAAGAACTCTGCCCTAGCTCGTCTAACTGTTTATCTTTATCTGAGAACGACGAAGGATGAAATTTACGAGCGGGGAAAACCCCTGCGAGACCGAACGAATGAATGAACGAACGAACAAACCAACCTCCTCCTTGAGATACGTTTTGAGAAAAGGGAGCGCGTTAGAATCGTATTGAAGCTCGCTGGGAAAGTTAAGCAGTTTCGGTAATATTAAGGCGATGTTTTGGAGTAGGTCAGGATTCCGGGAGGCACTCTCGTTATTAACCTGAACCCTCGCTTCTTCCACCTATATCTTCTCGCGGTTCAGTAAGCCAGTCGACCAACACCATCGCTCTCTTTCGTCTATCCCTCTTCTCTCTCTCTCTCTCACGGTTATTCTGATCTTTATTCCCACTTTTCTTTTATACATTTCTATAAAAAAAGAAATTTCAATGCGGTTCACTTTGATGTCGTTGTTATATCGATGCACCGCATCCTTAATACGAACAAAAATTCACCCCGTTAGCCGAGTTACTAGTATATAAACCACCGAGTAAAAATCCAACGAAATAGTAAAATATATAAGGCAATTAGTGAATTCTTTTCAGCGGCGAAGTCAATTTATTAACGAGAATCTATAGACTTTACAAAAATTTTAAGTGAGCTAGACTTATGTGACGGTGTTACGTGAATAGAAGTCGAACCACTCGCAAGGATTCTGATTTTATTCAAGTCCTGGCATCAAGAAGTCGACTTTTCGCGCTGCATCCGTAGAGCAGTTCTTCAGTAAGATCAATATTTTATTAGCCTGATTCGTGAGCACAATGCCCAATGGCGACCACACCGAGACAGAGCAAAAGTATCTCTAGATTTTCTAGACGTCACACTCCTAGTGTCGCCATGAGGTGCACATAGTATATAGGTATATATGTACACGAGAGGTCGTATAGCGAATGTGTGTATATATAGGTATATTTATAGATAAACAAACGAGCGAATTCCGATTGAAAACAAAAAAAAAAGAAAAAACCACAAAAAGAGTTTTTGCAATGAGAAGGAAAAAGAACGAAGAAAGAAACGAAAATAAAATGAAAGAACAAACGGGCTGCTGCGGTTAATTTGAATCGGAAAAATACTTCGATTGGAAAAAAATATATTTCAACCGTCACACATGACCCCTTTAGATGGATCGTTGTATGTAGGTATATGTATATACCACGGGGTTCATTCCAAACACTTTATTGAATTATTAAAATTCAGTGGAAAGAGAGTATTTGATATTTTTTGATTTTCGTTTTTCTTCCAGGCCGGTTAATGCGCAACGAAATTGGCATACTGGTTGAAAAAATTAAAAAAATCAAATATCAGTCAAACTATCCAACGAAAAATTTTTCCTTTAATAATTTCGGAATAGTTCGTGAGGCAGAAAAGGATTCACGAAGCATAAAAATTACGTTTTTATGCGTTTTTATTGCGTTCTTGAAATTTTTTCTTCAATTTATAATATCAACTTTAAGTATGTGCAGCGCGCAGTTATTGTACTGCAGTTAAAATCATACCTTGAAGTGTAAAAATTTCAGTGAAAATCATTTACGACTAAATAATGGAGTAAAGAGTTTTTCTTTCCAGCCTGAACTTTATAACCGAGTTTTAATAATTACGTGGGGATTCTCGAGCACGCGATCAATTTCTTTCTTTTCTTTTTTACATTTTCTTTTTTTTTCTTCTTTGCTTCTGCACTTTAAATGCACACCGAGCTTAACGCAGAAAATTATACATGTACGCTGCTGCGATTACGGTACGTTATAAGATCTAAAGCTCTGCAGTCATTTGAAAAAAAAAAAATTTAAGACAAAATCAGAAAATATTAAACCAAGAAAAATCAAGCTTGCGAATTTTTTAGGGGGTTAAATTTACACCTGGTTATGGGAAATTGATAATTACACTGTGACTCTAGAATTTATTAACTAGAATTACTGTCTTTGAGGATTTATCAAACACTACCGAAGCCAATTTCAAAAAAGTTTGACATTATTTTCCAGGAATGTTATCGGTTTTGTTTTAACACCAAAAGTTTTACTCGTGTCTGCGAGGGTATATATTATCGTTTTTCAAAAACGTGAACCAATTCGATGTTTCACAAGCTTCTCAGAATTACGGTTATATAAATAATGACTGTTATCTTCAGGTCGTCGAGTGGCAACGAATCAAGATTTCTCATTACCTAGAAATATACCTTCTCGACTTTTTATTAGAGATAACGTAATCAACGGACACTCGAATCTGTACCATAGTAGAATCGCTAACCACGTTATCAGATTAATCATTTGATACTTTTTCAATTAGACCTCTTATAAAAATTAGAAAAAATTTTATCTCCAAATCTCAGTACAACTAGAATATAATATAGATACCTATATCGTATGATAACTTATAGTAGACTATTGGCTAAACGAAATAAGATTTTGGTCTGTGTTCGCTTATCGTTTTACGAAAGGATACCAGCTCTTACCAAGCTCACCTATCAAGCCTGTGAACTATAATTAATTACTCAATTACGTCGATCTAATTAGGTTCAGGTCGAGGGTGATAGTATGACGAAGATTGGCAGATTGACGTCCCATAAATTTTCAGCTAGCCATTTGATCGCGTCGACTAAAATTTCTATAGGTTTTGAAGAGCAACATCGATTATAATGACAGCTGGTTTGAGATTCAATGAATTGGATGTAGTTGGATTTAAAGGAATAAAATAATCGTGTCCTTATATATCACAATACAGAAATGTATTAAAAATGCTTCGGTGACGGGTCCCGATTTTTTTCCTCTTCGAAAAGCTGAAAAAAGAAAAAAAAAACAAAAATCAATCAGTCTTGGTTTACGAGAATGAAGCACTGAGGATGTCGTTCGAATATGGCTGTGAAATTGCTTCGGTTACGTTACGAACGCGTCTGTTTTCCCTTCCCTGGAATAACGTTACATGGGTAGGTATGTTCAATTTTCAATTTACCTCTGTACACATACATCCCGGTCGTAGTTTGTTTGCAAGGAGTTCTTGGTCCGCGTTGAAGATACTGCGTAGGTTTCGCATCCTCGTTCTCATCCTTATCCTTTCCCTTACTCTTCATCCTCCTCCCTTTTCTCTTTTAGGTACATCCTTACTTCGAAGCTCCGGGCAAAAGGACTCTGAGAACATGTTTCCGTTAGTTGATTTCGCGAGTGCGTCCGTGCGTGCGTGTCTGGCATGCGTAAGGGCGTGTGTAGCTGACTAAGAATATTGCCTGCGACATGGGTCTCTCTCTTTTACCTGTCCCAAATGAACTTCCGCCAAATATAAAGATGGGAGAATTTTTTTCTCGCCATTGTTTTTCGCAGAAATCCTATTCGCCGGGGCTTCGAATCAGACCCGAAACTCGTAGCTGACATTATTCTCAGAAAGAATCATCCCCTTTTTCAAAAATAATCAACCGAACGGACTTTTTTCTCTTTTCTTTTTCATTTCATCTTCCCTCTTCTGATGGATTCGTTTTTTTTTTTTCACTAAGTGGCTTGAAATATCCATCATTTGTATACCTATAAGTATCATTTTCGCCTGACCTCGGGGATACAATTTATTTAAACGTATAGAAGCCTGACCACACATTTCTTTACGACGTTCTTGCATGAAGTAAAATTACGCACGCGATATATTATTCATTCGAAATATATTACTTCGCGGATAGACGTATATAGGTACTTCGCTTTAGTTTATTTCCATTGGGAAAATAGTTTATCCTTTGAATAAAGGTATTTATTCAAGTTTTATTCGATTTTTCATTCATTTTATACCTACCTATATTTATATATCTAATTTTGTACGTACACCGAACCCACAACGAACAGCAATTAAACACGAGGGCAAATCACGTTACTGACTGTGAGTTAAGGCAGCGTTGAAATAAGTAAACGGAAACATGCCCGTCGTCAGGCACGGAAGTATCAAATACACGGAAGGTAGAAATAAAGAAGCAAAAATAATACAAAAAAGGCAAAAAAATTAAATAAAATAAGACGAAGGAAAAGAAACTTGAAAGTAGTCAGCCTTAAGCACTGGGTATGGTGGGTTCTGGGCTGTCGTGTAATAAATGTGATTCTTTGGTCGACCGAGCGCCATTTGTTGCCAACCACCGTGTCGTGTAACAGAGTCGTTACAGGAAGCCGTCATTAACTGAAAATAATTCAATCCCCCTTTTTCACTCCCCCCGTCTTATACTCGACGTCGAAGCGCGGATATGTTATCGTTTGCAGACATTTTTGATCGCTCTGCACATGTGCCTTAGAGCTTTCAGCAACAGCCTACATTATCCAAGTTCTAAATTACGTATACGAACAGTGCAATTCACTATTAACTCATGATATTAGCCACTATACTCAACTGCCAGCACACCTTACACATAAATCCATTAATAGAATTGCCATGCACTGACATTAGCCCTGGGATACTAATCATGTCCTTAATTTTCTTGCAAGTGTAAAATTTTCTCCCTTAACGAAGGACCGTAGAGTGTCTGCGGTTCTCGTCCCTCTGAGGTTTCTCGGAGAGCAATCTGCTCAACCCTCAGGGGCTTTCGGTTGGTTTGGTAGTCTACGGTGAGCATTGACAGCCAATAAGCCATCCATCTGCGAGGGACGGGGTTTGCAGGGTCGAACCATTAGAGAAAGACCCCGCATCTTTAGAGAGGCTTTTCTATATGGGATATAATTTTCTCTAACGTTCAGCGAAACGAATCCGAATAAATTACCAGCGAGATCATTTTTATCGGTTAAATTACAGTTTGGCCAGTCTGGTTTAATACGTTGGTGATAGGTGAGCGGGGGGTTTACGTATGTATAGGTATATGTATAGGGTGAAGAAAATAGGCGATGATACTTTTTGCGAGTTTCGATAATCTAGTTTATTCTTCTATTCTATCATATTTTTTACTAGTTTTTTTGGGTTTCTTGTCCTTTTTTTTTTCCTTCTTCTTCTTCTTCTTCTTCTTCTTCTTCTTCATCTTCTTCTTCTTCTGATGCCATTATTTATCGGTAAGTGAATCGTACCACTTCTAGATTGGATATGCCAACCTTAATCTTTATTTAATTCGTTCGGGGTTGCCGGGTGAGGATCCTGACCGACAAACCATTAGTCGATTTCTCGCTCGAGAGATAACTTTTCTTTTCTCATTTCCGATATTTGCCTATATACCTACTTTGCAGTTGCGAACTACGAGAAGGTTTTAGTTAATAAACCAGCCAAGAGGAACTGAGAAAGTTCGGTCAGATAGTAAAAAAAAAATAATTGATCTAGCTGCACTCCGAAATTCTGTGAGGTCAAGATTTTCCGTTAAAAATTTCGTTCCGAATTGCAAAAAGATTCCATTTCACGAGTATCTGATATGTTGCTGATCTTTGGATTATCATATCTCTCCATCTCGACCTACTCACGTCAAATGTTGGGTTTACTAAGCTTCGTAGATAACGAGGCAACGTACATTGTTCGGGGAGTTAAACAGGTTACATGATACGCTGTTTAAACGCAAATTAGTACTTTAAGCCCGTCACCCGCTCTTCGTGCTCTTTACGGTCAGTTCTAGTCGCTATATAGCTATAGTTTTTGCCACCGCAAGTAAGCAATCCAAGAACTAACGGTGCTCATCAACTCGACAGGGATTCGCAAGCTGCACGAATATCCTTTCGTAAAATGACGCTGGTCCAAAATCCGAAAATCTTTATGCTGAAAGCATTGAAAATTTGATGTCAGAAGGCCCATTTAATTGTATTGCGGAAATTTTCTGTGCGAGAAAAAAAAATGAATGAGAAAATTTGAAAATTTGAATTCCCAAGGCAACGACAATATATGTTAAAAAGTTAAACTGAGTGAGGCTTTAACTCATGATATTACATCGTTTACAAGTCGTGGAGGAAGTTTGAGATAATTTTAACTCAATGTTTCCGCACCGTTGACCTTAAACATGAAATTCGTCCTCGGTGTTGTGACGTTTAATGTCCCGTGGCACGCAACCTACCCTGTAAGGTAATTATTTTTTTACTTCGTTGGCCAATTATCACCGATTCGAATAGACGCATACCGGGGTGTGTGGCAAATTCATCATTCTATACAACGGTGATATTCGCTTTTGACTCTCAGGAGGTTTGGCTGGCCGGTGATGTGCATCGGTTTACTTTTTTTATTTTTTTTTACTCCACGTTCTCATACGAGTTTGAGGTCAATCGAGAGTCAGTGATTTTATGGTTTGAAAAATTGTTTCAACCACAGAATTTAAAAGAGGTTGTTCACGATCGGAAAATACGTTACGACGTGTGTTATATACATATAGATACAATATATATTTCAGTTCTTTGTTGTATTTTTCAATATTTCTCGAATAATGATCTGCGTGATTAGGTAGGGATTTCAGATGGTTGATTTTCGTCGTTTTTCCCAATATTTTTTTCGTTACCATTCGCAAAAGCCGTGTGTGTGTTTTTATTTTTTATTTTTTTTTTTTAGGTTCATAATACCGTCAAGCTCGAGCTTTGGAGCTTTGAACGAAACAATTTTTTTTTTTTTGGACGTACAAGAGTTACAAAGTTGGGAAATTTATCTGACATTTCGTTTCTAGTTCCAGACAGTGCAAATAAACGAAAAGACGAAAATAAAGCGAAAATAAGCTTTCGCAGGTAAAACATTCACAGTCAGATTTATAGAGTTAGGTTAAAGTCTGCAGGCATCTTTTGGACAGTCCCTAAACATTTCTCCTGATTAGATTGAATCGTAAAACAGAAATTTTACTGGGTCTCGTAATAAAGTAATACTGGTCGCATAATAATGTCGTATTTACGTAAGCAAATTTCTTTGTGACTAGATGGGAAAGCGAAAGAGAGATGGACCAAGGGCGCGTATAGAACGAGAGTAAGAGCAAGAGAAGTTGGAAGGGTGCTGGATAAAATTTGGGGCGAAGAATTTGCATTTATTTGGAAGTAGTAGGTAGCTTACAGCTGCTCGCCAAGTGTCGAGCCTTTAGATGTAAATGGAGATAATTACGGTGCCTCCAGGATTCCGAACTTTGTTACCCCACCCGAATTCTATATAGCCTACAGCCATAAAATTGAGAAAGCATAAAGTTTCACCAATTTTTATACCTTTTCAATCAGACGTATTCCAGAACTGAAAATTTAACAATAATTTTCCCTAAAACACATACGAGAAAAATCGATCGAACCGAAAGTGTCGATCCTTTTGTATATTAAACACTCAGTGCGATGGACCGAATCGAAGTAATGATCATCTTTCTCAGATATAGAACCAAAGACGCGTGATCGCAGTTGTCGTTTGTGACACAGATCTCGAATTCGTTTCCCTTTATGCATACGCATGTTTATGTATGCTTTGTTAACGATTGACGACATGGGTAAAGGGTGAAATGTAAATTCTAGCTCTTTGTTCACACATCGTACTTGCATGAAGCAATACGGAACCAAGCAAGCGAAATGTAACCCGTTTCGATCCTTTGAGTAGTGTTGCTGTCTCCGTTTCTATTCGCAAGCTCAAACACTTGGAGTGTAAAAAAAAAACTGTATCTACTTCTTGTTAGGTATCGCTTAAAAAAATGATAATTAAAGTACTCGACGTTTTAATAAACTAAAAAATGCCCTAGTCGAAAGCTGGAATTGCTTTATATCTGGTGCAAGAAACCCTTGAGTGAATGTTCCCTGTAAACAAGGGCTTAAGTAATAAACTTGGCGAAGACAGCGGGTCTGGGATTAAGCGAGGGTCCACCTTAAATCATGGAAGATCGCAACGGTATCTACAAATCTCAAGGCACAGTTTCACCCCGCCGAAAGGCTCAACGTACGTACAGGGGTTCCAGGCCAGGCGTAGATAACCTTGGCCAACTATGTTAGTTAGCTTATACCTCTCCGCCAACCCCTTCCTCCATTTTCCTATCTTCCACTTAAGGACCTTTTGTGTCTACTGCTCTGTCTTGTCGAATGGTTTTGTTAAAAGGCTTCAGCCACCTTCGTGAAAATTTAGGATATCTGTACAAGGTTGTAGCGTAGGTATAATGTAATACCGTTATATGTATACATTATATACCTACACAGTAACCGGAATGATATATCTTTTGGATTTTTTTTTTCATTCTTTTCCTTATTCAATATTTTTTCTTCATCCCCTACCCTATTTTCCGCGTTTTGTCGCTCAAATCAAATCCCTCGGCTCGTTCGACTGTCGCGTATATGCGCCGGTCCCTTTTCGTAGTTACGATTCGGTCGAGCGGAAGTGGTTGTCGAGTCAAGTTCCTTTTTTTTTTCTCTTTATTTTTTAAATTTTTCAAGGGTTATGGAAAAGACTAGATATATAGAATATATACGACAGAATATTGGGTATGTGTTTCTGTGGTCATATACATCGAGAAAAAGGGAGAATCCTCTTTGGGGCTGCATCAGGAGTAGCAAGAGCAAGCCAGAAGTGGGGAAAGTCTCGAACTTTTCTCTCGTCAGCTTCGTTAGCTTCTTAAATTATAGTCCCTTACGTTGCAGTCCGTGCTGGGCAAAAGTTTACCACCCGAATACGGTTACCGGTTGGGGTGTAAGAAAAAGCGTCACACCAGCTTCCGCTTTCATACATGTATCTAAGTTTCGAGAGTAAAAGTTAGCTTCGAGATTGGTTTATACTTTTTTTCTTCTTCTATTCTTCTTCTTACCTTCCCTTTTTCTTCTTCTTCTTCTTCTTCTTCTTCTTCTACTCAAACACACTGCAGAAAGCGAGGGGTGCAAAAAAGAAAGGAAAAAAGACGCACAACGTATTCAGGATAAATTTATGTATATCTATGCAAATATAACCAGGCTAAAATCGAACTTCGGGTAAAAAAGGCGAATATTCTTTCGAGGTTTGGGCATGGACGGGGCGAGCGGACGGAGAGTCTTGCTCGTTCGTCTGTATAGTCAATTAATATTAATTAAGAGGTTCTCCAAAGAAAGAATAACGGATTCGAGATAATCCGGTCACTTTGTATACGAAATTATTTGAATTGGGGAAAACTTATGCCATAAAATACAATAAGACTCTACGTTGGGTGTTTCTTCAGATTATTTAATTAATTAATTAATGAATTAAATATTATTATCATTATCATTATTATTAATATTATCATTGTTATCACAGTCTTTTCTAAGTATATATTCGTAAAACAATTCAAGAAATCCGTCTTCTCGCTTTCGAACTTTGAATAGAATCTTCCTTTTTTTTTTTTATATCCTGCAGCAGCGAGGAGCCCGGTTTTGTGGGCTCCGCCGAACCAAAGAATGAACAAATTCGTATTACCGCTGGCTATATTCTCGAGAAGATTTTTCCAGTACCGGGAACAAGCCTTTGTCCAATCCCCGTCGTAATCGAATCAAATCTCGTCAACTGTTGCGTGCCCAGATCGCCCCTTTCGTTCAAATTTCGAGGACCAAAGTGTCAACCTACAGCTGGTACGTATTTTAATACGTCTTACAAGTTGAACGAACTCCACAGGGACTTCATTCTTTTTTATTCTCTCTTTTTTTTTTTGGCTTCAGAAACTTTACGATCTTCGAGCGTTAAACGACTCCGGTTTATATATACCCTGAAGTGTTCCAAAACGTCGAGTTAAAGTCATACGATATGGAGTATCCTTTTTTTACTCTTTTTTTTCCACGAGGAGTAGATATTCGTAGCACGTTTATCCAGACGTCGTTCTCATGATTCGAAAATGTCAAGTTGATAAAAATACGTATAGGTGTACGTAGAGCACGGTATATACGTCAATTTGGAAAGGACGCTCAACTGTCGGACCGATTTTGACGAGCGATAATGAGAAATCGATAGCTACTACTCACGCGGTGAGGGAAGATGAAATATCATCGGAATTTACTTCAGAAATGTCATATGTCGTTTAAAGGTACTCACTCTTAGTAAAGAGTAAAGAAAAAAGGAAAGAAATAAGTTTAGAAACGATGGAAATACATATAAGTCGAAAAAGTACCGCACTGTGGTTATATGAACACCATTTCAGCTAAACTATATCATGAATATATGTATAATACATTCATTGACTATACAGTAACACTTCGAGTGTTATAAAACGCGTTGAGGCGCGATATTTTCCCATGAATTCACGGTTTAAATTTTCTCCTATATCCGCTCGCTGTTCGTACAAAAGCATTGATGCGTGATGCCGTTTTCATCGTAAACATTTCTTCATTGATTGTGGGAAAAATCGTCGACGTTTACAGCTCTTCCTCTTCTCTCCTTTTTTTTTTTTTTTTTTTTTGTCTTATTTCAGTTCGAAATTAAACGACTGGTTGTGCAATTTCACGTTATCTATACTTGCTTTAGGATAATCAAGCTGTATATTCGTCGCTAATGATAATCGCAATTAACCGGCTAAAGGGTTAAGCACACAGAATTTCGTAATTGAGAGAAAATGAGACCTGTTTGATTCAGAATCGATTATAATTAGCCTGGTAAGAAACGGCTTGTTAAGCCTAGGGATGAAACGGTGTTTTCTTTTTGCAGAATCAGGGATTCTTTAGTTGTTTACAGTTGTTCGTTGAAAGCTGAGCAGCAAGCTTTTACCTTCTCCCTCATCCCCGTCCTCATTCTCATCCTCCCTTATTTTCGCTCGTTCTTTTGCCCACTCAGTAACGGCGAAACTCAAAGTGTGCTTTCCTCTGACGGTTCTAGCTCTATCCCGCGGGATGACACAAAGCCGTAATCAGCACCGGCCTTCGTGAAAAAGCTCGCTCTTTTAGTTGACCACTGGACGACCGGGTTGAACTACCAAAACAAAAACATTCTGACCACTTTCGCCGGCACGTTACCAGACGAACTTTACTCCGTCAGCTAACCAAGGCGCGACCAACGCAGATTGAGAGGAGATGACGTCAAAGGTACCGGAAGTTGTAACTGCGGGCTAGAACCGCATATTGCATTTTCCTTTGGTACCTAGTTTTCGTTCTCTTTAAATTAATGTAGTTATTACATAATTATATATGTATATGTATGGAAATTTTTACCTCGGTTTGCAAAACTTTGCACCTCATTTTCTATTCGGAATTGAAAAAGCGGAGTAAAACCAAGAATAAAAAAAAAAAAAAAAGAAACAAGTATTACTTATAACTCTACAGAAATATGTTTATTATTTCTTTCGATTTACTTCGTTTCCTTTAACTTCCAGACGTATATCTTGAATATTTCACGATAAGGTTTTTCAGTACTCCTTTGCTCTTGGGATGGGAGAGTTGGGTCAGGTTATCTTTCGATAAAGTTAAAATTACGTTTCCTGGCTTTGGCCATTTGCGTCACTCGGCCACCGCGCTCTTTGTCGCGTATTTCTTATACCTATACCGTGGGAAAATGGAGAAAAATAGAGGGAGAGAAAACTTTTTCAAGAACTTTGCAATACTGAATTGGACAACGAACGAGAACGTGTCAGTACTTTACGCCGCGATAACTCGCAGGCTTCGCTTTTCATCATATCTTGCGGAACGAAGAAAAATAAAAAATAAAATACCAACTTCTAAAAACAAATAATTTCAAAACGAAAAGAAACGAACGATCCCGTGCTGCATAGTCCCTGAATAAATGTATCTATCTATTATAAATTCAGCGATTGTATCGACGAATAAATTTGGTACCTGACAAAGTGAATTGTCCACAGTACCTCGGACAGAGTAATCGATAATTGTCCCAGAACTTCGCTAAGTATAAATACTCAGGTATATTTTGAAATATAGGAATGATTAACGTCCTTTCAGCGTAAGTATGCAAACATGTATGTACACATAGATGGATTGGATATACCCACCAAAAGAGAGGAAATATATTGTTGAAACATCCGAGTGGTAATAAGGTTGGAGTATTTTATTGGTTTTATACCAGACAAAGAAACCGAGTGAGAGGTAGCCAAAACTGGGGGTGGTTTCCAACGTCCCAACCAACGTCAAAGTTAAGTCGCGTCACTGTATGTTTTACGGGTCTTTGTCCCGTTGATTTATGAACCGAGAATCGTTGTGGGTGGTTTCGAAACGAGTGCCCGGAGAACAAGCTTCTCCCAGACTTAAGGGTGGTTCAATGGAAAATGGTTATAGTTCAAAGAGTGTTGATGAAGAGTCGGTTCTCGTTCGTTCGGTTAATTCAACTCGAGTTATTTTCGGCGGTGTTTACGACTCCGTTCGCAAAAATCGTTTGAAGAATAATTTAAAAGGTTCTTAGTTGGGAAGCATTAAATTTTACTTTCATCCCTTTTCAATTTGTGATTTTTTTTATTTTTTTTTATCTCTTTTTCATCCATACTCTCTGTAGCTATAAACGTATGTACCTACATGTGTATATACAACTGATTAATTCGATTCATGGTCCAATAACTGTTCGTCATGATAATTGCGAGACGGAGGCAGTTCCTACAGAGAAATAAAGATGAATATAATTTTATTATCAAGTTGAAATTTAGCGTAGCTAATGAACCATGTGAAAAGTAAAATAAACTTCAGGTAAACGACTCGGAAGAATTTGTGATTTTTATTCATAATAGAACAAAAAAAAAAACCATACTCGTATCTCCGTTTGGCAAGCTCACGATATTAAAGAAGTTAACAAGCTGCGTATACTTATCTCGTATAACGTCAACGGGGTAGTGTAACTGGCATAAGTATAAGTGTGGTAGTAATCATCGAATCGTGCAACTGAACGATGTATAATAAACAAAAATATATTCTCCGTATTTGACTAGCGCACGCAATTTACGTTGCAATTATTTTATTTCCATATCGCACGCGATAATCTACATCAGCCCTGCACCGCACGTACCAAAAGTAAAATTCTTTCGACGTTATCACGTCGACGTCGTTAGCCGCTATATACCATACATTTGTCAACTATTTGAAAATCAGTTAAAACTTTACAGGGAGAGAGAGAGAAAACGGTTTATATTATTAATGCAACTCAATTAATAAGTTTTATAATTTATTCAAACATCTTCTTTGCTGCTGTCGATGGTTTATAAATAAATATCGGTCTATACCGATACGGTGATAAAATGGGTATTATTTTTCACCGTTGTATTTGAGTCTGAAATTTTGAATTAACTCGATCGTGGGCGGGTGGTTTTTACCGTTCTGTACGTTTGAAATTGAATTCTCTCCTTCATTTTTCACGTGGACGAAAATAATACAGCTATCTGGGTCTCGAATTTCTCATCGAGGATGCGCATATTTTGGCAAGTCGACTGCCGCTGCTACGACCTCCCGGTTCAATCAACCGGGCGTTGTTTTGCCTCTTGGAATCTACGTGTCTCTCCGGAACGAGAAGAAAAAAAAAAGAAAAATAATTGAAAATAGGAAAAAAAAAAGACTAGACATTTTTTTTTTTCTCTCTCTCTGACTATAGAATTTCGACCTCGAACGTGGCGAGGCCATAATCATCATCACCGACCACTGCGCTTTTAAAAATCTCTATGCTTTCATCCCTCCACAATGCCCGGCCACACTAATAGCTCTCGACAATGAAGGTTCTTTTCTCTTAATCCACGTCCATTCAACGATAGATATTTCTCTCTCGACGTTCTCTAAATCAGGCTAAAGAATTTGTTTTTCGAAATTTGTCCCGAAGAACATGGGGTCTGCGAAGTCGCGTCACAAATGTCCAAAATGAAAGGTGTCCTAGAGGAGGTCGAACTGAGTAATTTGTCCCGAAGAACATGGGGTCTGCGAAGTCGCGTTCGCGAGATATCACGAGTTAAAAAAAAAAAAAGTATCGCTTTGCGCCGCCTCGACGCGGCGCAAAGCGATACTTTTTTTTTTTTTAACTCGTGATATCTCGCGAACGCGACTTCGCAGACCCCATGTTCTTCGGGACAAATTACTCAGTTCGACCTCCTCTAGGACACCTTTCATTTTGGACATTTGGAACACCCTGTATACACGTGTATATGAAGGTTATGTAAGTTGCTCCGTGAGGGTTGACAAGTAAATAACGAAATAATAAATTCTTGGTAAACTGAAGAGAAATGACAAGCATGAAATAGGGTGCGATGTGTTTCTTCGTTTGGTTTGAAACGGGGTAAGGGGATGGTATTTTCCCATGACCTTCGAAGATTGCGTGTCGAGGAAGTTGATGGGAATAAATCACGCCTGTATATCCGAGCTCTGAGCGGCCGGGGTTGGTTGGTTTTTGTTGCGAGTGAGACCGGCTGCTGCATCTCTTCGCGAATATCTGGCAAACAAACGTCTCCTTAATCTACCGAAATACCGTGAAACTTGGCAACCATTGTTGATGAAAATGAACGATGAAATGGACGGGGATAGTAGCCTGGCTAGACGCTGCAGGGGCTAACCCAGTACGAACTACAAGTACCGGTACCCACCAACCAGTTCGAGTACGAAGTCTTGGGGCTGATGAATTGACGCTGCACAAACCACTCCCACATCTAGTTCTGCTTGTACTTCAGCCGCTGCTTCGCTCTTCTCGGTTAACCATTATATCTTTTCATTCTTATTCTTAAATAATAATAATTCTTATACAGGAAATCTCCACGGAATAGGCATTCTTCAGTCGTTCCTTTATTTTTTATTTTTCTTTCTTATTCTTTCCTCTTTCTTAGAATTTTATCTTAACGGTTAAGAATAAAGACTACTGCTATATGCAGTCCAGAATCCATTATGGTTGTTGGATCTTCACGATCTATGAGAGTTATAGGTATGTATGTACATTGTCAAGTATCAGAGTCTGTAGAAAACAGGAGGAAATATATTTATCTCAGTACAGCTTATAAAGAACTATATATACAGATAAAATGGTATATAACTTTTAAATGTCGAAGGGTAGGTTTATCGATTTACGGTTCTGTTCTTTCCCAACGTCGTGAGAGATGAACGAAAATTTTTTGTCTAAAATGAAAAAAAAATTTAGTTTCTTCTTTGACGACGTAGAGTATAGAGATACAAAAAAAGAAAAAAAAAAAACAGAAAAACGAGAAGAAAAATTTGTTACAAAGATATCGGAGAATGCGAAACGATTCCTGGATTCGAGTCGTTTAAAGTAAACAACTTTCAACTTTGGCATCTATTAGATTTTTTCGCACCAGGATCCCCTTTCCATTGATCTATATAACCGAACCGCGAGTCTGTAAGTATTTTTTGCCGAGTTTATTTTTTGCTGTTTTTTTTTTATCAACCGAGTTGGAATATTCTGATCACAGTATTTCAACATCGCGATCACCAATGCCGCGAAATAATTAATCGCGTTCTGTAAATATGATCACCCTATTTTTGGAAATTCCTGCTGTGGGTATAACACCCTGTGTATACAAACGGGAGACTTTATGTTTGTTTTATATAATCTTCGCATCGGTACCAGGAATTTTTTGTTTCTATTTTTTTTTTTTTGATCAGTATAATCATTATATGCATTGCGGAATTAAAGTACGCGTTCAATTCGTAACCGCGAATTAAACCAGCCCCTATAACGTAGATATGTGTTAAAATATGTTCCTGGAATCCAACGTTGAAAAAAAAAAAAAAATAAATAAATAAATTTTCAACCATTACAAACGCTGAAATTATTTAACCATCCATTTAGTTTTCCAATCAATGATCCTTTATAATGGTAATGAAAATAATGCAAACATTTAATGTGTACACGAAATCCCGGCTGGTTCGATGCGGGTAAAACATATATTACGTCGATATATATATATTATTCGATGGCTAACATGATTATGTAGTGATTTTTATCGGTATATTGTATAACTAACCGAATCAGCCCGTTATTTGATCGTTACATATCAAATCCCACGTGTGTAATTTAGCGCCGTTTTTTTCACTTCTTTTTTCTTTTTGTTTCTTTGAACAAACTGATGAAACTAAACCCCTGAAAAATGAATCTTATGAATAATTTTAAACCCTACAAGGCGTTTACGGAAGTATAGATGAGAAATAGGTGAGATCACAAAAACGAGAGAGTCGCGATTTTCACGGCGTATTTTCAGCCGTATATTATAGGTACTTATACAGGTATAGTCAGATCTTAGTGAGTTTCAAGTATTACACTTCAACTCCAGATAGAGCTCTGCACTTTAATTCTTGGCGACAAAATCTCTACCAAGTTTAGAAAGGTATAAATGGCACGTGTCATTCACGCCGTGCTATGAATGACTGGTATACCAAACTGAGACTAATTGTGATGTTCAGACAAAACGCCCGCGGATATATACATATATATAGATAAGCGGCAATTGTAGATGTGACGAATACGGGACAGGAACTGTACAATAATGATAAACCAAGATGAGAATTGAGAACCGGTTGCAGTTGAGCTGTACGGGCAATTAGACGTCCGGGTCCAAATCTAGATACCTACTATCGATTTTACCGGGGTTAGGTTATACTAAGACCGCGGATATATTGTGTATATTTCGGGTGACAAGTTGACAGTGGATTTGATCGTAGGCGATTTGCTCGAGGGTGGTTCTGTATCCGATATACAATTCTCGCTAAATAGAGAGCAACATTACGAAAACTGAGTATAATTCTGATGCGAATCAGGTTTCGAAAATGTATGTATAAGGATCGAAGCAGAAGCTTGGAAAGCGGTTCGCGAAAAATTAATTTTTCAAATTTTCTATTTTCCTTTTAATTATTCACATTTTTTTTCTTCGTCTCTTTTCTTATACTGCTCAAAAAAAATTTCGTGTAGAAAATTAAGGGTGAATAGGGCGGTAGCAGGTGTATGCCAATTATCGTGAATACTAAAATGTCCTGTGAAATTAGACGCATAATTTTAGCGACGTAATGCGAAACGAGGTTCGTGAGTTTTCACTAGATTTAATATCTCGGAAATTTTCATATCAGCCTGTTATACGCGGGTTTGAAAGTATAATGACCAAGTTATTAATAAGATCGTAGAAAAAAAAAGAGAGAAAGAGAAAGAAAGAAAAAAAAAAAAAACGAAAATTAAGTTTCCAACTAAACTATAGTTTCACTCCGAGCCTCTTTACTCGATGAAAAATATTACTACGAATATAGGATATTAGAGTTATTTAATGTCGGTGTATTCCGGAAGCAATTATTCTTCGGATTAATAACTCACTCGTATACAGGGTGTCCCAGAACTAAATGTCCAAAATGAAAGGTGTCCTAGAGGAGGTCGAACTGAGTAAATTTTCCCGAAGAACATGGGGTCTGCGAAGTCGCGTTCGCGAGATATCACGAGTTAAAAAAAAAAAAAGTATCGCTTTGCGACGCGTCGAGGCGGCGCAAAGCGATACTTTTTTTTTTTTTAACTCGTGATATCTCGCGAACGCGACTTCGCAGACCCCATGTTCTTCGGGAAAATTTACTCAGTTCGACCTCCTCTAGGACACCTTTCATTTTGGACATTTAGTTCTGGGACACCCTGTATATTATATAATAAAAAAAAATAAAAAAAGGGGGGAGAAAAAAAAAATATTGGCTCTTATATTCGAGGGCGAAAATTCCCGCTATAATACCTACAGGGTTGGTATCCGGGAAATAAATTTCCTTTAGTCAAACACACAGCCATGTTATTGCGCGAGCACTGAGTCTGGAATTTAATCGGTGAGAGTTAAGCTATTGTTTGGTACAGCATTGCACTGCCGAATGTCGATATCGTCGTCTCTCCAGTAATGGCCAGCTGAGTAGGTATTGCTCGGGAATTATATCGAGTCATGATTCTCGTTCTGCGGTAAAACCTTGTTAATAATCGCGAACGTGTATGAGGTGGGTAGTTAGGTACGTAGGTACTCGCCGAGAGGTTGATTACGAGTTGTTCCAAGTACCATTATCGTTCTCGGTTCTTTAACCTGATCGTGATAGTTGACCGTGAATTTTTTTTTCTCTCTTTCTTTCTTTCTTTTCCACGTCAGTGCGGTTATTGTTTCGAAACGAGACGAAGATCCACGACGCAAGTTGCGGGGCGAATTCGTTTTTTAATAAAGCAGGAATCGCACAATCGAAGACTAATTAGTAATTAGGCTTTTCGATCGTATATCCGCGGATTCGAAAATACTAATCGAAATATTTTGAGCACAGCTCGACCGCGAGATTTCGAGAATTTCTTTTTCCAACGATTTCTCTTTTTCTATCGCTCACAATCAGTCGACGCAGATCGAAGGTTTCTGAAACCTTAAAAATCAATCATTCAATGCTTCAATTATTCACAGTCCGGGATTTGAGAAAGAAAAGGCCAAATTTCGTCAAAAAATCAGTCGAAAAAAAAAAGAACGGATATAATACAATTTTGTATTGATTTAGAAGTAAAACGGTCCAACTGAATGAACGATCTAAAATAAATATATAGGAACTTATTGTCGGAGTGACTGAAAGATAAACTTCCGTCAAACAGTATTTGGTTATGCCTCTCAGTTTCTCTCAGTTGAAGTTGAAGTTTCAGTTTCAGTTCAGGGTTTCGCTTTCACTTTGGAAAAAAAAAAAAAAAAATAATGAAAAAAACTTTTCTGTTTCCTCCCGGATCAGGAATATACATATATGTATATCCAGGTGTGTAGGGAAGGCATTGTTCCTGAATTCGAGTTTGGATTCAGTGAACTTTCGGAAATAATATATTCTGACAGTTTAACCGACGGTTGGTTGGCCTCGAGAGAAGGACGTGGCCAGTTCGTATTCTGTGTTGTTTCTCGTTTAGGGCTCTTACGGGAGCTAGGTATATATACCTATATATATGTATGTTATAACTAAAGAAAGTTCAAAGGGACGCCAAATTCCTTCCCATCCTGCACCTCGATTTCGCCGGGCACCGTACAGAAGCTCAGAGAAGCTCTCCGAAGCCCTATAGCTCACGCGAGTCCCACCCTCGTTTCACGAATGTACAAAAAAGATAAGAAAAAAAAGGAAACAGAAAGAAAAGAAGAATAAAAAAGAAAAGAAAAAAAAAAAATGAGAGAATGCCATGTTTTTGTGTTAGCCTTATACTTCGTAAAGTGGGTTACCCAACTTCCCGCGATGAAATTTTGATAACGTCTAACAAATAAGATCCCAAACGTGTACGTATACCGGGTATATATAATATATATATATAAGGTCACATTCCCCGGTCGTATTATTTTTCAACTCACCTACCGCAACGCGATTAAAAATTTTCTTGTCGCAGAGAGAGAGAGAGAGAGAGTAACACATCGTGAACTTTTATTTTTTTTTTTTAATAAAACATTAGATTCTTGATACAAACATTTAGATTTTATAAGGCTTGAAACATGGAAGAAAAAAAAAAACAGAAAATTAAACTAATTTTTCAGCCAAAAGTATATTATATCAGTTCAAAGTGTTTCGATCTGACCCTGCATGCATTCGCGCAATTCAAAGTTATACATGAACAGAAAATTACCTCCCAAATAGTTTACCAGGGGTAAATAACGTACCGGTCAAAAATCTATTAATTCACTATTGTGGTATAGTTGGATGGGCAAATATTTGGTTAAATGAACGTATATAATACAGTTTCAGTAGGTTTACTCGGTAGCCCGCAAAAATTATTTGACTGAAGAGTATATATCGTGCGGTTTATATCATATTTTGTGGAATTAAACAAAAACCATTTATAACATTTATCAACATCGTTCATAAACCTCTTATTATCAATTTTATTATTTTTATATAGGTATATTCGTGTACATACCTATACATATATAGTTTCACCTGTACGATTAGTTCATTTTCCTATAAATCATTTTATCAATTTTTTTTTCATCGTGGTATTGTTATAATCGAGAAGATCGAAGTTTACAGCTGAAATTCTAATACAGAATCATATTGTACACGAGTTGAAGAAGAACAAGAAAAAAAAAAGAAAAAGGAAAAATTTCTTTGAATATTCTCCGGTTTGATTTTACATTACTAATGTAAATATACCGCTGTAAGGAATATTCACCCCTCTTAAAATATTACACTAGGCATTGTCAGTCGGAAAAGCTTTTGCTAAATTATTCCCACAGCGCGGTATAAAAACGGTTGGTAGGAAAAATTTTAGCCCACGAAAATATTGTACACCAGTCAAATTTCAAAAGCATTATCTGAATATTCGTTTTTATCTTTTTTTTATTTTTCAAATTACTTATTGGTTCAATTTTTAACCACATACGAATGCGTATTGAATTATTTAATAAAATTGAAAAGCGTATCACATGAAATGTGGAATTTTCAATCACATTAATTGATTAAATAGCAATTCTATATAAAAGCTGGCCAGCGTGACGCTTCGAAAATCTAACAAATGAAATAAAACAAAGGCAATAAACAATAAAAATAATATTCTGAGATCGATTATTGCGATGCGAAAGTATAATTAATTTGTCCAGGCCCGTAAGTAGTACATATTAAAATCTTCGAACCCATAATCGATCACTAATTATCGTTCTCATGGGTCTAAAATTGGAATATCAATATAGATACGATACCGATGAAATAATAATTGAAGTGTAAAAGTATTTATATTAAAAGTATAACCCATAACGTTGGATAATTTTTGACGGTAATTATACTCGCTCTTCACGGGAGGGGTTGGAATTTATCAAGGGATATACTATATTTTCAAACATCATGACTTGTTTAATAATATTTCATTAGAGACCTGAAGGCTTCTTAAATATAAGGGAGGTAATTTTCCATGAGTTTTCGAGGCATGCTTGTATCAAGGATAGCAAAAAAAAAAAACAAAAAAAAACCTGATAAAACAAGAAGCTCAAAGGTGACTGGACGTTTTTGCGAATATAATTGTGTATTATTTGCAAATCCATGACTTCGAAGTAATTAGTTAATTGCTTTCAATACTCTATACATGTATCTTTTGCCAGTTCAACCTAGCTGATTGTTATTGGCGTTTAATCGATGTTTTTTCCACCCAACCCTTGCAGTCCTCCAAATCACGTGTGTGATAAATTTTTCACTCTGATAATGAAGTAATCACATCAAGCTTTTCGCTCTGTGTTGTGAATTCATTTATACGTGCATGTACGTATGTATATCACAAATCTTTTACTTCAGAGAAACGATACATCCAGGTGCTGAAGTCAATAAATTTTCGTCCAGTGATTAATCGACGAAAGATAAAACGTGTCGTGATTATTATTTCAGTACGATTTACATACCGTTCTGCGGTGTTCTTCTTTTACATAGTAGAAAATTCAGAGAAACTGGTATTTTCGCATTGAGAAACTGCAGTCGACTGATTTGCACAAGTGCAGTCCACATCTCGGGGCCAAAAATTGAACCAATTTATTGTCAGTTAGCATATCTATATAGACTCAATTCTTATTGGTAACCGATTCTGGGTCGATTTGGCAGAGGATTATTATTTGCCTAATTTGAAAGTCGGATGAAACTGTGAAGCTGGCCAAATAAAAATCCATAAGGTTCTAATATATCTGCAGAAAAATATATTAGACGGTGTAAATTTGAAATTTTCTCAATGTTTTTTGGGTTCAAGAAGGTTTTTTGTGATAAATTTTTTACACGTAGACACAAATCGATGGTGTGCTGCTGAAAGTGTGAATAAAATATTGGCCAAGGATAGGATAATGGGATGTTTGAATAATGCCGAATGCAATCACGCATCAGGGTTCCTTTCCCCTCTTCTTCCTGTTCCGGAGTTGATGGGTACATTTGGGATAAGCTGTCAAAATAACTTTTTGAAGACATTTCATCCATCACTTTCCATGTTATGATCTCATTTCAAAGTCCTAGACGTTGTAGCAACGCCAAGATTCTGCACCCTGGAGAACGTGGGATCGGATTTTAAACAAACACGAGATACGGAGTCTGGAGAATATGGCGAGCCTTCGCTTCTTCGAGTAAATTTCATTCGTCTCACTCCATGGCTAGAACCTTCCATCTTATCCTATCTAGTTCCATCATTCGCTCTCTTCTCTTCCAACATGTACGCCTGCAGGTGGGCGAGGAATAACGTGGCAAAAGTGATTTGTATTCGTCAGAGAATACAGGTAGTCCAGGTCGGTCGTTGCATTACATACCGTGCGTTCTCCTTTTCACCCTCTCGCCCCTTTCCACTTTCGTCGACGGTTATCATTCATCATGTTAATAAACCATCCCCTCCCGCAAGACGGCGGCGCTAGTGTGTCGTATTACTTAGCCTGGTGCAGGGTGACGTCTCCAGTACCAGGACCCCCTGCACACACACCATGGGGTTTAACTAAACTTAACCATTTGTTGCGTTGAATAAGAAATGACTTTCCCGTACATTCATCCTCCTGCACGAGGAGTTTACCTCGCCTTGCGTGTTTACTGCGTTTCACACATTCTCAGTTTGCCCATGGAGACACGACTATGAGGAACGTACCACGCGAAGGGGGTCCGCGCATCAGCCTTTATGTTCCCACAATAGGACTCGCCGGGGGGTAAGGGTAGGGTAAACTTCTGGAAACACGAGATAATAGTCGGTACTTAGTGCTGGCATTAGTAGGGGCTAATACAAAGACCACCGATGCGAACCCTGCACCAACTACACGAACACATCTATGAACTAATTAGTCAAAACGTGTTGAGAGTTTGCCGAAGGCTTCGTCTCGTTGTCTCTGGAATTTCGAGCTGCAAACGTACGTATGTTAGTATGTACCCCGAACATGTCTCTATATTAAAGTTGGGTATTCCAAAATACGAATACCTTCGACGACGCTGGATTTCGTAGGGTCGGCTGGTCGGGTTCACTTTTATTTCGTCAGGAGTAAAAATGCGATAATAAAATAAAAAACAAAAAAAAAAAACAGAAGAAAAAAAATAAAAAATTTCCAATTCCTTAGTCGAGGAGGTTTGGGTTCGGACTGGGAAGGGTCAGATCTAGGTGAAGAGCATGAGAACGCGAGAGGGTCAATAAAGGCCGCGGTACAACATACAGAATTTGGTATCAACGGGGTTGGAAGTGAACGGCGCATGTGTTTCCTCCAAGTCGACAACTAGGCGTGACTGAATCGAACCAGCTGCCGATAACTTTGCGAAATAATTAACGATTTTCGTGATAAATATGCGCGAAAAAAAAAAACGCTTCACGCTTAGGTAAGTAATCGCGACTCGATTACTGTATCAATATAAATGGAAAAACTTCATCGCAAATCTTGGTGCGAAACGTCGGATTTAGGCATCCTCCTATGTATCAGAGATCTAAAATTCATTCGTTTTATTGGATTAACGTTTTTGGTCTCCTCGCTTTCGCATTGAAAACTGGAGATACTGGAATTATCCTGTAATTTCACGTCTCACTCGACCCCTTTATCCCCTGTAATTCGTTTGATCGAAATCGAAAGGAAGAAGAAAAAAAAAACATCTTTGACCGAAATTTCAATTTTCGAAAAGTGAAATCCTCGTATTTCTTCTCACACAGAAATTTCGGTGTTACAGAAAAGTACGAAATCGTTGATCTAACTTGTTACTCCTTCTTCTCTCCTCTATTCATCGGGTTTCATATGTGCAGCCTATAGATAATATCGCTACTGTATATAGTACGTGTCAAGATATATTAGAGCTTACCAGAGAAGCATAACGGGACGGGGGCCGGGTTTTGCGAAATAGAATTTTTGCGACGATAAGAATTTTCATATCAGTCTGCTATAGGTATATACATATCTAATATATATATCTCTATATATATACATAAAGATGGCAAAGTTTTGCCGAAGAGTTTATGAAATATTATGGGAGAATTGATGTACCGATAGTTATTCATCATTCGGGTCGCTTTATAAGTATATAGGTATATGTATATAGATGTAGGTATCGGGGAAAACTGTAACGTGCAGTAGTGGGAGGTTATTTTCTGAACGGCAAAGGTATATAGGTATACATTATATCCGCACAAATACCTATATACTGCACCTATATACATATATGTATATACGTATATGGGTATATATATATATATTTATACGGCGATGAAAACGGCGATGTTTTATTTGGCGCCGAGGGAACGGACGGGCCCGTTCGCAGTGCCTCCTACCCTAGGGGAATTACATAAGTCACGTGCGAAAAATTGACGTCGTAGCCCCCGACAAATTCTGATTCAGTAGAATATGAAAAGTTTTACAAACTGAAGCAACTGCACGATCCCGCGATTTTCACTATAGCAGCGTAAGACCAAATTGCTAACCGTTGCGAGAACTCCTTTTTTTTTTCTTTTTTATTCTTCACCCGCGATATTACAAACTTTCATTCGTCACATTTTTTTTTTTTTTCACATCCACCTTAATCCTGATTCCGCAGAGTCAATCTATAATCACATCTCGTATTTATCGTACAAAAAATGAAATCGACTGTAAGCTTTGTACAAACGGAGACCAAGAGCCAAAGCAAAAGTTAGTCACTCGACTGTTACTACTTACAATTACGCCAACTAATACATGAGTCTGAAATTTCTGATTCCACGAAATTGTATTACCGGAAACTCGAGCGAACCCTAACTGCCGGTACGAAGTATACATGCTCCTATAGTATATAAGACCAGCTTCTTATTCCTGCCATTAGCAGTGCTCAATCATAAACTGATCGATTACATGACGGCTCACTTGGAAAGAGGCCCTTATATATTCTCCATTTGCCATGTACCAAGATGTACATATGTATGAATTGTATGTATACATATTTGTATACAGTAAGAACGTTATATGTACTCGTAGGTCACCCAGAGTTCGGTCATGTTTAGCCCCATCCCTCCATCCTCCATCCCTCCATCCTCCATCCCCCAAACCCTCCTCCTTCACCTTGTAATAATCCGGCGTGGGGCCTAGGTGTATAGGTAAAGGCGTGGGTGCAAGCGTAGCGAAATGAAGTAAACCAAGAGGAAGCAAGCAAGCAAGCAAGCAAGCAACCTGGTCTCGTGACGAGGGTTCCGTCTGGATTGTTTGATCGATTGCCAACTGATACACCGTAGGCCGTGCGTTGCCTGAAAGCTGTATGGAGTTGGAACTCTCTTTTCCGGTTCCGCGGTGTATATCCAGACGTAAGGAACCACCACCTTGCACACGTGATCTCGTGCATTTCTTGCTTTTTTTTTCCCCTTATTCCGTTTTTCCTTTCTTTCCGCTTTATTTTCCTCGTCGAAAGAGGAAGGCGCGCAAGATCCGGGCCTCAATCTTCGTCGGAAAGAAAAGAGGGAGACGCGCATTTCCTCGTGACAGAAAAAAGAGAGAGAGAGAGAGAGATAGAGTACCAGAAAGAGAGAAAGAGAGAGAGGAAAAGATAGAAATAGGGGGTTGAAAGCAGCGGAGGGCGCAGGAGCCACCGAGGCAATAACCGAATGCCAAGTAGCTGTAGGGGGTTTCATGAGCGATGAGTTAATAAAGAGGATAATAGAAAAGGCGAATTACGTTACACCAGCACGTACGAATTCTGTTCCCGTTGAAATAGTCCTTTGGGATAAGGTTTCTCGGCGAAGTAGGTCCACGCAGCTCCATGACAAAGGACGAGTATACGAGATGATTCATATACAAGAGATTTTTTGTATTTTCATTTTATTTAATTTTTTTTTTTCACTTCTTTTCTCCACCCTACGTTCAAACTACGCGTTTGAATTAATCTGCAGAGATTCCTCCCTCCGCGGAGGCTATTTCTCCCCTATAAAATTCCCATCATCCCCTCCATACACCCCCAAAGTTTCTATTTCCACTCTCTATAATAGTCGATATGATAATCGGAACCACAAAATGATTATACCTACCGAAGATACCCCACGCTGTAGATTCGCCAAGTCTAAATCGCAACTGCGGTAATTCGACGAACAGGAACTAGCCGCGAGGTTGGCTCGATTATAGGTTAATACCATAATTAGTGGCTACTAATTACGTCGGAATAACCGATACCCCACACGTGTTTCGAAACTGTTTATCTATTTCTACAGCATAATGCCAAGAACGAAACGGGCTCTATATTTTCAACCCTAATCGCCGTACCCATACAAACGCTACCGAAAAATCTGTCCACAGTTTTCATCAACCGATTGCAAAAAACGATTTCAGATACTTCTCTGCATCTAAACGTTGTAATAATTGCCCTGCAGTTCGATTGCTACGTGAATTTATTGGATAATTAGGTACTCGAGGCATACCTCAAAGTGTGCATATCGGTTTAGCCCGGAGTTTATGCGGATTATGGGTATGTGTATAGTGTGAATTTTCACCTTTAGTAAACGATATCGAATGCGTCTATTGATTGGTGTATAAAATTAAGCCAGTGATTTATAATCGACGAATAAATTACAGATTGCTGCAATGCGATTTCGGTGGATACAGAAATGTTCTCTATATAAATTGATTAAAACGCGGGAAAGATGCAGAAGCAATTCTTTTCTAACCGTTGTCATGCGGTGTACTTGCTGTCTTGTTGAATAGCCACTACCTACCTCGTGTCTCGATGAGTTATGGCTATTGTAGCTACATACGTACATATATATATATACATACAGCTACGACGGAAGAGCGATGCTTTAACGCTACGTTTGTCGTATGCAACCTAGGAGCGTTACCTCGTGACGAAACGGACCTGTGTTCGAGGCATTCAGGTTGAAACGGAGTGACAGTGTCATATTGTAACCACGTACGTATATTATATACATTCACATCAAAGAAAATACATCATATTATTTGAAATGTATAAAGTAGGTGCGAAATGATCGTTCACTTTTTTTGGTCCCCCTTATATTACCGTTACCACTGAAATCCTTGATGGTATATTTCTCGCGTCATATACCTGTACATAGCAAAATTCAATTTTCTCTTCGGGTAAGAATATTAATAATAATAATAGTATCAATGATCGTAATCGTAATCATAATCGTGATATAGGTATAACATCTTTATTATCATATCAATTGCCGGATACTGGCGAGGTTCAACCCTCCGAGGTTCGTTTCGGAGCGGAATATTACAAGACTAGAACGTGGCATGATGTTAGATTTTTTCTATATAAAAATCTCTTCAGCCGCCGAAATATCTGTGAAATAAGCAAGAATCAAGTAAATGATGAAAATTGTTTGATTTATCACGAATTTTTGGTATAAGGATAATTTTTTTTAAAACTTATTTGGCTACCAGCTGTTTTTACAGGCCATGATGACGGCTTTAATTAAAAATAAACTAACTTGTAGTTATGATTAAAATTTTATAGCTCATGGCATATACCGTTCATCAGTGATGAAAGCGCCCGAAGGAGTTTTAAGAAATGACGTGATGGATCACGTCACGCCTATACCCGCGGCCAAGTCTCTGGCCAAGGTTTGAGGCTTTCTAACGATAAGAAATATTCTTTGACAGTAGATAAGCCTCTGCTTAAAAACTTTCTCAATCTTCTTTCTCCACTCTTTCAAGGGCTTAAGATGAAGTCTTGGTGGGGTAAGGGAAGGCCAGCAGCCTCACGATATCGACGACTCCTTGAAATCAAGGGACCCCGTGGAAGCACGAGCTTTTACTTTTCTTCGCCAAACGATGATCCCGGCATTTATTTATCTAGTTTTTGTAGTTTTTTTTTTTTTTTTTTTGTTTTGTTTCTTAGTTTTATCCAACTTTACTATCGATTCTTCCTTCTCCTGAATTTACTCCTCAAAAATTTTCATGCTTTACGGTCTCTGGGATAAATGCAGTATAAAAGTTAGTGGAAATAATTTCAACGATAAGATAGCGGGGAAGTTTTCGATCAAATGTTCAAATCTAGTAATGAGAAAAAGTAAATAAGATACCTACCAAGGAAAGTGGGGTAGGAGAAGATGGGGAGCGATCACCAACGACTGAAATATATATATATATCACTTACTCTCTACGTAATTCGGTGGAGAAGTAGCGAGAACTTAGACGTAGCTGTACTGTGAAAAATAAAGCAAAAGAAAAAAAAAAAAAGAAAGGAAAAGTTCGTAGATCTTTATCTAGCGACAATATTTTCTCATTATCTCAATCTTCTTTTAGCTTTCGTAAAAAACTACACCGAGGTGTTATAGCAGTGATAAAAAATAAAAAAAAAATAACGTCGTTGTTGAAAATGTCCCATATTTATGATTGTAATACGCCATTGTAAGATATGGGAATTGTCTTAAACTTAACGCCCCACATTCTGACGTTAACAACCCCAAAAGCCAAGAAGCGTTAAACGGGATTGAATATATCTTTGTCGACAAGGATTCCGGCTCCTTTTGTTCCATCGGTATGGGTTCGCACTGTTGCGTGGCACAAGGATTCATCCGAGTGTGACAGCGTGGGATTCTCTTGGGAGAACCGCAGCGAATCTATGGTATAAAAACAAAATTTGAATTGTGAAATTCTAATTTGAGTTACTTTTTCTTTTCTATTTCTTTCTCTTTCCTTCTCTCCCTCTCTCATGTGCGTTTTACTTTTTTAATTCTTTCACTGCTGGCCGTATAATATGAAAATCCTGAATCAGAGGGGCCAGTTATTTCCCGGCAGTGTAAAGTCTGCGGCAGTGCAGGTTTCTTCTTTTCCTTTCTCTTCATTTTCTTTTATTTTTTTCTTTCGGTTTTCTCTCTTTTTTAAGAATTTTTATTTCTGGTCACGCGGGCGATATCGACAAGGGGATTTTCCCGCGACACTGTAGAGTCTAAGAACTTTGAGAGTTAAGAACAACCAGCGGATCTCTGTTAGGGGGTGTAACGCCGGTAAACGATAAGTACCAAACTTGGGAGGGATGCCGAGGAATGAAATCCCTACGAGGTACGGGATTTGTATTCCGTAGGCGGCGGGCGTTTGCGTTCATATTTAAAACGGACCGCGCATCGCATAAAAGCAATATGTGCGGAATGTGTGCATTAGAATTCCCCTCGCGGACGAGCGAGTGGCGGGACGGTGTTTGGGCGTCGTTTTGGGACAGGCCTGCCAACCGGGCTTCTCCGATTCCACCTAGTCCCCTGGTATGGTCTGACTTTCCGTTTCTCTCCAGGCACTTTAATTTGAAAACACCAGGGCCTTGACTTTTCAGTTCCTACGACGAAGGGACAGAGTTGGGTGTGACGGTGATGCAGGTGGACTGGGAAATTGATTCACATACCTTCTTCCAAAATTACAAAATACTACAATCATTTCTACGCTTATATATCCAACGACGACAATTTCTTCAAAAATTTTCTACCAAACAACGAAATGAAACACAATTTCAAAACTCAACGATTCCTAATCATCCAAAAATCCAACACCGCAGCTCAGCTACGTGTACGTTTTCTAACAATTGTCGTGCAGTCACGTTTCTCAGATTAGCCGTCGAGCTAGGTACATACCTACCTATAACTTTAATTTAAAAACAACCTTGAATTTTTCCGTTCATGGAGAACGAGAGTCGGTAGGACCTCCGGAACTTTGGAGAACTCGAGAACTCGGTGGGTGGGAATTGACGTGGCAATGCTGAACTCGAAAATTGGTTTACCTACTTAGAAAGTACAGACACACTTTCCCCGGGGACAAGAATCGACGCGATTTTCAATTGTCAAATGCGAAAAGTCCCGCGTAAGGTACATATATACCATGCCTATATATATACCTGTATTATATATAGGTACATATAAACCTTATATTCGCCTGCGAAAACTTCGTTTCTGTATTTATTTTCCCTCTCACTACTTTATCTGAGTAGATAGACGGATCGCTCTACTTGGCACTCTGCAGCCCTTACACTCTCTCGTTCTTACACTGCCAGTGATATTCCGGAAATAACGAAAGATGCGAAGGTGTTTTCAATTCGGGGAATTCATTTTTTACAACACGTCGCTCTCTTTATTCTGTACCAACCTACTACCCGTGCGGATATACGTACATACGTATCTGAAACTCAAATCTCACTCATTCTCGTGCGTTTCAAAGGCGAGCAAATCAGTGAGCGAGCAAATTAAACAAGGGGGACAAGAGAAAGAGAGAGAGAAGGCAAAAAAAGGTACAATTCTGTATTTTTTCGCTGTGCTTTTTTTTTTCTTCAAATTAGAGTATTTTTACGTTTCCAACGTTTCTGATGAAAAAAGTTTTTTGGATTAATTTCTCTCCTCTTTGCTCTGTTCACGTATTCCTGGCATTAAGAAATCTAGAATTGATTGAGCTCCCTGGGTTGAGATGGTCGATGAAGTAGTCGTGAAGGAAAAACAAAAAAGAGGAGAAAAGTTAAAAAAAAGCATAGAATGGGAAAAGATATCGACTTAATAGTTGTGTAAATTAATTAAAGTCGAGACAGTTAGGAGTAGGGTTTTAGCCCTGTAGGTACACAGTGTAGTGTATAGAGTTGAATGACGCGACTCTAGTCTGAGCAGATAAGATCTGAGAAGATATACGTGACAAAGGGCAAATGGGTTACGTATCTTGTTAATTAAGCGGAACAACCGAAACGGGAATGTCTTGCCGCCCGCGTAATTGGATTGCCTCGAGTGGCACGACATCTTCTCTTCCTCTAAGCTGCAGAGTCAAGCGAAGGAGAGGAGCGTCGACGTTCAGCTCCGCTTTCAAAATATTTGCTGGGATCAGGTCGTGGGCGGTAGGTTCGAGAGGTGGAGGAGAAGGTAGATGTAGGTGGGGTAGGTGGGTAGGTAGGTGTAGGCCACGCCAAAATACCCAAAGGATTCGGAAATTCCCCTAATTGGAACCAATATACGCTTCAATACCCTCCTCTCAGTCCCTGTTAGTGCCTATACACGCTTACCCGCCAATATAACGTCACCCAATCGGTACAGGGTCGACCGTTAACTGGACAACAAACTCATTTACCTCTACCAAACGAATCCACGCTCGGCGATACGGCTTCTATTCGTACCATCGAATCGTTGAGATTTTTATTTTTTATTTTTTTTACACCAATTTTTAACGATCAAACTTCACGAAATGTATTACACGAATATGGGGGTACGTATAGAGATTTCTGTACAAGGGTAAAAAATTTGAAGTTTTTTTTTTTTTTTTTTTTCGTTTAATTTAATCTTGTAGGCACAAATGTCGAAGGAAAATGAAAGGGCAATGTATAGAGAATGAAGGTATTCGTATATTTATGTCCAATATGATCTTGGTACGTGAACTGAAACAAAGAGACGAGAATTTCCCCATTGAAAATAAGTTGAGCAGCATCGTCGTATCTTGAGTTTTCCAGTCTGCCCCGTCTGTCTGTCAGTTTGATACAAATTACGTTTCTACATTTGAGAGACACGGGATTCTTGCAACCGTAGGCAGTGGTAGTAGCGAATCAAGACGGTGACGACCTACCTACCTGACTACCACCCTCAATTTTCTTCGAAATTGCGAGCTTTGTTCGCACGAGAATTACTCACGGTTTTGTTACACTGCGGGGGAATATATACGCGAGCAGAGTTTTCAATTTATCGAAGAAACTTAAATTTCAGAAAAATATATAAAAATTAGTCTCTAATGTACGTACATACATACACATGCACATATACTTATATACACACTGAATATCGAACCGAAGCCAGCGCACGCGAAGACGATTTGTTCGTCTTAGCGGCGTCTTAGCGTCGTCCTGGTGCTCAGCGTGTAACGACCTCGCTAGGTTGCTTTATCACGTGCCGAGTATTCCCTGTACCTCGAGAAGTTTGGTCTTGAAAAAGAAGAAAATCACCCGTAGCATCGTTCTACTAAAGCGTTTGAACCCCCTCTCGCCTTTAGTTTCCTCAGAAAATTGTTCTGACGTCATTTGAAAGCGCACCGGTTCGCGTCCCTGGAATTTCCCCAGTTTCCTTGTATTCTAATTTATCTAATGACACTTGTACTCGAGAGAATTTCACACCCCAATTCCAGTCCCTCATTATTTACATCAATATTATAATTATTATTATTATTATTATTATTATCATCGTACGTACCTACCTGCCTGTATACAGCCAAAGTTTCTCGACTTTTAATTGTTCATCGAGTTATCGTTTCGGATTTTGTCTTGCGAGGTCAGCTTTGGCTTTGATGTTACCAAGTGATTCGTTGGTTGTTGAAAATGCCGTTTTAAACGTGACGACACCTTAACAATTGATTTTCTTCTTATAAGCACGCTCAAGCACGCGGCCACGATCTTTAAATTTCACTTTCGCTAGGCCTTTGAAGTAACCTACCTAGTTGGGATCCTTTTCCTTTGTAAAACAAATTAGCTTTGGAATACGTAAGTACCAACCCTCCCCATTACGAAGCACGAGTGGCCCGTATCCGATATAATTAACATTTTCAGGTTACCTTTGCCTCAATTTTCTTACTCGACATTGTTCAACAGCGTAAAAGTACTCTCAGGACATTTCACATCGTGAAAATAGACTTCACGTTACTGGAGCACCGCGAAACTGACGATTCTTTGTGTAGATTTTTTCTTCGAGGACAGCTACAGCTCTTCACCGAGGCGTTGGACGAAAACACTATATACAGGAAATATTCAATCAAAGAGAAATCCGTTATATCCTCGTAAGTTATCAATTGCTTACGCCGCTATGGACCCTGTCCCTGCGGTGAATCAGGCGTAAAAAATTTTTCGGGAGGACCACCCTAAAACAATACCCAACCCTCGAGACAAGAGCCACCAACTCCGGCATAATGAGGGTGGCCTCCTTCTCTTTCCTCTTCTCCGTTCCGACTCTCCTCGCGACCTTTCCCAGGGCTGAAACGAAGAGAAGAGGAGGGAAGAAAAAAGGAAAGGAAAAATATCGGAAAGGGAAGAGCTCGGATTCTCGTACGAAGAGGTTGACGAGGGTCCCACAAGGCGTTGTCCACGCCGCGCCGGGTGGGATGTGTACAGAGAGTCTGTCCCGCCTTCATCTCGCGTGTGAATGATACAGGTTTATTGTATGATTCTTGTATAGGTTTACATCTACCACCCACCAAGGGTTCTTCCTCGTATCCTATATTCGCAGCTCCCCCCCCCCCCCCCACTCCGCCCCTCGTCCCGGTTAACCGTTAGCAAATATTGTCCTTTGCCAAAGTGTTATCTGCTGCAACGCGGATTATTTCATAGCAGATCATCCCCGGAAAGCTACACACCACTGCAGTATATTTACATTTCCCCAGCTTTCGCTCTTGATATACCAGCTATCTATAGCCACGTATTCACGTAACATACATGTACATACATACCTACCTACCTACCTGGGTAATAAACATCGGATCGATAAGCTCACAATCATATGTAGCAGCTATACTGCAGGACGTCAAGTGAGTGATCAATATGGGAGAGTAAAACGAATGTGAACATTTCTGGATGTGTGTTACATATACATGGACATTGTACGTGTACGTATAGCTATATGTTCATATACCCAGTTTGCATGTAAGTATGAAATATGTTGATAATAATACACTTTGTTTGCGTACATATGTTGAAGGGAGCGAGTTATCCTGTAAGGTTATCGACGTACGGCAGGAAATTGCTGTTTTTTAATATAGATAGAACTTTGAGCGAAAAACAAAACAAACAAAAAAAAAAAAAAAAACAAACGCTGCTATACGCGCTTTTGCCCCGAGTGAGAAAAATTTTTCTCTCTGTTTTTCCACGAGAGTACATATCATTTTCTGACTTGCAAAACGGATTATGTGTACACGACGCGGCGACGCTATACGCCCACTCACTTAATCAGAGTATAATAATAATGAAAAAGTAAAATTACAAGGAAGGAAACGAACCTCCGTTGCTCATCTATTTCGGGAGCATTTTCTGATTTCTAATTCCTCTTATAAGGTGGTCGGAATGGAATGTGCTAAAATACATCGACAACCAGCCTTGAATTTCGCTAAATTAACGATGGACATCAGTAGCGATATATTGCTATCATTATCCCACCATTAAACCAATCAATTAGTACTTCCAACCCGAGTAAGCTAGTCTATCGATTATAGAGAAAATCTTATTTCTCTCATTCTGAAAGTGCCAAGATGGTAAAATGGACAAATTTTTACCTTCTCGTGATAAATATGAAGATAATTCAAACACAGAGACTGCCGTGGAAGACCATTTTCCTTCATGAAATTCGGGCAGAAAGTTACCCGGTACAATTTAAAGAGTGATTCTTTTCAATCACTCTTCTTTTCAATCAATGTCAATTCGGACAGCGAGTCTGAAAATACGTTAAATTTCCTATCCGAGATTATGCGTTCATTGCATGTATAATAGTAAGCAGTTGCGCAATTTGAGACTGACTTTGGGTACCAATTTCTACTTTGAGAGGATTAAGCTCGAAGTAATTACACTCTACATAAGTTATTTACCCGTTTCTGAGCGGGCATGAACTACCAAGAGGAAAATTATGTTTCCATGGTCGATGGGCCAATATAATCCGAGAGGAGGTATATTCACCCAGAAACATTTATATACCTAGAATAAATATATAAGAGGTATATCTATGTTATATATACCGGTCTCGCTCCGTTTCGGATGGATCACGATCCCATGCCTGTAGTTCGGTGTAGAGAGTTCGATAAAAGAAGGAAGCAGGAGCTGCAACTCACAGGCATATAGGTATATAGGTATCGTATAGAGTTACATTTTATTGCCGGTTAATAAATCGATGTGCAGTAAAGTGAAACGAGATAGCCTGCCTGCAGGCTCTCCACATGCGTTCAATCATACAGCTGGCTGCCCCGGACGCGTCATTCTTCGTGTTTATTGTTATTATCATTTATACGCGGAGGAACGTGATCTGCGTTTCTATGTCAACCAGAATCTTGAACGACTATACGTTAGGGGTAGGCAGGTGGGTAGGTTATACCAGTCCTATCAATTCTTTAATACTTATCAAGACAGATCACCCAGTAGGCCGATAATAAACAGGCAAAACCCACCGAAACCAACACATTTTTCTTACATCACGAGAGGTGATGAAAGTGGAAAAAAAAAACGAACATGTTTCTGAGAGATAGTATATTTATATGCATCGGCCAATCCTACGTCGCATTGGTCCTTACAGTCCTATTGAAAAAAGCTTCCAGAGCTCTCGACAGTCAAAGATACAAACCTATTGTGAATATTATGATCAAAGAGTTGCTCTCCAACAATGAGATGCGAATAAAGTTGATCTGAGGACGACGACGAGCCGAGAAACGGTTGTATCAGAGTTTTGAACCATTGTTGTTACCCACGCCGAAGCTGAGTTCTCATTGTCGTCAGCGAATCGTCGCTTTATAGGCAGGCCAAAGTATTGCCCTAGCTGCTGCCGCTGTATATAACCGAAGTTAAAGAAGGTGATGGAGAGAAGTGGTTGGGAGGGGTTGAGGTTGGGGTTCGAGTTGGAGTTGGAGCTGGAGCTGGAGTTGGGGTTGGGGTCGGGGTTCGAGTTGGGTCCACAGGCACCACAACGGGATCTCTACTGTGCCCATTAAGCGTATTGTTTCCCCTCGAAGCTATCTTACCTTTGCGATGAAACCTTATATCCCCAGCGCAGATAAGATCAGCATTTATTTAACCGGTGCTCTCGCCGGGGTGGTTTTAAATATTCCAAGATACTTTTTTTTTGGCCATTTTTTTTCCGTTTTTTTTCTTCTAACTCTCCCGGATTGTCGGGGGGAATTATCGAACGGTCCACTGGCCCTATTGCAGGAGTCAGCGACAGAGAAACAGTACCTAGGCTGGCTTTCGTATTGAGTCGAGCTGGCGAAGCGCCACTTTGAAAATGTCCCTCACCGCAATTTTAGGAGCGGGACACACCGTTTCAAACTCAGGGAGCCTGCGGTGGCTTCCGCTCGACTTGTGGTTACAAAAGTTCAAAGAGCGCCCAATTCTCACTCTGACAGTTTATCGACTTCCCGTATTATTACGCAACGAGGCGTTCATCTAACCCCTCGGCAGATCCTGGGGCGAAAAAAGAAAGAAAGAAAAAAATTCTCAGTTCAAACCAACCCGGGCCCATTTCGACCCTTAGACAGCAAAACTTTTTGACTCCAATGGCTTGGATTGAAATTAAGGAAACAAACAGAAGAGAAATACACTCGCCACGATCTCTCGAGCTTTTTCTAGTTTAACAAATTTTGTCAGATGGCCAATTTCATCAAAGGATCTCACAGTATTCTTTTGCTTGAAGAAACGTCAGGGTAGTTGTCAGGTCTTGAACGGTCAATATCGGCACTTTCATGCGCGTAAAAATGGTCTTTTCTTGAGTCATTGCAAAGTGCGTTTAATCAGCTTCAAAATGAGCCTCGAAAGAGTTTTCTACTTTAAGCTGTCCAGGAGATAACGCCTTTGAAAGGGTCGCGCACGCGCGGCTTTTGACTGAACGATAAAAACTTCGAAGCTTGATGGTTGTAGAACAGTTTGACTTAGGGGGTTGAAACCTCATGAAAATCGTTTTTCTCTGGATGGACAATAACCAGAAAAAATTACAAACGAGAGTAGAAAATCCGAAGGGCAATTTGAGCTGCTCGATGCGCAACATCTTGCATAATGTAAGGGATGAAGAAGTCGGAGTCGACTAGGACAGACGTTTTTTTGCAATTTCGACTACGTCTCAAAGTTGGCGGGAAGTTGTGTACCTACTTCGTTCCAGTGCGGCAGATGACAGCCGCTTCCCGAAACTGGGATGAGAAAAATAGGGAAATTTTTCAAGGAAGAAGAACTAAAATAGGCAAGGCGGATGCCTCGCTGGGACATTCCTGCTGACGCAGCGCCTTGACAAAGTTTCGATCGGAATTTTAAAACACTTTCAAAGTGTCGCAGTAGACGCCGGAGACGAATGTAAAAGTTCTTTGTAAAATTGAAAGGTGATAAATAATTGATACACACACGATTCTCATTCGATTCAAGAATCTCCCCTACGACTATTTATGTCAAACACTTTTTATTCTACACATTTTATCGATAATACTTAAATGGCGCGTTCAGATTTACAACGGCAGTTACCGTTCGATATGAAACTTCTGTGACAAACAAATGGCTGAAATGTTTGTCACCATCCACTCGCGTTAGTCCACCGAGATATAATCATTATCACGATGACCCACTTGTGAACAAATATTTCAAGTTATCACGCCCAGGGTAGCCTTACAGTTTGCGAATTGGTGTTCGTAGGGACAGGCTGAAGCTTTCGCGATGCAAGAATGCTTGCCCACCACGATGCTGACAATTTAGCGATCCTGGTCCTATCAGGGTCCGCAAAGTCGACTTTGGTGATTCCGAATTTTTGCCTAAGGAATGGAAAATGGATCATATTAAAAAAAAAACTAATTCAGAACAAACTGGATGTAACGTTACATTTTGTTGTACAGAAAATTTACTTACGTGTAACCAGCATACCACTCGAAATTGTCAACGATACTCCAAATGGTAAAGCCCTCGACATTGCAGCCGTCTCGTTTAACGGCGATTAGTAATTCTCTTACGAGATTATAATAATAGTTGATTCGATCGTAATCTTCCATTTCACCGTAGTCCGGATATCCGTTTTCCATGACCCATACGGGTGGGTTGTTGTAGTCGTCTCGAATCTTACGAAGCACATGGCCAAATCCTGGAGGATACACCTACGACAATTATACTCAATTTGAGCTCTGGATTGGATTCATATACTTATCGGAATGATCCGTCAAAACTTTGAGCATTTTAATTATTACATAAAACCAAAAAGCATTCGCCAACGGCCAGCTCGAGTCAACAGTTTTTATCAAACCGTCGTCACTGTTGTATATTCCCGACTCTTCGTCGGGGTCAAGCGAAACGAGCCTTGATGTGTAATGGTTGAAACCAAAATAATCGTGAGTTCCGCTGCAGAATAAAAGTAAAACCATTTGACATTCGTTAGACATTGAGAATCTGCAGATATGTATGTATGTTACATGGTTTGAAACTGACTTTATGATAGCTATCCATTCGTCTGAAAATTCGGGAAGACGTGATCTTGGATAACCTTGGGCCGCGCTGACCATTGCTATCCTAGTCTTCATGATCTCCGGATAATCTCCACGGTAGATCGGATGCATCATCCATCCGGTGGTAAATTGAAATGCGGTTTCCGCCGACACCGTGTCACTGGAGTTTGCTGGTAGGAATCCTTTGATTGGAATTACAATGCTGAGTTGACCTTGCTGGGTTTCACGGAACTCTTTATCGTACATACGATACGTTTTGGCATGAGCCTTTAGAACGTTGTGTCCGCACAGGTAGCCTCCAATGCCAGGAATAACTTTGCCTAGAAAACGATGTAGGTACTGGACTTAAAACACACTTTTCTTTAATTGGTAATTTAGCATCTTTCGTTTTTGGTTCATTAACAATCATCATAATCGAAGTTAAGATCTTCCCAAACCTGGAGCAAGATATACGTCTTCGTAACCAGAAAGGCAAAAGGAATCTGGCTCGTTAATGGTTATCCATCTCTTGACATCATCTCCAAGTGCTTCGAATACGACCCTAGCGTAAGCCACGAACCAGTCTACGATCAGTTCGTTCGTCCAACCGCCCATGTCTTCGATTACTTGCGGGTGATCCCAGTGATACAAAGTCACTATGGGCTCGATGCCATTCGCCACTAACTCCGCAGTCAAGTTTTTGTAATATTGCAGCCCATCCTCGCTAATCACGTTCGTGAAGCCGGTAGGAAGAACTCGTGACCAGCTTATAGAGAACCGATAAAAATCCAACTGAAAATGAAAGAGACGTTCAGAGACGCGTGTCTAATTGGTATTTACCAGCTCGTAAACTCACTCCAAGGGTTTTAATGTACTGCACGTCTTCTTGGTACTTGTAATAAGAATTGCAAGCAACATCTGCATTGGTACCATCTTGTATCATCTCGGGTTTGTTGTGAACCCACCAGTCCCAGACGTTTTCTCCCTTGTCTGGAATAATTCCGATAAGTCACTGAGGTTCATTGAAAATATTATTCGCGTAATTGGCATTTAAGACGAGTTGTTACCGCTAACATTCCAAGCTCCTTCAATTTGATACGAGGAACTAGCAGTTCCAATACGAAATCCCTTTGGAAAAGTGAGGCTTACGACATCGCAGCAGGATATTCTTTGAGAATTTTTAAATATGATTCAGTAAATATTCGTTCTGCATTTTATGAAAACGTTTTTTAAATATTATACTCACGATGTGAAGACCGTGCAGGTGATCGCTGCGATCAAGTAGCGCGTCATTGCAAGACTGACGCTTCTATACTGTTCACGGCACCTTTTATTTCCGTCAATTGACTTCAAACGATGAACAACACATTTTTTATTAATCAAATTGTAAACTTAGATCTATCGCTACCATGACAACTGTGTTTTCGGGATAAGATTGAGTTAAGTGCGCTGTAATGACCAGCAAAGATTCGAATCTTGCAAGGTGTACTGATTATCACTAACCGTAAACACACTTCGGTTTTTTAGTTGAAGTTCATTCAGGTCGATGAGAATCGTTTTATCTAATCAATTGTGTATAAATATATTACCGAATCGATTGTGAAGTAATAACTACGTTTGGAAGTAATAAATACGTTACTCAATATGTAATCCAATATATGTGCAGGGAAGGTGCAACAAAAGGAAGTAGGAAGTTGAGACTTCGCTAATTCTAAGTGAACCAATCTACAAGATAATCTCATTTCCAGTTGTGCATTCGTGAACTCTAAGTCAAGCGCAGGGAAAATGGTGACGTAATTAAGTTTATCGTGAAATTTAAAGGTGATAAATAATTGATGCGAGGATTTCGTACAATCGGGGAGAATGTCTTACTGTGTTGATGATTTTTGGTTTTACATGTTTGATTGATGATAACTACTCCAATAAATGACGTATATAACATACATAACAATAAATAAGTTCAGAAGTCATGCTTTTCCGGCATAAAATATCACCTAAGAATGGTTTTCAATCTAATCGAGTGGGTGTCTTGTTCTTTCAGATGAAATTTACGTGATCCGATTTGTATGTCAGCAAAATTCTTACCTACCTACTGTGAAATCTAGCAATAGTCAAGAGGCCATTCAAAAAAAAAAAAAAAAGGAAAGAAAAAAAGGAGGGGGTTGCTTTAAGAGCGTTCTGGATATGCGGAGCACGTCAAATGCTCGATATAAGGTCGCTCGAGTCACTAGAAAGATGTAGGACGAATCCGGGAGGGTCCGTGGACGTGGGGAGCAGTGACAGAGGGCCATGGCTTTCGAGAAAAGAGCGAGGGTCTAGGCCACAGGGTTTTCCTGTGGCAGTCATTTATATATTGGCCACTTTGTTTCTGCCACGTCGTCTTTTTAACCTCTCGCATCGTACGTGTCGACTTCGTTTCGTATACACTTCTAGACCACATCTAGCACATATTATCTTTCAAAAACATGGCATAAGCAATTCCTGATAAAAAACAAAAAGAGAAGAAAGTTGAAATATTCAAATTCAAATTATCCACCCGATTGGCTAATCTTCGATAGTTTATCCCTGAATTATCTTCGAATATAATCTCGAAGTCAATAAGTATGTATCTTAAAAGGAGCAAAACTGATGAAAATTTCCTGGTCCGTTTTGGGATTAGCTACATTCTTTCTTCTTCGCAAAGGGAAAACGTCGGTTGAGGATAAGGGGAAAAAAATTATATCAAACGTAGTCGGATGTATTTTCGCTGCCTGAAGGGTCCAGTTTTTTCACCAAAATCCGTTCCCTCCGTATCTCGTTGTGAAACGAATTGAATGTATTTCAATTCGCCCGAAGATACATGCCCTTTGTTTCAAACAGATACAATACCGTCTTGTCCAGCCCGTGCCTTCTGCACCCTACATCATCCCTCGAGCCGTCACGGACACTGCGACGAATGATCGGACAAAATACCAGCCCCTCGTGTTCATGAAATAACACATTCAATATGCAAACTCAGCGAGGAGTAATTATATCGTGAATTTTTTATCTCTTAGAATTTTTCTGCGCTTTGAGATCGATTTTTTTTCTACTTTCGTTGATCGCAGTGATTAAACCGTGCAAAGGAGCTTCGCCATCGATGTCAGATACGTTTATGAGCCGGGTAGGAGAACGGTGGCACAGCAACAAGCTCGGATGAATGCCTACGGCGTGTATCCGCATTTAAATCTGCCATAGTTTGAATTTGCGCGGTCTCGGTACTCGCTTACGCATTCCGCATTCGTTCGCATTTAAATGCCTCGAATAACGACGAGACCGTGGCTGGAGAGTGCGCCGGTGTTGTATAGGGGTTAGAGAAAGGTTTTTATTCGATACGCGTTGGTGAGGTTATTTGAATTTCCTGTTTTTCTCTTTTTTCTTTTCCTTTTTGCTTCTTTTTTCTACACTTTTTGTTAGTAACTTTTATCACTATGTTTCCAATTACCGCAGCAGCCCAGCTTTACCCCTTTTATTTTATTTTTTTATCCTGATACACGGAATCCGCAGCACACCGAACTACCAATCAGTTTTCATACCGCACAGATTTTTAGTTTTAATTGCCGCGTATAATACCACCGGCAGTTCAATCGTTTGACAGATTTTTTAAACAAATTCATCGTTTCGTAAATTGCGAGATCTGAAATTTCTCAATAACGATCATCGGGACGTGTCCGAATCATATTTAACCATCTAAATCCCCTTTCCACGTAGCAAATGTACTGCAAATTGCAATAACTATATATCATACAAGAAAAAAGAACATCAATTACAATGTGATCATTTTTCTTCCTTAGTTTCACCTGAATTTTACATGTGTTACAATTTTTTTTTTTTGTTGAGCTTTAAACGGCTTGTCCAGCTTCAGCATTGCTAACTAAAACGGAGTGGTCTACGTTAGAGGAGATTAGCGTCGGCCGCCATTAACGGCGTCGCGACGTTACGTTGGTAGCAGTGAAAATCCGATACAAGGGATCAGAGACCGCTTGGGTTCATAGTCAGACCTCAGCCTTGCGATATCAAGTTGCTTGAACCTGGAGCCAGTTTGCCGGAAGGGCGGTTCATTGATTGGTGGCATAGTGCCAAATTACCTTTTAAATCATCCAATTGCACGAGAGCCGTATTGGCTATATAGTTACAAAATCTTTTCCTTCGCGTTGTAAAACAACGAAAGAATATTTCGAGACTGACGGTCGCACCCAGAAACGCGCGAAACCCTCCCGTGGTCAGCAACGTTTTCGGACCGATTTTATTCGCTGGCTAATCCAACGAATTAGTAGCTCGTTTGGTAATAACTCGTTATCGTCAGGGACGAGAATTATCTCGGATTTCCAACGCGAGCTTTATATATACCTACCATAACGTTAAATAACCCATACGGTATGATGATATCAATAATCGGAACTCTAATAACAGACAATTGCACCAGGATTTGCACAAGATTAGTCACATTTGGTTGAACCAAACGTTGCATATAATAACCCACGTACCCCAGATAACGCACATGCTGATTTTTCACCCGAATTCAAGATTCGAAAAACAGTCAATATTCCTCAAATCTATGGGATAACAATTTCTGTATATTTTAAGTTAAAATAGGTTTGATTGATTGACGAAGAATATTTGCATTTTGTTGTAAACGAAGGGCAGAACGTACCTGGGCAAAGGGGGTATGAAATATCTATGATATTGATGTTTTGCCATGATCAAGCCGCTCCGCAACAAGGGGCTGAGCGTGTAATAACTCTTGTGAAGATTTCTATCGAGTGGCTCTACATAGCCTGCGTAATATCGATTGTAGTGGTATCAGGACGATGGTTCGTTCGTCCTTTCTAGGTGTACAGACCGTAGCATCGCATGGCTTGAAAATCGACCTACATCATATATCCGACACGGACAAACCATATTTTCCGATACACAATCTGTGAAAGAAATAAGGTTGATCCGAAGATATATGACGGCACTCCAGTTATATAAGCGGTAATAATTCATGGTATTATCAGAGGCTGATGCGTGGCAGGATAGAACGAGGTGCGTGAGCTGGCGAGATGACCAATGGGCAGGGTTTTTTAGGTGTCTGGTTGAATGCGTGTTTCCCAGTGTGTTTCCGTGTCCTGGGGGTCACTGTATGGACGATTTGGTCAAGCCCGCGTTATGGCTGAACGTTGTAGGATAACCACGGTCTCGTTTTGGCGCGAGCCGCTATTGTGGGTCTCACTTAAGCTTTGTAAGCCCGCGTGTCGCGTTATAGAGAGCCTATGTGTGCTTTGAGGTCGTAGTCCAGAGAATGGCCGAGCCATTTTTGTCCTCCACTTTCTGCAGCGGTTCAACGTTTTTCTCCACTACCGTTTTGGATCGTTCTCGCCGCTATATGTCGTATGAAGAATCATAAAAGAGGAACGAGAAAAATAAATAGCAGGGTCAGACGTAACGAGAAAAATAAATAGTAGGGTCAAAGGTAACGAGAAAACTGTACCTTCATCTGTCATAAAACACAACGGTTTTATTATACCTACACCTACACCTATTCTGCATTTCTTATATCATCCCAAATATTTTCAAGTCATCAGTTTATCATAAATTTCATCAAAAACGAGCTTTAATTTTTTTCTCACGTGTTTGAACTGAAAATAAAAATTGTCCAATTACTTGAGACCCAAAGGGCCGAGAGCGCGGTGAGTGGAAATGAATAGATATATAAAAAGCTGTAGTAACGATGTCTGCAATTTATGAACGAGACTTCAGAGCTGCTCTGAGGTAGGAGGTAGGTAGGTATTAGCGGTGAACGTGGCTTCGTCACGCACTAACCTCGACGCGTCAATGCACAATAGGATTAACCCTTCGTTAGCGATGTGGTTAAACCGAACCCCATGTGGCAGGGTAGAGCGGTGCGAACGAACGAAGGAACGAACGAGCGAACGAACGAATGCGCGAAACGTCCCAATTATAATTATCTCATTAACGATCATATGCCGGGTCCGGAAATACACACGATACACTGATTCATATACATGAGCGAGTTTCATATCTGAACCTGTAATATGGACACGCTGCAGACTTCGAAGCCTGGCATTGAATACAGGGCGTGAAAGTGGCCGAAGTAGTTGAATTTGATCAATTTGTACGTGTACCGTGACGCGAAACAAGATGCGCCGAATCAAATCGGTATAATGTAGCTGTACAGCTTGTTGCGCGTGGTTAGGTATACACTACCTACGGAAACATGCGAGGGGATTGTGGTATTAAAAGGTTTACGAGAAAGGAGAATTTAATTTTTCTTTAAACAACGCCGAGCTTTCATTCCTTTGAGCTCGGCCTTCTCAAGAATGTCTTTGCAGCAGACCCCCGCAGGCCTTTAAGAATGCTTTTGAGACAGACAATACAATTTATAGGTCATACTGCAGCTACTGCAGACGTCTTCAAGATCATTTCATTCCCACAAAGAGTACAGTTCATAAGCTTCGACAACGATTTGACAAAAACAAAAAAAATAAATAAATGAACTCAAAATTTCTTGGCAGCGTTTTGATCGTTATTTGTGAATGGATTTTTGAATCCCCAAACACTAGTCACGCATACTTTAAAGAAAGAACGACAAATTCTGACTAAAGTACCAAAGATGCAACTGAACTAGGAGTCTGGGAGGGTTGAAGCTTTGCTGCCGCAGGTGAACTAATCGCAAGGGTAATCTCATTGCCAGCTGTGGATCCGCGGACTCCGAAGAAGGGCGGAGGGAAAGGGTGGCGAAGGCGGCATCTCTGCGTGGGTCGATGATTAATAGCCAGTGCGCTTACAAACCCCATCTACCTCTCACCCTCTTACCCTCTCGTCGGCGTATCCCCGCACCCTCTTAACCCAGGGCATACTACGACCTTATATAACCCACCACGGTCGAGTAGGGCCAGCAGGGTTTCTCTCCGTCGTTGCTGGCTGCTCGATTGTTATTTAATTTGTTTGAGATTAATATTGGTGCACGATAGCTTACTTTGCTTAGGATCCACCGATTTAGGGGCCGCCCTGATTTATCGTTGGCCGATGATTCTACCCTTGTTTAAGCGACTCGGCTGCTCAAGCTATGGTATATAGCCGGAGAGAGAACTGGGCAAGCAGCTGAGTGATAAATCAGAAAAAAACAAAAAAACAAAAAAAAATTACAAGTCCGCGTAAACTTTTCCCCGTCGGTTTTATACGCCGAGGGCCAATCCCGGTCGGGTAAAAATTGAAAATTTTATACTGTACCACGACGGGTCAACGTCGAATTAATCAAATTTAATAGACCTTTTTGCCCGCAATATAACCGCATATATAGAAAAACACCGAAAATATGAAATTCGCTTTACTGCCCCACGGCGAAAGTTTTTAATTAATTACCGTACACGCGAGGTTGATCCGGGAAGATATAAAAACAAAAAAGCAAGGTTGGATAACGGAATTTTCGAACTTTATCATACTGTGAAGATCGTTAGATCGGTAGATTCTTGATGTCGAAGAAATTTGCCTATCTACATACCCATGATATTTTTTTGTTATTGTTTCTGCGAGATTAATTGCTCTCTTCTGTTCTCCACAGTGTGCAAGTGATTTCAAGAATTGAGGTATATCCGATATACTCTCGTTATCTAAATTCCGCAGGATTGTTAAAGGGAGCTCTTTTCACCCTACAGGTAATTCCGGCGTTAATTATCAACCGGATCACACCCTAACGAGCAACCCTGAAAGTGGAATATAGGGTAAAACGTGAGAACCGTTGAAGTTACAGTATTATGTGTTCCATTTTCGAAGGGTCATAGCACGGCGAAGGGATCGAGGATTCGGTTGGCCGTTAGTACCACTTTCTTATGCCCGAGGAAACTAGCTCTTAAATATTCACATAAACCGACATACACGTAGGAGGATTCACTTTTTTTTTATGATCAGTCCAAAGTAGTTTTAGAAATACTCCGGGAAAGCTTGAAAGTCTTTTCTACTGTGTCATGTAATATATGCTCAAAGAAAGGCAAGCCACTAGAGTCACTACTACCCGATCTTTAAAGATAGGAAGTGGTTCCTTCCTTCAGACGTATATTTCTACGAGGAGGTAGTATTCCTTTGAGAACGATGCTCGTACAGAGTAAAGATAAACCAAACTGGTTCGATTTAACGACATCATCTGCTGCCACCGAGACCCGTTTTCTAGTTTCTTGGATAAAACTTCTATTTCGCATTGGATGTAGGAGTGAAGCCAGGATTTTTCTTGAATAAGTGACGGCGTCTTATTTTTAATTTTTTTCTTCAATGGAGTTAATTTATGTGAATCTCAAATATGAATGATGAAATATATATATTTTTTTTATTGCTTTTTCACTGCGATGAGTCTGTAATGCAGGAGATACTGTTAACAATGAAATTAGCGTTGGTGAAGATTTTCTTGCAAAGGCGCATTTTGCCCCCCCGCCTAGCTGCCGACGACGAGATAAGTTTTTGTAAGAATTCAATCAACGAGATTCCCCAAGAGTTGTAACATTTTATAGGTCAGGTTAGGGCTGACAGTTCGCCTTTAGACATTGTTGTTCGCTAACAAAGGGTTCCAAAATGAAGAAGAAGAAAAAAAAAATTTTTTTTTTCTACAAAAAAATATAAAGTAAAGAATGAATAAGAAGAAAAAGAAATAAAAAATCACGAGAGGAGTCAACTCTTTACATCTACTTAGCTCCAAGCCATCACAATCCCTTACCTCGTCAACAGCTGAATATACCACCTCGTAACAAAAAAAGGTCCTAAAACCCTCAGAAATGAACGGGGTACGAAATTAAATGATTAAACGACGTCGAGGTTGAACTTCAGCGACATTGCCAAGGCGAGTTTGTCAATTAATGTCGTTTAGCTTTGAAAGAAAAATATTCCTCGGATTTAACCGAGCAGACCATTCACGGCTACGTCACTTCATTTCATTTCAGAGAGGAGGCAAGGCTCGTAGATACCTACATACACGTAGATATATGTACAGGGTGTCCCAAAACTAAATGTCCAAAATGGACTGAATGTCCAAAATGAAAGGTGTCCTAGAGGAGATCGAACTGAGTAAATTTTCCCGAAGAACATGGGGTCTGCGAAGTCGCGTTCGCGAGATATCACAAGTTAAAAAAAAGTAGCGCTTTGCGCCGCCGCGACGCGGCGCAAAGCGCTACTTTTTTTTAACTTGTGATATCTCGCGAACGCGACTTCGCAGACCCCATGTTCTTCGGGAAAATTTACTCAGTTCGATCTCCTCTAGGACACCTTTCATTTTGGACATTTAGTTCTGGGACACCCTGTAGATAAAAATATACATCCCAAAGTCTGTGCGTGGATTTCACCCCGACGAACAAATATAGAGTCGTCTCGTATTCTGTGCGATGTCCTTCTGCTCCTTTCCCGTTATATTTACCTATACTTCTCAGGTATTTAAGTACGTGTCTATATACTGCCAAGCGTATAGGATACGTACAATACGTGTGTAGTTTCCGTAGCCACGGTATAACCTACTCTTGTTTATTCAAATCCTTTACGCTTCCGAAGCACCGCCCGAGTGTGATTACATTTGAACACCGAGTTGTGTTTGAAATGTGTCTTGAATCTTCGCGCACTGATTCCCTCCCCACGGATTTCACGTATTCTTTTCATTTTTCATCAAATTCATTAAAACACAGATCGAAGTATGAGGTCCAAAATCTTTGGCAAAAGATTTCTTTTATCACTGATAACGAGGAGTAGGTATTTTATAACATACTAATCACACGCCATATGTTATTAAAATAAAGTCGGATAATAATCAACGTCTAATGATCAGTCGTTATCAGGGTTGAGTCAGAATTCACTGGGGAGTGCCGTATAATTTTGGCTATCCGCAGGATATATCGTGAGATATATCACATTCGGCTTTTGAGAAAATTTTGAATCGTGGACCTCGGTGCAATATTCGGAGCTAATTGCCAATGCCAATCAGACGTACTATAGCTTTTCAATTTTTATCCAGATAGTCTGGTAACGTGAACGGATTGACGTTTCGTTACGAGGTATGTCAGTCCGAGTGTAGATACGCGTAAATTATGTGAGACATGTAAGGTGGCTGTACCGGTGATTGGCACTGAACCGCTAATCGACAAATGCATATTACATGTTACACATACGTAATTCAGTGTCAATCACTGGGACATTAACTTTAGACCTTCGACAGAGGGATGTAATCCTTGGCACCTGGAACTGTGCCCAAATGATCCGGATCGTTGCCATACCCGAGGGACAACATCGTGTACTTTTACTTCTCACAGGAGTCTATAAAAATAAGGATTCTATACGTCGATGATATTTTACGTGGATTTTACGTCCACGACTGTCGCCTCGTCATGTTCGTTTTCTCATTTATTTGATCGTTCGTTCGTTCGTCCAGAATTCAAATGTTATCTTGTAACTTTGGGACGTTCATCCAGCGTGACCGGAAGTTCCCCGGGACACGTGCCGGTAAATCACAAAGAGAAATTCAGTGAGCAGAGTTTCGGGCGAGGAAAAGTCCGGCTTTGATGTCGTCAAATGGTCAAACGGTAGCTGACCACGACCAGGGAATATCTTATCTTTGCTTATACATCTCTAAGTTTTCTCTCTTTCTTTATTTTTACCGAAAGTTTACGTGTATGCGTACATATATACACATATATGTATTGCGAGTATAGGTTCACCGGGTCATTTTCATCTCATGAATATATATTCATAGCCTAAATGTTTTTTTCGTCAGCGGTAGCTGTAGGATAGGTAAATAACGTGTTATACTTTTTATCCGGGATAGAAAAAAAAAAAACATCGTTCAACATCTGACCCCCGAACTTGTTATCCAACTAAATTTTCTTCTCGTATATTGATTATTCGAAGTACGTACCAATATCGGTCCGCACATCTGCGTTATCGTTTATCTTTCCGGGAATCTAACGATAGCATACCTATACAGACTTCGTCGGTGTTACAGATCGATGACAGATAAACAGAGCAAATATATATACATTCGATCATTACCTCCCGTATACAAGGTCAGTAAAAACTGATATAATGTGATTAGGAAAGGCCAGAGCTGGATTGATCCTGTTTCAAAAACCAGATTAAAAGCGAATCCATCTTTCCTTGCTTCTACCTATATCCTGGTGTGACTGATGAAGAGAAAGCGTTGGGTTTTTGCCCTAATCTTCGATAAAAGAACACTGGTTTAATAAGTAGGTTATTTGATGTATATGGGGGGATACGTTTTCGGCAATTGTCGCATAGAGTGGATGGTGACAACTCTGGATTTCAACCTTTTGCGATTTCAAGATGAAAAAAAAATTAACGAATTACAATCTTTTTGCTTACAGATTAAACTATCTCACTTCGGGGTTGACGCCGATGTGGTTTCACGCTACAAACGTCGCTCTTCATGCTGCAGCGTGCGTTTTAGTGACAAAAGTTAGCCTAGCTGTTGCCTCTTTACGACCTGGGTTTGCGGCACTAACTGGCCTCCTTTTCGCAGCACATCCGATCCACACGGAAGCGGTAAGTTGATTAAGAAATTGTCGAGTAGATTATAGGGAAAAGTCCGTTGCTGAAGGATCAAAGTCAGATCAAAGCAGGAGCTTGAGCCTTGAAGATGTTCGTAAATGAAGCTCTCCGTGTGAGACGATATAAGCTGTGATATGCAAGCGATTGAGTACCACCTCTTCTCTTTTGGCTTTCTGCATTTTCCCCGCTTCGCTTTGGTTTTGATCTCCAACTTCTCTTACCCGAGGTCCGCGAATGCGTAGGAAAGCGTCGAAACATTTCGGTATAATTTACATACGTATACGTGATTTTTACATAATCCTACTGTCATCCTCTTCTCTGAGGGTAGGTATACGGAAACGAACGGGGAAAATCTCATCCCACGTTACGGCGCTGTAATAAATCCCCCTGAAATCGCGCTTCGCGATTCAATTTCGAAAAAAAGGTAATTGTTTCGCGTCCAAAATCCGTCGCTCCATTACCTGAGCTGTCTTGGCTCCCTCGTATAGCACAGCTTATTGGTAAGGTGGTGTAAGGGAAAAACCATTTAAACCCCGCGTGTTTCTTTCGAATGAAAATTTATAAAATAATATCATGTCTCGTGGTGGGTATATGTTATATCATGATACACTACATATATACTATAACATATACCTAATAACGAAAGCTACGGAAGCGGGGGACGAAAAGTAGAAAGAAATTGTAAAATTTATGAAAGTATATAACTAAAAGCCGGAGTTTGTAGACTGGGACGAATTACGTGGCACAGAAAAGATAATGGATTTCATCTGCATCCCATTTCAAAGCCGATTATTATAATATGATATTCGTTGGATGTGGTACTGCAGATAGATTCCAAGTTTGAGTATAAAGTCGCATAGCAATTCGCGTATTCAAGTGGATAATAACAAATTGATACAGATTTGGATTCAAGTATGTCTTAATATAGTTGTAATAATTTTCCCATCGTTTTTTATCACGAAACTTTCAAGATCTTGTTAATTTTATTAAATTTTTAACTTTGGCTCCACTAATTAGGGGAGATTAGAACGAAATAAAATATCGGTTTTCTCTCGAGCTTGATGGTCTAGTACAGGGTTTAATTTATATACAAGTTAGGCGGATTTTATACGTACCTACGTCAAAGTACATTCTCATTATTATTCATAAACAGTAACTACCTTTGACTATATCTGTATATAGATATAAATTGCCAAAAAACAGCCTTTATGTCTTAGGGATTTGTTGCGGAAAATCTCCTCAATCATTTAGCCTCCGGACTCCAACTCCTAATTATGAACATTACAATTCTTGACAACCGAATTCACAAAGTGTTTTTATTAATTATAATACGGAGTCTTCAGACTCCGTATCTTTCCCTTATCAACAACTCCCTGAAGACGAATCAAGATATTCACCGATACATCAATTAAAAAAAATTTTATCATCAACAACGCACGCGATTATCGACGTATCATCCAAAACCTTTGATCGATTATTATATACGTTACCGTCAAGCTACGATAGGGGTATTAATTTCGATCGCGATAAATTGGCGAATGCATAAGCTGCACCGCGCGAGTATCTTGATAATGACTTGAATTGCAAGTAGTGCACCGGAAGTTTACTCGCTATAATAATCAACATGCAGAGCTGTATAAGGATAAGAGAGGGACTCGATGGCGTTACCAAAATGCCGTATCTGTTATTTCAGTGAATTTCTCGAGGCCCGGATTGAACCAGGTATAATATATACCTACATAGCTAGACACAATGCGTGCGCGCGATTATACGGGATTATAACGCCCACACGTATGTAGCTACACATAGGTGAGCTCGGTGCTTGACGTTGAAACCGCGACAAGCGGCCTTCTGCTTTCGCAAGGGCTGAATGTACGCGATACCGGCCTCTGCCTCTCCGTGCTTCGAACAGCCCCTGGCTAGCCTTCGGGATATATACCCGCAGATATATACTTACTTTGCGAAACCCGACAATGGAGAAAGGAGACCATGATTGAGTTTGCGGGGCGGTACATGTGGCGAGAGAATCCTGGGAGATACGTAACATCTGTGAGAGATATACCCCCTATACATTACCCAGGCAGTGTTAAATTAATCTTGGAGTTACACCTGCCTCTTATCAGACGTCTACCGTGCTTTTAAGTCTTATCGAAGAAACTTTATAATAAACGGTTTTCTCAACCCTTTTTAACGGATATAGGTGCGGGTGGTAACTCCGACAATTCACTTCACTAATTGATTATGGAGAGTTGAATGTCAGGATGCTGCAGTGGTAAGGGCCTCGGCGAGAACGAGAAGGGCAACAATTCCCGAAACGCGTTGTGTATGCCGCGGTTCTCTATCATAGAGAAATGCGATGGATATGTGGCACGTAGATCGCGTGGGGTAGTAACTGGATTCGCAAGGCGTGACTAGCCGACTGGTACACCACTATAATAGACTGTGAACGGAATTCTCGAGTATTTGCTACTGTGCGGTATAATCGCGTGCCAATTCAACCTGCTTGACGTATACCTACCTATGTGTGTCGAGGTATTTACTACCCGTGAAATCTTGGCAGGCAAATTACGAGTTTCTTGGGCTTGAGAGTGAATCGGAATCCCTGAGGTGTCATTATTCGGTAGGTTCGTTTAATTTGGATTCGCGGTTTAATTTCCGGAAGAAATTGAATCCTAGTTTTCCACGATCTTTTTTGTAATCGTCGGTTTTTACGAACAATAAATTCCGAATGTATGCAGAGTTTAGTTTTTGGTTGAAAAAGAAAAAGAAAAGAAAAAATCGTAGGTGATTTTGAGTCGTTTTTATCGCTCGTCAAAGTCGTGTTGGTGAGAATAAGCGAGGAAGTTTAGTTTCTAGGGTAAAGTTTAACGGAAAAGAGTTTACGAAACACACAACTCGAGCTATGGGGTACAAGTTTTGATTTCGGAGATTATATACGATTCTCCTTTAACTTTCTGCCCCGCAGAGTCAAGACGTGGAATAATTTCTGATTGATGGTCGAAGAACCAGAAGAAAGAAAATCTCACGAGGTCGTCCGCCGAACGAATAGACATTTCTGTTTTACTTTCCGTTCCTTTTCTTTCCGTTCCTTTCCGTTCCTTTCCTTTCCTCTTCTTTCCTTTCGTTTCGCTTCACTTCTCGCAGAATGCGAAGCCGAGATAAGGACCCAGGGAGAAAGGATTCCGATTTCTTCCAGGCCAATTTCTACCGAGTCCGGAAGATTCGACCCACGAATTCTAAGTAAAATACTAAAATCCTGTCGAGAATCCTGCGATTTTTCATTGACGAAACTCATTACGTACGTTGTAGCTACGTACGTGCCTATCTTTTTCAAAGTTTAATCGTGTTCTGAATCAAAGTTTGTTTGAGCAACCTCCTTTTTTACCTGAGTACCTATGTTTTTTTTTTTTTTATTCATTCAAATTTTCTTTTTCAACCATTATACTGTATGACAAAATGGGAGACAGGGCGATGGGACGCGTGCAAAATGAATGGTGGTGGAATTTTTTTGCTCCCGCTCCGGCTCATATCTACCTACCCGTAATTACGATGAGAATAAAACAAAAAAAAAAAAGCGAGAAAAAAGACGGCTATGAAAAAGAGAAACGAGCAAGATTAAAAACTTTAAAACCACGAGTACGTATATCCTTATATACGCGGATATAGATGATGCAGTGGAGAATTAAGGGGGTTATATAGTGTTAAAATAAAGAAAATATCCATTTTTCGTTGTAATTATAAAAGCGGAAAAATCTTCTAACCGAAGAGATTTTTAAATAAAATATGTTAAAGTGTTTTTTCATGAATCTTGAATGATGGTATCTAATTTTACTCCAAAATGAAGAAAATATCTGCTTGGCTCGACGTATGGGATTTTTCGAAAAAGTTCATTTCACGATACATGGTTTCCTTGAATCTTGTAGAAATTTGACTATTAAATATAGTAAAACCCCCCTCAATCAAGGAAATGATTATTTTCGAAAAAAAACTTTAAAAAAATTCTCGTCTAAAACCCGCGTTATTATATCTCGAGCTGAAAATTATTTCCGACTTTTCAATTTTCCCATTCTTCTATTCTCACTCACAATGTCAGCTGTACTTTGTAAAGCAGGCCCTAGTCGAGTGTAAGCACATTGTTCCCGGTCTGAGATATCTTGCCGAGGGCGTTCCAGTGCAATATTGGCGTGTAAACACTTGAGTTTTTCGATAACAACGCTCCACTCTTCTTCTTTGAGTTATAAGGCTCTATTTCTTCCTTACTATCCGTTCTTCCTTAGTCGCCTTGGTCCACATCTATTGACTCGGTTATTGACAGATTTAAAGGTCTTCCATCCACATTCAAGCCTCGAAAGTATAAGGCGTCTGAGTTTATTTTATGAAACTGTAATAACGAGTATATCATCCCGATTTGGCACAGGCATTATATTCGCGGATCAGGATTATGGGATAAGACATCGATTTTTCAGGTGTGTTCCGATTGATTCTGGATCCATAAATCCCGTTTCGGTATCACATCGAATTTCCTAGGGGACTGAAGAACGACGAGAGAAAAAAAAAATAAAAAATAGGCAGTGTCATTTACGATCGCACCATAGCATATAGCCAGTAATTTCGATCAGTCATAAGGATCAGACGACGTGATAACGGATTTTTCGGCGACGAGAAGACGTCGCGTCGCTGTCACTATACGGGATATATATTATACACGCGATTCTAAATCTTAGACAATCTAGCGTGCGAAAAAGCGAAATCAATCGGAAAATGTAATGACTTTCGCCGTATATTCGAATACCTTGGACCCGGGTTTGCGAGCAGTTTTACGATTATGGTGAGGGCGGTTTACACGTGCTTAAATCCTGATGCAATACCCAGTTCCGCACTGCCATCTCACTGCCTATACCTTATATGTATAGGTATGTATATACACCAACGAAAATCGGGGATAGAAGAGTAGAGGTGAGGTACTTTGGTACTTCTAGGGAAATATAGCAAACTGGAGAACCCGTAAGGCGCGGCATGGCGAGGTGAGGCGAGGCGAGGGACTGGATGGGATTATGATATGTGCTTCGTGGGAAATTGAAACGGAAAGCGAGGGGCGGATCATGAGACGATTCCGTCCCCCCGATAAGTTAAATTGGGAACGAACTTCGCCCATACCTTTGGGCCCCCGGACAAACACACGTGTATTTACCACATCCACAATTTATATACGTGATGATTCCGCGTATATGTCTGCCTATAGAGAGCTGGGCAATTCAGTATATATCACACTTCTGATCGGTTCAGTATCGAGTAAAGAAATCCACTGACGAATGAAAAATAAATAAACTTTATCAATTTTGAACGGAATTAGAACCAACCCCGGAGAGTCTGAAGAACAGAGTGTCAAATTTATTTTTGACGAAGAGTATTGCTGTACGACTAGTTTAATCCATGAGACAGATTGATGGGATCGAAACAAATGAATTTTTTTACCGAAATTGTATGAGGGCTTTAATTTTTTCTTTTTTTTTTTTTAGTCTTTATTGTGGAATACATATGTACAATTCTGAATTCCTCCATGTATGGGCTTAAGCTGCACGATGTCACGCGTCCATCGCGTTACATCGAAACAAAGGATTGCTTTTTTACACCCCCCCAATGGGGGCGAATGTGTCGTACTGAAAAATGATTTTTGCATGTCTTTTAGTACAGTAGATACATACGTATAGATACATACACTTGTGCAGTAGGTATATGTTCATTTTTATTTATATTTTTCCTCTTTTGCATTGTATCCTTTCATTCGAAAAAAAAAAAAAAAAAAACTAAAAGAAGGGAGAAAAAAAAAAAAAATGTATTACGACGTCACGTGACAAATAGTTTCCTTTCAATTTTCGTACCCGAAAGCGAGCAGCACCGATGGTTCCTATACGTCACAAACTCTTTTGAAACTTCTGCTTCATTCACCCATCTCCATCGTACAAAGTTTTTAAGAAGTTACCCAGCCCAGTGTGTGTGTTGCGAATATGTTCAAAATCCATTTCCTTGTACATTGTACATACCTACCTACAGTTACCGGCATTAAAAGGAACGAAGGTTTCATCCGGTTTTTCCGAAAGATAAAATACGTAAGGAAGTGAAAGCAAACGACAGTGGAAGAGAAAAAGAAAAAAAAAAAAAAAAAATGAGATCGTGTTCTCCAGCGCGGAAAATGTATGAGGCTGAAACAAAATACGTGTTCCGTGTAGATTTTACATAAAGGAATCAATGGCTTGAATCTTTATCATCGTAAGACCAACGTCTAACGGTTGACGTTCGTCGGAAAATTTTTAGAATGATGTTGGCTAAAAAGTGAGGGTTGAAAATGTCGCGGAAGAAAAAAACGAGAAAGTAAGGGAGGAGGAGATAAAGAAAGAAGAAAGAAAAAAAGAATGAAAAGGTGTAAAGGAATTTTACTAGCGTTACGCGTCGGCATTCCTGAGAAGTCATTTGGAAAATCACTGCGCCACAAAATTCGCGGTCTAAAGTATAGGATTCGCTCGTTTGCGCACGCACGCACGCACGCATTTCAACCAAAGTGGAGGTCACGCAGTTTTCACCCCTCAAAAATCGATCACAGATTTAATGGCAACTACATATAGGTACGTGTATATGGACGTGCTAACCGGTTGTACAAACGTTCCTTACCTCCTGCAGGTAGGCAGGTAGGTGGGTACTTAAAGAAACACACAATGTCAAGCACGCAGCGATATATACCTGCCTGCAATAATTGTAAAACGACTAGAAACTTGTTTACGAGGTATAAGTTGTTGTACCCAGCTACATATGTATTCGAGTAAACGCCCACGCGATATCCACTTTATTTATTACACGCTAGGTAATCCCGTACCCGGTAATCACACCCCGTGAGCATCGATCTGTTAAACTGTTTAAATAAGTAAAAGCTCAAGTGGTCTAAATTTTCGACTCTCAAATTCGAAGGAGTTATAAATTTTTTTACGAAGAACTAGACAGTTCGTTACCAAATGCCTTCTCGATTTCTACATCGTTTTTCACCCTTCGTTGCTGCTTACGAGCCAACACGGGTATAAGGTAGATATACCGTTGATAAAATTTCGGTTTCGAAGGGTTGCGATGGCCGACTACCTTCTCGAAACGGAAAAAAATCTTAACTTGAGCTGATGCGCTTCAAACGATCTAGAAAATGTATATTCTTCTTTCCTTCTCCTCCCCGTATACCCATGTAGCTAAAAAGAGATGCAAAAACAGAATCGTTACCGTGAAATGAAATAAAAAAAAGGAGTTGAAAAACTGTAAGGTAAATGGGTAGATATAACGTATGGAAGAAAAAGTCAGAGTATTAAGAAGCTATAGTTTGAAATTTTACTGCTGATTTGATCGATGCAGGTTTACATCTTTGGTAAAATACTATAAGCTTTAGATATATGTATGTGGGTACCTTCGTCGACGTTATTTCTGTGAGATAGTTAAAAATTCAGGTCGAGTTTATCCACGGTCTGAAAATCACCGGGCAACCGAGACTCGGATGGGGTAATGGGCAGTAAGAACCTTGGGGAGGTTTACCGTTAATAAAATTAAACAGAATATAGGAAAAAGGCCGTCCGAATCAAAGAGGGATAAAATCGTCGGAATAAATCTTGAAATAAAATTTTTACGATGTTTATTTTTTTTTTCCTCCTTTTTCTTCTTTCGTTTTACCTTATTTTTTATATTTTTTTTTTTTTTCTCTTCTTTATGTTGGTTTTTCGCGAGGTAAGATTAAGTAAGCTTCTGCAGGGTAGGGTTGGCCTGGTCGCGCAGGAACGGACCGGGGTGGGGTTTAGCTGGTTAACGAGAAACGGCGGGCTACCTTTTTTATTACTTTTATTGTCATTAAATATTAATTTCTCTTCTGGCTCGAGCTGCAGGGGAAAAGAGACGAAGAAATGAACGAGAGTAGAAAGAGGAGAGTAACGGGCGACGGTATAAGGTCCGGCGTAGACAGAGTCGGAGTTAACAGTGCGAATTTAAAGTGATTTATTTGTGATTTATGAACTGCGCTCCGAAAGTTCTGTGAGCTTTCACGCGAAAGAAGTCAGCTGCACTGGGCCAACTTTACTTCGGCTATAGTCCAGGGGATTGTTTTCAAGACGGAAACCGCTGGTTCGGCGGTTTCCATTCGAACCTTTCAAAAATTATCGCTGTTGCAAATTCTTCGGTGAGAAAAGAACCGAACTTCTTCTTCTTCTGCTTTTTCTTCTTTTTCTTCTTCTTCGCAGCCAACTACACTCTGAAGCTTTGGCTTTAAAATTTGAAGAAGCATTTCCAAATGGATTTTTTTTTTTCATCAAAAATCTATATCTTCCTTTAAGCTGCGTTTCAAGTGAACTTGATTCCACCACGTTACGGATCCCTTTTTGTCGGCACGAAACAACTGGAAGTCACTTTTGTTATACTCTCTTCATTTTTCCCATTCGCAATTGTACGTACTTGTTTTTCTTTCTCCCACTTGTAATTACGAGCTTATTCGAGGCTGTCGCTCACTCGCAACTAGTTCCCGGCCGTTTCCATCGCCTCTTCATCGCTTTTCCATTGCCTTGAAGCTCAGGCGTTATTACACACCACAAAGGCTGCTCGCCGCCGTTGAAAAGTTCGTTATCCTTTTCAAAAGTTGATTAAAGCCACTGCCGGCAGCCCTGAGACGTGGTGTTTTAAACTTTCCCGCTATCCTAGCGAACCTATGTACGTAACCAGGTATAGATATAACCAGAAACGCGATATAAGGTATAAGACGTATAGCGATGGTCGAGCGGGTAGAGGCAGAGATCTATTCGTCTCAAAAGTTCCAGCTATTCGCCTTTGAAATTTATTCACCGTAATAGATCAAAATTACCTACCGTCCAAAGAAGGGAACAACTTTTTTATCCTTTCATCAAACACTGGAGTGAATATTCTTTATTCAGGAGCTATAGAAAAGTTGGATATGGGTACAGGTATAGATATGATGCAAATTTACTTTTTACTTAATCTCATTGAAATTTGGTATTTTTTTTTTTGTTCTGCTTTTCAATTTTTCTATCCATTTATTCGACGAAAAATTATCCAAGGAAAACAGAGAAGAAAAAAATTATAGTTTGCCTATTACCGAAATTAATTGAAAGCGAATTTGATAGTCGATCAATTTGACCACGTTTTGTGCATTGTTACACGTGTCATAGTCGATCGATCACATAGTATGGTGTGTTTTTTTATACATACAAATTTTTTTTTTTCACGCTCCTCAATAATAGTCTATTGTTGTAAAAAAGCGTGTAGCTGATCCTGCATCAGCATAGAAACTAAAAAAAAAAAAAAAAACGCGTAGGATGAAAACGTTGAAATATCATTTTTGCGAAAGCACAACAACAGCGTACCCCGTGCAGCAGGATATATTCTGACGCTGCAAACTCACCGGGATTACAAATAATGGAAAGTTAATTGTTTTCTATGTTAAAAAACCAGGCGAATTTACGTAGAGCTAGATAAATTGATAAACTCACATTGCACCATACCTGCACCGGCATAAATGATCATCGAAGTATTCGGTTTACCCCGAAAATCTGTGGCAGTTAAAAATTTGTACAACGGAGCTTGGGTTATTATTGAATGAATCTGGTGGATGTTGAATGGTTCTTTATCGCTTCATCAGGTTAAAATAGCTGAGGTGGGGGTTATATTTGTCTAAAACGGAGCTCACTTAGCGCGGGCTTAATATCTGATCGTGGTTTTCCATCTTCCCTGAGGCACGTAAGAAGATAATCCCCTAACAGCATGCATACCGGCGTTCACCCTCATAGTCTCGAAATCTCCCTTAGAAGGAGAGAGATTCTTGGTGAAATTCCTACCCGTTCTCGTTCCCGTAAAATTTCCCTACCCTTTTCCCATGACTGTGCCCTAATACACCGCGCATTGGTCGATGGAGACTCTGATTACGCGATTCATATCGTCGACGATAGAACAGAACTTTCAACGGCAATGAGAGATCGGAAGAACCGCGGGCTGCCGCTTCCGCAGGAAAGGATCGCGCATATAACACACCCGACAAACTTGAATTTATATCACGATGAAAGGCCATGCTCGAGTGCCGGGTGCTCCCTTCTCAGTTGCTCGGCAGAGAGTTGCGAAAGAGGAGGAGGATGAGGATGAGGAAGAGGGAAACGTCGAGAGAGTATTTACGCCCGGTGACAAGCGCGGCTTGTAACGAATCCATTCATACCCAAGCATTTCGAGACTCTCCTCGTAGGTATATATATAACGACCAACTCCCCATCAACAGAGGAGCTTTTATGCAAGCCTTCGCACACACGCCTCTAACTTTAACACGACGAGTGAAACTTCCCTTCGTTTGTTCAAAGAGAACTTGAATTATTTATTTATTTTTTATTTACACAATCGTGGGTACATACGTCTTTGTACCTATAGATCACAGATCGATTTATCTTCGGTGGATCGGTTTTCGTTCAACTCTTTGCACCCCCACAGATCACATACCTCGAAAGAGAAAGTACCAAGCAAATTTCTCCGCTGAGATCTGATCAAGGTTTCTAATTCTTCACTGCGAAAAGTGTCACGAATCAGATATTTCATCGAGATAATAAAGTTGATATACTGAACGCCGGCAAATTGTTTCCATATCTTAATTAACACATAAATATATGCGTACGTATGCATGGAAGTGTGTGCTAATGTCTCGCCTTGACGACAATATAGTAGAATATTTAGCTAACGACGGAACCTTGGCTAATGTGAGAATTTCGCCTGCCTCGTTCCGCAGCTCGTATTACCGCAGAAATACCCTAGCGCCATGCTAACAGACGACATCACCGAATTATATACATCTGTAATATTCCTTAAACGAAGTCCGCGGACTAGATTGCAAAATTTTCCGAAAAAGGTTGGTCTGTGAAACGGAATAGCGGCGTTCGGGAATTAGTATAATCCGTCATCGTACTCGGCTTAGATATACGCATATTTTATTATCACACTTATGGTACGAACTCGCGTAAGCCTGAATCTAGTTTAACTGTTCTCAGAGCCGGATGGGGACGGAGGTCGTTTCCGGTAACGCGCGTCCAGGCGCTAAAAGGGTCCCACGCGGTCGCGGGGTGGATAGGGTTGCGAGGAAGGAAGGTAGACCGCGTTGTGCACCGAGGGGGTTGGAGCGGTATAACACGTACATGTAACACAGTTACGTTGTGTAACCGTAGCCGTGAGGAAGCAGCGCATTAGTCAACATAACTCACTTGCTATCACGGTAGCAGTATGTAAATGTTTGAGTTGTTACAACGCGGTGGGGTCTTCGCTCGCTCCTTCTCCTAGCCATAGTTCTCGTTCTCTTCATCCTCCGCTCAGCTACCCTTGCAGCAGGCCTTGCGAGCCCTTCCTTCCTTACAGATAACCATCTCACACCCCTGACGTCTCCCTCGACGTTGTGAGACTCGGGCTCTATAGTACTCAGACAGCGAGCCTACTTCCCGCGAGGCATCGTCGTAATCAGACGGTATCCTTGACGCGAGCTTACGCCACTCTGAGCTTGCACATAACTGCGGTTAACTCGCGTGAGATAGCTGTACAGAGTTATACGTACGTAACCGTCTCACGAGCTATTATTTTCCCCCCCTTTTTTTTTTTTTTATTTTTCGTCTTTTTTCGTTTTCATTTTTTTTTTCTCTTTTTCTTTTAACGAGGATGACACCTCAATCGGTTCGCCCGGCTGCCTGTGTCTGTAGACCTGTACATCCCCACGACAAACACAGAATGAAAAGATAGAATCATGTGCAGGACATGGTCGTTACATCAAATCCCAAATTTCTGACATACATATTTTTTCGACATCCTCGAGGCAGAGATTTGAACGATTCATGGAGTCTTGTTTGGTCGAGGTTAGCTCCAGATTCAGGAAGAAATCGATGCATTGGTTGTATTGAGTTCTGGCGGAATCACCTGAGCCACACCGTATTACTTTTAGATTTTTTCCCCGTTTCTTTCCCGTCGTGATTTCGTATAGAACGACTTTTACAAATATTTGCCAACTTTCCACCTTCTACGAAAGGTCATCTTCGAAAACTCCTGTTATTTCTTCAGAGACCATTTTATTCAAGAATTAAAGTTCAAATGTCGAACATGTATATCGTGACTCGAGTAATAAATGTGTGTTGAATTTTCTTATCCTGAAAAGATATGTACTCGCTGTGAAGAATAATTTCAATTCATGCGAGGTGAAATGGGTTGGGCGTAAAACGCTTTGCGGGGCAGGGAATAGTCGACGTGTGCAGTGTCGTTGAGCAAATAATCAGTTTGATTGTCCATATAAACTTCTTTGACGGGATGGTTCTCGGAGTCGACACGCGCCAAGTACAGGGCGAGTCTCTTAGTCCATCCCGAACAAATGGAGAAAGGCGTTTGATAGCTGACCAGAGTGGTCGTCGCGCTGTCCATTACCTCTAGTTGGACGTTTCATTAACGGATATTGCTCCGAAGAAGTATCCGGCTTGTTTCTCCGCAGGGACAAACCCTCCGTTCAAGACAATCGTCCTCCTTTCTGCACAGTACTACCGTTTTCAAGTATCCACGTATATAGGTACCTACCTACCTACCGTGGAATAAGAAAAGGAATAAGACATAAGGAAAAGAGAATACGGGGCTACTATCTCCTGGCCATTTTGTAAGAATCCGATTCATTCCTCGTTTTATTGTTTCAGAATGAAAACCCGGTGAGATTTAACCGCCTAAGGTTTACACGGATTTATTTTCAAACTCGGGGAGAACACCGTCGTCCTGCACGTAGCGTTGTCGGTAAGGCGGTATGAAACTCGAGGCAAATTGTGTCGTTTGTTCCTTTTCTTTTTCCCTTTCTTTTTTTTTTTTTTTTTTCTTTCAACACGTCATTTTTTCGTACGTATGTATATACATACGTACGTATACATACATATACATGTAGTTATACGGTGACGAGACAGCCAAGAGTATGCTTTCACCTCCACCTTACCTATTCCAAGGTAATTTCCATTCCGAGGACGGCTTATTACTTTTTTACAACTGAAGGGGATATTGTGGCTAAATTTCGTTTACGAGAAGGATTCACCGTCAGCAATGGGGCGAGAGCTAAATGCGCCCCAGCTTTCGTCTTTACGATCAAAATCCCGCCTCGAATGTACGACGGGCTCCTGCACAGTATTTCAACATCTTTTACTCCCAGACCACGGATTTCGAGTTATTCTTATACAACGGACGGCTATAGGGTAGTAAGTACACCGTCGCGGCCTCTCCTTTCCGCCGAGCTTTGTCCTCGTTTCAAACCAACTGATCACTCATTTTCAAAGTAATTCACGTCGTTCTAGTTTCTTTGAAATTTCGTACAACGGTAGCCAGCCCGCGGTTGTTTCTTGAGGCACTTTTACTACCGCTTACTGTCGTCTACCACCAAAGTCACCCGGTGCGGAACCATTGCGTCTAGTTTATAGCGCGCCGTGTACCCAACCAAGACCGCGGTCGGCCCGAACAAAGGGCAGTAAAACTTTGAGTAGAGAGTTTCGTAGGCTGCTGTGAAGAAGGTGAGCCGTAAGAGGCAAAGGTAACGGTGAAGGTGAAGGTGGAGAGCGCCACGAGGAAGGATCTTTGGGTCGAAGGTTGGGCAAGGGATATTTACGAAGTACCCTTCACGGCGAAGTATAAGTCGCAGTGTCGCGGAATGTGACCGACCCTGGTCGTCGGTACGCGTGAAATTCTAGACGCTTTGAACCCCGTGCGAGGGCTCGCTGCCCGTCCAATGAATAACTGCGGAATTTCTCGCAAAACTCTTTGTTCTTAATTACAATTATCACCATCTATATGCCCGGGACAAGGGGAGCAGCCAGGGTTAATTACGCCCGGTTCCGCACACATCCCCACGAGCCATAGATAAAAGCTTATACTGCATAGAACTTCGCATTTTCCAAGAGTTTCCGCGCTTGAATGAAGCGGCGAAAACTGTAGGTGTGAAAGCTCCGGTTGATTCGTGTTCCTTCCGCTTTTCAGCTAACGATAAGGACCACGACTTATCACGGACCGGGCAGACCTTTGGGGTTTACAATTTTGTCTGCAACGCTACATGCCTTGACGGTTTTTTGTCCAGAGCCGGAATTGGTGCGAGGAATCGAAGCCTTTGAGAAAAAAAAAAAAAAAATTCTCTTCAAAGTAAAACCGAACAAACGAAAAGCTCGCCGCTCCAATAGTTCTAATTTCTTTTTCTTTTCAAAGATGAAATAGAAGAAAGGAAGAAAAAAAAAAAAAAAAACTGTTTGAAAGTGATTAATTTTTTCCTACAGCTACAATATCTCCGAATTCGATCTATATTTGGCCATGAAATCGGCTGCCTTTAACCCCGATAGCTACCTGACTGTAGCTAATTAAACCACTTTCTTTGACCGAACTGAATCGTGGATACTGATAGCAAACGGTCGGGGCGAATCCCAACGGTCACGTTAGTGTATCAGGTCAGGATTTACGCGGACTACATCCTTTCGCATCCCTTAAGGATGCGGCCATTACCAAAGGGGATAGAAACGAAAATCCTGAACTCGACCTCGCCGCGGCAGTAGCTCGGTTATGTGTAAGCCTTTCCCTGGAGTCCTGGCGAAATCAAATACGAATGGATGTGTACTAGAAAATTATGTACACCTATACACACGGTGCGAAGTACCCAATCTACGCGTTTTAGTGTGAATGTAATTTCGGATTAGAAATTTGATATTTCTTATCAGTTATCACTACATTTGGAAACCCTAAAATATACCGTCTGTGCCTACGGATGTGTTGACGCAAATGTATGCGCGTGTACGATCGTAATATAGGTACATGTGTCGATGGAGGTTTCACGGTGTGATTTCCCGCCCTTCGGGATCTCATCTATACCCACCTGTACCCCCTTTTCGACCCTTTATCGCCGTGTCCTGCGCCAAACCCTGGGAAGCCAAGGGGACCGTAAAGGAAACATTCCGTGAACGACCTGTGGCAAGCGCCGGTTTAATTTAGCCTGAAGCAACGGGCCGCCGCACGCTGCTTGGCTGGTTGGTTGGTTGGCATAGGTTCGTGGGTAGGTAGGTACGTCGCGGGTTCTGCTCCCGCTCCTGCTCCTGCTCCTGCTCCTGCGACGGTAGGTCTCTTTTGCTCGCAATATACGCCGAATATACACACCGATACGGCAACGACATCGTAACCACGAAATGGCGGGCGGGTTAGCTAACCTCCCGCAGTCTCGTACCTCGACCCACACACCCTTTCCATTTCAAGTCAGTCCCTTCGGGGTGAGACCTAGCCCTACGACCCGGGTCGAGCGAGGCTATACTATTTAATATTATAGCAGGATTTGTTAAACCTACTCGGTTATATCTTCTATACATATTCTATTCTTGCTTATCTTGGTTAGGGCATCGTTCGAGCTTTTGAATTAGGTCACGTGGTACTAGGATTGCCCACCTGCCTCAACACTATCAAAACCCCTTCAGGGATACTCTTTAAGATCGGGATACTCTGTGGCAGAATTATTTTTCCACATTTATGTTTATTCAATGTTAGATCAGCCTTTCGCGAGGCTTGGACTTCGTAGAATATTCTCATCCTATTTATCTTCTATTCAGATGCACGTGGACTCAATCAACTGATTGCTACTTTTCCAACTCTTAAATCTAAAAAGATAACGACGGCAAAGCTACTTCTACTGCGAGAGAGCGTTCAAGGCTCTCTAAAAGAGCTTATCGTATGTGTCCATCTGTCAGTGGCCCCGCGAACTATACCGTGCTTCCGGATTACCGTAATGTTACAATATTTTTTCAGGGAATATCTGATAGTTGTGTCGATTTTTTGCTCCCGAAACAATCGAAAGCAGATGCGGAGAGCCAATCTGTGCATTGTGATAAAAAAAAAAAAAAAACTGTTAACGGTATGGCGATGATTTCTTGAATCGTTGTTAGGTACGGGCGTGTGCCTCAGGTCCAGTGGAGTACTCGGATAGTGCCAATATCTATCGAGGACAATGAAAAAAAAACACCTCGGACAGAAATAGGAGATAAAGGCATTCGCTGCCACGTATCCTGAAAGGCGTTTCTCGATCGTTCGACGAACTGTTTCCCGAAATGAAATCCGTTTGCGGAAAAGCGGAACGGATACTTTGTAGTTTGTCGAGGCACGAAATTATTTGAAACTCGTTGTCGTGTTGTAGGTAGGCTGTTCGTCGTGACGCTAATGGAACGAAGAATTTCATTTCATTTCATTTCGTTTCGTTTTATTTCATTTTATATTTCGTTTTATCTTATTCCGTTTCATTTTATTTTATTTCATTTCATTTTCCAAACTCTAACCATCCGTTGGTTTTCACCGCGACCAACCGCGACCTCCCCCAAAACCTTCACGAGAAAATGACCGGACCGTTAGTGTGCTACAAATTATTCGTATTTCGTGGTTCGCGGCCGAAGGGACAATGCCGTTTTCGCCCATCTCTCGATCCGTTATCGGATCAACGGGGGGAGCAAAAATTAGCTCGAGGGTCCGCCAAAAGGGATAAAGGGAAACCGATACACGGGTAGGTATGTATAGTTGATATCCATAACTGATACACCCGAAATACCTAGATTGGACATACCAGCGATACCTCATACGTTGTTTTAGTATTATGCTTCATCATACTATCGCGCTGTTTATTGTCCAAACGTCTATATCCTAAGCCTAAGCTCCAGCGACATGAACGCGATTTGGTAATCCAGAATCCAACCTCACCTAAGCGCACAGTCCATCAGGAATTTCCCACGTTTTATTCTATCTCCACGATTCTATCTTTCCCGGCAGGATTCGGACCTTCTGTTATATAAATCGCAGTAACGTATTGAATTTGCGAGGAATATCATGCAGATTACTTTCCGATGGATACAGCTGATATCATCGAACTAATCTCTGCCTTTCGTTTTATTTTATTTTACTCTCATTCATAATGCAGATTTTCTGTCGTCGTATAAATCTGTAATATTTTTTGACGTTACTTTGAAAAGTAACTTTCGTTCGCTTACATTCTGTATCATTTCCTTTTTCCCATTCAATCCATATCCGGTATTTGTCGATCGTAGAAACGATTCTCGGAAGAAGAAAGAAAAAAATAAATAAAAAGACAGAAAAAGGGTCGCGAGGTAAAACTGGCGACAGATGTCTTACTGTCGTTTCTCCGTTCTCTCACCGAGGCGGAATTTTATCGTGATTGTTTGTATACCGGACTCGTACACATAATCGAATTGTTAGTTGAACTCGTTGACTCCGTTGACTCTTGACCAACATTATTCTGCTTCGATCCGGTATGTAGGTCGGGAATTATTGCGATTGACGCACAAGTCTGAAACAGAGTCAACGTAATATGTGGGTAAATAAGTAGTTTTTATTTTCCATCTTGTCAGGAATACGTGATACAGTGATACGCAGTTTATACACCGAAGCTGTACATCAGGGAGGAGCCACGCAAACAATTATTTCGACAAGGGTGCGTTATCCTCCAGAGAGAAAGCCCTGGCTGTCACTCTTCGCCAGGTCGGAGACTACCGTAACCACAATTCCCATGCCTTCTCATCTATCTCCGACGTCCTGAGTCGTAAATATTCGTTCCGTTTTGGTAACGACGCGATTGTCTCGATCGACCGTCTGTGACATGTTTACCGCAGTTTCACTATACTATACGGTGTTTGTCTTATTGTTAAACATCCCTCTGCAATTTCCTTCTTTTTTCCCCCCGAAGCCGCGTTATCTTGTATGAGGCGATGATCTAGGTGTGAGAAAAATATTTATTTATTCATTCACTTATTACTTCAATCAGACCACTCCCGAAGATTAAAGTCCAATTAGCTGGCTGCTAATTATAAAAGCAGTGCTTAGGATGTGAAATAGAATGATGAGATGAGGTAGATCCGTAATGGTAATGCGGGGGAATCGTGTGAAATACGGTTTTGTAAGATTAATTCTCCTTTGAGGGTTTCGCGGGATGATGTGTGTGGTATATCGTATCTTTACCCTTTGACCGAGGGTTTTATTTGGAATATAATCACGCGACATATATATTTTTTTTTTTTTATCTTCTTTCTTTGCCGAGTTGAAAGCGAGACAGGGGCGTGAGCAGAAAGTGTGTGCAAATTAAACCGAGCTCTGTTTCTGCGAGATGTGAAAGAGGGGAATAAGAACCATCGTCACAGTCAAGAGTCAAACATCCTTGAACTCGATCTCGCGTTTCCCAAGCTTGATAATAAATTAATGTCACTGGCTATTTTGGAAATTGGATCCCGGCCGACGTTGCCTCTACGATAAATCTGGCCGCCTGGCCGGGAATTTATCAAAGAAGAGGCAGCAATCTCTGTTATCTTAAGTAGACACGGAAAGCACTTTCCCCCTAGCGAGCTCTGTTGCCTTTCCTATCCCCTCTCGCGACGCCTTCTTCTTTCTCTCCTGCGACCCCGTTGACGTTGACGGAGTGCGGCTGCTTGACCGCACTCGCGGCCACAACCCTCAAGACTCGTTCTACAGTTGAAGAAAATTCAGAAATCTCTTACCTCGCGCTCTCTCGCCTCTTCAAAGGCAGAAATACGCACAGTTTTCGTTTCACAGAGAAAAAGTGCAGAGGACAAAACAGAAAATGAGCAGTAAAAATTTGTTTCCCCCACAAGCATTTCATATCCCATAATATTTCCAAAAATTTCCGATAAACAGTAAGGGACAGAAACAATTTTGCAGTGGATACGGTTCGAATCTCCGTCGCACCCCACATGCTTTAGTGGTTCAGGGTTGCGCGGTCTTTTGGCAAGCTTCAGTTATCACTCACTCGAGGCCCGGCATCAATAATTCGGCAACCCCTTATCTTGTCGGCCACCTTGTTTGCCGACTGGTGGCATAGGGATCCGGCTCGCTGGGCTTTCCCGGGATTTCCTTCGAATAGGATCCAATTTCAATCTGTCGTTCCGTAATGCCAGACGTACGTGGCGTTATTTTAGGCTCTCGCACAAGCTTATACTGCTATTCACCGCCGCAATTCTCGAAATGAGATCTACGATTTATCGTCACCGAAACACCGCCGGGCGTCGTAGGTATTTAAGGTATTTGTATACCACCCAGGTGTATATTTATACGTGGATACATCAGCTGGATAAATTAATCAAAAATTCTCCAGATTTAGCACACCTGGCAGGCAGGTGAGTAGGTGGCTCATGGAGTGAGGGGGCAGTCTCTGCCGGCGAATACACGTTCAAAAACGGTCTTTGAGACATTTTTATTATATTTCACACGAAAATCTATTTTTGTATGGAGATTTATCTCAGACGCGTATCCTGCAGGAATGTATCTCAAGGGAATTGGAAACGGAGACCTCCTTTCAATTTATTCAACATTCTTACGGAATTCAGTCAGCTGCCTCGAATTCAGTGTCAAAAAAAAAATAAAAAAATAAAAATATTCCCGCAACGTGGATATGAAATTTTCGAGCAAGATCTGAGCATTTTTAATTGCAAGATAAAAAATTTGGGTATCTAATAAAAATACCTACCCCATAGAATCTTCAAACTGACTATAATTGAATACTCCAAATTCTAAAACGATCTACGCCTTTCTAATGATTCATTTTCTTTATCTTTTTTCAGGTGACTGGAATAGTGGGCAGAGCGGACGTCCTAGCCTGCATCTTCTTTCTCCTGTCATTTCTAGCCTATCATGGGTAAGTGAGTTTAAGATTTTCCAAAAATTTATCTTCAATAGTACAACAGACTGTCAGATATCTTGAAGGGATGAGCGAGCCTTGAGCAAAAAGTATCGTCAATATGAATCTATGTATATACCGTGCCTCCGGGCGTCGAACAAAGCGGATTTTTAAGTTTCGTCTACCTTGTCCCTGAATAAATATTATTTACCCAAAAATCGCCGGAGGCATAAGAATCGTCTGAATTTTTCATTTTTCATTTTTTTTTTTGTTCGATTTTATTTTCTTCTTTTCTCGATTCGTTAATAACGAGAATATTTTCTCCGTTAAAACGCCCCGGCCTACTTGACCTGATACTAAACCTTCCCGCATCCCCATAATCGTTCCAGATGATGACGATAATTATTGTCTACTTCCATATATACCGAGAAACCTATCTCGTTCAACCGTCGTATATTTAGAACGAAGCTAAATTGTCCATAAAACAGTCGCTTCTGTGCACAACTACCTACACTATATGTATGATATATATACAGGGTGTCCCGGAACTAAATGTACAAAATGAAAGGTGGCCTAGAGGAGGTCGAACTGAGTAAATTGTCCCGAAGAACATGAGGTCTGCGAAGTCGCGTTCGCGAGATATCACAAGTTAAAAAAAAAGTATCGCTTTGCGCCGCGTCGCGGCGGCGCAAAGCGCTACTTTTTTTTAACTTGTGATATCTCGCGATCGCGACTTCGCAGACCCCATGTTCTTCGGGGAAATTTACTCAGTTCGATCTCCTCTAGGACACCTTTCATTTTGGACATTTATTTTATTTTTTTCCGGGACACCCTGTGTATGGGTAGGTACACTATACTATGCTGAAAAGCTTCTGTGCCAATATAAGCTCTCGTATACTTTGCTGTATAGAATTTCAAGAGTAAAATTATGTAGCTAGACTCCTAGCTCTAGGCGTAAAAGCAACGTGAAATAGAGTGTAAATAAGGAAGTTTATGCATCAAAGCGAAGCGCATTAGCGATCTACAAATTAATGACTGTCCATTTTGCTGCCGGGCTGTTATTGACGAGTGAGAAAACTGTCGAGGCTTATCAAGCTTCAACAAGTGTCTACTTCCCTGGCTGCTGATATAATAGAGTGGAAAAAAAACGTGGAAAAATCTGGATTACGAAATGCATTTTTATTCAAGAATGTACGTATGGTTTACGATATCCCAGAAGGGTATAAGTCAAAGTCACGATAAATATCAGGGTAAAGTTGAAAGGCCGAAAGGTTCAGCGGGTAAAATCGTATTAATATTCTCAGTTACTTAGTTAATTTATCACACCAAACAGGCTTGTACCGTTGCTCGAAACTGCGGCTCATGCATACCAAACAATAAACCATAAATATCTTCCCGCTTTTGCCAACACTCTAGCACAGGGCTTGGGCGCGGAGGGCACACAACGTAAGCCCCGTTGGTAATTCATAATGTCGAGGCTATATTTTCGCATTTTACTGCCGGGAAACAATAGGGACTTAGGTGGGCGTCATACGTAAATACCTACGCTAACCGAGCGTACATAAAATCTGGAATCACTTGACGGTTGATAGTCCATGGTGGTCAGTGGCCCGGTGAAATGAGGGGGGGGAAAAACCCGATGGATCCGATCGTCGATAGTCAGATATATCCCTCGGGCTAATATTCGAAATTCTATACAGAACATGGGGATAAGGGGAAAAAATATTTACATACTGATATTGTGCAAAGCTGTGCGAAGGTATAGGTAGATATGTTGCAAAGCTGACTTAGGATTCTAGCCTCGAGAGAGAGGAATTTGATCTGTCATTTTGATTTCCGCTTTGTCTTGTATTGTTTTCGTATTCGTATTCGTATTCGGTTCGCGTCAGTCAGAACCAGACAATCGTAAGGTTACGGTAAGGGATGATGGATTCCGCGAGGGTTGGTATATATATATATATATATGTATATATATAATCCCTGGAACTTGGCTTTACCGCGTACATCATGGCGTCGCGACGCTTACCGCGACGCCGACACCTGCCTGCCCTCGAAACAACGGCCCATTCATTCTCATAAGTGCGAAGGCGGTGTGGAAATTATAAACTAAACTAATTTACCGGGAACCTGGTGGAGCAGGTGACTCGAGATTTACTAAAATGCCTCAGCCGCGTTTTATACGAAAACCTTCAGGGATTCCGGGAGCATTTCGTCTGCATTTTTCCATACCACTTGCCCTAATACAGAATAAATTTGAAAAAAAATTAAAAAAATTCATCAGTTGACCGTGAATTTTTTCGCTAATTAAAGGATCTCAGCATTGAACTATAAAGAAATGAAATTTTTCAGTGATTTTCGATTTTGCGTAGAGGACGGATGATATGACCACGTGATCAAGGATCTAGATAATCGTAAATAAGTAAATTTTTGGGTAAATAACTCGCGTTGCTCATCTCTGGTATATATATTCCAGTTAGGTACAAAGAGAATGAAATACTAGATAGACTCGTTGAATTTCCGGAAAGGAGGTACTGAATGTCTTTTGGCACCTTCCCACCTTTGAGGGGGAAGCACGATTCATCACTTGAAAGTACGACGGTTGACACACTTCTCTTTGCTCCTGCCATTACTCAGCGCTGAGAAGGAAGGAGCTGTTTTTCTCAACTTCCCTCATTTGCCTCAAACCCCTTAACCCTCCGTCGTCCACCATTCCAAGTCCCGGGTACCAGCGCCAGCCTTATCCACCCCCTATCCCACTCCCTTCTCTTTCCACCTTTAAGCTCTTACTTAGTCGTGAAAATATTCATGTGGCCTTTTTGGGAGACGTGGGGGTAGGGCCAAGGTTCGAGGCTCGAGGCTGCAGCGTCGAATAAAACGAGTGTGGTTAATATTCCAGTGTCATAGTGGGCTACGTATCCCATTTGTTTCTCTTCATCTCACACTGTATCTAACCCCCATGCGAGGGGTCCAAATCCGTACGGAAAGGGTCAATTTTTTTATTACTCAAGGAGTCAAGGCAGTGCCATTATTTTTATTTTTTATTTTTTTCATAAATTTACTAGAATTATTTTTCCCACGTGAGTTTTCGATACCTTGGTCCTGCCTACGTGCAGGACACGATATTATACCGTTAGTTTTCTCTTTCACTCAGAAATGGACTGTTGATCAGAAATCCGACTCCCAAAGGGGTGAAACAACGTCGTTTGCCAAAGTATCACATTCAATTCAAGGAGATCGAATAACGCAACCGTAACGTGCTCGTATCCCTCGAATATGTATATAGGTAGGTAGCCATGCGGATGTGTGTATATCGTGATGCTGGTCTTTGACAACCCCGCGTATACTCGATGAAACTAAGTAAACTAATTTAACGGAACGAAAAATTGTGGCTTTTAAGCGGGATCGCGTTCATTCACGTTTCATACAAAACCCAAAGTTTATACATATAATTCGGGCTCTATTTTGGTCAGAGATTACGGTCGCCGTTAGCTTTTGCAAAACCATTTGGCAAAGCCAAATTTCAACACCAGTCTTTACCGTCAGGTGTTACGTGGAAATACAATGCCAACAAGCACCCCATTCTATTACCACCGCATCACGGTAGCGAACCTCCACCTCAACCTCAACCTCCGTTCTCCATTCTCTATTCTCCATTCTCGTCGCCCACTCCGCGATGGTTTCCGACACCTAATTCCGTTGATACGAAACGGCAAGGTTCCTACTTCATACTCTCATAGCAACGATGTAATCAGATTTGATTGAGTTTCAGACCGCGAAATATGTGAGGGCGTCGTCGTGTCACCTTGAATTAAAACGGTTCAACACGTGTGCCCCATGATGAAACAGTGAATCTTCTTTGAGTCGAGTAAATTGCTCGGAGTTTATTCCGTGGATGAGGTATTTTACGATGGTTTCGTTGCAGGACTTGCAGGAATCAGAATAGATGATCCTGAAAGTATCGAGTTTATGGTTATAGTGAAGAGTCGAGAAGTGGGTACTGACAATAAGTCGAAGACTTGATGATATGGCGTGACGTCGCGATCCTATTCATCGTAAAAAAGTTTTTAGAAAAAAAAAAAAAAAAAACGGAAAGGAGAGCATACCCTGTCGTTGATACATAATATCGCGTTGCCTTCGGGCACTGGAAATTGATTACACTCCGTCACTTGGTCTTTGAGCTCGTTACTTTTAAATTGGGTCCTTTCAGCCACGTCGTGTCACCTTCTACCTTTTCCACGATCGTCCGTTCCCGTTACAGGCGACGAGGTGATAAATAGTAATTAGGTACAAGTGCGTAATGAGAGCTGTACCCATACATACATTATGTATATATATGTATATGTAAATGTCTGTGGGTATATGTATGTATGTACCTACAATTTAGTACTCGGTATCAAGTTGGCTTAATTAACAACTTTGCTGATTAGCGCAGGATAAGAAGTGGCCAAAGTGTGACAGAGAGAGAGAGAGGGGAAGAGAGAGAGAGAGAGAGAGAATCTTGACTCGCTCGAACGATTCTTAATGCGAATTTAATCAAAAATAGAAACTTTCCAGTGTCCCAACGGAAGTAAAGATTTTCAGATAAGTTAACGCCTCATAAATCTATGTCACCGTTTATTAAAGGTTACGCTCGGAGACTGAAGGACCAGCTGAACAATAATTATTCTTATTACTTTAGGTATATACCTTATATCTATACTTCAAGCTGAGAGACCTTCACCCTTTATAATTTCCCCCACCCCACCCCGCCCCGCCACGACCACCACGCTTGGGACCCGAAGCTACAAATTCGACCCTTGAAACGAACTTCCTGGAAAAGCTACATTCCCAAATTCCCCAAGGACGCAAGCGTGACAGGCCCGTTGGCTAACGTAGATTGATGTATACCCACATCCTCTCATTTACTAAATAGGTTACCTTAACGAAACTTACTCCCCTCCAAGCTGTATTTATTTCAGTCTTTATTCCCTCCACGTTAATTGCCTTTCCTCATGTATTACCTTATGTATAATACGCAATTCGGTTTAACAGCCTTCTCCTGCTTACCATCACCCACACCCACACCCACCCTTTACCCCATTGCCAAGGAAACGCAGCGTTTCATTATTTGATTAAATCGCGTAATACATGAACTTCAAAGAAGCTGGTAATTAATTGGTGACCTTGAAAGAAGTTACTGGAGTTACTGTATCGATTTGAATATCTGTTTAGTTTTCTCGTTGATGATATGCGTGGGTATATAAATTATTGGATACAACGTAAGGAATTTTTGGAAATTTGTAAATGTAGGTATCCCAGAGAAACTTGATGGCGTATTGAAGTTTATTGAAGAGAGTCGCTGTGAAGGATCAGACTGATATATACACAAGCCTAATTGGAAAGAAATTAGTAATACAAATTCTGCTGCGTGGGAGATCGCGTCGAGTAAAGGAAAGAGAGGCAGGGGGATACAAGAGAGGAAAATTACCTTCGATTACTTATTTACATTCAGGAAGAAGAAAATGAGATTGCCGCTGGTAATATACATGTATAAAAGATGGTAGGGTCATTTTTCGAGATTATTCGTACAGGCTTCTCTCACTGTAACACGAGAGCGTGGAAAAAAAAATACTTCCGAGCCTTTTTACGTGTCGCTCAAATAATGCGCTCCAAATCCCACGAGCTTTTAATTCTGGATTAGACTTTTCTCAACTGAGGAAATTTAGAGGATCACTCTAAACGGCGAAGAGAATAAGGAAAAAAAAAATAGAATAAACTCTGCCAACGATCGGTTGACTACCACCTAAAAATAGCAAACTACGAGCAGTAATTATAATCAGCGTATGAGGCATGCCTCGACCTGGTGTACCAGGGAAAACACTAAAGTATCGATAAAATAATTTTTACCCAGTTTTCCCGAAGAGAAGTAAACAAAAGGGGTTGAAGTGGCGTGTTAAAAGGTACCGGGAAAGACTTTTCATTTTTTTTCTAGCAGTACAAGGAGGTACTCGATCATTTGAATAACGTAGATAGAAAAAAATATGCGGTACACGTATAGCTACACGTGTATGAATGTGTAGCATATTAAATATCCCGAGGCTAGCATGTATATTGTATGTATGTATATGTACATACGTACGATGTAGGATCATGAGTAGGAAGATTTCAAAGCATGTTGTATATTACCATACATGATACAGCAGAGAGTTGGTTTAAAAATAAATGGAAATGCAAAGGTGAGAGTTAGGGGATAAGACGAGGAGGCTGATTCGCGGGGCGCGCTCGATATGTTTTGAATTTTTCAGTCGATGCACGAGCCCGAATTTTTTCGGTTCGTGAATATAAAATAACGTGAAGAAAAAAAAATCAATACCGGTAGAAACATCAACGCCCGTACATCCGTACCTACCTACCTACCTACGACGCCTCGCGTCGCCATAGTGCCATCGCCATGGTATCATAGATTTTAACTGTATAAAAATTCGCTCGCCAAAAACACGTATGAAATTCATCTAAATACGTCACGTCTTTACGGCCTATGGTATCCTGCAACTGTTACTCGGAATAACAGTTATTTTTATATTGTTAATCAATACGTTTCACGCCGTACAGGTAACCGCCTGTAATTTTCGGTACTCTGTGTATATACCTACCGGTGTCGAACCGTGTGCTTTTATACCAAAGCTATCGGTTTCCAGGTAGTTTAACATGCGATATTATTGCTCGAACGATACCTACACCCGTGAATATACATGCATGAAGGTATAATTGAAGGGAAAAACCGATGAGTAAAGCTTTCATCTTCACATTGTACACACAATCCATACCATTAAAACAACAATTCGCGAGCCTTTGAAATCGCACTGGTTACCGTATATGTATACATTTTATCTGCAATCTTCTCGGTTTTATTTATTTATTTATTTTTTTTTTTTCGAAATAACACCACCTATCTGAAATTTAATCAGATATTTTTTGATTTCAGTCAACAGACGGCCCACGTTTGGAGCAGCGTGGGACTTGGTGCTTTGTCAATGCTCGCCAAGGAGACGGGGGTTACTGTCCTTTTCCTGAACCTACTGTACGACCTTTGTCGATCTTGGCACTCGATTAAAAGGTGAGTTCGCAGGAATCTGAGCTTGTCGAAAATGAAAGAAGATTAGATTTTTTTTCTCTCTCGCAAAATTGATTTACTTCATGGCCTAAATACGTTAATCAATGATCGTATGAAAGGCTCGAAGTGAAATAAAGAAGCTTGCGGATGATGTAAATTGGACAGAAATTTTAAGCAGGATTCTAAAAGAGTTTGTATGTAAGATATAAAACGGAGTATAGATCCTTGACCTGTAAAGTGTCGGAGAAGTTGAACCGTAAATAACCTGCAGTACTTTGCGAAGTGTTTTTTTTTTTTTTCTTCTTTTTTTTTTGTCGTTTTTCTTATTCCTTTTTGCCTGCAACAAGAAGTCTTTGATTCAGGAGCAAAATAGTATTGTGGATGTGACAGCCGGCATGCCACTGTAGAAAAACGAGCCATTCGACTTCGGTGATATGCAAATCTGCTTAAGTCGTCCGTTGCATGTCGAGCACCTGTACGTTACTGCTTCCGCTAATAATATATATAATTATAATGCAGGTAGGTTAAGGGATGAATATAGTACACCGGCATCATTGAATTGACTTTTGCCGAGCCGCAGATTTTTTTTTTTCGCTCCGAATAAGAATTTGGAACGCAGGTTGAACTCCGAAAGAAGATATTGGAATTGTGTTAAAATTACAAGCACCAATGAACCGATAAAATTACCGCCATTTAGGCTACGAATCAAGATTAGGTATTCAATCTGAAATGTGATTTTATTTCCCAGTTTTATTTTCCCTTCTTTCTATCAGTCCGAAATTATTCAGTGAAATCATGCGCGTCCTCTGGTATAATTTCAAAACCCTGCAGAGCTTAATGATCATTGGCTATGAATTCGGTTAATTATGGCAGACGTTAAGTCAGTACCTGCTTCGTATTGACGCGCTAAACTTATGTACTAAAAAGCGACAGGTAGAACATAAAAAAAAAAATGAAGAAAATTGGATTGGATTATGGCTGGCGTTTTTAATTCGAAATATAAATTTTTATTTTCAGGTCTCTATTGGAAGCTCGGTGGAACGACGAGTCGAGGAATTTTTCACGACGAGCCGCTGCGCTTCTCGTTTCAGTGAGTAAAAGTTATATTATAGACAAACATTGATATAAGACTGAACGATGTGAATCTAAAAGACAAACAGAAAGCCAAAGGAAGCAAAAAAAAAAAAAAGAAATCAGCTCTACAACAACTTTCTCAAACTCATTTCTACAGTCGCTTGATATTTCCACTCAACTTGCGGAAAAAGGGTTAGTAGATCCAGCAATCGTGATCTCATGGGGTCACCGGACGGTATGATTCACGCCAAGAAAAAAAAAAAAAACAAAAAAAAAAACAGAAACTTTTTCGCATCTCAGAGATACCGGCTAACCGTACCCGCCTTGAGATGGGAAACTTTTTCTTGCTTATAGGGAGAAACAGATGCTCTTTGGTGGCGAGGCTTCTACAGTACGGTTTTTCTCCTCCTTTGTTTTCCCGGTCCGCGGATACTCCATAGAGACATTCGCGAATTATTATAAGTTACATTTTCGTCGTAGAAAATATCGGAACGAATGAATAGCTTTAATAACTGTGCGAAGTCTGAGGGATTTTAATTTCTCTATCCCAAAAATTGATCGAAATTCTGTTTTGTGATGGTATTTTTTTTTTTTGTTTTTTCTCCTCGAATTGAAACAGTTTTTGGTGATCATGTGGCCCCGAGCTGAGAATGTAGGTACGCGAGCCAGTGGTGTGTGCCTTAATTGAATCGGTTGGGTACACCTACCAACCTTTCGAGGGATTTTGCCGGAGGCTCGTGGTGGACTGAGTAACATGTACCAAAATACGGGTAGTAATAGGGCTGGTAATAACCGTAGAGTTATGACGGGGATATATGGGTGTATATAAAATTCTTCTTTTTTTTTTATAACAATATGATACCCGAGGGATCTGAACGGTAACGCACTGGCCGTGTTACTTCTGAAATTTCCTCTAATTTTGAACAGTCTCAAAAGGGTTTGGGGAACACAACACGTTCTTCTAATTAATCCTATATGACGATTCTTATATGTTTCTGCAGGATTCGAAACGGGACTTGTGCCTGTATAGTTTATGCGAATAAATAGGTAAACGAAATCAAATCTTAGCTAGGTTACAGCTGGGCTGTGACCCGTTGATATTACCTGCGCCTATATGCGTGCAGTGGATGAAAAACCGCGAGAATTACGAAATCACGAATATCGGGAGGCACGCGAGCCCCGAGTAGTTATACACGCGTTTCTTTAGCACCGTTTTAGCGTTGCTCAAGCACGAAGGACGTGATGTTGGTGTGGAGGTCGGGGTTTTTATTTATATTTTTAAAGCACGATATTAAAGCCGCATAAGGAACTCGTCCGGTAATTTATAACCTCCGAGGCTGAGGGTTTTACATAAACTTACGGTCAGCTGATTCCTGGAGATAATTTCTCGAAAGCAAAACAAAAAAAGAAAAAACCAGGAAGAAGAGAAAGAAGAAAAATAAAATACCGGAAGAATGGTTCCTTACCCGAAACGCATTAACGTATCGAAAAGTGTATTTCATCTTCTTTATTTTTTTTTCTTTCTTCTCGTTCTTGCCGCGGTATAATTCCGGCGGAGAATTTTCTTGAGAGGATATGTTCCACGGTTTTGGAACACTGCCATGATGTTCGAGGAAAGGGGGACGAAAGAGAGGATAAACAAGAAGTGCGAAAAGGACGAATATATATGGAGTAACTTGCGATCCTTAAATTTTCGGAAAAACAAATCGCCTCATTACCAAACGCGGTGCTAGACCAAAGCGAATTTATGTGTCGCCAGTGAATGGAACGCGGTGTTATAGTATAATTTTCAAAAACGTATGATCTCGATCCTTGTCTCATACAATACGGCGATAAGAATTGAATTGAATGCGATATTCAGCTCCGGAAAATTGACATCTATCTTCCGCGTCGTATGTATGTACATACAATATACATACAATCGTATATACACGCATATATCATCGTTCTATTGAAAATGTTCGATCATTTAGAATTTCGATTTCACATTCCAGGCTATTATACGGTTTCGTGTCGTGTTTGATGGAAGCTATAAAAATAACACGACGAATGAAAAAGCAAGGGATACAGTAAGAAAGAAAAAAAAAAAGAAGTAACAGAAGAAGTAAAAGAAAAAGAAAAATACAAAACCAACTTCGATGCGCGCATGCAACATCGAACGCATGCAGCGTTATTCAAACACAACAACTGAATCAAACCGAGTTGCGGTTTTCGTTGTGGTAAAATCCTCTTAACGTTCACAGTGTTTCCGAAGCCCTTTCACTGTCGCGAAATTCCGTTTCCATTGTTACTCTCTGTGAGCTTATAGACGAGGTACTTGCATTTTCTGCAATCAAGTTTTCTCTTCGTTTTTCTTTTTTGTGTTTTGACTCGCAAAAATTTGCTTTTTAAGACTACGTTATCTGAAGAAACTTGTTCAATTTTTAGCGCCTAGTTTTCCTCAAAACACATCGCAGATTGTGAGCTTTTTGGTCTAACAACCGTGGGCGTTTGGCCACCGGCGCTATATATCTGTCGTAGGGAAAAGCAAATTAAGGGAGCCTTGGTCATCGAGTTTACGGCGACAAATTAATTTAGACGGCTTCGCCCCTAAGCAGTGTTTATTGTTAACGTAGATTAAATTTCCCTCGCCTGTCCCTGGCCCTGGCCCTGGCCTTAAGGCCAGTTGAATGTGAAAGCGTAATTAGAGAGGGCACACGCGGCAGTTGGTGCAATTACCTGTGACTAGCGAATCGACACTTTTCCTAAAAAAATATATCGATATCGTTATACCTCGAAGTCTCACCATTATTCGCCATATCTAACTAAAAATCGGCGATCACTTTGTCGAATTATTTATTTATAATAAATTAGAGATTCGTTTGATTTGTACATACAGTTTGCCATTTGGCTGTTATCACATCGTATTCATTTTTCGCCACTTTAGAGGGTTAAATTCCTCGCCATGTATCGAACTGTCAGCAAGCCATTAAGCTTTCCTTTAAATTCACGAAAGCCCGTCTTCTAGTCGAGACGAATCTAATACAGGTATTAGCATCATTTGATATGCTTTTGTTACGTTTGTAAACCGATCCACATTAATTTCCATGACGTGGCGTCAATGATAGATTAATGGTTGCGATGTTGTGCATACATACATACATCGACTATAAGAAAACACAATTCATTCCACTCCGCCTTTTAGTTCTGATATCGAAACGACGAGAGTCTTTTTTACGATAAAATCGTGTCTGTAGTCACAGACGTGAACTAATTCGGATAAAAACGAGGAACAGATCCTGAGAGTGCTGTAAAACGTCCTTTTGAGCATTCAGTCTTTATTTTGTCGATGAAGAAAAATGTTGTACACAGACTAGACTGGAATTTGAATAAGTAAAGACGGAGTATACGGTTTCGAAGTTTCAGTGGTTCGTCTGAGACGTTCCTTCTCTATTTTCTTCTATTATAAAAAAAAAGTGACGTTAGTAGGTAATTCGCACGTGGGAGAACGAAGTTACGGACATACACTTTGGATGAGTAAAGACTGGGATAGGTTTTAAGTGCTTCGGTGCACGTGGACGGTTTAGCATGTTTCTCCTACTTATTCTACCGAAGCGTTACGGTGCTAGAAATTTACGAGAAAACTTCCGACATTCGCGAGTCGAGCAACGACTGTACGTAGAACGTTTTAAACTAGTAGCCCACGAACTCATTTCGCAGTTCGGACCAAGTTACGTCGAACTACTCGCTTTCCGATGTCCAGTATTTGCCGCAAGGACAGAGTCCGTTGAAAGCATCGAATTCTGGCCTATATTTAAAATTTGAAATCATATGAAAAGAAAAATTCTCATCTAAGATATAAACATTGATTCCGAGAGGAGTAACGGCGTGCTTTCGTCTTCTCTCGGAGTATCTAATTAGCGTAAACAAGAATTTGTTAGGTTTACTGCAGTAGGTAGCCGCAATACTTAAATACCGGGTAAATTATGAAGGAAGATGTGAAAGGCTGGGCAAGAAAGCGTACCTCGTACCTACACACCTAGTAGCGTTATAGCATGGAATAATCATGATATAAACGTAGTTGGCCGCATAAGTTATGCTAATTTATGCTACGAACGAACACAGGGCGTACACGCCCGACCTACCCTTGCAGCTTCGCCTCACCTTGCCTCTCCTCTCCTCTCCTCGTCTCGTCTCGTCTCTCCCAGACCTCATCTCCATCTCCATCTCCATCTTCAATCTACGCGTATCTACGTATCTACTACATGAAAATCTACCCGAGTAGGAAATGTAGGGAGGCTATGAGTTGGCGAGCCCGTATACCAAAATCTCTTTACGGTATTCTCTTGTACGCTTTCTAGACCGCAGAGGCTTTAGAGGGTCACTTGCGGCAGCAGAGATTGAGGGTAGTCAAAAGTTGAGGGAAGAATTTCACTCGGTCTGACGTTAAATCTTCTGATATTTAAGCGACCGGCTCGTTAACGTCAAAAATAATTACCTGTACGGAGGTTTTAGGAACAATATAAGAAACCTTGATCAATGTTTCGATCTAGAGCCTATGATTTTCCTGCTCACGGATGCAGTTTATCGTTCAGATTGAATTTACTCCCGTGAGAATATTATAGTGGGGTCTGTTAAAGTTAAAACGTAATTATTCTACAACTAGGTATCGTGATAGTTTTTTTTTTTTTTTTTTGACTCATATTTTAGCCACTTTTATATACTATGAAAAATTTTTCAGCAAAATTTATACCCCCTGCATGGAGTAAAATTGTGGTCGTATACTATACCTACCTACCAACCTACCTACCGTGTATGAAGTATCGATATTACGCCAGTCTAAGTAGGAGGGCTTTTAACTAGATACGATATAGAGGTGATGTATATTCTTTACGTCGTATAGTAGGTGAGATTTTGTGTAAACCTATATGCCTGCGGGAGGTACGTTACACATATGTGTATATAATATTCACGTACCGACATTCATGGTACATGTATACGTGTATAGGACGTGTGTATACTTGAGTCTAAATACATCGCCTTACCACCGCGCACCCACCCTTTCCTACCCCCATACGCGAATATTATATTTACTTATTTATTCGAAATTCGTGGGCGAAAAGCCAGAGAGATCGCGGTACGATCAATACTTATACAAGGATGGTGGAAACGTGACGTTACTCTTTGAAAACGAAAACGAAAAATAAGAATAAAGAATCAAAATCGGAAGAAAATTACACTCGCTTCAATATTTCTTGTATCCGTTTCTTTTTTTTTTTTTTTTTTTTTGTCAAGTTTTTTTGCAAATGTAATGTATACGTATGTATGTATATGTATATACCTATGTACGTACATACATGTACTAGACGGAGGTATATTAAACCAGGGAATAAACGGTAGTGCAGAAGTTCTGGAAAATCTGTAAGAAGTAGAATCGTTGGAACGGTAGTAGGTAGTCAGGTAGGTGGGTATATATAGCGGACCATCAGATATTTACTGAAATTGAATTTCCGCCTTGGTGACTATATTATTCACCCCTTTTTGGAGACCGTCCTCTCGGCATAATGTCGACCCCAAGACTTTCCCCGGGTGGGTATGTAGTACGTGGGGTCGGGTGAGCGGATGGGTGACCGCTAGAAGTCCGGGCAGATCCCCCAGCTCTTGTGCCGAGCTTCGCCGCAACTTAAATCCTTCCCAGATATGAATGGCCTGGATTGGCAGATATTGTCCGGTCTAGTTCCCCCGGCTTTCCCTTCATCGCAACTGATCTCACAGTAGTGAGTGTAGCCTATCCTACCCGACAACGGTGTCCAAGGCTTGCTGCTCCAATAGATACCAGCTAGCCAGTCAGCCAGCCAGCTAGCTGGTGCCGAACTGCCGACGTAAAAGTCGCTATTGGGTTACCGGGGTTCCGTGAACGTGACGGAAATGTGACAGCGGTGGTGATCTTGATACGTGACGGAGGCCGTCGAAAGGGCCACGTCAGGTCGGTGCGAGGGGAGAAACGAATTTTTTTTTTCTGTTCTCTCTATCGTGTATTAAGAAGTCTTTTCTTAGTCAACTTTTGATCGGCTTCGACGGAAGGAAAAGGTACCACCGGACGTGACGTGGTCAAGCATTCCGAAAAAGAGTAGTTCCATTATAACCAGCCTTCAGCCGGTGAATTAGGCCACTGCAAGCGCTCAATATTTCAGCTTTAAAGGATTATCATCCTTGGAATTTTGAACAGGATTTTCCAAAGATCAACATCTGCAGGTACAAACAAAAATCTCCAAAAAAATAAAAAACGCCGAATTGTACTGCTTACAAGATGTTATAGGTTAAATTTTTGGCGAAACAATCCGGTTCCTTGAGTAAGCCATAAGTTTTGAACCTGATACTTTGCTTCGTTAAACCCTGGGGCGGGGATGGTATAATTCCCATGAGTCACTCGGTTTGAAAAGTGGTTACGTTCCATTCGTTTCTAGCTTTTGTTACAAAAGGGACGTCGAGGGGACGTTAAGGGAATGGAGAAAGTATTTCTCGGTAATCATGTTATTCACGCTTATAATACATCAAAGTCTTTCAGAGTCCGAGGGTGTGGGTTGGGTTGAGCAGGGCTGGGCTGGACAATATTAAAGCCGTTTTCGCATATCAGACTGTTCCTGTCTCCGTATTTTTATCAATTTTTCTCCCCTCTATTATTCTTTCTTTTTTCGCTTACGGTACAGGGAAACTCCAATATTTTTCAGTTCATCTTTTTACCACTGTATATATCGCCTCCCGGTATCCTATAAAAATTAAATTATTGAAACCTGACCTTTCGCGGTCGAGTCGATAGCCTGATCCAAATAGAGTCCAGGTCGTTTGCCACGTTCACCTCGTGAGCGTTAGCGACCCCTTGGGGCAGTCGAAAGTCTTGGGATCTAATACGAGTCAACTTGAGCCTAAGAAATCGACGTTTCAGCATCGGGTAGGCCATTGGTTAAATTTCCTGTGATTTTCTATGGATTTTATCCTCTAGTCGCTACTGTTGCAAGTTTTACGAGTTTCTGTAAGGTTCTGCTGACTACTTAGCATAAGAATTGTTTCCGTGAACCCAAAATGATGAACGTAAAATAAGGCGTCGTCAAAAATTGGTAACGAAAGAAAATACAACTCATTTCACGAGTTTTTCTATAACACCTTCGCTGCTCGGGGAGGATATAGATTCGTTATCGAAATAAACCGTTGGAATTGAGCTTTTCTAGGTTTTGTTTCTTCTACGTAGAAAAGTGGATCGGTTTTGTGATTGAGTATTTTTAGGACGGTATATATATGGGTGTAGGAAACGGAAAGAAGAGAAATAGAAAAACATACGCAAAGTCTCGTTTCGTCAAGGGCCATCAAAAAGAAGGTATACCGGACTCGAGCAATTTTCTAACTTTTCTACTCTTATTTCCAGTTCGGAGTTCTACTCGTGGTGAGGCTCGCGCTGCTCCATGGTGCGCTACCAAAGTTTTCCCCTCAGGATAATCCGGCAGCTTTTCATCCGTGCCTACACGTCAGGTAAGTCATTTTAGATTTTATTACCCGTGCATTAAACAGACGTCTTATTTCGCACGTCAAATTTTTCATCCCTTAAAAAACCATCCAGCTTATAATTAGATCAAGGTAAAGTCAGAACGATTTTATGTTCGAATGGCGTATTCGATTTTATATATCGTAGTATTGATTCCACAATGGGAAAAACCCAAATCGAATAAAAATAAAAACAAGAAAGCAAAAATGGCTTCGAATTGTCTGAAGAGGTTTGTTCCTTTTTCTTTTATCCCTATAACTGTGTCTCAACTCTGGAAGCTCAAGGCACCGTTCAGTTCTCTAAGACAAGCCACGAATTCTAACCGAGCTGTAAAAAGCAAAAAGGTAAAAATCGAAAGAGGGTAAAGCTGAGCATGGACATAGCTGTCTGCTGTTCACCCCGAACTTGTGTTTTTAACTGTTTCGTTGGACTTATTTTCTTCGGTTCGTGATCGGCATCGGTGTCTAGGTAAGAGGAATTTAACCTAGCAACTGGGAAAGCAAATTGGTACCTTCGAGGTGGATTGACATTGGAATCGTGGGTTGAAAGCCAAGCAACGAAAGCTCAGAGTCGTGGTTAAACGCCACGACGTTTCGCGTTAGGAATAAAACGAAAAGAAACTCGCGTCTTTCGCGGAGAACAATTTGCCACCGATGCCTTTTATTCGACCCCTTTCAGTGTGCATTTCTAAATAAAGGAAAATACAAGTCCAATCTAATGCAGAGCTAGCTTTAATTAAACCAGTAATTTTTAGGTTTTCACTCCCGAAAGAAGAAGCAAAAAAATTCTGCAGAAAACTTAACGAAAATAAAAGCAGATGGAATAAAACGCGATATCGGTACCAACGGATAAATTTTCTTCAAACGTACGATGAATAGTTGAGAAAGACGCCTGTGAATGTGTATGTATGTACGTATGTACTACATACGTACATCCATGTTCGAGAATATCCCGGTACAGTTTGTTTCTCGAGGTTGAAATAAAAATGAGAAAATATTACCGTGGCTAGACATGTTCACTAGACTTTTGTCTAGTTTCACATGATTCCGTGAGTATTTTTCCCGCGGGAATTTCGCCCCCATAAACATGTCCAGCTTAATTTCGCACAATAATTCCAACGTATGTATACATAGTACGTGAAGTGAGCCGCTTTTGAATTTGTGTAGCTTTATCTCCGGAGCTGAATGATCCTACGTATACGTCTCTGCGATATACTGAGGTAAAAGAGGTAATACCTTATACAAGATGTATTATTTGGTGGGATGTACCCCGATGTTCTCTTGAATACGAGATGGGCGTTCAAGTCCTCACGAACTCGTATCTTGAACACACCAGCGTGAATAGCACATGGGTATAGGTATATGGCTACTGGACCATAAACTCTTTCTCCTTATACTTACTTCGGTCTTGAATAGTTTCTGCTAATATTATAACGGTGAGATAGTCCGTACGATATTCGTGCAGGAATACGAATACTGGAACTATATGGAACCATTATGATAATTTTTCGTAGGTAGGAGTACTCGATTTCTTGACACGCTTACTTCTCGTATATAAAAAAGAAAAAACGCACACGTGTGTATACATAAGTTATAACCAAATACCTTCGGAGCGAAAAATGTCTTCTCTTCAAATTTCCATCCCGTCTATGGATTATTTGCTTCAAATGACGCAAGGATACTCGAAATGTCAACCTCAAGTGTCAACTCCAAGTCATCTCTGCGAAGGTGCGTTTGGAATTTGCGATAAGCGGCGTGCTTTTTCCTTTTTTTTTTCGTTTTTTTTTTTCTTCTTACTTCTTCGACTTCTCTTTTTTTTCGTCCTACTATCCCAGGGGGACGTCTATCCTGTCGCGTAGCAAGGACGAGCCGTGTGATCCTCCTCCACATCTGCCTGCCTGTACGTGCTCGACACGTCGATACGTCGATAACGCTTTTACCTAGCAGCCTTTACCCCCAACCCCAGAGAGTTTCTTCCCGAAAGCCTCGCCTCGAGGACCCTTAATGTAGGTACATATTTTATCAAACTTCGCCAACTCGGTCTGACTAGTTTCCAGAGCTTCGGGTTTGCATACTGCACTGCGGTTTACAGGTAGTCTTATTATACCTGCACTTTGTATCGATGCAGGGCGAGTTGGAAGTACGCCCAGAATTCTTGGTGTACACGATGGGCTAAAATTCATACTGTAAAACGTTGCTAGGGTCTTGAGACAAGAGAATTCAAAACGTCAAATACATCTGGTATACATTATTAATTAGTTAAACAGAAGCGGAGCTTTTTCCCAAAAAATTATACACATTACAAGTGTCTATTCCAGTCTTAATTTCCCTCACATTCCCGTACACATTCCCTCTAAACTTTTTGACGTGTGTCATGTCAAGAAGCTTTTTTTAACTTCATCTTGCCAACCTTTTCTAAGGGGTGGTTATACCCCGCCACGTAAACCACTCCGGCAATCAACGTTAGCTGGTTTCAACTACGTCTCTCTTCCTCTTCCTCAGACGTATGTATAATGGATATGAACGTTACATTATATACCTTGATTCTGAGTTTACCATCGAGCCATTAAATGTTGATGTTACGCGTGCAGGGGCGGTCACGCGTGATGTACCAAAAGATTGAAAGGGTAGTTCCAAAAAAATAAAAATAAATTACGGCGGGTTGTGTTGAAAGGGGTGGATACTAGCTTGAGAAATATACCACAGCTGGATTTAAGTTGATCAAATCAGGATGAATTCGGAGATTATTTTGTTCTACTTGATTAGGAGTTGGTTGTTTATGGGCCTGATCGAAACACTGTGCTGTTTTGAGTAGACGTGTTGAATATGAGATTTTTTTGAGAATCACGTTGAACAGACGAGTCAAGTCGTCTCAACGTTCGTATTAAAGAAAAAAAAAAAATACACTAATTATTTATCCAGTGAAATAGTGCCCCAGGGCTCGAGGGATTTTGTTGATTTTGCAAATCGCACGAATTCGTGAAACCATTAGCTTAATTAAAGAAAAAGGTATACGAACTTGGGGTTCACTAAGCTCGTTATACTGTACGATGCGGAAAAGTGTTATACACAAATTACAGGGGACAAAGCTGCGTCTGAATGTAATTATTAGATGATTTTTCAACGTCACTCTTGAAATTATATCTGATGATTCAGCTTTAGCTGAAGGTTGCCCGTATCCGATGATTATAAATATTCATTTACACAGATTTTTGTACAGTAATTACACAGCAACGAAGATAATTTTTCATTTCGTTTTCACCTGAAATAAGGTGAAGAAATAACATTTTTTCTTAATTACACAAATTGAAGCATTACTGAAATTAAAATACACTCTACTATTATCCTTGACTGTCTAGCTCTTCGCACACTTACTCAATCTTGAGTTTCCTTCAGACGACAATGTCGCGAGGGGCGAACGACGCTGTATCTAATCCAAGTCATGTTCAACGTTCGACATAATTATCCAGTCTTAGTCCAAGAAGTCTGTAAATCCAAAATATGCAAAATTGCAAAATTTAGTCGGAAAATTATTTTGAATATAAGAGCTATAAAGAGAGCTACGATAAGTGGACGAATAACGTACCTTTTACATAGATCGATATATCCGGCTTCCGCTCTATGAGAATGGAATATATTATAATATCTCCTACGAGCACAACGGATTAACGCATCGAGAAAGATTACTTTCAGAACCGGGTTAAGTCTGCAGTGGCAGTTTTCCATCGTAAAAATATCACCTCTGTAGCAGGATCGAGTCCTGTCCAATGTACAGAAAATTAATATCATTTTTCGTATGAATATAAACACCGTTTGGCATATCGCGATTGGTCTATTGCAGAAAAATTTGCGATAAAATATCAGCGTCGTTTACTATGCGGGAAAAACCGAGATAGAATTGAAACTCTAGTGTTCGTATATTTTATCCTCACGTTAATGGTTTTGTTAGAGTTCATCTTTTTGTCTTGTCATAATTTACACGGGCAATTTTCCCGAAGCGCTTAAAAGCTGAGCGTAATTTTCTCGCAATAATCAGAACTAATTCCTACTGGATAGACTGACGTACAAGGTTTCGTACCTGATCACTTGGCTCCAGATTCTAGTTTTAGCAAATTGAGCCAGCTAAGGCCAGATAAATACTCTCAGGTATCGGCTAAATAACTTCTCAAGTCTAAACATTATTCAACGTTCTCTCGAATCACATGAGGCGGTATCTCACCGAGAGTCTGGTACCTTCATGTACAATTCATCAGTGTTCTTGATCATCCTTTTTTTTTTTTTTTTTTTTGACGTACGACATGTTTAATACCCATACCTGCACTCTATTCGCCAAATCGTGGCTTTTGGGAGCAGCAAATGAAATTGTTTATTGCAATAATCATTTTTTTCAATTTCTTTCCACCCAAGGCTATAACTCTCAGTTTTCTTAACGCCAAAATCCTCCCCAATAAATAATTTAAGTGTGACTAGAGCAACGACACCATTCAACAAACTATATCTCGGTTATTTTATTTTGGTTTTTCATTTTATTCATTTTATGTTGTGGTTCGGGATTGGCCTTCGTTCTTTTCATCGTATAAAAATAATTACTAAAACCAACAACGCTGGTGGTGAAAATGAAGGGTAGCAGAGAAGTTTGTGGCGAGGAATATGGCAGACTAGGCACCTGGCAATATAGTGTCCAATTAGGGTGTACTGCCTGAAGAGGAACAGAAGAACAGAGGAGACCTTGAGAGCGCCTTAGGCGTTTTGCCCAACACTGTAGACTGTGCACAAGGTACCGTGGCTTCTCGTCTTTGCCTACCACGACGATAGGTACCGAGGTGTACCTACTCAACATGGAGTATCACAGTCAAAGTTTGGCGGGGACTTCAGGGACTGCATCTTACTGTACGAGTATAAAGCCCCTGGATCTATCGCAGTAGAGGATACTCAGGCTTTGGTCTTTGAATATGACTTGGTTCTGAGTTGCTCTGGGTACTTACGCGGTTTGCACCCGTGTGCAACAGCTACTCACCCCGCGCTCTCAGTACTCCGAGAGGTATCTTGTGTCTCTCGTAGGATTACTGACGAAAGATTCTGTGAAGACTGTGATATCGTATTGTTGATTCAAAAAAAGCACCCATCAGCTCCTGTTTTGTATATGATATCGGTCCAGTTCGAGTTTCCTTGAGTTCATGAATACGAACCTTAATTAAACTCGTTTTAGTGAATATTTACATTTGAGATAATCAATTTGGAGTGAATTCGATATGGAAAGACTATAAATTGTCTGGAAGCTTGAAGTATAGAAAAACATTATCTCCGGTTAAAGCGGGATTAGAGAAGATGAAATAAGAACGACCGTACCTCGCGTTCTTCGTTGATAATTTTTTGCCAATTCTACCTACGTGTACTGCAGAAAGTTTATATATACGAGACTTGCGAATTTATGTATAGCCAGTACATGCGGGGTATGAGAGCGCGTGGTCGAACAGTCTCATCCCAACGGAGCCGTCTGTCCTGGACGCGGCAGCGAGACAGAACGGGCGAGAGTACGTGCTCGGATTTAGGTGGGACTCTGCCCTCTATAAATTAGCCCAGTTATGGCGTAATGACCCGCGACGTAAATGGATAAGTTACACCGTTATCAGTGCGCGGCGAATGTACTGGAAAACTTAATACCAACTGGTAGGTGAAGAGCCAGTGCCATTGCTATCCTTCTGCAATGTTATAATAGAATTGAAATACTCCATATATGACTTTTGATCGACACATCATCCGGGGGTGTATAATGTTACAAATAAAAATCGTGTACCGTGGGAGAGAGCGGTGTAATGAGGGGGCAGGAATGGTAGTTGAATTACATGGAATTCAGTTACAAGCAATTATTGGGAATTCGCAGTATCGCATAATGAAACGATACCAAATCTCCCCATGCGTTAACAATGTGTACATACCTATGTATGTAACGATTAATGAGCATAAATAATTTTTAACGTTCGGTATATCGTACAGATAAATTAAGTATGTGGTGATTAATTAACGTTACGAAAATGTGTATACGTATACATCATTAAACGTACAATATATTGACTTTTCAACGTATACGTATATATTTGTGTACGTATACTTACATCCAGGTATACACAGTTTTCGGAGGAGGGTAAAATCCGGTTACAAATGTCTTCGAACGTGTGTTTCGTATTCCGTTTGATCTGGTTGAGATTGAGACAGGAGATTGTGCGTCTGGTAAGATGGGTAGGTATCCAAATAACAAAACTCAAAGTCTACATCGAGCGGAAACCTACGTAAAATTCAACACCCCAGAGGCTTGGGCAGGAGACAAGAGACCTTGCTATAAATACGTACCTACCTACCTACCCACCTACATTGAGGATCCGTCCTGCTGGATAAAAGGGATGAAAGAGAGAACGAAAGAGAGGAAGAGAGAGTGCGGAGGTATCAGGGATCAAAGGAACTTGGCTAACAGTGGTATCGCCTTACACTTAAATGTTCACCACCTTGTTCAACCAACCCTTGAGGTCCTTAAGGGTTCAAACCATAATACTATAATTACATAAGTACGCTGCAGAAGATCTGTATCTACATCCCAAACACTTCCATCAATTAAATTGATTCGTGATATCTCTAGCATTAAGTCCGTCATTAGAATCGAATAAGAAAATAACGATTCGACGAACTCGTGATGGAACCAGGAATTCTCACTTCCTCACGGAGAAATTGTTTCTATTCAGCTAGCCAGCGATAGATCTGCAGGCTTTATCTTAGTCTCTTTCCGGTTTGTTAGCTGGAGGGTAATTCAGGAGTGATTTCAAGAGTGATTCAGGAATGAGACGGAAATGTACCATGCCTGGGGAACCGGTGTACATCCGGTCTGCAAGATTAATTGCCAATAAACCTCGATTACGGACGAAACTTCACCCCTTTCAAACCCCTTTCTCCGTTACAATCCCATTATCTAATCTCTCTTTCCGTTTTCCGTCACTCATCGGTCGCCAACAGGAAATGCCTTCTATCTCTGTACTCTAGGATGGTGCAGTATCATCAACTGCCCATCCGCAGCAGGGAGAATCGTCATTCAAAATTCGGTACTGGTCACATTCGTTGCGAACAGCCATGATAAAATCCATCCCTTTCATGAACAGTCAATGTGCTAGGGTGCAGTGTTAGAATTCTCTCAATTTAATACCTTTTTTTTGGGAGGGAGGGGGGGGGGGGGGGGAGAATTTCGCAGCGGTGTTGCCGACTTGGTGCAAATTCTATTTGGCAAGATAACGTAAATTTTGATGCCCTGTGGAGTGGGAGGCACCGTAATACAGCCTGTCGCTTGATCTCCTCGACTTACCACGTCGCTCGGTAAAATAACCTTAAAGAAGATAAAATTTGTCACTCATATCTTCGCGTCTTTATCCTAGCTGTAACGTCCCTTGGTTCATCGTTCGCGTTACTCCGCGGGCTCCGTCCCCTTACTTTTTTTTAGTTGCCAAGACCACCAGCATCACCACCACCACCGCCACTATCATTACCACGACCAGTATCACCTAGAGAGGAGAATCTCTTTAGCTTAAACTTAGGAAAAAAACGGGATTTTCTGTCAAGCAGGCCATAAATAATGAAGTAACACTTCTGGGAATAGCCGACGACATGGTTTTCTTCAAGTACCATCTATATACCGGTCGTCTCTCTTCGAGAGGCAGACAGACAGAGCTAAATTGTGGGGAAAGAGAGAGACCTTACACCTATCTCAAGCCAAAACTCGATGAAGAGAAGGCGACCGTACCACCTCAGCACGAGAACGTATCAATTACACTTGAAATATTAGCCCGTCGGGACGTTTCGGAGGGATATCCGGGCCTCGGGGCTGCCTCATCGTCTTATACGACGAGAGGTATAGAAGGGGTGAAAAGGAGATGGAAAATTCAGATTTCAGTTTCGAGAAAGTCGGCGCACTTCACGAAAGAGGGTCTCCTCGGTCTCGCCTGAATTTACACGGAGAGCCTACGAAATGGAATTTGACATCCTGATACAAATGCACTGAATATTTCTCTGCTTGTCAGCGAAGAGGATGGATTCAAATCTCCAGATATTCTCAATCTGAACAGAAAACCAAAAGAACAGAAACTAAAATACTGAACTGAAATGATTCGAGACTCTTCTGTTTTCGGTAAAATGATGTATCTACGAATCTTTACGCTTAATTTGGCTCAAAAGGTTGACCGGAAGTGAACCATGGAAAAAGAGATCAAAGTGATTCGACGAAGCATATGATTTGATTAAAGATGTGTCGATACAGATGGCCAGGTTAAACGTGAAGAATTAGAAAAATGTTTCATTTCATATCGTACAGCTTCTCGTCTCGCTCTCTTATCAAGTCTTATACGAGGTGTTTTTCGGAGTGAAGCAGGGATGGCGAGATCTGAATTATCGATTTTGTTGGCAAGTGACATTACCTAGTAACCAGGAAAATGAAAATATTCAAACCCATCCGCTTTAATGTTCGATACACTTCCCGGGGCTAGCAAAAGCGAAGCCCGCAGGCGCACTAGGCGCAGGGAAAGGCGAAGTAGGTAGGTTCGTTGGATTTATTTATCTTTACATCTAATTTCATTTTCCAAGCACGTACCCCTTAATCAATTCTCTCGAGTCTGCAGCCCAGGGTTGATGGTGAGGTGAATCAATTTCCAACCCTTCGACTAGACCGTTCGACGTACGCTTGGCCCTCTTCAGCCCTTTCCATCCGTAAGATCTTGGAGGTCAAGGCAGAGGTCAGTGGGTCGAACCTTATACCGTCAAATTTTGCGTCCAAAGTTCACGAACGGTTAAATTATATGTTAAAAAGTAATTTCGATCTGTCACTAAGATCCAATTAGACCATTAAACGCGATTTTAAAACGGAAAAACTCCCGGCTGTTTAAAGTCTTAGCAAATTATACGGCAGCCAACACCTATGTTCGTGGTCCTAATTGCTGTTGGGGGAGATTATTAAGTCACAAGAGGGGGAATAGATCGGGGATATTTGATACGTTTGTATTGCCAACGGAGAAGGGCGTGGAACATATAACATATCACCCTAGTCGAAACATGGGAATGTGAGATATTCTACATATTGTACAGAGCGAGAAGGGCGACGCCTTTTAATTGGAGATCCCTACAAATCCGCGTACATTGTATAACGAGAAATTTGTTTCCATACGAATTTACGCATTTAGCGTACATCTTTTCTCGATATTCGACGTATCCCTTGTATTGGTATTTTTTTTCTCATGGATTCTTAGTCAAAATTTTACAAAGATGTAAGGGAAATCCTTTCCTCATACACCATTTGGGTTGAAATATTTCTCACCATCATGATATCGTTAATCATGTCAACGAAATAAAAATATATCCGCAGTAAGAAAGATTATGCGGTGAAAAAGGAATGAACACGCTGCGGCTAGAATACATTATTGTCATTGTTTTTTGGTCGAGTGCTAAGTTTTTCCCCCGCATTGTTCCTCAAACTTTCTAAAGAATTCTCTGGGCATTGATTAATATCGTTGTGGGTGTCCGTCTTCACTGCGTTATTATTTTTATTGTTATTATTATTATTATTATTATTATCACTATTTTTATTATCATCATCCCTCCTCACTCCGGCGGAGTAACGGGCGAGAAACTTTTTGGCCGCCCGGGTCTCTTCAATCCTGAAAAAAGCCTCAAGAGGCGAAAGTCAAATACCAGCTGGGTATGGCTGGTATATGCACAGTACCGTACGCCTACGAACTTACAAGGATTAAAACGGCTTCGCCATCTCTTCAAATCTGTTCTCCATTTCTGAACAGATTCTGGAGAAAAAAAATTCGGATATATGTATATTTATATACTTATGTATGTATATGTATACATAATGATTTTGTGAAACTTCATGCGGAGACCTTACATAGGAGTCACTTAGTCTAGTTGGTTCTGACACGTGACATAGACTTGAGGAAACTCCGGTTATATTTAGGGACCGTGTGAGTATGAATATACTCTATATACCACTTACGTTAATGGGGACTATGGAAAATTCACAATAGGTCACATTTGAGTAATAGGCAAGATATATAAATATTCCATAGAAAGTTGGCGAAATGAAGCAACGGCGTAAAAAGCCAATGTGACAGACCAGCTGTACACCTACCTTTCAGACAAGATACTGACGAGTCTGTATTTCCACTACTATTTATATTCACATCGCTAATGATAAGTAAGCGAGTATTTCGAGTGACCCAATTTGTTCAGCTCTTTGAGTATAAAGTGGAAACAAAGTCTAACTTATTAATAAGTTCTCAGTTGAATTATTTCAGCGTAAATTAACTGATGTTATATTTCAGATCTGCAGTCTATTGATCATGACGTATCATCGACTGGAGACCTTATGTGGTGAATAACTTACCGCAACTCGTGTACCCTTCAGTTAATTTATGTGAACTAATAATTTTGAGTTAATTAGAAGGCTGGATACTTTGGCTATTGATAGACCCGAGATATTAGTCACTACGGAAAGCTTGGAAATTTGTAACTAGGTGTAAATTAGAAAAGTTTATGAAGAAAGTGAAGTAAAAGGGAGGGAAATTTGGCTACGATCGTTTCATGAGGTCACGGTATTATTGACATTCTATTTCTTCGGCTCAGCGATGAGTTCGGCGGCGGAGTAGGTACTGACTAGCTTAATTCAAAGTTCGATCGATGAACTTGACGATTCAATTCTCAAGGAGCTTGACCTTAAGACCTCGATGCTGAAGACGTTTGCGGTATGCCAGAGGGCAGAGTGACCGCTTTTCTACTTCAATGGACTGGAATGACGTAAAAATCTATTCCGCGGAACAAACGTTGTGGCCAACAGTTGACCCGGGTTGACCTTTGCCACGTTTACCTAAACCGTAACTTGACCTTGCCGGAAGTTGGACCGCATAGGACCTTCCCCATTCACGGTTATCGGAGGGCCGTGGTTAAAGCCGATCAACAGGGCTGATTTAAGACCTTGTCAAACTTCCTGGTTCCAAATTTGCTTAACCTCTGGAATCTGATTCAACGCGATTGCGACAAAATATTCTGTGTATTCCGTCAGTTTTTTAGAAGAAAAAAAATTAGTAAAATTGTTCAGCCGAACAATTGTGCCTTTCACTCTACGGAGTGAAACTATGGCATAATTCTTCTTCATACTGGTGGTATCTACCAGCAGGTGGACCGGTTGGCAAAGTTTTCCTCCCCAGAAGATATTCCGAGCGTGAAATTTCTCGCGGTGTCGTTCGTGCCAAGGAAATTACGTCAGGCTCATAAGGTAGAGGGATGAGAAAGGTTGAATGGGGACGAGTCTGACAAAGAGTCGGTTAGCTGGCTAGCCACGAATTTTCCCAAGTCCTGCAGGACTGCAGGACCTTGATCTTACAAGTTAGTTGTGTATCCCATCTGGCCTGGATATGAATCAGGCCTGAGTGCCCGAAAAGTGGTCTTTCCTGCCTCAAATATGACCGCAAGGTCCTGTCCTGGGTAAAGTCAACAAGGACTGTTGAGATAAGAAAGAAACTCATATATAAATGCGAACGAATTGCAGGTGTTGATCTCGCGGGACCTTCGCGTAACTTTTCGGGCTTACGAGAGAAAAAATTTTCGCCAGAAAACTTCGGACACCAATTTTATCGTCTCAATACTTTGATCAAAGATTTTTTTTCCACAGACTCCAGAGTAAAATGTATACCTATACCGTGAAAAAATAAAGTATTCGATTTCCACTCGTCGTTTCGTTCGACAGGCTCCTATCAGCGATTTAGTTATCGGGTGGCAACAAATGGAGATAAAGTTTTCCACCTGACATTTAATTTACTTCAACACCGGGTGACCAATTTCACTTAAGAAGAAAAAAAGAAAAAGAAACAAATTCAACTTGCACAGTTTTGCGTACCAATATGCCACTGAACCGGAATACGAAGTTTTAGAAACTGTTAAAACGCTGCAAGTACCTAAAACTTTTTTTTTAAACCTTTAACTTGCATCCATGTATATGTATACACACCATGTATAGGGATCAACTACCTACTTCCCGTATCGTGTCATCTACACCAATATATACCTATATAGGCATATACGGTAACGCGAATAGAGATCTCTCTCTGGGCGAGCACGAATGCACGGAGGTCATCTCTGCCCCAGGGTAAACCGACCAGTCCAGCATGCCGCATTGCAGCTAGACAGAAGGCTGCCGAGTCCAGCCGTACCGGCGCTAGTAACCGGGAGCAGCTTTGTCTAGGTCTAGGCGTGGAGTCGTTTATACCATTGGCGATGAATCAAGGAGGGAACAAGTAGTCAGAGGGTCTAAAATCACCATAAATTTTCCTATTTTTTTTTTTTTTAACACAGCCGTTTGAAATCTGGACCGAAATCAACTCGAATTAGAACGCTTAGAGGCATTCCTGTAAATTTGTGGTGCTCTTCTGCTCCGAAAAAAAACGTATCATGGGTCTCACCCGCCTGAGAAGTGGCTGCCGAAAGGGTTCGCCCTGTTACACTCCGTTATCTACGATTATATAAATTCCGAATAGAGCAAATAACCTTTTCGAGGATATATAACATTTGAGGAGTATTCTTGACGTGGGTAAGGCAGCTGACAGGCCAACTCGAGGGTGGTTATCAGCAAGTTGTCAAGGAGCCGTGGAAGCTGAATTGTTTTGGAATAATCGTAGGACAATGACTGTCAGCTACGAGAATCAGGGCACATAGTATTCCTGCCTTCATATCCGATAGTGTAAAAACGATGTGAGGCTATACAGTGAACAGGATTCACCCGATACAGCCGCGCTATTTACCTTCACGAAAGCCAAATGATCGTGAAACGTTATCAAAAATTTCTCCTCCGCATATTATAGGATTGTCGATGAAATAGATGAAACGAGGCTAATTAGTTATCATAAATATAATGTCTGGATCTGTTTCGACAACTCGCGATAATGCTCGAAATTATTTAGCTCCGCATTTCCATTTGCAACAATAATATATATCTCCGTTTATTATACCTACCATCGTCAGAGTAATTAGCACGTGTATTCGTGCGGAAACACGACTGCAAGGATACGATGCGTGGTCAATTACAAATCGCAATATTCCGAGGCACTCGTTAGTTGCACAACTAATAATCTACCACTACAGGTTAATTACGAGGATAGTCCGCAAATCATACAATTCTGGTCGATGTATACCACAATACTGATTAAGCGAAAACCTAATTAAAGAGAAATCGGATCGGTATCCACAAAATCTCTCGATATTCTCTGCGGTTATAGCGTGTTGAAACAAAAAAAGGTTGTTGCGTTACGTTTGCAAAATAATAATTCGGTGGTTTCCTTGTCAAATAGAATGAAATCTCAGTTATAATTCTAGTCGGAATTATCAGGGATATAGAAATTCTGTTACAAATTCCCGCGAGTTGTGTGTGTGTCAGTAAATAATATAATTAATTACATTTACAGCGACTGTGTTCATCGTTAGATAGGTACTACAAAGAGGGTTATAGTAGGTATAATTGGTACGTGGCAATTATTTGACGCGGGTGCGTGTCGCCCACACGTGGTTACAAATTAACACTTTATAATGTTGATTCGTGCGAACGTTGAGAAGACTATAGACGTTGGGAAACGCAGCTTAATGAGTTGATAATATAGATATAGAATCGACGCAGAGTACCTACGCGGGTTCAAAGCAATGCCAATTTACTGTTCTTTTTTTTTGATTTTTACAATTATCTTCTTTTGCGTAACGACCGTTAAATTCGTGATCAAAATCTGCAGATGGAAATTTCATGAACTATGCCAACGTTTGCTAATTCAAAATTAACGCTTCATGCCTTAATCCAACGTTATACTTTATTTATGATACCCGCCAACCTACGTGGTGTAACTCTGTTCGAAACACGGCGGGGTTTTCAACCCTCTAAATTCGTTGAGTTCTACCTACCCCAAAAAACAGTAGAAATACCTTAACGCCCGGGAAATTTTCTGGAGGAGAGTAAGTACGGGATATAAATGAGATCCTTTTGTTTCCAGTGACAATAACGAAATTTTGTTGGGCCACACTTTTCTCGTTATTATTGAAGAGCTGACTGGAAGTTGTAAATATCTTTTCACCCTCTTTTGTTTACCTCGTAAAGCTTTCACAGTATTTGTTGCAGCAGGTTATTACGTTTTGCAAATCGTTGTTAATTACCATCCTCTCACTTACCTCAGACTGGCTAGTTTCAACCTAATTAATTTATCACTGTTTTTCATTCTCTTCAATCAACTTTATACAACCTAAGTTAACGTCTCGCGACCTCACTTCCCGCGGTACCGCAAAAGTTGGTCTAATTTTAAATCCGCAAGTCATTTAGCCGAAAGGGAGATTCGTTTAATTTTTAAATACTTCCCGGATTCCTTTCTCGACGATTATATTTTTGCCCTCGAGCTCAGGTAAAATGGCAGACTCTTTTTAAATAATCAAGCGAATGTCTTGTGGATTAAAAAAAAAGCAAAAATTTTCCCTTCTTTCTGAAAAAAAAAAAGAAAAAGAATTTTCTTTCGTTTTTCAATTGACGGCGATATAAATTCTCTGATACTGTCTCTTCCACTTCGAATATGAATCTCTCGGGTCAATAAGGTCACTCAAGTATATTCCTCGTGTCGTAGTACGTAGCTGGGTGGGAGGGTGGTTGGGTACGCGTATAATTAACCCTTATCAAAAAAATTTGTCGATAAAAATTGGTCGATGGAGCACTTCTAAGCCGATGGGCTCGAGCAGAGCTGACATTGTTCCCGCGTGGAGTGGCTCCAGCGGGTAAAGAGGGTGAGAAAAAGTGGATGCGGAGTCGGTAGAAGTGTGGGTCGAGGTGGTTCGAGGTAGTACGAAGGCGTCTGGTGCTGACGCTGAGCTTTCATTTTCTCACTATCAGCATCTCTCGATATAATCTCCACTATATCGCGAACCCATCTGTGCTAGGCACTGGCCGAGAGTGGCTTGCATGGCATGTCTATTGTTCCCGCAGAATGACAGCAGAAAAACTGCACCACTAGGTTATAGGTGGGTACACGGTGCAGATATCAGAAGCTATTGTATTATTTTTCCACAGATAATCTAGCACGCTTCGTTAGAAGAATAAAATGATACGAAATAGAAATAGAATAAAATATAATGAAATAGAAACAGAAACAGAAACAGACAACATCTTCATCACGATCCGTAGCTATAGTATATAAATATATCCCTGTATCTGTACGTTTCTCATCAGAAATGTGTTTCTACATAGGATATAGCGATAGTCCCCAGGCGTAGCTTTGAAGTTCCGTTCTGTAACTTCCTCGGTTTTCAGTCGAACCAGAATTGCAAGAGACTAATTGTATATCCTCTTCCGCTCGTGTTGAAGGCTTGATGCCCAAAGGCAGGGGTGTTTGGTTCATTAAATTCTCCACACATCCTTGATCTGATCCCTAGAAATTTCACGAGCGAAATTTTCACGTCCGAGAATCAGCGATCGATTAACAATTATGCACTCCTGGATATAAACTTTCTTCTTATTTTTCTGAAATCACATTACCGCAGCAAAAATTTATGATCTATTTAAACAAATTTTTTTTTTTTTTCCAGGTTGCTCACGTTTTGTTATCTGGCTGCTCTAAATTGTTGGCTGTTGGTGTGTCCAGCTACACTTTCTCACGATTGGCAGATGGGATCCGTACCCCTAGTCGCGTCAGTTGCCGATGCTAGAAATTTGGCAACTTGTCTTTTCTTCGGAGGATGCGTTGTGCTCACATACAAAGCGTTCACGGACTTTGAGGTGAGTACTTTGGAAAATAAAATAACACAAAACATTCGTTCGGTGAATAAACCAAGACGGCAAACGCGAATCTGATTAATTACTAAGATTCGATGGAAGATCTCGAATACCAAGAAATCACGACTTCGGTATCAGCTGCGGTAGTAACTCTGTCCAACCAGAATTAAGTGGCTCGCGGAAGATGGAAGGTTGAGCGAGAACTCTTTAATTAATACTCGTATTCTCGCAACACTTGCGCGAGCGTTAATTAAGTTAATAAAACGAGCTCAAAGATATTTTACCCGTATATATTATTATAAGCTGGTAACTTCCCAGTTGAGCTTCCGTCCCGCTTTTCACTCCCTCTCTCTTTCTATCTCTCCACAGTTTCCGGCTTTAGCTCTTGCCCAGTTTCCATTTTGATCCACATTTTTCCGAGATTAAAAACTAAAGTGTCTGAAGTATCGAAATGCAGCATAGCATACATGGAAATATATTTTTTACACATATATATATATTAGGCAAAATAGTAGAGGTAATAAACGCTCAAGTCACGTACCCCGCACTGTCCTCGAAGCGATAAGCCACTCGGTTCGTGCAGTTCTGCCGGTTAATTTTTCACCCCGGATTTTTCAGAGCTCGAAACGTCGGATTCGCCAGGAGGTTTGATCGATCGTAGCTTCGATTATCCCTGGACAAAAAAAATAAAGAAAAGAAAAAGCACAAAGGTTTTATCGGTTATATTTTATAGTTCATACAACTATAAGTCAGGATCGGTGGTACTTTTCAGAGAAAAGTAACTCCCGGAGTCTATGGCTAGGTATCGAAGATCTAGCTTATACTTACCTAGCTTTAGCCAGCTAGCTAGCTATAGCTAGCTGGGTACAGCTACTTCGCAGTGAACCCGCGGATATCTCGCAAGAGTCGCATATAGTCGAGCCAATTGAATCCTCTTACCTCGCGATCGGCGGGCCACAGTAAATCGGGGAAACTGATAATCGGTTATGTTATGGATATGGACCCACCTCGACCATAACCCATCGTGTAATAGCACCGCCTAACGATACTGCGCCAGCTACGAGCGGACGGGTAATGATGCAGGGTGAACGGTACTTGCCCTCGATATGCGGGACCCACGCGGAATCAAATAATATTATATGAATAGACCCAGATATTTATATTGATCGACATTCGCGCATAATCAATACACCCCTTTTTTGGAGAGGCTTTCTAACAGACATTGGGAATGATTTTTTATACCAAAACGTAAAAATTAGTATCCTGTGAAGAAGAATTTTATTCCCTTCAAATTTTACCAAAGTTTTGATAAGATAATTTCTAATCATGGTCTCGAAATCCAAGTACCTCCTAATCAGCTTTGAAAAAAAATTGAGCCAATAGAACACTTCTTCAAAGCGTATCAGTGATTTGAAAAATCTCCGACAGTATGAGCATATGACGACGTATCTGCGCTGGTACTGATTGTCGTCTATTTTGTTGGTGAAAAAAGGCAATGCACACACTCGTATTATACGTATAGGAGAGGTAAGGCAATGCCTGCATGGCGCCTGGATTCGGAAGGGTTTTACATCAGCTGTACGACAGCTAAAGGCGCGGCGAGACGTGCCTCCGAGAACAGAGCCGAGATAATCCCATGAAAGCGCCCACGGCGTGGCGACCGAGTTTTCCGGATAAATTGTTTCCGCGGCATTGAGTGAGTGTCCATTAATTCTCTACGCGTTTATCTTTTTCCTCAACGACGCTTTATACGACTCACTCACGTCTCTCGAGCGAATGGGGCTTGAAAAAATAGCCCCATACGCTCATCGTGTGTATCGACAATACTATTCCTTTAATATCTCAGTAATAATCATATCGTAGTATACATTTCATTCGTTTTCCATCGCGAGAAAGATAAATTTCACATATATGTGCAAATACTTCTTAGTCATCGATCCATCTCTGGGTCAAGGGCCACAATCTTCCCTTAGTCAGTTTTCTGCTGGGCTGGTTCACCTCGTGACATAACATTAGGGTTTAATTGATAGCCACCTACGGTTGTCCTATTATCCCTCGTTTAATCCCGCCCAAAATACCGGATCGAAGACAGATTGGATACTGTTATTTCAATCCAGAGACAAAAGGTTTCTGCTAGATAGAATACGGAAAGAGTTAGGTATCTTAATTAATCCCCAATTAGGTTTCGACCGTGTAGGTATGTCTGTGTCCACATATGCCCTGCGCATCTTTATACGGCGCAGAACTAGACTGCGGTATAGAAATCGCGGATCAAATTCGATTGAATAAATTTGATACTCGAGGGTGGAATGGGTTACGATCTGAAAAGTATCGATGAAATTCGATAATATAATTGCTTACTCGATGGTTCGGTATGTATAAGCTTATACTCGTTCGTCAAATTTCTTCGAGCCTAAAGTTATGAATAAACAGTGAACCGTAATTAATTATGAACTTGGTAAAAGCTACCTAAATTATGCACAACACGTCGTCCCTTATCAAGACATCAACAAGGCAAATTATTACCTCAATAACACCTTAAAAGCGTTTTCATAATGAATTTCAAATCGAGTATAATATAACGTTATATACCTACTTCGAGGAAAGAAAACACTCGATATATGAACCCTTGTGGAACTGAGAGTGAAATAATACTCGTAAAGTTTTTTTTTTTTTTCTTTTGGTTTGAAATTTGGAAATGATGGCTGGTATCTGAACGTGTTGTTCATGGATATTTATGCCTATTCTATACGTTGATAAGTAGACAGTCGGACATCGCTGTCTTCGGGTATGAGAAAGAAACAAAGTTAAAACTTTGAAATCGGGTCTCGAATTTTTCAACCGCTTCGTCGAATCCGTTCCATTTTCCATCCCGCGTTGAAAACCACTCGCGGAAGTAGGTATATGTATATAGGTATATATATATAATATATAGGTATATACATAAGTTGAACAAACTTTGGAACAATACACGTAACTTAATTTCAAGATTAATTACAAGTTTCTCCCTTATATTTCTCGAGAAGGTAAAGAAAAAAATAATATGAAGTATAGAACGAAAGAAGAGAAAAAAGAGAGAGAGAGAGAGAGAGAGAGAGAGAAAAAAATGAAGAAGAAAAGAAAACTGCGAACGGTTACTCTTTTGAACTTCTTTTAAAACTATTTACGATCTCGTTCCTGCAATAACCATTATGAGTTTAAAATTGAACGTTTCATCTACCCTCGCTGCTTCAGTCACGTTCAAAACTCTCTCAGGATATTACTTCACGATTAAAAACGAAAAATAATTACGTGAGAAGGGGCGAATGATATCCGGTTAAACTAACTCGACCTAAACTATCAAGTTTTATAGTATAAAAATTTTTATTTCCATTCAGTTTATTCCTAATTACATACACGTATGTATGTACATACATACATAGGTGAACAAGGGCGGGAGCAACGAAGCGACGATTCAATTCCAGGGTGTTAAAATTTGGAGGTAGAGAAGGATTTAGGCCCGAAGGAGACATCCTGTATGTCTAAATGCCTATTGACTCCGAACCACAAATCCTCTGATCCTATTGTACGATAGCAAAGCGCGTGAATCGTGGTACAGACTACCAATCGAGCCGTGTTAATAATGCGTGCTAATGACGAGGGGGTTAGTACCTAGTAGAAGCAGAAGCCGATTTTGCCTGCGGCACGAGTTGAGTGGGATGCGGATACGGGGTGCAGGATTCAGAGAGCATTCCATATCCTAGGTGTGAGAAGCTCGTACGGTGGTGGATATGACGCGGGGGTGTTAGGTGAAGGAGGCGTTTCCGCAATGCGTCGTATAACAACGGTTTACTTAATTGATGAATAGCGGAGCTTCGATTATAATTAGACGACGCGATATCATCCTGTGATTTATATAAGGGTGCGGTCGGGGGATGAAAGTTACCGAGTCACCCCTCCGCCCAAAGTCACGGTGAACATGCAGCAAGGGGTTAAATTAATTTGAGCCTTGCCCCGGTAGTTGGTTTTGGTTTAAACGCCTGAAACCCGCTACTTTGGGGTAGGCACAGGACTCCAAACTTTCAACGGTTAAAAGACTGTAAAATAATAATTCTAAGATCCGGCCATTTTAAACCGTGGATCACTGATTAAATCACTGATTTTTCATCTCGATTAAAATTTCGTACTTTACGCTATCCATTTTTTTGCCATTTTAAAATCCACCCTTTCATTCGTTACTCTCTCCTCTTCAGAAGCGTTTTAAAAATATCGATGCTTGATGAAATCCACTTCAATCAAATCGAATAACTCGAATAAAGTAAACAACTATGGGCAGAGATAACTCAAACAGTGAACTAGGTACGCGAACAACGTGTGACAGAAATAACGAATGACGAATGACGTATAAACCGAACAACAAATGACGGATAAGCCGGAGAGCAAATAATGGATAATGCGAATCACCGATAAATAATCACTCGAATGATAATATATTCGCAATTCGTTATTGCAGCGAGTGAAATTTTACTCAATTATTTTACGGATATCAATTCGTATCCCGGAATTCGATAGAAAAAATATTTCTGCACCGAATCATATGTAGATTAAAAACTAAAGCATTATATGCATTTTCGCAAATGAGTTTTCGCGAAGTTTACTCAACACCGTAAATTCTTGTCGATAGATTCCTGGGAGGGAATATTTTTCCCCTTTTCCTCTCCAAGTTTATATTAAATTTTTTATTCATTGATCATTTTTACGAAAAAACTGGCCTCAGACCTGATCAGATATTATTTTAAACGACTGTAGGGGGTATAAAAGGCAACTGATTGTTTGCTAATCTCGTTTAATTCGATCCGTTTGGCCACCTCGCGTAACTCAATTTCATAATATTTTATCACGCCACGTAATAGTCGACACGACACACGCAATGCGTGGTAGCAGTAGATAAGGGAAAGGAGAGGTTGTAGAACCGGGAAATTTAACACGACATAGAAACTCTGTCTCTCTGCACTTACGCGTACAGATACATACATGTTGTTTTGAAATGGATGTATGGGGTATGAGGTGTGTGTGTATGTGTATGTATTTGTGTCGTTTCTATTAAAATATGCAAATATCTGAGCAATCATTTTCATGTTTGCCCTTTCATATCAGCCGTAGCATTGAAATACAATGCACGAACTGGACACGAACCAGTGACCCGTAACACGCCCGTTCCACGGTACAGTTGCATACCGGGTTTTAGCTCTCGCTCTACGCGGATATACATATCTACCATATACACACGTGTTCATGTTTGCAATGATAAACGAACGTAATTCAGACGCACAAAAGCCCGCCTCTCGAGGATCATGGAATTCTAATTAGAAATAGCCTTGTACCGAACCACAATGCACGCCGCACACGGCCCTTCGGTTGCTCAATAGCCCAGTAGTAGTTAAATTAGGTGATTAACGTCGAGTTAAATTCGCCTGAATGAACACGATCCATACATCGATATTATACGCGCATACCCTACACCGTCTGTACATTTTTACATATACGTATAAAATCGATCAGATATATATCTGAACCCCAAGTGATTCATCGTTTCTATTCAATTTACAGCAACAGAGGCATCCACCCTTAATTCTTGGCTGGATGTTCCTCGTCCTGCCGTTTCTTCCCGCCTCAAATCTCTTCGTCACGGTCGGTTTCGTCGTGGCAGAAAGGGTCCTGTACATTCCCAGGTGAGCCATAATAACATTAAATAACAAACAAGCATCATCTTCTGTCTAGAACCACGCCTGCACTGACCAATTTCGAAGAAAGGATTCTTGGCTCCTCTTGGTCCAATTTCTCTATATTTTTTTTTTTTTTTTTTTCTACTCTTGTTTCAGCGTTGGCTCTATTTTGCTGACGGTCTACGGAGCTCAGGTAACCTGGACGGCGGTTCCTCGGAGACGAAGTCTGATCACCGCGGGAATGGCGTTACTCTTAGCGGCCGGGTGCTGTCGGACCGTGCTTCGGAACCGCGACTGGACGTCGAGGGAAACGTTGCTCAGGTGAATATCCGTCCGTGACAAAGTTAGACGGTAGGGGTGCAGGGGGTTCAGCTCAGTTCAGTTCAGTTCAGTTCGGTTCAGTTCAGTTCCGTAAATGTATATACATAGCTATATGTATACGGATATGAACGAATAAGACGTGCAGGACCAGGCTGAGTGCTTGCTCGTGTAGACGGTTGCTTAGATTGGAATCGTCTCCCGGGACAACGCAAGTGTGTTTCTTCTTTATTGTACCGTACCATATATACGCTCAAAAGTATACGGTGGAGGGGGTTGTAGAATTATTCTTAGATAGAAGTTATATTGGGTTATTTCTACTGCGACAACTTTTGCCGGCTTTTCTATACCCCGGGGATTTTAAGCCGACGTTCAACGCGAATAACAAATTTAACCGTAGGCAGGTACCAGTTACCTCTGTCCTGCACTCTGGTACCTCCGGTAACTGCAAATTTTCGCAACATCTAAAGTGCCATCGAATAAGCTAATTGCTTATCATTATTTGATCAACCGGTACTTTGAATTCATTCGTATACCCGTATTTACCGGTAAATGTGTACACTCGGTAGGTTTTGCCCAACTAATACCACGTCGCGGTCAGTGAGACACTAAACAACGACTTGGCCCTGAGCCACGGATTTCCTTCGATAGAGTAAGCGATGCGAGGTGTAATAATTAACGATTTCAACCTAGTGTAACTATCATTTCGTTCTAGGTCTGGTCTACGGACGTTACCACACAACGCCAAGATGCATTACAACTTCGCAAACTTCCTGAGGGACTCCTCGCAGCCAGATAGAGCCATACTTCACTATCAGTTGGCGTTGTGGTGAGTAATTGTACAAAGCTTTGTTATAACCTTTGAGAATTTCGATCGTATGAATGGTTCGGGTGAGTAATTGAAGTGATTCTCCAGTTCGGTAAGACCAAAGCGTAAAGAGTTCATGTATAAATAAGACAGAGGTAATAGACGAAACTGTGAAATGGAGGAATGGAAAAACGGGAAAAAGTAGAGGGTTGGCAGTATATTTTACCGCGTTGTTGCTTCTGTCTACTATCTCGGTCGCTGCCTCGAGCTTTGGACTCGTCTGGGCTGAGTTGGGACGGGTAAAACAGTAAACTTCCAAATAAAAGAAGTGTATCCTGTCCCAGCGGTGATCCTGCGTCCTGAACCAACCACCTTAACCCCGCTTTGAACCGCGGAAGGATTTTACCCCCCCGTACTTTCTTAGAGTTATTTCTGGTTTCCTGGTTACATTTAGGTATATGAGCGTGTCGTAGACGTAATAACTAAACACGGCGTGGATCAAGCTGAAAAATAATTATTCATGATCCTTTGAAGCCAGGGTCTATTCCCTGCGTAATGCATACAGAAGATTTTCAATTTTCCACTCAAAAGCTCGTTTCACATCTTGAATACACGGAGTAGGGTAAATAATGTAGGCCATCATGTATCTACGTGGGTGCAGGGTGCCGCGGGGATGGATTTTATGTATTTGTATGTAGGGGCGTGTTTCGTATCTATCAATTTCTATCTCTCAACCCTATACGTAGAAAATGTAATTGTATTCGTGTTGACCCAGATTTTCATCTCTCGTTCTAACAGCCCATTTGTTTTCGGCTTGGCTAAACGTTGCAGGCGCCTTCTTGAGAGGATGAGTTGTTAATTATTCCCGAGGAGTTGGGGGTAAGAGAAATGGTATACGAACTCCGAAGTAACGTTGAGAATAACGAGTCACTCTCGTTCCGCCATTTATTCATTAATATACACGGAAAAGTTTTATTTTTTTTCTCTCTCTTTCACACCGTGATTGCAACGACGATAACTGACAGAAGAAATTTTTTTTTTTTTTTTTCAAGTTCCGGATTTTATCCCAGAGCAAAAGTACATACATAAACTAGTACATGAACCGTGCGGAATAATGCAAGAGAGAATTTTGAAAAGGTAGGTATTTTTGTAGGTAAAAATCGAGCTTAGAATCGACAAATATGACGTAAAACGTAGGGCAACCAACGAAGCACATAGAAAGTAACGGGGTCTCGTCTAACACGGAAAAGCACTGGAGTCTTGGAATACGGCTCAAAGATGCATGCCTAGACTATACTGTCGGCAACGAAGATCTATTCCTGGTGGATGAAAACGAAGAACATACATGGAAAGTGCTAGAATTGAGCTACGAGAAGATTCGCACGAAGCCACCGAGAGGAACGAACCGAACGTGGCGTAATCGATCACTAAAGATTCCGTTTGATGTTCGACTTGGCTTTGCCATTCCGACCTACGTAAAACTAAGTCTACTATTTCTGCTGCTTCTATTCCATCCATGATCGTATAGATTCTACTCTCGAGTCTGCAGGCGACTGCGAAAGCTCGAGATCTTCGATCAGAGCTGAGCTGTTATTTATTTATTTCTTTCTTCTTTCTTTTTTTTTTTTATTTTGTATTTCTCTCGCTTCTTCCTCTCGCCTTTGCTTTATACACTACGGTCTTTTTTTTTTGTTCCTTGTTTATACACACAGTGACTTTTAAAGTTATAGCCCCTTGTTTATCCGAACGGTCGGTCCAGACAGTCGATGAAATTGTATAAAGTTTCGTTTTATTTTCATTCCCAAGTGCGAATTGCCGATAGAAACGAAACTGGAAAAATTAGAAGAAGAAAGAAAAAAACGAAAGAAATAAGAAAGAAGTATCATCGTATAGCAGACTTTGAGGAAAGGATTCAACTACCCCGCGCCAGGTATGTATAGTTTGTCAAACGATTTCTTCAATCAGTTTCGACTTCAGGGGATACATCGATTCATTCGATTCGATGATTTTTAGGCTGAAATCAAAGACTCGGATGACGTGATTCACCAAAGCTCCGCAATTTCGAAAGCACAAACTACACCTTTTCGAAAACACTCCGTTCAGGGTGGTGAAATTCGGGACCGATGGCTCGCTAGTTTGTCCCAAGGGTCTGGGGAGTCGGTCAATCGTATTCGTCGCCTTTTGCCGGGATTCCAAACTCCCATTTGCCTCTGTGTATAGTATACTTCCACGAATAGTATGCAGTACGTATCTACGAACACCACTGAATCGGTTAGCACGTGTTTTAGTGTATCGCGTACGTTTCGATTCGTCTTTGTGTCTTTATGTTGGTCTGGTTTTTTCTTTGCTTCTTCTTCTTCTGCTTTTCTTTTCCTTTTTTTTTTTTTTCTTCTTTCACAAGCTCGGGACAGTTCTGGTAGTTCTTCTCCGAGGAAATGGAGCGTCGTACCGCCCCTTGTGACTTCTTTTCAATTTGAATATCAGGGAGACCCAAATGGTAGACTTCTGCTTGATGGAAGGTATCCCTTAGCTCTCGACGGCACAACGTCCATGCTATACGATAGTTTAAAGTTTCGACCTAAGGGATAACGATGCCATTAAATAACTTTTCAACGAATTGAAAGTCGAGTCTACTTCCAAGACGATCTCCATCTGTACGTCACTTATAATATTATCCATGTACGGTGTACACATTGTAGCTGTATATTTCAATGCATACAATTTACTACCTACGTAACGTGAGCTACAGATATTCCATGAAAAATCATAAATATCGTGAACAAGAAAATATAAGATCATTATACGAACATCGATGTGAAATCGTATCTTCATTTCACGCTTTTCCAACGTTTAGCAATATTCCTTTTTTCCAACACAGCCATGGCTATTTAGCCCGAAACAAATCCTCGTAATATTTAATGCTTGAAAACCGGGGGCGGTCTGCAGTCCCGGGATTACGTCGCACGTTACTAATTAAGGGAATTTTAAATGAATGAATTTTATCTACGGTTTTCAGAAAATTATTTAAATTCCTCGACGGGTCGGACCTCGACAGCTACTGTTCTTGTCAGTTTCCGGTATGCCTGCATTATGGAATACCGAATTAGCTGGATCCCTATGTTAGGCTTGGACGGGTTCCTGCTGTCCCGTCTGCACGCATGATCGTCCTCAATATTCACCCGTATAATTGAATCTCAAAACAACAGCAAGCCTCGCTACTCCGTCCCTCGAACCAATCCCAAATCAGCCTCTTTGATCTAGTAATTAGAAAATAATTTATCAACCCTTGTCGAGACAAATGATCGCCACGGAGTATAAATAATAGATCCCGCGACTACTCTTCGCGGTGTATTTGAAGCCGAATTTTTGGCCTCCTTGGGACAAAAGCTTCGGGATATTGTACGAGATAAAAAAAAAAATTATATACCCAAAGCCGCACTTTTTTGATGCATTATTATTCTGTGTCTACTTTACACCAATTAAATATAACTGAATGCCTGGATTTCCTTTTCTTTTTCCTTTGTTCGGGGTTCATTTTTACTGTCAACACGCAATTTTACCCAGGTATGAAAAAAAAAAAAGAAAAAAAGTGGTAAAAACTTCAGCCTCTGCGCCCAGTATATACGAGACGATGTTAGAGGGAAAAACTACTCCCGTACTTGTGAATTTGTGGGGTGAAAGTACTCCGGTAATTTTTTTTAAATTGCATCACCGCCATCAAGTTTTCTCGTTGCACCCTACCTGCAGTGGCAGTGCGCGGTGGTCGCAGCTAGTGGAGCTGGTACCGTTGAAAAGTGGCTCAATTGTAGATCCATGGCCGTAATAGCTGACGACCAACAGCCAACAAGCACATGTATAATACGAATAGTGTGTTGGTTAAAGTCGGAGTCATTTAATATGTACGAGTACCCACAGGCGGTTCTAGATACGTGAAAAACTTGTGGAATAATGACGATTAAGCTTCAAGGATCCGGGAGAGAAGCGGTGAATTACGATTTCACTTCCCCGACTCGATTTCCTTACGCAAAATTTCATCAGCTGAGAAACCTGAATTATCTCAAGTAAAAGATACCCCGTTTTTGTCTTATTCATGCTCAATGGATACAATTTGAATTCGGTGGCTGCGTAACCCGGCGAATTGTTATTATTATTTTTTGCTTTCGAGATTAATTTAAGCAAGTTAATAAATTTTTGTTCTTCATGGCTGGTTTTCGGTAACGATATGGAAGACCCTTAACCTCTCTCTGCGAATATTAGATAATTTTAGTACCTGTAGGTATTTATTATACTGCTTCATCAGCGCCAGGGTGAAAATCCAACCCCATAAACTTTACGCAACTAATTTACGGCGAGTATTATAGGAATTCGATATACGTAGGTATACATAGGTATAAATATATACATGCGCGCAGGATCTTGTTATCGCAAAATTATTGCCTTAAATTGTTGCCTCAGTCGACAAGAAGCGAATCACGTAAGTCGAGATCCACGTTACAGAATTTCGCGAGTATAAAGTAACAAAAAAAAAAAAACTGACAAAAATTGAGCGATATACTCGATGAATAAATAAACGAATCGATACCTACATATAAAATGGATAAATAAAGTAACGTGTGTATGCATATTAAAGTTGGCTAAGGCACGTGTTGGCGATTCTCCGTCAGAGTAATAGCGAAAACAGAATGAGACGCACTTCACCCTTTACCCTCCACCCGCCGCCCTTCGTCCTTCATCCTTCACCCGTTTCGCCGCCGTGCTACACTGACTGCGCTTAATTAATGCAGTATTGTTGGTTTATTCGCTCCCCTTAGTCAGGGCGGTAAAGGCGATGGTGGTGGCGGTGATGGTGGTGGTGGTGGTGGTGGCGTCGCCACCACCCAGTCCGGATTACGAAGCGTGGGACCACTTTAAGCCAAGGCTAACAAAAGCTTCGTTGCGGGGGCGCAGACCGCGGCAAGTGGATAGCCCGACCGGAGTGCCCATCGAAAATAATTAGCTCCAAGTAACGCTGTATGTGTATATACTGTCAAACATGTATATATATCTACTGTACATACGTATACCTATGTGCCACTAACTTTTTGCTCCTTTTTTAGTCGGAATTTTAACAATGAGACCATATCCAACAGATTTCAGTACGAACCAGTTATATATCTTTCCGATTTCAGCCAGGAAATGATTAATCTATGAGCAAAGCAGGGTTAAGGCTGCATATCTGATTTTCGATATACAAGACACACAGATTTTTTCGAAAAACTGTACCTCGTTGAAACAGGGCGTCAGTAATTGTCATCGACGATAGACTATCCGGAGTTCTAACGGCGCAGAGTAATATTGAAAAAAAAAGCGAATCCAGATCGAAAGAGAAAAAAAATTTAGTTAGCCTGCAGTACATGAATTATTGAGTGTTTAATTCGGTTCGGTATTTTCGTTGCTGTTTTTCTGTCCTCGTTTCAATTTTATATTTTCCCTGTTTTTTTTTTTTTTGGTACACGTCATATATAGAAGTAGAACTGAAAGCAATTAACACGGATGCAATTACAGCAAACAGGGAAACGCAGTGCAGTGCGCGAGTGGTTTGCATATGGCAGTACGGTGTCCAGTTGCCCAATCAGTCCGTCGTAATAGCGCAATATTTGTCTTCGAAAATGCAATCACTCTGGGGAAACACTCGTGAAACCGAGTAAAAATGGGATTAGCTAGCAACTGCAACGAGCAAGCTGAAAATTGCATTTCATCGACACCGGCTACCCGCGCTAACGTTCGCGCCAATGCCAACCTGCAGTCAGATAGAAGCGCGATAGCGTCTAGCTTATACAATACAGCTGCACTGCACCAGCATCGCGTCCCAATCGAGGATCTAATTTTCCACGTACATAGGTATAGTGGCATAACACTGCAGGAGGCAAGTCTGTGTATCCATGCGCCAGTGTACATCGAGTTTGAAAAATGTAAACGTACCATACCTCTTCTAACTGGCAATTTCCGTACCTAACTGTATTGTTATTCGCGAGGGCGTATTTGCAGATTAAAGTAGGTGCCTCGCACAACTCCGAGGCTGAGGGTCCTGTAAGTACCGGATATCCTCGATTTTTCACCTCAAGGATTCTATAATTTCTTCAAAGCTTGAAATTTTTAGTCTTAACAGCGTAGTCGATCGATGTCTCGACGAGTTTCCGCACCGTGGCGATTACGAATATATACATACGTTTATGGTATATAAAAAGGTATATAAATAGGCAATAAGTTGGTTGAAAAGTTCTCCAACGTTCAAGGATGACTTTACCGTGAACAAAAGTAAAGCATATCGTGAGGAGTGCGGGCGCAAAGTGGAGTAAAATATCCATAACTTGGGGCTCAATTCGGTGGCTCGTGAATCGCTGTTATATAAGTAAGTTGGTTAGGTCAAGTAGTAATTTAAGGGTACGCCGAGGTACAGGGTGCAGAGGCGAGGGCGATTACCGGTAACAGAAATTATTCAAGCACTTGAAAGCAGACCGCCGTAAAGACGGGATGAAATTAATCGGTAAAGATGTCCGGAGCTACTCCTCGGGGACTGTTTCGGACGTAGAACTTGCGCTCTTGGTATGCGTAATTAATCCGAGCTAAACTGAATAATTATGCTAAACTTATACATCCGAATTCTACCGAACTGTACCGTACCCAGGTATACAGAACAGTGTATTGAGCTCCAGACCATCGCCTGGCTCACTTTCAACCAATTTTCGCATCGTGTTGGATAATCGGCTAACGACTACTATACCCTACCCTGTAATACCCCTGTAACGTTACGTATAGCTGCCCTGAGATAGTCATCGATTCGATATTCAAAATCGGCTTAATTGTGCCCGTGGTAACGGTTATATTTTGGAAGGATTAGAGGGTAAGGTTCATATCTTCGGATTCCATTATTTATATGTTTTTTTGGATCTAAGAAAGACAATTTTGGATTATGGTGTCCAACAGCAAGTCCCGCGCTTCACGGTGGCTGCACAATGTCATTAAAACGGAAGGGAATGAGTGAGATCGAAAAGTGTAGTTGATCTCCGAGGGTAGTAAATAAAATCTTTCCATAGGCCCATTAGGCGTATAAATAAGCTGTTAAAATTTACGTATATACCTACGCGAAGCAACATTATATTTACGATAATGCATTGTTTGATTGGAATTTTATGGTACCCACCCACCTTCCGCGATGCAGGACCATTATATTCTCAGGGGGGTATAAAACCGCGGATGGCATATCGGCCCTGTCTATATCGCGCGCAGTAAATCAAGCTAAAAGCAAGAAAACCTTTGAATACATTGACGCACCATGTGCATCACGAAAGGCTCTAAAAAACCCTAAAATACATCGGATAATAGAACTCGCCGCTTAAGCGTCCGACCGTAAAGTGGCCAATGCGATTTATTAACACGATCGTGATATGTCCAAAAAATATATAATTAATAATATAGTCGTAAAATATTATAAAGTGAACCTCGTGGCTCGTTTGAGACGAATTTCTGTCACTTCATTCGTTACCTCGATCAAAAATATTTTTCCGAAATATGGGGTAAAATGGGGTACCGAATAAATTTGATAGAGCAAAAAAAAAAAAAGAAAAAATTGTTATGAAATTTGATTCAATCGACGTGAAGTGGAAATTTCACACTTCTGTATAGAAATATAATAATTGAAATATGAAATTGATATATTGATCGGTTTTAATTGAAATTTAAAATCGATTATAAAACGTCGTTAAAATTATTGTGTTTGCGGTTTTTTTTCTAAATCTACGCTGTGATATAGCTGCGGTTTTTTTTCATTCGTGGTCTTGAAACCCATTTTGTGGGCAATTGGTTGATGGAGTTAGGGGTGGAAATATAAAAATAAAAATGAAATGAAATAAAATAAAATAAAATTGTATAAAAAAAAACCTAACTGTGCATAGAATGTAAATTCATAAAATTTATACGTTTCCGAAATGGAAACAATAGTCGGTCTCCCAGGACCTTTTGACTCGTCTGCTCGTCACGACCATCGGAAACAATATTATTTAAATTCGAACGCTTCAACGGAGGAAGCCTATAAGTCAGTTTCCGATTGCATCGACCGGGGACAACCAGCCCCGTAATTTTACACTATAAAATCGAGTCCCTATATCGGTACAATTGTCGAATTGCGGTCTACGCGAAGGGTGCAGGAATATGTACGAAAATATTTCAACCCATGAAAAATTTGATCAAACAATTATTGATCCTGATAAAAAAAAAAAAAAAAAACTATATTTTTAAACCAATCAAAGAATTGATACATATTATACAGATCTCCCTTATATAGTCCTCAGAGTTTTTTTTCACCCCAGAATTAATTTTTTGACAATATATTTGAATGGAAAAAGGTTTCGAGTCAAAGATCTTGGATACTCTTCGACATGTGAAGGGTATTTTTTTTTTGTTTTAACTTCAATCCTGCACCCATTTGATTTGCTTTGTCAACTTTGTGTCAACGTTCGTTTACGCCCGAATCAATAACGCCGAAAGAACCGGGTGAAAGATACGACAGCGGGGCGTGGAAGAAAGAGAGAAGAAGCAATCCTCGGAGACCTTGGTAATCCGGTCTCTCATCTCTGTGCGTCTTTTCGTTTAGCCAAAGGAAAAGGAAAAAAAGAAGTAAAGTAAAAGTAAAAGGAAAAAAAAAAAATAAGGAAGAGAGTAAAGTAAATGAAAGGGAAACACACCTCGATATTCAAGGCATGACTCAAAAGTCTCCCTCTCTCTCTCTATTTTACATTAAAATCGCACCTGGTACGCGTAAATTTCATTCCCTTAAATCCATCACGTTACCAATTCGCAAGGACTTAATTTCGTTCATTGGAGTAGCTGAGCTGAGCCTACTAAGCAGCTGGATGAGCCATTTAGGAATATATATATGTATGTATTTTTTTTTTTGCGCGAGGGTCAGGGTTGCCCTCGATATTTATACGTCAAGTGACGGCGTGGCCTCTAGCGCGTTGAGGCGAAGAGGGTGGGTCACCCCATCCGCACCGGTAGAAAAGCGCCCGCTGGGATGCTTCGCCCTGCGAGTGTCTCTTTATTGGATAATAAATAACCTGTTTCATTTATAAGAAGAAGATAAAGCGAGCCGGCGTGCGCCCTGAATAGGTATAGGCTCGCGGCGCCATCCTACCCTCAAAAACTCTTTGTATTCGCCTCTTTGCCGAATGAACTAGCATCGAGCTTCCCTTAAGCGTCCCAAATAATAGAAGCAATTTTTTATTTCATCCACTTGACCTGCCGCGGCTCAAACTTGAAGTTAGAAATGAACTCGGTTTAACTGGTCGATGTATAGGTACACTAAATACCGCGACCTGGTCAATTTTTCGATCATTTTTGTGCTCAACAAAGCTCCGTGAAAACGTTATATAGGTATACCTAACTCTACGGAGGTTTTTTTTTTTTTTTGTCAAGTTTTAAAACTCGAGGATTGCAGAGGATACGAGATCACCAGATTTGACCCTTCGTAAAAGTCCGAAGTAGGTACTTTCGAACTACAAGGTCTCCGTTCCGCTGCGGCTGTACATCGAAAAACTTTAAATAACTTTTAAAACTATATCTGATTGATTTACTTTTAACTCGATCGAGTTTTCCTCGGTTTTCCTTCTTTCGACGCCCCCGCAACTTCCCATCACCAAACTCCCCGAAGCGCCTCGGCAATCTGGATTCATGACTTAGCCCTTGTGTACCGGTCTTGCTTATCGTTCTTATATTGGTTCGGTTCGGTTCATTGTTAGACCCACGAGCGTGAAGCTCTGCAGGAATATAAGGAATTTCGGAAATACTAACACAACCTCTAACCCAAAGTTTGCGTTAAACTTTACCGTTTAGATTATAACCCCCTTTAACCCCTGGAATGAGAACAAGAAACGGGGATTATCGTTACGGAATATTAATCGATGAGTATATGTAAATATAGTTATAAGTAGAATGAGATAACTTGAGTAAAAGATACATAAATTATAACAATAACAGATGAAGAAAGAAAAAAAAAAAAATTATACAGCTGTTATATCCTTGGATACAAGATCAATTTTTTAACTTCCCGTTTCTCTGATATCAGAGAAAAGAGGAAGTTATTGTATTCACCCCGAAAATGAAAAGTTGAGTTTTCACTAGATCTCGACGTTTTGAAGTCTAGAGAATCATCTCCGATCATTTTCAGATGGACGTCTGTGTGTGTGTATGTATGTATGTGATCAATTTTTTTGTCCGACGATATCGCGAGAACGAGTGGTCAGATTTTGATCAACTTGGTCTCAATCGACGCGCCTCTTCGAAACTTAGAACTGATTAGATTTTGGTTTCGATCGGTATAGTGGTTTTCGAATTATTCAAACAACAAAATTCTGAAAAATAAAATAAAAATCATGATATCTTGAGAATGGATGAATGGATTCAAATGAAAATTGGTACTACAAGGTTTTTTGGAGCGCTGATTACGAACCCAAAGTCAGATTTTTTATTTCGATTCATTTAAATAACAAAATTCTGAAAAATAAAATAAAAATCATGATGTTTTGAGAATGGATGAATGGATTCGAATGAAAACTGGTACCACAAGGTTGTTTGAGGCGCTGATCACGAATCTGAAGTCAGATTTGCAAAATTTATGATGGCGATTTTTTTAAGCTCAAATTAGCGTGAGAACGGGAAGTTGAAGGGCTGGCACATGGGCAGCCTAAAGCCGCTTGTTTCTTATACGGATTACGCGACGAAGGAAAATTAATTGGCATCGTCAAAGCTGAATACGGTGATGACGCGATAATTTTCACGAAAGCTTTCGGGCTTTGAACGGTCAGCCCTGCAACTGTCCGTTGAAGTGAATGAGCCCCTTGGATCCATGTAAAGACTAGAAAATGGGTAAAGAGGAGATTGGAAGGAGAGACTGCAGTATGCGGTCGCTTTGTGAAACGACTGTAATTAAGCAGGACTATTTTAGCATTTTATTCCGCACTTCAGGATCTATGAAAACGCTTAGTCGTAATTGCGAAACAACCCTTGGATTGAATTTCTGTGGATTTAAATACACGTAACTGAGAATTCGGAGGTAGCTTTAGGTTCGATGTCTCCAACGTATGTATGTACCTACCTGGTTCAATTTGTTCAACTTTCAAGTTACCTTCAATCCTTTGGCTCAGTTTGCGGTTCAAATTTTTTCCTACTCTTTGACCTTTGAGCCGACAGATCTATTCCATGATTTAACTACCGAAGGCGATCTAAATTGCCAACCGTATAGATCGAATGGAAGTATTATACACGATATTTTTCATTTTTTGTAACTTTGGTTTTTTTCTACTTTTTTTCGAACGAGGGTTGTTGCTTTTAGCGATTTTTTACTCTTCTCTTTCTCTTCAATTTCTATTTCTTTTTCTTTTATTATGCTTGTACAAAGCTTCGCTCTGAACCGAGTTGCTCTTCCGTGAGGCTTTTGCCTTCTGGTCTCCCTCAGAGACTCTAATTGATCTCGTCGGGCCCTTTAAACAACTCTGATTTCTCGGCTCACTGACTCGCAGTGTCTTTCAGCTAAAGGCGTTGTCCCTTGTCCCTGGCATCTTACCAACTTACTTTATAGTCACTAATCCTTGGAACGGGTCGTCGTACATCCACAAGAAAGAAACGTCAGTTCAAGTTACGCAGATATGCGAAACCCTGCTTCATATACCTGCCTAGTATCTACGGCGAAAGCAACAGCCGTTTGAACAAAATCGATTTTATATACAGGGTGTCCCGGAACGAAATGTCCAAAATGAAAGGTGGCCTAGAGGAGGTCGAACTGAGTAAATTCGCCCGAAGAACATGGGGTCTGCGAAGTCGCGTTCGCGAGATATCACGAGTTAAAAAAAAGTAGCGCTTTGCGCCGCGACGACGCGGCGCAAAGCGCTACTTTTTTTTAACTCGTGATATCTCGCGAACGCGACTTCGCAGACCCCATGTTTTTCGGGCGAATTTACTCAGTTCGACCTCCTCTAGGCCACCTTTCATTTTGGACATTTCGTTCCGGGACACCCTGTATAAAAGTACTACGAAATGTATTTCGTATACCGAATAAACCGGGTCAAACGGATCGAAGCAACATTAGTCATTAAGGCCACGGTTGGAAAAAAAAATATATAAGCTGAAAATTATTTTGTCACGTTTTTTTGATAACCGCGGTTATACTTTTACTCGAAGTACAAACCCGGAAGGTGTATTTTTAAGAAAAATTTTTCTTCTTCTTCCTTCTCGAGAAAAAAAAAAAAAAAAACGGGAATTCATCGCCTTGCTCTTATATTGTTTCACATTTCCGTATATATTCCTACCTATACTGACGGATCCGCGCGACACCCATCACCCAAAAACAAAACCCGGAAATGTGTATATCCAACGGAAGGGGGAAAAAAACGTCGGTTCGTATGAGAATAGTAGGTATATACGCCCAGCATTATATTAGTATTTCAATAAAACCAGCTGAGGGAATTTATTTTTCTTTTTCGTTCCTTATTCTTCTTTTTTTTTTATACATTTTTGCTTTTTACTATCTCTTTATTTCGTCAAGAAATATATATATATATATGTATATTATGTACATATCTATATGTACAGACCGGAGGGTGGATAAACTCCAACTATGTACGAAACATAAACAGTATACTGAAAATCAACGAGGGATCGATCGATCGCGTTTCCGTGCACCGGTCTACCCTTCCATTCTGATTTCCGGTTTAGTTCCAACGATTTCCTCACTCCCTATCTATAATTAATGCCCGGATCTGACCTAGGACGAACTTATATTACTGATTATAAATCCCGAGAGTCAAACTGCAGCGAGTCTGATTAACCGCGGTTGCATAATTTAAAGGTATACAAATTTTCATTCAAAAGTGCTCAAATTTTTTTTACATTTGTATACGTAGCTGGTATATAGCAGGTGTTATACATATGTTGTATATTTATTCATGGGAAGAAAATTTTAACCGAACCAGTACACGTTGAAATTTTTTTTTTTGTCTTTCTTTTTCGAATAACCCATATATGTATATGAAAAGAAAACAATTTTAAGTTTTTTTTCGTTTTTTCTTTTTTGTATTTCCTTACTAAAGTAGAACACGGTATATACGTGACGTTGGAAATTGTTTACCGAATGACACGATTTTCACGAGTGTTTGAAAATGACGTTCTATAATGTGACATGAGAGGCGAGTTCGTGTAAAATGGGGAGAGTACGTACATAAGTATAACCTAAAGTGTACGAGGATAGTAGAGTCGCTGTTTTTTTTTCCCTTGTCCTTAACATCCCTTTCGTTTTATGATGTATATACGTATATCTGTATAAATATACATATACCCGTGGATGTCGACGAATCTTGATACGCGAAATCGAACCTGGATTATCTTTTCCCTTGCTTGAGGGGTACTCGTAACCGATTTCCACTTATTGCAATCTTCTTCTTTACTCTTTCTGCTATTATTTCCTTCCTTTTCCATCGGCTACAGGCTAGGGTATAATTCTCATCGGTTTTAAACATTACTCAAGCACCGTACTGCAGGCATAGTTTAATATCTTCCTTCAAATACGGAGAAAGGTTTTGTTCGAATCAATATTTCAATCTTGATCTTCAATCCAAGGGTAGATAACAATGAAAGTACTTTCGATCTCAAAAAAAAAAAGAAGTGAAACAAAAATTGAAAAAATAAAAAAATACGATTCCAGTAAAAAAGATAAAAAATTTGTTTTGCTTCTTTTCATCGTCATATTTTTCATTCAGCTTTTGTACGATGAATTTTTTCATCCACACTGAGCTGATCGGTATCTTATATAGGTATACATATATACGGTATATATATATTTATTTTTTATAATATATATTTTTTTTTTTAATTTTTTATATACATATATACATGATGAGGAAATATATATACGAAATTATATTGCAAGTTGTGCTCGCGATACTATTAAGCTATTTAGCAGACCGTGTAAGCCGATGCCAATCAGAGTTTGTTCTACAGCGATTTAATATTTCAGAGGGTGGATTACTTCGACTCTCCGAAGCGTAATATCCAGCTCTGGATTCAGCGAAATTAATCTGCGATAGCTAACCCGTTCTGCTCATCGTTCTGTGGAGCAAATTTACGCGAGTTGTGGATACCGGGTTGGTAGTAGCTGCACACCCTACCTACGTACACGCATACCTATACCCACAGTACGACTGAAAACTTGGGGTGAAATATCCACACGGCGTTAAGGCATATCGTTGCAAAATTATACATAATGATGTATACATTCCGCCGTTAATCGGCTTTAATAATTTTTGCATCTGAACATCGATGAACGATCATTATACATTATACTGATAAGCTATCCTTATATTTATCTGTTTCAGGCTTTGGCCAACCTACGCGAGTGCCCATAATAATCTAGGAACTCTGACGGTTGGTGAACAAGCGGAACAACATTTTCTTTCAGCTATTCAGGCTCAGCCAGGTCACGTGAACGCTCACTATAATCTTGGGCAGCTCTACAGGTAATTTATTTCTCATTTATTTTCACCCCGGAATGACCGGGGTCAGACACTTTTTATCAGGCTAATTAAGGGAGGCAAGAAAAAGCAAAAAAACGACCAATCGCGTGATTTACTTCGGTTGAGTTAAAAGAAGGAGTAAAAAATTTGATTCAAAAAATATATATTGATTAAATTCAAATTTTCATCGCAATGATATTAAATTGGTTGGTAGAAAATTAAATGGTTGACTAAAGGCGTGAGGACGGTTGGAAAAAAAAAAACGGACCAACGGGTGGTCTGCTACGGCGACTGGGAACTGGGACTATTTTATCAAGAGTTTATGGTCCGTTTTATTGGCCGAAGCGCTCACGCGAATTTCACGCGTTAAATCTTGCGTGGCGGTAATTCTAGCGCTTTGCCCAAAATTAAAGTCAAGAGACTCGGTAGAGTCTCGCGCCAAGTACATTTAAAAGGATTTTTAAACGCACGGCGTGAGACTCGACCCGAGTCTCTATACCGGAGAGACTGCGATTCGGCGGAGTGGGGGTAATAATTGTATGATATTTTTAATGTTTCACCGTATTCTATATCATCCTGTAAATTATCAATTTATCTTTAGAATGAGGGTCTAAGCAGCTTTTATTCAACACCAAGATCAGTGCGATCGGTGCACGGAAACTGATTATTTTCTGTTTTCATTAAATTACAAGCACTCGGTTCGATCAAGAATTTTCGTCTACGTCTCCGTCAACATAAGTGTAAAGTTGCCTGGGTATGTAGGGACATAGAGAGGACATTGGGACAGGGGAGAATACACGGGTATGAAATCAGACAGAGTTGCCGGTCTACCCTATACTGTAACGTGTTTTTATTATTCTATGGTTCATGGGCACGAGTCTTATGCGCGTCGTGCGTGCGCGATGCGAAGAATAATAACCTATATTTCGTGATGACAGCTCGGTAGAAGAGAAGAATAATAAGAGTAGCTGAAAACTTTTCAAATAATTATTAATGCAAACTTCGATATAATTTGTGAAGCAGAAATTGTTGAGATCAGCACCGGTATTTTCTATAGTAATGCCTATTAATTATTTCTACTTGTTTATTTTACGACGTCGAGTTTTCGAGGTTATGAGAATTATCTGTCACATCGGTCACGATTATTAACGACGCAGACCAACAAGTCCGGCTTGTGTCGTAGGATACTTTTCGTAGACTTGCTCCTAATTTTTATTTCTCTCAATAAGCTAACTCTTACACAAATGTTAACTATCGCATTATGTATACATACAGTGCCGGACGTCGTGCCTCGTAGAATGCGTTTATGTGTTTCAGACAGCTAAAATCATACCTCAAGGTTTGTGAATACCGTGTAAATGTGTCTAGATTACAGCAATGGGATGAAGACAATTTCGCCGGCATAAGTTATTATCACCTGACCAAGTTTTATAACAAGGGCACTTTGATGGATGACCGGGCTGACATATTTGTGTATTTATTTAAAGATTATGAATAGATTTGTTGTAGCAGAATTTTTTCCAAATTATATTCTACACAAAATTCAATTGAGTTGGGATAGGAATGTTTATATCTTCAAATCAAAGAAACACTATTTTCAGACCGTTTCTTACGTCTCAGTTGTAGGTAGTACATTTTAGCTTAATGATGCTCGGTCTGATATGAGTTCAGATTTCTGTGGATGTATATTGATCATTCTCTCGTTTTCACTGCATGTTTTTTGTAATTTTTCAGTAACGAAATTCTAGAGCCGTTGTAGTCTACGTTGCCTTCCAATCAATGAGACACACAATGAACACTGCGCTTGCAACTGCTGAGTTTACAGATATATTGTCCCTTCACAAGTCACAATTCAGAACTCATAAGTAAATGAGGAAAGAGAAAATAATACTGTTTGATCCTGTTACAATCACATCACTTTGTACTATTATTATAACATCACCGTGGTAGGTGAACCGTTCATATCCAGTGACAAGAATAGTTTATAAGAATCCAAAAATGTGAATTATGATCCGATAGTACGACAAGGTTCTAGGGGCTATCCTCAGTGCTATTTATTTCCATTGAAGCCAGCGATCAACTATCTTTTGTCTCTAATATTTTGATGTAATGAATGTCAAAAGTATAGATAATTTTTTATTGTTACCAGTAGACCAAGATTTATGAGTGAATTTATAAAGACTATTAACCACATGACAATTTCTGATTTGATATAGAATCGTTGCCGTAGTTTCTTCATGTTCAAAATAATCTTTGGTCAAATTTCCTTTCAATTCTACATTCATATAAGGCTGATCTTCAAATTTTCCCTACGTCACAGTTACAGAGTGATTGATTCTACCTGGAGTTCGAATCCACAGAGTTCAAAAGTATAGTGCATATTTTTTATAAAGAAAAGCTACTGTTAGCCAGTACTGCATTATAACTGTCACTATGGTGATTTTCTTATTCATATTGACACGTGGCTTATCAAAACGCATGGCAATGAAACCGACAAGCCCAGGTTTGTAGCTGGCATAACGTCCTAAGCGCCATCATATGACCGTTTGCCCTTTTCAAATTCAAAATGTATAACTTTTCATATGTATAAATTCTACAATTCTTCATACAATTCATCATGAACAAGACTTGGAACGAATCCTGATGGTACAAAAAGTAATGAAATCCCCCCAAAAGCACCTCTGGTGCAAAAACCTCTCGCCAAGTACATTATACAAAAATGTCGTTTTCATACAAAAAAATATTGAAATCAGATCTTATTGCCAAGTAGGTGATATGAATTTGAAAGAATGACATTTACTTTATCTTGAATTATCAATAATCAGGCCTCAAAAAAAAATTTCATAGCATTTATATAGTCTTGTGATACGTTATAATCTAGTGGATAATAGTACGCCAAAACAGATTTAGCCGTACCTTCCACATTGAGAATAGCACGGCAATTTGTACAATTCATTACGTACAGGATAAGAAATAAACAATATTGTACAAAAAGTCGTGAGATCTCCCCAAAAAGCACCTCTGGTGCAAAAACCTTTCGCCAAGTACATTAATGCAATCATTACCCCCAAAAAACATCCTCCTGCCAAACATCCTCCTGCCAAAAAACCTCCTGCAAAACAATATATACAAATATTTTATTATGCAAAAGTTAATTATTCGTTAGAATCAAAAAAATTAATCGTTCATCGACAAATGTATGGAAATCACTAACTATTGCCAAGTACATGCCTCGCGATTTATTTATACAATATCAAGATACTCGGTAGAGTCTCGCGACAAGTACATTAAAAGGAATTACATCGAACTCATGAAATAAGATCAATTAAAATTAAAATTAGGAAAAAACAAAGAAAAGAAAAAAAAAATTTGGAGTACGTGGTACTTGGCGGGCATTTTTGTAGAAATTACAAGAAAATATAAATGCCCGCCAAGTACCACGTACTCCAAATTTTTTTTTTCTTTTCTTTGTTTTTTCCTAATTTTAATTTTAATTGATCTTATTTCATGAGTTCGATGTAATTCCTTTTAATGTACTTGTCGCGAGACTCTACCGAGTATCTTGATATTGTATAAATAAATCGCGAGGCATGTACTTGGCAATAGTTAGTGATTTCCATACATTTGTCGATGAACGATTAATTTTTTTGATTCTAACGAATAATTAACTTTTGCATAATAAAATATTTGTATATATTGTTTTGCAGGAGGTTTTTTGGCAGGAGTTTAATTAACACGAGTGAAAGCGCTGTTCAGAGAGCGCTGCTTCCGCTCTAGAGCTTTCCTATACTGTACCTACCTACCTCAGCCTCGTGCCACACAGGCTGCTAAATTATCTTTAGCAAAAAAACGAACGTTTTTTGCTCTACTATCTCAAAATCGCTTTACCTATTCACGTTCATTTCTACCAAAATTATATTACGGTCATATTTTTCATCTTCTTTACATTTTTCAAAAATTAGTAGACAAACTGACCGTGTGCAGAATTTATTTTCCATCAATAATTTCATGATAGAATTCTTTAACTAATTTGACAAATTCTCGATCACGTTCAATATTTCTGAATCAAGTTACTCCGAATTTAATGAGGAATAATTTGACGCAATTACGTTAGTAGCTATATTTTCGTACGAAATATACTGCGAGACCGATGATGAAAGGTTAATCCGATTTGACTTGGGACAAAAAATTCATTTTTGATAAAAATGGTTTTTTTTTTGTGAAAATTGGTTAGTATTAGGCCAACTAGGTACGCTAACTGCAGTTGGTGTACGTTGCAAATGAAATCTGTAAATCCTGCGTAAACTACCCCCCGAGCTACATACGTCATTCATTTATTTATTTTATTTATTTTTTTCTCTCTTTGATAAAGAGCCCGCGGGGTTGTTTGTAAACAATAAAAAGGCCATTGTCATATTACTACCTCTGCTCTGACCATTGGCGATTCTAACGTAATTACCGCGTCCCCTTTTACGGCGTCGAAGTACTGCAGTACCGTCAAAGCGAAACCATAATTCACCCACACGTCCGTTGAAATTGCCGTTTAATTTATAGAACGTCGAATTTATCACGGCCGTGTGAGTTTTGCGGATAAACCTTTTAATGTCCATTCACGATTATGACAATGCACGATATACCAGTCCGCCAACGTACGTGCAGACAGTTATATCCGCGGATTTAAATCCACGTTACTTACGACGGTTTAGTTACACACATCGATGAGCCCGATAATTTGAATAAGGATTTGTATATTCCGGGAATTAGGATCGCTAAATGTTATTTTAGGCAAAACTGTGATCAGGCAAGGCTTCCTTGACGTACTACATACGTTCAACTGACTTCATGTGTCTCCCTTTACTTCTCATGTCAGAAAACGCGAATTCCAGACAAAAAAACGAATAAATTCTTATGTTATTTTCAGAAAAACGAATAGAACCGGCGAGTGCATAAGGATGCTTCAGAGATGCGTTTCCCTAGACCCAGCATATACACCGGCATATCTAGTCCTGGCTCGACTGGCCACTGGTCCTACAGCAGGAGCGCTTTTACGCCATGTTGTTCGCCTCCAACCTCGAAGTCCTGACCACCTAGCCGAGTACGCCACTTGGCTTAACGGGAACGGTGAGTTACATTTCGAACTGCAGCGGAGGATCTCAAGATTGTCCATAGTAGGAGACGTAACGTTCGATTTATTTCTTGTTACAGGTAAATGGCTTACCGCACTTAGGTACTTCCTCAAGGGTATGGAAGTATCGAATTGTCATCGAGCGTCCCTTCTTGGTACTGCGAGAATCCTACGTGCCAGAGGACAGTGGCCTCGGGTTCATCAGCTCGTGACAAGGTAAGAGATAAACTTTCAGCCGTTGTTATTATTATCCGAAGATATAATTTTTTCTATTAAAATTTAGCAGCTGGACCATTGAAACTCATTTTTTTCGTCATATTTTTTTGTCTCGATTTCGTTGTCGGGTTAAATTTCAATATGCATCGTTTGACGGATGGATAGTGTTCGGATTTTAAATTCAAATATAAATCCTTTCGTGGGTCTGTGACAAGTGGATAGGTTGGTTGGCGTGAGAGAGCAGGTGACGGGTTGAAATAGAAAACAGTGAAACGGCGGTGTTTTCCATGGACGTTGTTTCAAGCTAAACCAGAGCAGCCACTCTGCTGCAGCAGCAGCAGCAGCAGCAGCAGCAGCAGTATAGCGTTGGGTGGGATAGGGGTAGTGAAAGCAAATCGAGTGCACACGCAAGATCGAATTTTTCCAATTTCTTTTCTGGTAAAGTGAAAACGGAAAATGTCCTGATTTGTTTCACTACCGTTTCGATTTATCCCACTATTTTACGAGAACCACGATCTTTGACATTTCTCATGTCAATCCTAATCTCACCATGCAGAGAGCTCTACCAATCTCATCAACGCCAAAGGACTAGGCTAGGTCTAAGCTTCTCTCTATACCTGCACCGGTACAGACCTCAAAGCAATTTCCAAATAGTTCGGTTAACATGTCGGTAATTAATCCTGTATTTAGATACACAGTGTAATTATATAGAATATATTGAGCAGACCCACGCTCACATATAGTTCCGTAAAAATTTTCCTAATTAGTGATATCGTTTTATGATTTGATTAAACAGTCGTTACTTTTGTATAATGTCGTCTAAATTAGACGAAGAAAAAAAAAAAAAGAAAAAAAAAACGGTATTCAAAGCTGGAAAATCATACGTTTTCACATCTCTTTTACACATACGTATTCGTTTTGGAGTGGATGCCGAGCTTTTGAATTCAGTGAACTAGAACGGTGGGTTTTAAAGCTGAATTATGTAACGAGATACCGGTATCAATATTGAACTGACAAGGAATGCAAATATTACCTTTTTCATACCCCAAAAATATTTTTACTTTATTTTTAACGCTATTCGAATCCTTTGATTTGTCATTTGTAAAATTGCACTGCACACCGGGGACGAATATGGGCAGGCGCTTCAATCGAGACTAGGTACTCGGTAGCGCTTGTTTTCATTTATTCCGTAGTTTTGAAGCTATACGCTTGACAACCCTGATTCATTTTTAATCGACAATACCTATCGCGGTCGGTCTCTCTACACTCGTACAGAAATATGTATACTTTTATCCAATTTCGATATGGTAGAAAAAAAAAAGTTGTACCTAATAGAAAAAGTAGAATATAATTGCTTTTTTTCTTTTTTTGAATACCTAATTTTTAACCGCGGGTATGATTACTTATAAAGTGCAGAGAAGCTTCGATTACTTTTCGGTTAACTTTTTTCATTTTCATTTTTATTTTTCCCTTGGTTTTTAATGGGAAAACCGTGTCACGAATATCATTCAGATAATAATTTCGACCGCGGCAATGTCGTCGCTGTTTGTTGCGTTTCACGGTTGCTCAACTGATAAATCGAAAATTTACGACTCACCACCCGTCCGTTATGACTCTGACTCTTTTCATTCCTCTCTCTATCTTTCTCCGTTTCCCTCTTTTCCTCTATTCCACGAGTAATATCTCTACCGCTCTGGTTGGCTACCAGGCGCAATAACAATTTACACAGAACGAGAAACACTGCAGGGTAAAAAACGAAAAAAAAGGAATCCGGAAAACAGAGCTAATGTTAAATCAAGCAACTCGCTACCAACCGCACGCGAAAATATACCGCGAGAACTCAGCGTGCCATGGCTTTCGCCATTACCTTTATCTCAAATCGGGAATGGTGCTTTTATAAATCATGGACCCTCGTGTATCATTCTATCTATGTCCATAGAACGCGATATCATCGACGCTCTAATCCATTACCGCACTGACTTTCTGCTCACCTACCTATAAGCGTCCCCGTGCAGAACATTCGATATCACCGGCGAAACTGTTTTCCAGATTCACCAATCGCTCGGTTTTTCTTTTATTTCAGTTTTAACAGCAGTCTTTTCACAGTTTTGATTATCAGTACATTTCTTAAAATCGTATCCGGTGATTAGAAAAAAAACTCTATCCGAGGTGTATGTAGGTATATAACTTCTTAAGCTCAATTATATAACCGTGCATATGTAACGAATGTTTAAATAAAGTTTACACGATACAATTTTACTTTATTCCACATATACATTATTCAGTGTTGAATGAAAATTTCAAAAAATATCCACACTTTCCTGTTCAGTGATTTTAATATTTCATTCTTATCAGATACGTCAGAGTATAGGTATATAAATAGGTATACAGTATACTCGTATATACCAGCTACCTTCGACGTATGTTTTACCTCTTGGTAAAATGGTAACATGTTACGATCGACCGAAAGCTTCGTTTCAAATTCTATGTCAACTCAAATGTCAGGAGCTTTCTTCCGACTGTTATATATGCATTCTATGTCTTTGACTTACTTTATTTTTTGTCGCTTGATAAAAAGATCGATTATCGCGTGGGGTACGAATATTGTTAAAATTTTGACAAGACAATCAAATAACGACACACAAATATGTACATAGTAATTGCGATTTATAAATTGTCATATAACGAGGAGGAGAAGGAGGATGAGGAGGAGGAGGAGGAAAAGAAGGAGAAGCCGGAGAACTAGAACGAGGACAATGGTAATGATGCTCTAATTGCTTCGCCCTCTTTAAAGGAAAAGTAAAAAACAAAAAACGAAAGAAAAAAATGAAAGAAAACGAAGGAAAAAAAAAAAACAATCAGACAAAGTGTAGTGAAAAATGAATAAGAGTCGAGGCACTACAGTTAAAGTTGCATGAATGCAACCCCCTTGGTTTCATCCCTTGTTTCGTCAGATCGTAGATAAAATTCTAATCAATGCGATGACCCGGTATCGTTTTATCGCAACCCTGGGATTGACGATCCAGTTGAACAGAGAAAGGGTAGTCGGGGTATTACACATCAAAACTGAAAATGACATTTCCTGGTCGACTCTGGGATATTGCTATATCTATATTTGAGAGCTGACAGCTAGTTATTTAGCGAGAGAAGGACGAACGAGAATTGGCTGTAGTGAAATGTATACAGCGAATTGTAGGTGACTGCAGGGAGTAAAATTCGATTTTTGAACTTGACAAACAATTTGAATATTCATATTTTCATTTTCTTTTATTCTTCATTCCATTTTTTGCACATGTAATGCAGGCTTTCAAATTGAACGAAACTCCGTTATCTACCAATGATAGTAAAACACAAAACTGAAATCAATTAGTATACGAAACAATAAGTTGTTCGGTTTAACCATGCCGATCAAACGATCGATCATCGCGGAACAGAAATTAATCCGGGAGTTGATTAGCTCGTTTCGTATTTCTGCCTCTATCATCTAATTAGCCACTAAATTATGTAAATTATATCAAAGTTGGTGGAATGGATAAGTTAAGTTCAAAACAAATGCATCCTCCGAGTTGAATTCGTTAAGCAAACTAAAGTTGGAAATGCTATTACGTTCCAACTATTACTCGCAGTCATTTTGTGCCATTCAAAGGGGACGGTGGAATTAACGAATTCGTTACACTCCTATGCCTCTCCCATTACAAGAGTTTTAAATGAGGATTTCCTTAGATTCAACTGAAGAAAAAAGAACGGAAAGTAAGGAAAATTGCATTAACCCCGAAAGGGAGGACAATGTTCTTTATCCTGTTTCGTATCTTGCATACAATTCATCGAATACTTTCATCCATAAATCGACCTACAAATCATGAACTATACGGAAAATTAAGAAGAACAATTTCTCCGAGAAGATAACGTGACTCCGAGGACGTGAAAAGATATAAGGTGTGAAGGTATAAGAGAGATGGAGATTGAAATCAATAAGTTAACGAAAGAAGAGCGTGGCTAGTATACTTATCTCGATGGCGTAAAAATATCACGGAGCGAATTTCGAAGGGGTAGGAATTAAACTGAAGAGTGCCTCTTTCTACCAGGACTCTTGTTATACCGTCTTGAAGTGTTTCTACCGAATATCTGGTTTCCGCAAGGGTTAGGAATTTCGGAAATTCGGATTCGCCTTTCGCTTATACTACGCTCCGCCTAATTAAGGGCGATACTAATCCTCCCGGTACGCGGGTGTAAGGGCTAGCCCAGCCTTTTCCCACGGGTAATGAAATTTGATTGGAATCATTCACCGCGTTGCGCACGGTCACTCTAACACGGATTTTATCCCCAACAGTATTTTACCCAAAATATGATGAAGCTGTTACGCCTAATTCATTCATACCCTCAAAATCAGTTACACATTGCAATTTAATCACGCGGACATCGCTGCTCGCTTGTGTACAACTCCCACGTACCCTCAGCCATGAAATCAGTCAAATATGAAATTAACAAACATCTGATTTTGACGGAATTTCATATCTTACCTGAAAACTGTTGAAACTATTTTTTCCTGCCCCATCATCTGGTCCCAGCTGCTGAAAATGACGATTATAAACCATCAAAAATGCACCCCACTCAACATGTGAAAATTTTCCTGTTTTTTCAGGTGGCATTTGATGCTCCGTGCCAGACGAGGGGGTTTGATATACCGAGGTGACCTGTACATCCGAGCCTGGCAGCTACAAAGTGAGTCTCGTCATCGAGCTCATCAACATCAGCACCAGCATCAGCATCAGCACAATCTATGTCTGACTGTGAGTGTGTTTTTATAAATTATATAAATAATGACGAATTGCAGATATATCTGGTCGAAAATCTTTCACTGAATTGTAATTTCGTCGGGGCCGAATTGATCGGTCGATCCGAGTAGACAACGGAATTTTGTATGTGGGATATTTCTAGCTGTGAGAATCGGTCAACTTTCTCATTAATCAAACATATCCGTGGACCCACTGTCACTCATTCTAATAAATAATCTAAACTGTGCACACTGGTGCGCGTTGGTTTTCCTGTAAAGAATATAAGCGGCAACCCCTTAGCGAAAGTCTTTCTGATTTTGTTATCGCGGAAAGGGTGTCTTGCAGATTTGAAATTCGGCATAAGAAAAGGAAATTCCATCTTATTGATGATAACTGGGAGAAAATAGCCGTAACAATAACAATGATGATAATATATATCGCATTTAATAAGAGCCGGGTTATTGCTTACCCCGTTTCAGCTCCCTATCCCCTTTATTTCTTTCCCCTTTATCTACCCTCAGCCAAAAGTCACTTGAAACACCACCACCGTCGTGCAACGAGTAACCAAAAAGTGGTGCAAAAGGGTTAGACACCGGCTCACTCAGCCGGTGAATTCCCTCTGGGACGTGGCGTGGATAGAGAACGAGGAAATTTTACCAGCCGATTTTCTCGTTCAATTAAAAATCCCCCTTGTAGGTATATATGTATAACGTACGCCTCTTTTCCGAAGAGTTCTCGCGCCCTAACGCGAAGCAGTTAAAAATAAAGGGTTATCTCGTTCCTCTGCAGGGTATCTGACCCTGAGGTGATTATCTACGAAGATGATGATCGGAGGGTTGGCTGGACTAGAAAAACCTTGCGAATGTGATTTTTTTGAATTCGATCGGATTTCCGGTTGTTGTATTTGAATTGGTTCAACGACTCCAGGCAAATGATTTTATTTTATTTTTTGTTCAATTTTTTCGACAGTATTTCGGCTTTTAGGTCGATATGATTCTATCGGCCTCCATTCGGCGGTTTGAAAGTGATGTGAATTCAGCGATTGTGAGAGTTGTTGGTCTGTTGGATTGTCGGATTGTTCGGTATAAAAATCGTCCTGCAGGTATTTAGCTTTGGAATTTAAAGGGCTTGCCGAACACGCCAGAGCGGCGATTAATCGACCGATAACACGGTTGTCCAGATTGATATCGACTCGAAATAAGCGTGCCCCTGTAGGCACGATCAGAAACAAGATAAAAAATGTACGTGGAATGGGCGAGGCGAGGCAAGGTGAGGCCATGCCAGGCAAGGCGAGCTAAATAAAGCCGGAAATTATCCATTGATTTTATTCACGTAAATATATAGTAGATTTTTTTTTTATCTTTCAAAAATGTGTCTTTTGGGGGTATTTCAATGTAAAATACATATATTAATATGTAGTTGAAATCAAAAGAGGAGAATTCGTTCTCTTCAAAGTAAACTGTACACGTATCGATATTTGTCAATATTTGTTCGATGCGCTGCAAATATGAAACAAATATAAAAACCGTTTTAATTTTGGTTGAAATTAAGCTGAATCTGAAGAGTTATGAGGAAATGCAAAACCCGAAAAATCGATGAGACCAAATTTCCTCTACAGTGGGAGTCGAGGTTCAGCAAATGGTCGTTTTGTTTCTCATTATCGTTATGATTTTAACTTGGATAGGTATACACAAGCGAAACTGTGCCGTAACGGGGCTAGAGCTTCTCTGTTTGCTTTCTTCGCGCCTACTGTACCTATTAGAGCAAAATTGCCACTGTTTGCCTACGCTTGCTGTCCTATAAGACAGTGTTTGCAGATGTATTCTAGGGTAGTAGGTACCTTTCATGTAGGTTGGTACTGGTAGGTAGGAGACCGTTGTTAAATTCCCCTTTAAACCATGAAAGCAAATGTATTCGTCTATATACTATGTGCAAAGCGTTTATAGGCACGTTCACGAATGTCTGTGAATATATTAATAAAGATGACGAGTGGAATAGACTATAGAAGGACAAAAACGAAAGGTCTCCAAAACCCAAACACCAAAAAGAAAAGTCTCAAATACAATAAAACAAAATCTAAGCCAATCGCGAGTGGCAAAAAGTTTTTTAAAAGTGCAAAGCAGATTTTATAGATTCAGAAAAGGTAGAAAAAGGGAAAGACAGAGAGAGATAAAGAGGCGGAAGACAGATGGGCGAGTTCTATGTGCATGAGGAAGTTCTTGTTCATCCATGATTCATTATCTACAAATGCTCGCGGCAGGTGCAGCTGAGGCAGGAAGGATGTACAAGCTACGTCCTCGACAAGGACTCTCTTATGGCCAGTACCCGAACGTGATACCAACGTGAGCCGTGCTTGTGTCGGGATTTAATTAAGATTCTTCGGTCACGTGTCGTAATAATAACTCTAATTAAAACGGATTACCGTCCGTTCGAACGGGGGTCAGATACTTCCGCCCGGAATTCTTCTTCGACGTGTTACAGGCTCAGCCGAAGCTGCTAGCTTTTCGAAGAACCGCAGCAGCGAGTTGGAATCGAATTCAAAAGTGAAAATCGATATGCAAAAACTTTGAAAAAATATTGTAAAGTATAAATTAGGAAAATCGCTAAGCTTTACGGGTCTTCTAAGTCCGGTAAACTTTCTGATAAGCGATTAGAACGATGAACCTATCGCTGCGTCTGCGGTTCCTCGGGCAACGAGGTCAAACTAGTTGCCCATGGAGATTTTCTGGAACTGTTAGTTCGCTAACGGAAGTAGATATACCCACGATCTAGTTACTCTAGCTCGAGCAATTTGGCCGCGTGAATTAGTCGGAATTGATTAGTTTGTACAAGATGCGATAGATTCCGGTCTCCTTTCTCGAATAAACCGCGTTACTCGTCATCAAACGACAAATTGCAAACTTTTTGTCCTTCTCTTCGAACCTTTTTCCGTTCCAGCTCTGAAAGGTCTTGTCTATCGGAATGCGGGTTGAACTAGCTTCGATTAGATTAGACATTACGGTCTCGGTATCAGATTTAGCGACGCAGAAGAACCGACGAGGTTGATTTTCCGCTATATTGGTAATCGCGGTTAGACGAGGCGTAGGTAATGTAACAGATTTTTCCTGTTCATTAATACGAAAATAGAAAACAACGTCATCTCCGTCACAACTTTGTCATACTCATATCGTCCGTAAATAGATTGCAAGAAGATAATGAACTTTGATAAAAGGCGGTGACGTTGTTTTGCTGAAGGTTGAAAAAGCGTCGCCACTCTGTGCTCAAGCGGAAGTGAGTTCGAGAGAGTGTATGTGAAGCAACAAACTTTAATTCGTAGAGCGAGTGAGAGAGAAAGGGAGATTAGCGCTTAGTTTGCTAACGGACTCCCTTAATATGGCGAAGTTAGGAAAGTGCCATTAAGCTTTGGCTCTGCCACCGAGTTGCTACTCGAAGGGGTTTGGAAAAACAGGCGTACCCTTTTTTTTTTTTGCTACCTGTGAGATAGAATTCTGATTTGTTCGTTCCGTCTTTGTGATTGTTGAGTTTAATTTATGCAGATTCATGGAAACTCGGGAAGTTAATGTTGTTGTTCATCGTTGTGACATGGTACGGTTAAAGTTGGGGTATACCTCGCCTCGGGACCGGTAATTCCTTCGCTTCGTCTTTTCAACCCTTCTTCTCTAAGAAGGACTGAAGATAATTCATCGTGCAGCGCTTTTCACTCAAGGCCCGAAATCCCTTCTCACATTATCATTAAAATTTTTCAGTTCAAACAAAAAAGAGTCCAGGTGGATAACTCTGACCAATTTTATGCTTTATCCTGTTCCAGGAGACGGGGTGCTCGACGCCAAGGGTGGCGAGTGTATCGGTTCAACTGGAGCAAGACAGCAACAAATCAGAGCAACTTCAGCGAGCACCGCGTTGCGGAGTTCGTCCAGGTCGTCAAACAAGGAAAGCAAAAGCTCGTGTCACGGCACCAGCCCTTCTGGTCCAAAATCTTTTAGAGACACTCTAGTAGTCTCTTCGGATTTCGACGAGGATTGGTATCGGTTGGGGTAGTAAAATGCAAAGTCCTGCAATCGAGTGAGAATATATTTTTGCCGGTGACTTTTTTCATTGGATAAGACTGTTACAGTATATATAATTAAAGCAATTGTGGAGAAATTACATTGGATGACCGTCGAATCGTTATGAAATATAGTTTTCAGTAGTTCAGGTAATTTTGTTTTACCTTTGCATCAATTTTTTTTTTTTTTCAACACATGTTAGCGTCAACCCCCATTTTTTTATTTTCCGGCATAGTACATTTTGCTTCGGTTTCTTCGTTAAAAAACTGGGTATTAATTATCGCTATGTGATCGATTGCGAAATAACTATAATTAATCCTCAATATTTGGCTGATATCTTCGCAATTTTGAGGGTAGGATAATACGTACACGATATAGGCGAATGAAACTTGAGGACAAAAAAATTTCTATTAAGACAAGGGATTCGACGTCACTCGTCAAAAGCACTACAGCGTTTTCTTTGATAGATGGATCCGAGATGAGGAAAAGGAGGAAGAGGTGAGTTGAAAAAAAATAATTTCGAAACAAAAAAAATATATATATACATGAAAATGAGAACGTGAACTGAGGATAATAGGTACTATCGATTTCGGCAGTAAGGGTATTAAAATACTTCGCACGTGGACCAATCGAGTGTTTTGTATCGCTGTGTGATTCGTTTGGAAAACCTATACGTAGGTATTGCAACTTGAGGATTTTAAAAAATGAGAGAGAAATGACGATATATACTATATCTATCTAAATAAATTAAAAGAGTCCTGGGCACCGGCTCGGAGGTATCCTTTATAGTGAATCTATTATCGATATAATTATTAACCCATTATGAGTTTATATAACGTAATCTTATAAGATCTGACCGCTTGCCAAGACGTATGTGTGTACATACATATACATATGGGTACCTATACGTATTGAAAATAAAGAATATCGTACTTTGTACGCGCTACGAAACATATTGCAATTAATAGAATTAACAATTAGTAGAATGGAGTCGTTTTAAATAGATTTCTGCAGCCTTCGGCTGAACTGAAATTAAATTTGCTTCATTATATAATTCCTGTGGATATATACATGTATATATATATATATATTGTATATGTAGGTATGTAGTGCAATATTCTTAGCGCGTATAAAACGTATCGAGTTTTATACGTGAGATTAAGGAAGGTGTCAAAATTCAAAACCAGATTATATACGTACGGTATAAGATATCCTGAATTCAATCCCAATTGCAGCTAGTCGACAATACTTTATCATTTTGTAAAGTATCTATAGTTATCTTTAACCAAAAAAAAAAAGAGAAAAACAAAAATCACTCCGAGGCTCGATGTAAAATAATATTATGAGAAAAAAAAAAAAAAAAAAAAAGGAAACGAAAAACGCAAAGTATAATAATAACAATTCTATACGATGATAATAATAATCATAAATTAATGAATAAAAATCAGGGGTGTATAAAAAAAAAAGGACCCCCAATTATGTATCTGCAAAGAGGGTTTGCCGATTTGCTCATTCTGCATTCTGTAAAATAAATGAAAATTCTAATAATAATAATAATAATAATAATATTAATAATAATAATAATGACAATTATTTACCAATAATTTATTTCTTGAAATATGTAATAATATTAATGATAATAATATTAATATGTGAGCCTAGATATATAAGTCATATTCATTAATATAAAATACGTATATAATTTTGTAAATATATTTTTTATCGTCGTTATTTAAACGAAGTTTCTTGATAATAGGCAAGTGTAAACTATATATTACAATATTCTGAGCATATAAATATATATCTATATATATATATATATATATATATATATATATATATATATATATATATATATATATATATATATATATATATATATATATATATATATATATATATATATATATATATATATATATATATATATATATATATATATATATATATATATATATATATATATATATATATATAAATAAATAATATAGTGTATGACTAATTATTATTGTTACTATCTATAAAAAGAAGAAGAAACAACAACAAAAAAAAAAAAAAAAGAAGAAAAAAAAAATTTCGTATTATTATTAATAATGATATTAGTACATATGAATATAGGTATATAAAATAATAATAATAATAATAATAACAATAATAAATAAGTACACGAAATTTATTTTTCACGCTGTAGCAGGTAGCCGCGAGCAGCAGCTCATTTCTCACGCTACTTATAATCCGAGTCGTGGGAATATATACAATATTTTTATTATGTATATACAGGGTGTCACAGAACTAAATGTCCAAAATTGACCAAATGTTCAAAATGAAAGGGGTCCTAGAGGAGGTCGAACTGAGTAAATTTTCCCGAAGAACATGGGGTCTGCGAAGTCGCGTTCGCGAGATATCACAAGTTAAAAAAAAAAAAAGTATCGCTTTGCGCCGCGTCGACGCGGCGCAAAGCGATACTTTTTTTTTTTTTAACTTGTGATATCTCGCGAACGCGACTTCGCAGACCCCATGTTCTTCGGGAAAATTTACTCAGTTCGACCTCCTCTAGGACCCCTTTCATTTTGGACATTCAGTTCTTGGACACCCTGTATATATTACATATACATATTATATACATATATATCGATGACTATGATACACCCCCACCAATATGTATTTAGAACACGGTGCCAACTTACGCGTGACTCACGCATTGTCATATAGTATATGCCTATACGTATAGGTGTATACTTACCCCTAACTCTTTCTTTTCTCAATCTTTCGTAAAATATGATAGACGAGCTTCAATCCGGCCCGGGTTATTCGTTTCCTCGACGTTTTTCAACGGTGTTTCATTCACGATGGCCGCCGACCAACACATAAGATAAACGAGCCTCCGTCGTCACACAATGTACACACATATATTCATATATATTATATACATATATATATATATATTTATATATATATGTAGGTATATATCTATAGTTATTTACCACCCTTATTGCGTATATATGTAACTAATATACATATGTTTGTTTGGATGTGTGGGAGTGTGTGCGTGCGTATCTGTCTGTCTGTACGCGTATAAGGTATACTTATATACACGTACCCCTTACGTATACGCACGTGTCTAATTAATTAATCGTGAGAGGTATTACACAGCTTAGAAATTCACAAGCTCTCTATATAATATATAGTTGGTATAATTATTGTCCTGCCTAAGATACATACCTGTATATATACCTATATAACTCCACCCACCTTATTGCCAATGATAATAATGTCCACGTTGTAACATTAATTTTCTATAACAGAATTGTATAACAGCGGAAAAAGAATAATTAATCGAAATATACACGTACATACATACCTATAGGTATATTATATATACCCATTATGTTCACGGAAATAGCTAAGGACCGGCAAAATTATACGCTCTCCGTTATAAATAATTGAACTGATCATTATAAACGTTGTAATCGCGCGATCGACGCTGTGGTATATACCTACGACATCATACCATGCTAACGATCGGTGTAAATTATTGTCCATATTACAGTTAGCTGCAGTAATTGTTCTTTAAAAATGGAAAAAGATACATTGAAAAAAATTAATAAATAAATGAATAAATAAATGCCTGAAGTTTAGCCTGAAGGTTGTCGTTATTATATTGAAATTAATGACGCGTGCCGAGGATCGCGGTGGTATTATATTCGTCCACGATTAGAAGTTGCATATATTGAGAATTGAAATGTCGTTGCATGGCACGTGATTTTATATAAAACCGCAAGTGTACATACATGTGTACAGATTACATAATTATAAGACCAAGTATGAAAATTACCTAATAGCTGTAATAATAATTTGAAAAAAAAAAAAAAAGATGAATAAAAATAAAAATGATATTCGTTAATAATTGAACCCAGCTGGAAGTGACTGTGTACCTACCTAACTACGGTGTTATGTAAGAATTAGTTATGCGAGCCGACAGTAACTCGTTGGTAAATTATCGACGAGTTGATTATATACTACGCTTTCTAATTAATTAATAATTTCAAATAATTATGTGAAAGAAGAGAAACGAAAAAAAGGAAATATATTAATAATGAAAAAAAAAAGAAACAAAAATTCATTCATTAGGAAAACCCGGATGGCATTTCGTTATCGTTTATCAATTATCTGACTGACTGACCGGCTAACTGCAATGCGGAGTCCGAATTAGCCCAGCTGAAGATAAACTAATGAAACTCATTAAATTTCATTTATAAATATTTAAGTTTCTATGGTAAGCGAGAAATTTTAGAAGCTTAAAAAACGTTCGTAGGACTCTTTTAATCGTGTCACGTCTTCTACGAATTACCCGGTACGTTTTTTTTCTCTTTGTACGAGGTGAAAAAGAAAAAAAAAGGTCCGCTGTCACGTGCACGCGAGTGCGTAATGCAAATTAGAGCTCACAATCAGCTGGCATTTTTTTCTTTTCCATTCCTTTTTTTTCTACTCTTTTTTCATGTCTCTTTCTATTCTTACTATTTTCGTCTGTGAAATCCACGAACCGTGCAAATCGTGTGTCAAGTCTCAGCTTTGTGAATAAAAGCTCTCTCCGTACTGAAAAGCTATATACATAATTGCTAAATAATGTATAGGTAGGTGTGTAAACCGTATTCGAAAATTGTGTAAAATTTTCTTGAAGATGGACCTCGGTTACATTTGAAGTATTGATCGTGATTATCATTATTATTATTGTTGAGGAGTTTTTTTATTGCAGGATTATACGTAAAGCATTGACAGAAGCTGTATTTGAAAATGGTCAACATTCTAGCCAGTGAATTTCAACCGCTGATACACCCCATCACGTGTGTATTTCGCGTAATCAATTTTTACCCGATTAGTTTAGCGAATACCTACTATACTATATACATATGAATTGGTTTGTACATTTAAATTATATTACAATATCATATAATACAATAATAATACCTACATACAGGTATATACATAACATATACATACTTACTCATTGTGAATACAGCAATTATTATAAATTATTATAATAAAATGTATGTTTATATACAGAGAGATTGTCAGTTTGTCAAAGCACTGGAAACCTTCATTTGATGAACGTTATTCACAAAATTCCATTGGTCAACGCACTGCAGCAAGATATTCATTTTCCAAACTATCCCAATATTTCTGATCGATATACCTGTACGTATATACCTACATGGAAAAAACTTTTGGAATAAATATTAAAACGACAGATAATAATATATGGTATTAGCTGTAAACGAAGTTCAGCTATAAATGAAACTTTTCTCAGGAAATGACAGGACTGCAAAAAGAGGTAAAAAAAAGAAAAAGAAAAATAACGAAAAAAGTTTCTGAAAGCCCTAATACCTTGCGGCTTAACATGTACGGGCGTCAAAGAGCACCAGCATGGACGTGCTAGGTATAGCCTCATTATACTTCGTCCACAAAATGTCCCACTCCCATAGTCGGTAACCACCGAGGAGTGCAGCAACGAGTAATAATGGACCTCGCCGCAATGCAGATTTTGGTAAGCGGTAAGTACGATGTAATTCCAACAGCAATTACCGCGCGCGGTTTTACACCACGAAATTCAAGTCAGGGAGTCGGTTGTCATTATATAGAAATATTTTGTGACAATGCACCAATGGCCATTTAGCCAATTGCTTCATAAAGGTCGGAGTGAGCTTTCGTTCGTACGGACATGAAGGTTTATAACTTTTTCGATGCTGGAGTTACATAAGGTGTCGTTTTAATCTTTCGTATCGCTTATACATCATCCCTAATGGCTTTACCAACAAATATCCACTTCCTGGACTCGATGAGGGTCCGAACTGAAATGGTACCAAGATTTCAGTATTTATGGGTAATGGAAGGTGAATTTCAGGTACACTCCTCATGTCAGAGGAATACCACTTCCGTCAGGCGTGGAATTCTAATTATATTAAAATATCGGGTATTCCGGGCTCTTGCCACTTTGTGGATGGCAAATCTTGACGCCTTCTTGGTTATGTAAAGCTGATTTAAGAATGGCATAAGGTGGCTATCAAACACGTTTTTGATGGTTGGATTTTCCGATAATGGCCCGGGATCTGCATGATCCTGAAACCCTGTAAGAATACCAATTCCAACATTACCTTATTTCCTTGGGTTATAGCTCCTGCACGTGCACACCTGTAGATATAGGAGAAACGTAGCTTGGTATACGTATATAGGTAGGAAAAGGGAGACAGTATCGAACTTCGATATCTAGTGCTAACCACCAACAGCACAGAGAAACTCTATAAAATACCAACGCGTCAATCTGATTCGAAGATGGTCATAAAAATCAGGAGAAAATACGATGGGAAACGGTAATTCCAGGTTCCTGGCCCAGTATCTATCTACGTGGTCGAAGGGGTTCCGTATGGCTACGTCGTAGTACGTGAGAATATCCGGTGAAATCGTATTGTGTGATGAAACGTGGAAATACTGACGTACAGTCTCCCGATAACCCTCGCCGAGTACAAAGATGGAATATGGAGGATATTTCCAGTCCAGATATACAGGGATTTACCAATCGTTTTCTACGGTAAATTCACGGTTCCTCTTCGTCAAACAAGACGACATTTACCCTATCCTCGCTATTCGAGGTGGAACTTTGTTTGCACGGCATACCCTCGACCTAGGGGAGTTTCGGTAAAGGGTTTGCTGCTGCTACTGCTGCTGCAGGTGCTCACACACGTAGATAACGGTTTATACTGTATATATGCGTTTATAAATTCGAGAGGAGTAAAGCCGGAAAAAAGCAATGATAAAACATCGTTTGTCCATTAACCGGTTGTTTAATTAACGAGACGGCGATGAGACACTTCACATTTATTCATACCCGTTGTATGTACGTTAAACGTGTAGCTTGATGAAACCGACGGTTTTAGGTAAGCGAGTCAGTTTCCAAGCTAACAAAGTTTTCTAGGTGTCTCTAATTGTAGCCTGGTAAAATCCTCTACCCCTGCAGCAGCGAAGAAGAAGTGAAAGAAAAAAAAATCTCATTCATTTATGCATAATTTGTATAATTACTTTTAATCTAATACAACTGACCGTCGACGTGCGTCGACGGACTCAGGTTTAATGTAATCTATATTGTTACGAGGACCGTGCAAGGCTGGTTAGTGAAATGGTCGTGGTACCATCCCGAGAGACTCCCTGTACAGTATAGATGGTGTACAAGAAATGGAAAAACGTATTTCGCCGCACATATCACATAACGCACAAGTTATTGTGTATTTTATTACCGTAATGTTGCTACGTGAATCGAATACGCGGGCTATTAGTCAGACCCTCTTTGTTGAAAAGAGTTTTCTTTTACGTTTACCGCACGTTTTATAGCGAGTAGGTATACCTACCTCGACACAACTGAATAGAATTTACGAAGATTCTACCGTATAAATTTTCTGAAAAAAAAAATAAAAATAAGAAACAAAGCCAATTTTCTTAGATAGCTTTACTATTGGATTCTGGTGACGATATTTTCATTGTCCATTATCAAATCTAGTCTCTGTCTCGATTTTGAGAAAGTATTGAATTCTATATAATTTAGGCTTCGCAGGACTGGAATACGCTTAGCTCTCCCCGGAGAATAACACTGATCTACATACGGAACCCCGATTCAATTATGTGCCCTTTTTTTTCATCGTGGGGTTTGAATTAAACACAATAGAGATATACGCTGCTCTGGGACGTTGAAAATTTTTTTTTAAGGATCAAAGTGTTTCGAAAACGAACACAGAGCCCTTGTCAAAGTGTTTAAAGTAAAATTGCCTCGTCCAAACCCACCTTTTTTTTTGTCAGACCACCGAGGGCTGCAAAGAGTGTTTTCCTGCTCGGATAAAGCCGGGATGGTGATCGTTTGCGGCATGAATTCAAACATACGATAAAACGGACTAAAACTCGGCTTCAGAAGTGAGAATACGGACTTGGCGGATGGTTGAAGTCTCTGACGTCACGTCTCACGTAATTAAACTTCCTGCCCGCGGGAGATATCCTACTGATTTCTTCTTCAGCTCTACCCCGCCGTTTCGTGATCACCGAAACATTCCTTCTATCCACTACTTTCATCCCACTATTCCTCCGTCTGAACTCAGAATCGTTATTTTTCCACCGAATACGGTTCAGTTCGATTCATTTTAACTTTTAATCTCGTCTCGATTTATCTTCGACCGTTTTTAGCCTCACTATTGCTCAATAAGGTGTGTTGCGTTCCTGTGAATCATCCTTCAGATTATTGAAAATAAGGGCGTGTCTGATCGATGTTCCCTTATTGCATCCAACACCTGAATTAGTTGGAAAATCGTTTCTCACGGAATTTGGTGTTGAAAGTTCTGAGATACCCGATACCTTGAGCGCTAAAGATACGCACATATCTACGCTTCTCTACTCTTGCACCAAAAGCACGGAGTTTCTTGACAAGTTTCCTGGGAGTGGCACATGCTTCGAGGTACTGTGGACTAACTTAGGCAAACTTAACGTCTAATAAGGTTATCGAAGCTGCTCAGAGTTAACGCCGACTCGTAGCTACCACCGTTAATGGCACGTGACCGTCTTCAGGACTTCGATATCTGACGGAATCAATACCACCGTCAGACGGAGCGAAAGATTTCTCTATCATGTTAACTAGCTGTACAAGATATCCCGATAAATTTTCTGTAGGAAAATAATTGTGAGGGACTTTTGATCGAAGTATACGTGTTTCTATTTCAAATTTCTGATTCCACACTCACAACTATTACAAATTATGAACAGAGGTAACAACGTTGTGATTGAAAACCCAATTATTTACAAAAATGAGGATATATCTTGTTCCATATTCAAGGATCGGTAATTATTTGAGTAGTTCAATTATTCCGAGTATTCATCAGAGCTTGATGCAGGCAGATGCATAGTCTGCCTGTTAGCTTCATTCTTCTTTTGCCCGAACCGAATAACAGGCACTGGTATAAAAATATCTGGTTATTGAAAAATTATTCTGAAAATTCATATTCGACCCGTGTTTTTCAGAGGTATTAATTAATTTCATTTTTACCAAGTCTACGTAGTCGCAGGCATTAAGTTTATCAATACGTCTGCCCTCGAAACTTAACTCGATAAGTTCCATTCAATAGTCAGCCTTCTTCTTCATTGATTAATTTTTCTTTTTGACGAAAATTTTTTTAACTCTTTGAACGAGTTTTAAGAACTCGCTCCGTCATTCGGGTAAATTTTAGGGACCGCAAACGCTCAGGTGTAAAAGAATATCGGTTATCTATCGTATTCTTCCTTCTTTTTATGACGGTTAACGTTGTGAACCGAAAGTTTTGAATTAATTTAGAATAATCTTGAGGTGATTCAGTTTAAAAATAATACTTGCAATTACTTGGAGGTTACTCCGGCTGAGAGAGGCAGAACGATGAGTGATACTCGCGCAGATGGTCGTGGTGGTGATTCCGGGTGGCAGCAGCCTTCTAGACAATTGCCCACTCCGGCAAATTGATTCTCTTAGTGGCCAGGACTATTCTGCTATTCGGTAAAGCATTTTTATTCGCCTTTTACTCTGGCAGATTCTAAACGGTCGCAAAAGCGATCATAAAACCGGAAATGGACCATCATTACCCTAATGCCACCTCATTCCGTTGCTGGTACTCAATTTTTAATAAGCTTTCACGGTTTCGTGCATATGTGCATGGTCCGTTTAATCTTATGAATAATTGAACCCAGATATGACGATGACGGTGAAATTATTGATTCCTGATTCTATCCTTCAAAAACATTCCCGAATTCTGACTCACAGAAAATATTCAAAGCTCGGCCAACCTGGTACCGAATGGCACACAGACTCGTCTATGACTTTCAATTTTCATAGCAACATATTGAGCCGGGTATATAAGCACTTATTTGTCAAACCCTACAATACGGCTGTAACAATATATCATGCAGACAAACTCGTTTTCAAGTTACACACAAAGGTGAGAGAAAGAGAGAGAAAAAAAAAGGAGAAAAACGAAAAATCCCTTGTATAGTTATATCGTGTTTCCAATTTATATTCGCTTTTAACTAAATTAAGTATCATTGTGTAGTCGTGATTCGTGAATGATCGTTCTTAAATCTACGATCCCTTTCCTCGATGCATTTTATTGCCGGTATCTATTACCAAAACGAATCAAAAATCTGAACTAAAACTCGACCCTGCGACGATCATAATCCGATTCTATTTCTACTCCCGTTTCACCGTGACAGTACCTGGCACTTTCGTTAGTATCGATCAGATAGTTGAGCTCATTGTAATAATGACTACTGCTTTCACAATTGTATTTATTTTCACGTTATTAGCTCCTCATAGAAATACCGATCGATCTATACTCAGTGGTCCCAGTGATTCCTCTCTGCTTGAAAATAATCGATAGAGAAATTGAATCGATTTGCATTTTTGAATCGTGTGTAGGTATTATAATAGCGGCAACAATCGATAATTAGCAATGACTTGCATATACGAAATCAAAGCTTTGGAAGGCGCAATATATGGTGCGGTTAATTGAATTTCTAACTATAATCCCAAACTTTTAGTGTAACTAATTGTAAGTTTCAACTGCACGCGGTGAAAGTGTCAAAAAGTTTTGATTATTAACCGAGTATAACAATTAACGTGCAGCCAACTGATTTAGCCGGACATAACATGTAGCTGTGTTGTCCTATACGTTAATATGAAAAATTTATCCACCGAAACCTTTCGCCAAATTTACACCCGGGGAAAAGATCGTTAATCATTCCCGCTCCCTCCAGACTTCCGGTTTCTGAACACGGGTATTTTCCATCAAGTAATTCTCCTCGCAATGATTACTTTATTCATTCCCTAATAATTTCCTTCAACCGTTTTTGCGTAGTCGGCAAAAAGGAGAAAGAAAGAAAAAAAAAGAAAAGAAAAGAGGAGAAAAGAGACGAAAGTAAAAAACGTCCCTTATTTATTAATCACTCGTTCCTAATCGACGAATTCTTCTCGTTCCGGTAAACTACGTGCTTTTAATATTACAATATAAGTTATAGCTATTATAGCACACTGGGTCGTTAAGGGCGAGGTTTGGACCGCGTACTTTCCGCGTTGTTTACCTCGTAAATGCGCACTGTTTCACAGCATTACAACATCGCATAAATAGCTGTTCTCAAATTCTTGGCTCCCGAAGTTATTTGGCAATTTATGGCGAGAGACCTTGGCCAGTCCATGTGTCATTCCGCGCATTACCGTCTATCAGCTCAGTCACGCCTCGCCGGGTTCCAGCCATTCTCTCTGATCTCGTTCTTATATACCTATATTTCCACTTTCTCTCGTTTTATTTATCGTTCACTGGCTAACTGTGTGCGTAAGTAAATTGTCCTTTATCGAAACTTCCGCTCCTGTCTTTACTGCAGTAATCAAAATTCGAACCGTTCGAATATCGGATCAAAAAATCTCGTCAAGGGTCGTCTTTCCGGACTTTCTTTCCCGCCATCCTCACTGACTGAGCTATATTTATCATTTTTATTTTCCCTCGTTCCTGGCTCGCTATGCCACTCCGAGCAAACATTGCTTGGCTACTTAATCACCAGAAAAGCTAAGCCCAGCCACGAAGAAGAGAGCGAAAAACTCGAGGAATACATTTCCGCTTGTCTTGGTGACATACAGACTTTGAAGCCTTCGCATTTCTTTGTCAAACGTATATGTACAACATTTGGTTTAAGAATCACATGGGAGAGGACAATATATACCTCAACTTGAACCGAGGCAAAGGATCGTACATTGGTTGTAACAAATACGATACTAGAGTCGTAAAAATAGATTGAAATAATCGCGACGACAGATGAGACAAGATAACAAAAATAATGATATCCATTAACTACAAGTAGAATATCGAGAATTATATCGAACAGTTGCAGAAAAAGAAGAAGGGTGCAAGAAATGAGAAAGAGAGAGAGGGCGAGGGAGAGGGAGGGAGAGAAAGGAAAGTTGGAATGGAAAGGAAGAAAAATACGCATTTGTTGGACCAACTCGATTATCGTTAGACCGACCCCATCTTCCATTAGACCGAAGTCCGAAGTCCGAAGTCCAAAGTCCGAAGTCCGAGGTTCGCGGATGATATCTGGATGCCCATCGGCCATCGGTCTTCCCAACCCTCTGCACGCACCTCCTCCTCGCGCAGCCCTTGCTCTACGCACTCGTAGAAGCGGCGAGTCGTGCATCTTTCACTCACGCTCGATTGATCTGAATAAAAGATCCGAGAAACATATTTCAGCCGGGAAGACCAAGCCGAAGATCTCGGCTCGCAAACCTAGACGTCGGGATATAGTCCCGAGATAACGCACTACCACACTTGTTAACGACGCGTAGGCCGTTGCGTTTTACGGATCGAAAAATCTGAAGCTTCTCAAAAAACGAATTGAAACAAAAAATAAAAAAAAAAAAAAAAGATAACGTTGATCTGAGCGTCGTTTACGATGCAATCAAATTCACTTTTCATCTCCCCTATCTCCCCATACGAATTACTCATAAAAGAATCTATCGAGTGAGCGCTCGCAGTCAGTTTACGTAACATAAAACTGGTCACAGCGGTGGGAAACGTAAAAGTGAAAACTAAGTAAAACTTGACAAATCTTTTAGATTTCTAGTAGTAAGGATAGAATGCATTAGAGATATGGAAAAATAAAATAGTCCATTATGCAAAGCTGCAGCATTTTGTCCAGACGCCTTTCAGAAATTTGAACACTCTTTTTCCTTTCTTTCCTTTTTTTTTTTTTTTTTGTTGCAAAGTGATTTCGTACGATTGGAAGAACCTACAAGATTCATTGGAAAGCTATTCTTACATAATGTCTGCAGTGAACAGCTGAAGAAAGAAGCGAGCGTTTAAATGACTAACGGCCGTAGTGTCTGTAATTGCAAAAGTTCAGGGGCGTTTACTGCTATGCGAACAATATACTATATCCACCACGTAAGAGAAAGGCCAGAAATGAGAACCCCTGCTCGGGGGAAGGGAGCTTTGGGAAGATTAATATCCAATTACAGATAGAACCGTTTTGTCAACACAACACCCTTCTCGATCCATCCGTTTCCACACCCACCCAACCTCATCCTCCTCAACGAAGCGCAACTACTGTCCTCGTGTCTTCGATAGGGTTGGGAAGCTCTCGGAGGGCTTTGGCCCGAGAGGATCGAATAGAAGGGTGGAGGAAACCGGTGGCACAACGGCTTTTACTGGACCCGTTTAAATTAGTACGCTCAGCACTTGAGGACAGAGACACATGGCTTCTGAGCTGGGTTCCTCTTACCCAGTTTCTCCGGCTCCTTGTGGCTCAACTTTTCCTTCGCTGGTTCTGTAGTTCAATGTGTTGAAGTGTGGCATCGTTTTCATCGTCGGAACAGCTTGGCAAGAATATCGCAATCGGCTGACGTCCAGCTTTTCCGTTTTTTTTTTCATTACTTTCTCACAATTTAACAAATAATCCATCTCCCACATATATCGCTGCCATTTTCATTACGCCTATGTACAGCCGGTATATTGCTTTCAATTCTCTCGCTATTCATATTCACTGCATATGTTACGTAATTGCTACTCCATTATTACTCCAACTATCGATTTATGCATCAAACGGCTGCAAATTGGCCGGCGAAACTTGAGCCGAGAACACGGTGTAAATGTACAATCCAGCCTGGTCGTCGGTATGATTCTGTATGTATATGTAAGCATCCAAGCATAATAATGCGACGTACGGATGAGAATGGCGCCGTGAATTGCCCGCGGACATCCTTTGTGATCAAAGCTTAGTACCCGCTGATATTGGAGCTTGAGGAGGGATCATTGCGCAGCGAAGATCAGCTCAATCAACGCACAAATGCTTATTAATTCACCATTTAAGCGATAATATTATCGTACTGGATGAGCGGTTCGGAGTCGGGGTTAACAGGAAGTTAATACAGGAATACGTTGATTAACTTCGAATTTACGTTCGCAAGTATATAAGGTACATATTAAAATATGCGGAAGTATCGCGGCGATAGATAAACAAGGAACGATGAGAACCCGAGCAAGTAGAATACATCGTTTATACACGAAAATTCATTTAAATCTCACGAGGAAAACCTCCCTAAGATTAATCAAGATACGAAAATAACGTTCCAGCCATTTTCCTGGGGCTAATTGATGCACAATCATCTCTCTGTATATTCAGTTCTGTGATTATTGTTTCACGTAAGCTTGTCTAATTCGCGGTTCAGCTTGCAGCCACATTGCTAAAGGTAGCTACTCCGCTGTATAGCATATCCATTAGACTTGGAGGATGTGGGAATCTCCATAGCCCAGAATATCTCCTAATAATCGATTTTCATTTAGGCCCTCAGGCCATACACGGAAATAGATCAAAGCGTTTCTCTTCTCAACTATATGCGGCTGTGGAAAGTTCCGGCAGAAAACGACAAGGTAAAATCTCCACCCTCCCTCATCGATGTTTATTCCCTGCCATCTTGATAATAAAATCTGCTACTTTTCTTCCAAATTTAAACCATTACTCGATTGGTTTTTTTCTATTTCTCACAGTATCCTTCAACACACGTTAAAAATAGACGTTCACCTATACGAAAAGATGTGTCATGTGTAACTGGGAGTCAAATACGTTCATATCAGAGTCAGACGATATAATTGACGACTTGATGGACAAGTCTGCTTCATTAATCATCCGTGAGATAAAATTAGAGGCGTTTCTGTAATGTATTTCAGCTTGCTGACTCATTATCATTTAGAATTAACAGCTCATTAGTAAGGTGGCCTTCCTGTCTCACGGACCGGAAATAGTACACTTTTCGCTTCGCGTTTGCTGGCAAGGGTCAGCGGTTCCGGTGTGTGACTGTAAAATTATTCAATCGAGCATTCAAAGCTGTTCGCGCCGTTTGCTGTAAAGGTCGATAAATTTTTGAGATATGTGTAAACGAGTCGCTGACTCCTTGTAGGTATATATAAAGTAATCTAAGCTTGAAGTTTGCAGCGTCGTTGAGATATGAATACTTGATAAAGAATCCCGAGGATTATTAATGAAGGTAATTAACGCCGATAGGTATAAACTTATTATTAAAATATTGAATTTTTGGTCGTTTGAATTCCTCACTCGCTCGGCTCGGCAGCGAATACACGAAACTTTTAGCTATTTGCAATTTCTAATTAGCTCCTGATTAAGTTCGTTAGAGCTAATGAATATTTATTTATTCGTTAACGTCTTTCCCGTCTACTCCCCCGCACTTTAACGAATCGAGGAAAGAATTCACAGTCTTTTGTATTTCGAGGTAAACTGCAATTATGCAGCCGGAACTTTATTTCTGAATTGGAAAATACGCCTCTAAATTGTGTCCTTACAATGATAAAAACAAAGCTCTTCAAATTTATGAAACAAAAGTTAATTCTCTTCTCCCAATTGGTGAAAATTTATACTCATACAACGATTTCTACGAATTTTTAGCAAAATTGGAACATTTCATATAGTTTTTCATTACAAGTTATAGATTTTCGTTGTTTCCCACGAAAACTTGTACATTTTCATAGTTTATCTTGAAAAAATTGCAGATCTTTGTAGTTAGTTCGAAAATTTTGTTGTTTTTCTGGATCAAAGTAAAAAAAAGCTACACTCATAGAATTGTTCCAATTTCCACAAGAATTTGTGAAAATTCGTAGAATTATTCTCACCAAGGTCTCTCTCTTTTCCTTCTTTTTAGAATATTGATAACCCAAAGTGTCCTGAGTCGTTGAGACGATTGTCCGCGTAATACAAAAACGGTCTTAAAGTTTAGCGGCGTCGTGCTGCTCAGAAAACCGCGGCACGTGTACGTCAGGTTGAGTTTAAGAGTTAATAAACTCTTCGGTTTAAAAGTTGGCGTAACGCAATTGTCCCCTCGAAGGCATGTGTGTTCTTCTACCAGCTATGTATGTTTTCACAACTGTCTAGAATTCGAGTGCTCTGCACGGTGTAGGTACAAAACTTTGGTACCATAGCTGGTAGGTAGGTATACTGTATGAGGGAAGAAGATCCCGCACTGCATGCGGAAAAAGTTGCCGCTTCATACCTTCGCGGATATAACTTTTCCATTTTCTACCATCGACTCTTCCGCAAGACCGGAGACGAACGCTTTTCTATACATTTTCCTCTAAATGTAGCTTGTAAAATAGTTTATATAAATCACAATGAAAATACATCGACCAGTTATTTTCATCATTTCGTATACGTCGGCTGGTCATACCGAGGAAAATGGCCAGGGGGTATTCTGTCCAACGAAATGATAAATGCGCGGTTTTACTTTTTTTTTTTTTATCAAGTAGGTAAATTAATACCCGCAGAATATCCCATAAAATGAATTAATATCACGGTGTCCATCGAGCACACACCAGTCTACCGCTTATACCTAATAATTGTTATCTTTTTCCACTCGACGGATATACGCGGTTTGAAACTGCATTATTAAACCAGTTACAACCATTAAATATTCCACGCAAGAAATGAATCAATTCGTATATATGTGTGGCTGATTATCAATGCGTCGTAAACTCGTTACTCGTATGCCCATTCGCAAGAGCTTTCGGGGCTTGGTGAAGCATGGAAACATTTATACTCGGCTAGATATATCCGAGAAGCGTGTGGGTATAGGTTTAGATAAAAATCGCGTCACGCACCTCATCGCGAAACACGTCGCTTTTGAATATTTCTTATGGGCGTTGACGTCCGTTCGTTTTCCTTTAGTAACGTGTACAAAGTATCCCCGATCAAGGAACGGGAACATATATATAAAGTTAATTCGAAAGGGGAAATAAAGTGCGTGCGAAAATCCACGCTCACGTAAGACACCTGCTCAGGTTTAGAAAGGTCCCTAAGGTCTCCCTAGTCTAACGGTACAACATAAATTTTGGAAAAGCGCTAAGGTATTCGTCAGTGACAAGTGGCCAGCCATCCTTTTCCTTTCCAAAATGTCAGGAGGTCTTTAATTTCAAGAGAGTTGCCGAAACCCCCGTCATATTATAAGTGCGAAACGGGAACGGTCGTCACGTAGGCTTAGGTCGACTATTCACTGAATATATATATATAAGAGAAAAAAAAAAAAAAGGATTTCTTTCGCCAACTTTTCAATCACAGCAAAAGCAGCACCACCAACAGCACCAGCTTGCAGCAGCTCGCAAGCTGTCTATTGGGTAAATATATCTGGCAACTTATTGCAGTAGTGTTTCGTCGCATAGCTATACCAACCTACTCGTAAGTAGACGAGAGAAGACGGATGTCATGTATTATGCATATATGGGTTGATCTGGGACCCTTGCTGCAGCGCTTATCCTATCCTTGACTCTAGTAGACTGGTTCGATAGCTATCTCAAATCCGGTATTCCAGGACTCCTTGAATCCTCATATATTTATCAATCAGACTTAATATTTGCAGCATCTTTCCCGGAGGATCGGAGATCGAGATATGGAGATGTTGACTCGTATTGGCCCCAGACGATTTATATTTCCGATAACACCTAGCGTGGCGAGAAGAAGAAGAGAAAAAGGAAGAGAAGGAAAAAAAGATTTAGGTAAAAGGGTCCGGATGATAAAAATGCAGATTATTACCTTGGATGTAGAACTTGAAAAATTGGGTTATACTCAGTCCGAAAATACATGAAAAAAAAGTTATCGCTTCTAGGATGTGGTCGAACATTATACTGAATCAAAAAAAAAAAAAAAAAATCTTTCGAACATCGAACAATTCCTGTTATCATACACGATATCTGCACAAAGTTGAATCATTCAAAAATTTACCATTTTTTTTTTTTTTTTGCCTCAATCGTCAGGGATAAAATGAATTTTTTCCCTAAAATGGGAATCTCGATTCTTTACAGTTAATAGATAAACAATTTCTTTTCATATAAGTATTACAGTCAAGCTGAATAGCTACAGTCTGTAAAATCATTCTATTTGCGTTTGACATTATATTACCAGCTTCTAGGCTGAATTTTCTGCGTGCAAAATTTCGTGTGTATTCTCGGTTTGTGAATTGAAACGACGAGTCCTTCCCATTGTGTTGGTTCCTCTTACTTATAGCCTTGAGCTTATAGGGTAATGAATTTTCATGTGAAACTTTTTGCAATTAAGGATGTTTGAAATATTTTCGGAGGAGTTCATTTAGGTTTTTACTGAAATAAAAGTCATCTGTGCGCGTGTGTGTTTGTTCGTCTACTAGTTTAAAATTCTACCTTACCCTCACCCTGCCATGAGAAAAAATAAATAAATGAAAAAATAAAAACTTGGTAAAGTTTAGTGGAGAGAAAATACTTACTCTATGTTCTAAGGTCAATTGAGTAAAAATAAAAGAATTTCTTAGTCCGGACTTTTCTTTCAGAAAAGTTCTCTCAATCGTGACGAGCTAACGTTCTGGTTGTTCTGTCGGAACTCCTGCACGTAGTATCTCTGGCTATAGGTATAATCCATTCCCTTATCTTATCCTTTTTCCACCTTGAAATCTGCCGCTTGTCAACTTATTGGTTGAAAGTTTTTCTTAGCCGCGGTCGAAGCACTGTCTCAATTGTGGCGGACCGTCAAGTGTCAAAGGAGCATACAAAACTTTGAAGTGAAGTTTAGAACAAAGGTAGAGGTAAAACTCTCTCGGCAATTGACAGGTACAATTTTCGAGAACGAATTCAGATCCTCAAAAGGTATGAAACTATTCCAAGGGGCCTCGGAGTCATTCGAGGATGCCGATAACCTTCCCGATCCTTTCAGGGGTCTTCGAAAAGGTCAATACTAATCGACTTGTAAATATCACTGCCGAAACTCGGCCCTTTTAGGTTTTCTCGAGGGAAAGGGGCTGCTATACGGTGGGATAGCTATCCGGGTAAATATTCTTCTTCAGAGTTCAGTTATAAATCCAGTAAATTAGAATCTTCGGAAACAGCTAACAAGAAACATTTATCCTATACAAATATGTCTATATACCCTACTCCTATATTCGGCAAGTTGCTGCAGCCTATACAGACTTTTGCACAATCTTCTCCCCTATCTTATACCGGCGTTGTAAGCTATGCGCCGTCATTAAAACTTTACGTTATTTACAGCCCCGAATAAACTACAGAGAGTGCCGGTGGCGTTCATTTGTTTAGACCTGATAAAGCTGGAATCTGTTCATTTCACGTTCCGGAAGGAAGTTCGGAGGCCGAGGTATAGACTGAGGCAAAGATACTGTTAAAAAGAGACATAACTAGATGCATGCTTGCATGTACGCTGTTGGTTTTTACCCTCAAAAATTTCAGCACACCTCCTCGGTTGAGATCTTCTCCTGATACCCGGAGCGATTATCGACTTAAAATTTCGACCTCTGCAGTAAATTTTAATCAGCAGAAAGCCAATCTGTCAAATTTTTCAATGTCTCTATTATATGCATACGACTGTTGGAATAAAGGAAAGCGTCAGACTGACAACCGAGCGTGTATAACGTATAGCTTCGACGCTTCCTCCTTGACGATGGGATAATCCACTCTGGTAGTGGCCAGCCGACGTGAGCCCATGAATACGAAACCATTGCGAAAGCCGTGAGATAGCTTCGTCGCCTCGTCGCTTCTCAATCAGCTCTGATAAGCCAAGCAATGCATATTTCATCCATATTCACACAACCGTACGCTGGCCACTTTGACCTCAGCCAGTATTCTGTCTAGACTCCGGGGTCCTAGGAGACTCTCGGGCAGGCGCGGAGAGCCTTTTCCAAAAAAAGGAGGGGTGATTTTTTTTTGGTTCATTTTTAACTTCGTAAATTAAAAATTTTCGACTTACATGAAATATGCAGTAATGAGTGTAATTCGTTTGAATAATGATTCAGAGTCTGCACATATGCACATACATATCTACCTTTAATGCGATATTTTAGTGTTTTGCCTGGCAGCTGTTTCACCGGAATATTCAAGCTTGAGTGTACGACGTACGTGTATAGTTTAGTGATAAATTCAATGGTCTTTTGTGGTTTATATTATCCTCTAGATCACAAAGTAACTTGGTTCATCAGGGATTCTCCGTATAATATTTTCAACGACGATCCTGGAGAGCTAGTCGTGTTTAAAAACCGAGCGAATATCCTTACCTATATCAAAATACAAAATTCATACTCTGACAATTATTTTCTTTATTCATCAAAGAATTTCTCATTATTTATCAAACGTAAGCGGTCTATGATGTAGTATCAAAAATTTCCAAAGAATTCTTACTGATATTGCGACGAGGTACGTCTGTAACTATGTATATCATAACCCGGTATAATATCTTGTATTATTTTAAAGACGTGACGCGAAATAAGTTTATAAGTAGTCTGGCCGGAGTCTCGTCAGGCCCGCCGTCTAAGTAGTTACGAAGTAGTTTGCACCGACCGAGTACCAGAGCTCTTCTCGATATATTATATATTCTCTACGTGGTCATGGGTCACTGGTAGATACATAATTATGCCTGCGGGTCCAATTTTATGAACAGTATAAGGTCTGAGCCCACGTATCGACTTCTGTATAATTCATTCATTTCAATTTTTATCAATATTCGTAAATTATTCATTAATTGTTTCCATTTCATCTCGTATCGTCCGGAGAGAACTTCTTTTTTTTTTCTTCAGACCATAAAATTATTGGCGATGCTCAGGTGGGCGTAAGAAAGAAAGAAAGGAAAAAAAAAAAAACGAAAAATAAAAATTTTTCAATTAATATTCATGCAGAATAATTGCGGATGAAATATTTGTTCTCGATTTGAAGAGTGTTGATAAAGGGGCCCGGTTCTGCTTTGTTGAATATAATTAAAGAGCGGATGGGATCACGTTCGAGGATTTCGTTTTGGTGTTGATGGTTAAAAATGGGCAGGAGAACTCGAGAAAATTTGTACAGCCGTTTACCAGGGTACTCTGTTCTCGTTGCGCTCGGATTTAGTTTTTCCAACTGCGGTTAATTGAATGGTAATTAGTGAAGTCGTTAACCTATATTATACGTTATAAGGGAGGCTCGGTGTGTATTGTGGAAAGTTGTTGCTCGCGGGTAAGGGCGAATTTGTTGATTATGTTCGGCTGGAACGAAGGTATAAATGTTAGACGTCCATAAAATAAATAGAATTCGTCCAGCCAACAATGAGATTTTGGCAGTCAGCCATCTGGCGTCCTCCAACTTTTATTTCCGACGTGAAAGTTTAAATGGCGAGTTGCTGGTTGGTGGGTGCTGGTTTTCTGCTTCCGCTGAGATTGCTGTGGTTAAAACCATTCCACTACATATTTGCCGTTCAGCTTCAAGCCTGATCGTATATTTGGTAGGCTGAGAAAATGATAAAAATAAAAATGAGAAAAAAACAAAAAAAAAAAAAAAAAAATTTACCCACCTACGTATATTAAAGGCTCAAAACTTCCTCACTCTTAACTCTCGTTTCACGCGAAAGACCCCAGAATGTAAATTAGTCGAAAAAAAAAAAAAAAAAAAAAGGAAATTTGAGGGGCTACACCGACTCTCAAAGTACTGTGCAGAGTGTCCTTTAAAGTGTACAAGGTCTCTTTACATATTCAAATTTTATCTAACACCCTATTTTCATGACATTAACGCCGACGTTGAATCCAACTACATTTTATACGCGGTAGATTGCATCGTAGAAATGTTGAAAATAAATTATGAAAGAAAAAGTGAAGAGAGAAGAAACATAAAAATCTGTAAAACTGCACGGAATCCATTTGAATTTTCAGATGGGAAAGAAAGTCGTTCATCACGACGCTGTATAACGTCGAGAAAAGAGTGAAAAAGTGTCTCGAGCTTATAGAGAGAGAAAGGCGTAACGCGGTGTAAGCAGATATTCCAATTTCAGCACATCGGGAAATCTTTACGGTAGATTTAATGGTTCGTAAACCTGGTCACGGCTCAACATTCCTTAAGGGCGTGGCGAGGCAAGGTGTCTAACTTGGCGTTCCGAGACAGTAAGAAAATCCAAAGATCGGCTTTGCGGATGTTTATATTACTGTGCCTACCGTAGAGATATTCGAGAGATTTGGTGAGACATCTGGTTGCCTCTTCGTTACGTCGTCGTCAACGGGGAAAATGTGACGATCGGTTTCTCGTAAAAACCAAAGTTTCCACGTAACGTCCCATTGGGGTGAGACTACGAGCGAAGAAATAGCGAAAGCATAAAAAAGAGGGAAGATAAGATAAAGAAAGAAGAGAGACAAAAATAGGGGGAAGGAAATTACACCGCGGCGTTGAAAAAGCCCACTTTATACGACATTTTCTGGCTAATTGAAACTTACTGATCGACAATCACACCAGCTGCTGTCAATTATTCAATATGGTACCTACCGTTCCGATTTTCATTGACCTGAAAGTTCTTGCGATCAAAAAATTCACATCCTGATCATTCGAAATTAAATCTCACCTCCCGCGCGTGACGTATTTTTTTTTATCGACTCTAGCTGGAACAGAAAATCTAGATTATTCGAGGCAGGCTTTACTGCATACACGCGAGGGTCGTGCTGGGTCATCGTTCCATGATCAGAACAACCTAGATGTTACTATTTGCAGTCAGCAGTCGTGTCGCGATTCTAGGAAGGGGAATACGAGGCGAAAAAGAGACAGAGAGAGATAGAAAGAGGAGAAAAAAATGTCCGCAAACGAGATTCCCACAATTCCCTTTGGCACCGCAACGCTCACGGAGACGGAGGCCACCCCCGGAGGTAGGAATATTCAATAAAAGTGTTAACACGTTTCTTGGGACATAATTAAGTTCTAGAAAACCGGCTAGAAGGTACACAGAATTTCTTGTGTAGTAGTCCACTCGCCAGATAATTTTAGCTTTCAAAATTTAGGGGAGTTTTATCGAATAAGCTCACTGCTGCAACAGTAAAAAAGCTGGAAGAAAAAATCAAAGAAATTTGCGAGAATCAATGTCACCACTAAAAGTGGGGAAAAATCAAATTCAGGAATATGTTTGTTCGATTGGGCATTCGGGGAAAAACAGCTTGAACTCAAACGCGGCGAAAGCTCTATTTCTGCTTCCGAAATTCTAGCTGCAGGTTTCGAACGCCATATGTTGCGTTATGCAGCCTGCCGATGCGCTGCATTCGATTTTTCCAATCCACCGTTTACTGAGGGGAAAAAAGTACGCGTTCTTGATCTACCGAACCGTTTTCAGAATATTTGAATTCCCCCGGGGCAAATTCTTTGTCGCGAGATTACCCCGGAATGCGTATCAAGCTGTAGAACGTATTACACGTACCAGGCTTGTATTACCTTATATGTATACCGATTGTGAGCTAAGGATGAAGCTTTTTCTTCCAGACTTATCCCCGTCTTCGTTCCCTGTACAAAATTCTATTCCTTATATATCATCGTGAATACATATATAGAGCTGTTTGATTTATTTCCATATAATGTACACGTACACTCGGCTATTATTGTTCATCACAAACTGCTGTTCACGAATACATACCCTTAAATAAAAATTGTTTGCAATTCATCAACTCCCGGCTGAACATTGAGAGAAATAAATTAACACTCCTTCGGCGTTAAAATTGCAACACCAAAGTCGCAATGGGAGTAATACGTTCTCCGAAATGGGGCGCGGATCGCGTATCAACGCCTCGCTTCCCATGAGTTACGTGGCTTCCCAGTTCTCCCGTGGGATCGGCTCGATAAAACTACGAAACAAGAAACTCTCCGGCATAGTCTTACGATTAACTCATTTTTCATCGTTAACTTTTTATAACAGTATTAAAATTCATTTTAAAACTCCTCGTGTTATCATACGACAATATTTAAAAAAAAAAATCTCGATATCTACATTCACCTGTGATATTCTAGCCCCAAAAATTTTTACCAGCCTGACTCGGAATGGAAATTTTAGTTCGATCCACTAGATTCCTAGGTGCAAATTAGAATGAGCGGTTTGTACTTGAAATCCTCTAAATTTTCAAATTCTACTCACGAACTCAAAAGTCTGCAAAAAATCAACTCGATGACCAATCTTATTTTCCACTTGGAATTTATCCGTCAATCGGTTCACAAAACGTTTTATTAAATATTGAGGGGCTATAAGTCGAAGCTAGGATCACGAAAGCATCTCTGAAATCTAGGATCTAGAGGTCCAAGCATAGAATTTAAAAAGTCTCGTTTGTGCCTATAAACTTTCTCGAAATAGACATAACTCTCGCTCTCAGCAGCGATTCAGGAAATCAGAATTTTATTACATGCACAATTTTCCCCTGAAAGTCAGAGCTTGTAAAATAAAACCAGAATTTCTATTCTGACTTGAACGGTCATTCCTATTTGTGTAGACAGTTCTGCATAGAACGAATTGAGCTTCATAAGAAGGGGGTAAATCGCAAGGTTATACCATGAGCTATTTCATTCCCTTATTGTGGTGAGGACCTACTTTGTAGTACATACATGCATTTCGAGTGGTAAATTCTCCTCACAGAATCTCCTGGAGAATTCACTTGCGGTTGGTTGGTGGTTTAGGCTTCGTCCGCTAACCTTGATAACAACTACCCTGTAGACCCTGCGGTATTTCGTGGAGTATGAGCTACACGAAGGCTAGGATATGATGGAAAATGTGAAATTCAAGGTATCTGATGTCTCCTACATTCTATACCGGTCTCTATCTTCCCTCTTCCACGTCCGTCCTTTCTAGAAAGGCAATAGACGTTCAACGGTAATACGAACCGCCAGAGAAGCGCTACCAATTGAACATTCTCTGCCTGTCGGACATCGTGGTTCGAATTTCTTTGATTAAATGGAAGGCTTTCGGTTTTAAAAGAAAGTCTATTGGAAACCGTTCGATTTCTGCAATAGCGGAGTTATTCCGCCCCTTATGCGGTTGACTCGAATACTAAAAAGCTTCTCCGGAAAGTACACCGATCAGAGCATAATTTGTTATTTATTCAACTAATTTATTCCTTGACGAAACCTAGACGAGGAGTTCAATTTCGTTTCGTTTGCGATGAAACGTGTTTTAAATTTATTCAAAATCCCCTGAGAACATAAAAAAAATGAAACTTTTTTTACGAACACTCGCGAAATCTGCCGATAACTGTCTGATCGAAAGAGCTTACGTCAACGAGTTGCCTAAGGACGAGTGAGTATCAGGTGTCAGAATAATTGGTGACGAAGGATGCTTCGATTGGGGTCTTCGATGTACCCTGTGAACCTTTTGTAAAATTTTTGAGATATTGGATCAGTGAGTAGGCGTAGAATTCAAAACGTTTAAAAATCAGGTCTTGTATTATCGGAAGTTTGAATGAATCCGTTATGCCGGTAAATATTTTTCAGACACTTTGGTTTAGAAATATATTTTGGCAGAAATTCTACTCTATGTTAAAAATTGAACCACCTAGTATAGCAGTCGAGTTTAGCCTAGTCTAGAGCTAAGTCGACGTTTGAAGGTTGAGTGCGATTCGTCGTCAAGAAAGTTTGGCCAAAGGGCAATGAATTATTTCGAAATGACGGACGCGGCGTGGCGTCGTCTTCGAACCCTTGACAAGGGTGAAAATGGAGCGTCGTTTAAATGGAAATATTCAGTCGGTTAACGCTCCGAATCGTCCTCGTGGTTTTGGTCCCGGGATAGCCTTGGAGTCTTTTGAAATTCGGCCTGTTCGAGAGCCTGGCCTAAAAAATTCAACACTTGTATAAAGTTACAAGGGAGGAAGACGAAGAACCAAAAATCATTGCATATATGTATGTATACCCTACCCTACCTTACGCAAGCCAAAACACATTCAAAGAATTTTTCAAATTCAAAGATTCATACGATGCAAAATTGTAATCGATTACTGAAAATTTTTAACAGAGAAATTTTCTCACAGCGAAGATATCATCGTCGCTCCTTGTCGATTGTTCCGTTCAATTCACTTTATTCTAGGCCGAAGAGTGAAGGTATGGTACGTTTCGTACTAAGAGTGTGAGAATTCAGTAAAGAATGCAATTTCTCGCGTAGATGAAGCAAAATTGAAAGTCGACTGGATAAATGGGTTGTAGGTAGGTACGTACCGTCGTTCGCTTATCGCCTACATACCGGAGCAACGGCAGCATATTGCACCCACTTGCAAATTGGATGTCCTATCTTATCAACTATATCTGTAATCTCTGTCACGCCATATTTCGTCAATGTTGAACCCTGCAGTCGCGTGTTGAAGGGAGGTTAATTCAACGCGAGGAATTATTGCCAGAAATTTTTTTCAAAGTAGTATGAAGTACAAATAATCCTTGTTGAATGATCGCACAGTTGAATCCCGTCTCTATTCGATGTGGGAATAATACGAGGATTGAATAAATGCAAGTGAATCATGAAAATAGCCAGATAAATGGGATAAGGTTTGTTCTTTTCTGGTGATAAAAATTCTTTTCAATTAAAATCTAACAAAAAGTATAAACTCCTTAAGGACTATGTGCAGAGGTTATCAGAGAGAAAAGGCAAGGAGATGAAGATAGAGGGAGGGGAAAGAAAATTGAAAATCTGCATTAAACGAGAAAAAGAAAAGAGTTGACTGGTCTGAAATCGATAGAAAATCTCGGTCTACGACTAGACTCTACTTCTCATTGCGGGAATGGTGTGACCCGAGCTTATTACAGCTTTTGTGAGATGAGTTTCACGAAAGACTGCAGTCTACCATCGATGAAATTCCATTCCTAATTATACTCCGTTGAATATTTTCTCGATTTTTAAAATAAGCGAAATCCGTTAGATTGGAATAAAATTTATATCAATTACAAAATTTTTCTCTTAGCGTCTTACATCTGTTTAACCCTTGCCCACTAACAAGACATCTTTCCAGAAATATTTCTCATCAAATTCCTGTTCATAACAGAAAAGATAACATCCCCAATGTACAAACAAGACTAGCTGTATATGCACAGGTAAATAGAGCCGTCAGTGTAAAGTTGGTGTTTGCACTCGTCCAGTCATGAACAGGTGTAAGTATATGAAACATTTCCGCCAACACACCGTTTCGCGTCCGGTACTCAATAGTTCTCGGCGAGTTCTCCTCGTGCATGCTATATCAGGCCTTGGTTATAGGTAATTTTACCTAACCACTGCATAGGTATATATACAGTGGATCCTTCACGGTTCAAATATCCCTGGAATAGTTTCTGGAATAGCGCAATGCGATGAATGTGGCAAACTCCTGCATGCTCGTAGACGAGATCAAACTGTTTGCTATACTGTACCATCACTACACCATGAAACTTGAACATAGAACGTTGAACGTCCAACGTTAAATAGTGAATGTATTCTATATTTTTGAGTTTGATGTAGTCGATAACGATTCTTGATGCCCGATGGTTTTAGATCGAGTAAATGTCAGCACTGCAGCGAGGAAGGAAGTCTTGATACATCGTCTACTACCGCTGTCTATAAAAATGTACAAAACTCTGGCTAAGTTAGGTAGAATGAGGTCTATCGTTGCCATCACGGTTTCTGGCCCGTAAAACCCATCCCCAACGCTCAGGGTAATATAATCTGCCAGGGAGAATTCGAAACGTGACTGGGCGAGACCAGAAGCCGTAAAGAAACAGGGCTTGACTTTTACCCGTAGATGCTGTGGTCCATTGATGTTCGTTGTATCAAACCTTCTCTTTCGTACTATACTTATCTGGCTCGTTTTACAGCCGAACTTTTTCCTCCGCTTACTTCTACCCTTTTCTAATTCTCTCGTTCGCATCTATACCCCCTTGGCGGCCTAAAATCGCTTTGACCTGAACACGTTTACCTATTACTCTTCCACCATCAGCTAGAAAGTTATCTTATCCTGTCGAAGAACGAGAACCGAAATCCTTAACTCAGCTCGTCCGAATCCTGACTTGAACAATAAACAAAGAGGGTCGAGGCGGGCTCCTCCGTCCCTTAAAATCGGATTCCACCTCATCTCACACTCCTACCACTTTCCATTTTCTGTTTATTCTCGGGCTTGTGAACCGCGGTCAGGCAATTGGCCTCGCAAAATTTTGCGGTCAGAACGCGTCCGCTACCGATTTTACAACTATCGCTAGTACCGCCGGCATCGCCACTACTGCAACGTAACCGCCAGTCAATTGATATTAAATGCCGCAACTCCGCACCGACTAGACTGAACGATATTGTGGTACGGTTGAAATTTTGCGGTTTAGTACGTAAAGTGGCGTTGACGCAAATACAGAGAGACTTTGAACTCCGGTGGCTGAAAACGTTACGGCTGATCCTGGTCGTTTGGGATTACCATTATCGGTTATAGTTGTGTAATTCCGCGAGGATATCCTGCACGGTTCATATTTGATAAAAACAAATATAAATTCAAAATGTGGTCAGATTTGAATAAAAAATCACGCCAAATCGAGATGACAATTCTGTTGCCGTTTCAGATACTACAGGCATTTTCACACATTATATTACCACGTTCTATTATCGCGATGGACAAAATTTCCTACAGACAGGATGTCACGAACTTTGGGGATAATTGTATTTGCCAAATCGTCGCGTTTGTGTGCACAGAGTCCAATAAACGTATGCACATACATACGAGTAATCTAAATGCCGGTATATGTATAACTTTTGGTTCGGTGGATTCCACTACTGAACGTATTCGGTTGCGTCATAGTGCCTGGGAGCACATAGACACATGTGTGTTTCATAAGGGGGTATAAGAGCTCCGGTGGCGGTAGGTAAGCCGCAAACGGAATATTATTTTTCTGTCTAGTGGGATTTGGAGGCAAACAGCATGCTGGGAAACGTTTGCTTGGTTAAAGATTAAACAGGATTCAGCTAATGCTGAGTACACACCCGCCACTGCATTATTTATACTATAATTAGTCGATCGTTAACTCGGTTGGAACACCACAAAAAGACTATTTGATCTGCTTAAACAATCGTCTGGATCGAAGACGACGAACATACATGGTATACATACCCTACCCTCGTGTTACCATTTTATTTTCGTCCTTATCGATTTCATCCACAGTCCACCATTCATTAACTCACGCAATTCGGTATCCGTGCGTCTATATAATCGTAAATCCCCTATATGTATACCGGCTGAGGAATAACCGTACGGTTTTTATGTATACATGATACGTCGGTCAGTTTCTCGACGAAAGGAAACAAGTTTGAAAGTGGTTAGGCGGGGCTAACGGTCATTGAATTTTATTGCTCACTAACCAAGGTAATGAGAATGAGTGTTAAGGACGTGATAAAGGTTGATGACAGGGTCGCGTGGCTGCTATCAAGTCCCGTAGGTGTTTGTAAGTGTTGTATACTGTGGGTGGAAAACCTATCGAAATCGTCGTTAAACGTCGATGGTAAGAGAAGATAGATATACATTGAGGACCCTTTTCTTCCTGAGGTTCTACATTCAATCAAACTTTCGCCATTTATATTTCTGTCAATTACATCTACTTATCAATTTTATTTATTCTTCAAGGCTTACGATGCACGGCGATACGTTAAGGAATGATGAATTGATGACGTTTACAGGTAGATTCACTCGGCCACTAAAAATTCCTCATCGTAGATTTTCATTAGCTGAAACTTTACGACCTCTACGTTAACGCGGTGAAGACTGTTCGGTTATATAGATCCATGCGATATCCGTCTGTCAAGAAACTTAGACGGTTCTATAAATATGCAGATGCCTTCCGATCCCGGGTTGAAAAGCCCCTCCTGCTTAATGGAGTCTTCCTGGCAACACGGTGATTGAGTAATTACGCAATTAACTGATTCCATCTGGATGCTGCCGAGGTATCGCGCAGGGAACAGCTATGGTGGTATTAACGGGATTCGGGAATGTGCCACACAATTTATCCGAATGCCTTCTCGAGAGTTTCGTAGTTCCAGAATATGCTTCGAGTTTTAAACAATTAGAAAAAAAAAATGTTCAATATACAGTCGGTCGTCATTTTTCGAATCACATACATACATGCATATTTCCAATTGTTCTAATTACCATGGAGCATTGTATGACAGGGAAGGATCGATGACGAGAATTGGAAAAAGGCTGTGCAGCTGGAAACGCCTGGAAAATCAACTCGATAGGAAATAGATACATCCCTTTGACTATTCCGCGTATAACAATTTGTTAAACGCGTATATGTGTGCGCGCGTACGGATCCACCTCGTCGATGCACAGCTACGATTAAGTTCCACTTCCAAACCGGGAATCCAGTTGATTGAAAAAGCGAGGTGCAGAGTATTCGGGCGGGGGCTCTACGACCACCTACTAGGAACAGAAAGATGGAAATTTGTCAGAATTACGAGAGATAGAGATAGGCAGATAGATTCGGGCTTTAATCAGTCTCCCGGACTATTTGATTTCGAGCTATCGTCACACATGTGCAAGTTCTCCTGGATATAGATGTACGTACGATCTCCCTTGTTGCATTAAGCCCGTCGGTTTTGCTTTGCCGAAGAACCACTCCGGCGGAAGCTTCCTCAAATATCAACACAATCATGGCTTAGACCGATCAACTCCTTGGATACGTCTTGCGTCAATTTATCGCAAATCCTGACGGGCTTAACCGCACAATTAGGAAGATCGTGTCTTTCACCGTATAGAATTTCAATCGTGAGCAACAAATTCTAGATATACACCTATTAATCTACTGTTTTGCATTAACCTATCAGCCGGAAGTGAAGACTTGAAAAAGCGTAAAAGGTACGGCAATGGGTGTACCACACATAGAGAGGGAATTGAGAGGGTTGAAAATGGCTACTGGAGAGAAGAGTGCGGGGGAGTAGATGTGATATTTGTCAACGTGGGGACGCCGGCTTTTGTCCGAGTGACAGTTGGCAGAAGTAGGTGCTGCAGGCCGGATGAATTGTGAACGGGATTGTCACGTGACAATGCCACCTCTAAATAAACTACCGTCCACCGCTATTCTTTGCGAAATGACGCCGGGGTACACGGACCGACGATAATTGAGTAAAAATAGTCGCTCATGAATTTTCCACCGGCTTTTCCAACGTTTAGACGCTTTTTGTCTCGCTGTTAATTTCATATAGAAAAGTTATCCCGCTGAGCATCACGGTCCTCTCTAATAACGGTATAAGCCCGAGCAAAAATTAACGTTTTAACTTTGAGTTCAACGAATAATAATTATATCTATCAAACAGAAACCACGGCAAGATCCGTACCTCGTTAAAACTTAATGTTCTTCGGAGAGTTGTTAATTATATTAAAATAAGCTCAGCTCTATGTACATTACTTATCGAACGCTGTCTTAAGCCAGGCTAAAATATCTCAACAAACTTTCAGAGTTCGGTCACTGGCCAATGCACCTACCTCGGCCATACCTACCCGTCGCTGCTTAAAACCGTATACATACCTGCATACACATAGTGGAAGCTGTTCATAATCAAAGCGGTTCATGTTCACAAACAGGTCGGTATATCGACACTGTACATACAGGGCGACGTTCGTAACTCTCCAGCTTGGTAAAGTTACTTTACGAAACTCCTGGACCCTGAGATGTACGTTAGTCACGGTAGATCATTAAAATTTATAAGCTCGCTCACAATATTGACAGCTTCGTTTCGCAGTTTCGAACATAGGTAGTGTGTGTTCGTGTATCTATGGCCCGATACACGAGTAGCGTATGATACAGCCAACATCGTTAATCCAAGGTGAGTCTCGATTCGGGAGCTTTATACATGTGAGGCAACATTATTCGTTGAACTAGGAGGAAGGGAGAAATATGTTAGTCTTTGTAGCCGGTCCTCCGGATCGTCTAAATTCAAACCCAATATTCGTTGAAGGTGATTCAAGAGCTGCTAATGTTACTTTCATTTTGAGTAAACCGTTATATCAACTCATTTGTATCTTACCGTCTCGCATATGTTGGAGATAATTACAATTGCAATATTAATGAGCACACAAGCCCACGTCTCTCTCTACGCTGACTCAGGACGTGTAAGAACACAGCTGAGATTTCCAAGAGGCCCACTCCTGTATAATGTATAATGTACTCAACGTACCTACATGTATGTATACTCGTTTGGTCCGTGTACAAGTACTCGTCCTGTAATTGGCACGGAAACGAGTGGTGGACCTGGTGAGCTTAGCTATCAAGCTCATCAAATTCTAGCTTCTCTATTTTCGCACCGATGACTAATACGGATAAAATCCATCAAAATAGTTAACGTCACTCATGGTCAGTTCAAGTACTCACTCAATTACGCGTAAAATACTTTACAAAAATCTGATCGAGAAGTGATTCCTGAAGGTATAATTAATTGCTTTTGTGAGCTGATTAACGTTCCGTTGATTGGCTTGCGAAGTGTATCTCTGATCGGAAAGCTTGATACATTAAATTTGCATCTTGCGAGTTTTCAGGAGCCATTGAACGCCGTATAGTATCAGAGACAAATTGTTGTTGCACGCACTTTGCAAATGAAGAATTTAATTATTCCGTTCTGGCGTGTGGGTATAATATGTGTACGCGTCAATCTCTCATGGGGTTGTTACGAGAGATTGACGCTTGCGTACTGGAGGTTTTTGGTACTCTGAATAGGTACGCACGTAGCTTCCGTCTCCCTTCCTAGTCACCGTGACAATTATTCGTCCACTCACATACTACGGTGGTCTGATTTCATTACCACCTTTTTCAACTTTACATAGCGAGGAACGTGCTCGTTAAATTACTCAGTAATTTGTTGCTCACGCGCTATAGGCGATACCATTTTATACGACCCCAAGTCAAGTACAGTTTTCCTTCTCTTTTTTTCATTTTATTCATATTATATTTTCTCATACACAGTCTATACCTGTAACGTATACAGTAAGGGTAAAAAATTCTGCAATTACCGTTGGTTCGTTAAAAAAGAAGAAAAAAAAAAAAAAAACCAGACTAAACGTTTTTTAGGATTTTACAAACATGAACATGATACACACAACTCTGACAATTCACGCGTGAAATTTCATCAATTGGTGGAAATGTTTGTTTCGTATCATTGACCGAGTAGAAAAGAAAAAAGTGATTGACTGACAGACGGAGAGGGGTTTGAACGCTCAACGAAACGGTTGCGTGTTCAATATAATTCCCTGGTTGCTAGTTAGCTGAAAATGAAAAAAAGATTCAAGCCCTATGGGCTGTTTCATAAAAAAAAAAAAATATAGAAAACTCCAGTCTCTTTGAAGCGAAATAAAATTCGATACGTATCATATAATATTTTTGCATGTTGCATTAACGAATACTTAATTGAAGTTCTGTGCAGTACCTACTCAAATTATATCGTTTCATGATCATTGATTATACATTCCTCAGAGTCAGATGCGTAAATTTTGAAATGGAGAGGCACAATTTTTCCTCCGTATTGGAAATAAAAAAAAAAACGAAGAACCACAACGAGCTACCCTTCGGTGAAAATTTTCTATCAAACCGAAACAAAATTTGGGTAAAAACGCAGGTGTCTGCGTTCCAGCCATCAAGGAAAATCGATTTAACTGCCTCGACTGTTAGTTGAAGTAAAAGTGAGTAGGAGAGTACCGGGCGTAATTTCAATATTGCCCAGAGATAGTTGATTGATTACAAAACCCGTCAATCATCTACGTGTCTCTACGGTGTCAATAAATTGGTGTCGATATTGGATAATCGCGTCGCTGATTGATGAAACATTTTATTTTATTACTTATTCCCGCCTATGACGTAGCCTACGGTTTACATTTCAATATGCGAACATCTGAATCATAGTAAATTACATATAAACGTTGAAAACGTGGGCTGATGCAGGTACAGCTGAACAACATGCAGTTATTGCGTTAAAATCTTTTTATACAGGCAGGGTACAGTATACCATCAAAATTTCATGACAACTATACACAAAGGACCTTCGGAGATATTTCAAGTTTCTGAAGTGTCTGGCCCGAAACGCGAATTCAGAATCGGGGAATTTGCATCTGTTTGAATCCTCATCGGAATCTACAAATGGAATAATACGGGTCTTATTGTCAGCCGGAATACTTAGAAAACGTTGTGTCAGCTTAGCAAAGAGAATGAGGGGAGTGGTTGGATGAAAGTATCGGTGAAGATTACCTCCGGTTTGCTTAAGCACAGATTACGCTTATCGGTGAATCGGAAGCCTGCTCACAAATACCGCCCAATAGATGCTCCGAGGCGGAGAGATTGCCGGGCGTAACATTTTGGGTGAATTAAAACGTAATCAGCTTACGTTTACTCCTGCAGGTCTGCCGAGAAAATGAGAAAGACGGAAAATTCCGGAAGGGGTAGGTACGGAGAGGACAAAAGAACGGGACTAAGACAGCGAGAAGAAGGAGGACAGAGGCGAAAGCGAAAAGGAAAAAGGGAATACGGGGTAAAGGGACGTACCACCGCCTAGCTGTGATCAACGTCCTTAAGACATTGTCTCCTTCGACTCTCCAGGAGAGACACAATGCCCCAATTTAACAGAGCCGCGTTTAGTCGCGAGGGGAGGATCCCAACACGAGTAATTTCTTCTCAAACAACTCTCCCCGGCGCTTTGACACGTCAGAAAAAGATCAAGAAGGAAACTGTTCTTTTGGTCGTTCCATCGTGTCACGCGTTTGCGTTACACATAAAGCGCATGTTCTTAACGAGATCAAATCTCTTGCTTTTTTACTCGTTTTTTCAAGAAAATCTTGTGTCCCGATATACAGCTGCGCATTATCATTAAGATTCGACAAAATTTCTGGGACATTTTACTTAAAAAACTGTACGATAATTATCTGTGCAAGTTGGCGTCTGTCCCGGAAGACTGCGGATACCTGTCCTTTTAAACTCCACTAAGCTGTGCGCGATCAGGGAAGTTATAATTTGACCCTTTCTTTACACGGAAAAAGGCGACTCAAGTTGACTGCACCAACCTTAAGTTCATTGAATATTCAGAACTTTAAATTGCTCCGTTTCACGGGGGAGAAAGATGAAGGAAAGAAAGGAATAAGGAAGAAGTGAGAAGAGCAGAGGAAAGAGGAAAGGAAAGGCTATTCGTCCCGTAGCGTTCTTCTTGTTGATTCATTAAAAGCTCTAGGTGTGGCGGCCGCTTTGTCTCAGTAATAGAGTATTAAGTAGCCAGATCTGATACGGGGCTACCTGCACCTCCGTTCATCCAACTGAGCTTAACCTAATGCGAGTGGAAGGAGGGGCTCCTCGCTCTTCCAAATGGAGTTCGAAAAAGGGGAGAAACGAGATGAGAGGACTCGTCGAGAGTACCGGGGACAAAAATTTAAATGAGATCTTATCGAACATATTGATCACGTGCAGAACGGATTAGACCTGAGATGCAGCTTCATTTGCCAGATACTGCGGGCGTCTCGGCTAACGGGGTTCATCAAGCGCTTTCACACTCCGTAAAGACTAAACGATTAACGAGGTAGGTACACAATCGGGTTTATGAATCTTTGACATTTATAGAACCAGGAGAAGAGGGAGCAGGATGAAATGCTTTGTCACGAACTCGTGACTCATCTTGTATATCTACGTTGAAAATAACAATTCTTTTTTTTTTTCTATCAGTTTTAGAATCAGGCTCATGCTGGCGGGAACAGCGGACCCCGAAATCGATACATCTGAGAAGAAATAAGGAGAGGTTGGTATACAGCTGCGGAAAGAAGTTTCCTTCGATAGATATATAGCGGTGTTGGGAAAAATAAATACATAGTAAATGACGGTTCTAGTTGCGGAGGTGGATGTGTTGAAATTTTCAACTGCTCCGGGCTGCATGCATCGCGCTGAAAGAGAGACGATCTGTTATCCAAGGTACACGTCGAATTACCGTGAAGGTTCATTTTACGGTCCTGATCTGCGATTCGACAGGATTAATGGGTTTCTTGAAAAGAATCTTCGAGCTGAAGGGTCGATCTTGAGGCTCTTTATCTGGCGCGTTCTCTAATTGTAAGAGTCTACATGAGATGGGGGAGAGTTTATTCTCTCTTCGTACCAACCTACTTCGTTCAAACCGAAGAAGTAGGAACGGGTAATTTTTTTTCGAGGTTTGCGTAACGAAGTGCGGCACCACCACTCAGGTCCGATGTGAAATCCTGTCAAGACCGTCTCTTTAAAATCGCCACAACAAAAATTTTCATTTCCATTTTCATTTTAAATTTCATTTTCGTTTCACGATCTGACGCCAACGGCAAAAGGGTTCGATGGTGTAACTCGAGCGAGAGTGTTAACACTGAACGAGTCAACAGTTCGAGTTCTACTCGGTAGGTACAAAATGAGTCTGAATAATAAATCGTCGGAATTCTGATTCTTCAAAAATTTTCTGAATCCATTAATTTTACTTCATTTTATTTCATTCCTTTCTTCATGTTTCTGGTATTATTTCGCACTCACTTCTCGAAACTCTTTCACTACTAGAAGCTCGCGGCAAGGTGTTGAAAAAATAATTTACTTAATCTACGCAAGAAGGTTGTGGATGGATGGAGAACGAAGGCGTGGCGAAAGTCGTATAATTTTAATGTATATAGATTAATCTCGAAAGCACCCTTATACGAAAGCCTTTACTTGCGGATCAGCGTTCGGCTATTAATTTAATGAGCGACATACGCCTAGCCAAGCCTGCAATATAACGCCTCAACCTTGACGAAGAAAATAATTACACACCCCTCGCACTTTACTTCATATATTTTCCTGAATTTTCAAAGTTGATTACTCTAAAAAATGTTCTTGTGTCTATAAAAGTTTAACATCGTTGGCCCTGTTTACGTTCGTTATGTTAATTAACAGAAGAAAATATCTACAAGGCGATTCCTTGTGACGAAGGGTGCAGGTAATATAATCACCGAATAATATAACGCGTGGAAGAGCACGCCAATGAATGATCGAGGAAGATTTTTTAACGTAACTTTTGACCCCTTTTATTCGACTTTTTATTCCACCATTCGCTTTATATCACCATGCCATGGTATAATAATGTTATGGGAAATATTCGACTTTGTAATTTGTCTTCGCCTCCGCGATATATATCGCGTTGGATAATTATTCATATTTTTATTAAGACATTTCGCGAAGAAATATTACCTACCTTCTCCGGTAACGTGGAGGGTTTCGTCGGTGGCTTCGCTGCATTGGGCAGGAGCCATAACTCTGTCTCTTTATATACTGTATATAGGATACTGTATATACCTACATATATTACACTGCTAATGTATTTTAAGAAACGCTCATCTGCGATGAGATCTTTTTAGAAGAAAAAGAAAAAGGGGGGGCCGAAGTATACGTAGGCCTATTAAAATTGATCTTCATGCTTGGCAGGTATCCACAAAAAGAAACCATCAGAGAAACCAACCTGCTTGTGCCGTTAAGTAAACGGTAAATACTGGGCTTGAAAAGGCTATTCGTCTCTTGCGTATTTGAATACACGCAATAAAAAGAGCCGCGAACATTAGCGAGTCGTTTCCCATGAAATATGTATATTAGCCTGCGGGTTCTGAGCCCTCGTACAATACCGATATTTATATGGAAGCCTCGGCTATTCATACCGTCGACTAAAGATCTTCCATATTCCTGCACAGTCTTAAGCTGCAGGCTTTAATTTAACAACGCAACGCGTACTCGCTCGATCTTTCCTTACGTCAAATTACCTTTATTGAAACTATCAATTATCGTCAATTTTCGAAAATCTGGTGCCTCGGAATTTGCTCTTCAGACAAAAGTTCATACCGTACAATTTGAAAATTGTAGGAAAGTGAAATTAAAAATATTAATCTATACACCGAGACTGTGGAAATGATTGATGAAATTCTTGTCATATCTTTGCCCTGGAGCGTGCAGAGGGAAAAATTTTTACTGTGATATTTTCCCTCTTTTATTTTCCTTTTCGTTTTGAAAATGAAGAAGAGTGGGCGACAATTTTACTCCTGATCTTTTTTTTTTTTCAATTCATTTTCGTACATAAAATCAGCCCCTTTTCTTGGAAAAACAATTTGTCACCTTGTCGACTTCGAGTTGGAACGAAGAATCTTAACAAGATAATCGAAAGTCAGATGTTTTCTTAGACAGCTGGTATAAGACACAAATTTTCTGCGGTTATGAATATAATTTTGTAAAATTATCCTTAAAGCTAGTTTCGTTTGGGGATTAATTTATGCCGTCCATGTCACTTGAAACTGAGACTTAAACTTATACAGACAAAATATCTAATGCCCACGTCGACTCTGTCACTCCTGTAACTTTTCAGCTACCGAGTTAGTCAGCCATGGGAACATGGCTAAAGTCACGGAAGTAATTACCGAGTCGTGTCAACAACGAGAGAGGACAAGACTCTGAGAGGGTTTGTGCGAATACGGCGAGTAATAATCAGAGGGAAGATTTTCCTTCATCTGTCATTCAATTTATCCCACAAATACATGTCATCTCTTCTAGATACATAGATTTCCTCTTTTACTCATAACGCAATTGACTCGTTCTCGAGTACTTCTGATACCCTAGTTCCCTGCCCTCACTTAGGACTGATAATCCTCTCAATTAGCTGACTGAATAGAACACCAAAAAATGATCTTATACTGCAATCAGAATTTGCAATAGCCACGTCGTTCTCTTTTTTTTTTTTACAGGTGAATACAATCCTCGGTTTTCCCATTATTTAGCGAGGCTTCAGTTGGGTCTTAGCCCGAAGTAGAACGTGGCTCGTAAAAGGAGTCGTTCCATCACGAAACAAATAATCTACCCGAATAAAACAGTAATTACCGGAGACCAAGTGGTAAACGGGTCGTAAGTTTCTATAACAGTTTCTTTTCACGCGTTTAGAGTAAAATAAAATGATTAATAGACGGGGAAAGAACTGTTTTAGAAAACGTAGACTCAAACTGTATTATTCGCGGTTAGAGCTTAGTCTTTCGATAGTCGATATTCGATTCTAACAGAAACGATATCGGCTTGAAATTTCCATAAGGATTGTGCCAATTTCCAGTATACTGTGAACAAATTAATTCTGTACATAGAAGAACATGATGTTGCAGGTTACGGGTAGTAAAATATTGCAAATTCTGTGATTACATCGTTCCAATGCAATCTCGTACTCACTGGTACGAGAAATAAAAACTAGCGTAAGTAATACGTGGCATTAAATTATACACGCAGATATCTACTTGCATGTATGTATATGGGTATATACCCAGGCGTATTACAGGTACAGAAATTTTGCAAGTGCTTCATGTCGGCCAGCTGGTGTACCGTACGTATACCTAGTAGTACCTACCATCCAGTTTTCTTCCTTATCACATGGCTGGTAGCATAGTGTTTCCTAAAGCGCAGTGTAGCAAAGTTCCAGAACGGAGCTTTAAGATAAAGAAGAAGCTCAAGTGAAGATGTGGTCTGAGGCACCTGCAGTCGGAATGCTCTGGAGAAAAGCCAACCTCATTTAGAGCGATAACGTGAATAAGAATATCCTGCAGTCGGAGAGATCGGTGAAAAAAACTGAAAGAGAATGTAAGGGAAAAAAGATGTTTTTGAAAATAGAAAAAATAAAGGCGTCTACCTTACTTCTCTCGCCCATTTTTCGATTCTTCTCTTTATAGCTACGGACGAAACGAATGATGCTGCTAAAGATATAGACGTCTCATGCATAATTCTAATACGTGATAGAAATTGTGGCTGGTGCGGGCCACCCCGTTGAATAACCCATCACCCGCTTGTTATCGGAAACTTGCGGGGCCGAGGGCGGCATGGAAGAGTAAGGTAAATTATTTATTGCCTCTCGAAGCGTGGTGATGACGAACCGCCTCTTGTTGCCACGACATCCGCCGCGTGTGGTAAGAACGTCGACGATCAAACTGTTCCGCTTGTCGACGGGATAGGATGGCCGTATACATACATTATTGAAATAAATTTCTACTGAAAATCCCACTGTTCATTGCCTGCAGGAAAATTAATCGTGAAATAAGACTAGGATAAATTAATCTTGACCTTTTTCCAAAGCCGTATTCTCGAATCAATTCATGAAAGTGTCGCAGTGATTTCTGCGGAGTAAAATCAGGTAAGAAGAAAATGACAGCAGAAGAAAGAAAAAAAAATATTCAAGAATGATATAGACGGCATTTCAAGAGTACTACGGAGTTTCGAAAGCTTTTTTTGATTATTATGTATACCTACGTAGTAAGAAAGGTTTGAGCTTAACAAGGGATGAGTCGGGCGGGCGGGTGACAGCGATAGTCGAGAAGGGAAAATATGGAGGGAGAAACTGCCGGTGAGTGGGACGGGTGAAGATATAAATATTTTATGGCATTCTCGAGACCGGATTCGTGGGATTCTCGTATTGACGATTGTCGGCTGTGGGTTTGCCGAAGGGTGGACAACGCGGTTGCACGAGATTCTCGTTGGGGTTGCTGGGATTCAAGAGGATCCCATCCATCTTCGTCCACAGTCCGGCAAGTCCGATTCGCCAACCCCTCCACCCCTTCGTCATGATTTCCAATACCTTTGACCTCCTTACTATCCTAACGTCCAGTTCCCAATGCGCTTGGATCTTTTTTTTTTTTTTTTCAACCATTGATCAGCAATTTTCCTACCAAATATTTTGATCTGTTTAATCTAAGGGAAAGAATTCGTCGTAGAAAATTAACCCATCAAATAAATCGAAAAGCTACGAAACAAATGCAGCAAATGCAGACGATATCTTGATATATTTTGGCGAAAACCGAGCATCAACATTGTTCAGACTCGTTCTCTTATATTAGCTTCACAATCGGGACTCGAGTTTATATTGCGAGTTCAACTCCAAAGATCAACGATCCATAGTATGAAAAATAGAAACAGTAGTTCTTGTGCAAATAATTGAAATTACCAAAGCGCTCGTACCAATGGGGTCGTAAATTGGCTGCAGGCAATCGTCTATGCGGAGCTCAAGTGCTATACCTAGAATTCTACTCCCCTGGTGATGATCTCGTTGTCTATCTACTCTGTACATCGTCTACTATCTCTTGCACACCTTTTACATACAGTTATCTAATGCCTTGGTGTTGTATCGGCTTCCACTCAGCTCCTCTCCACGTATTGTTGAAAAATAACGACGGTAAAAAAAAAAAACTCGATATTATTTGACAGGGTAGATATGTACTCGCGTCGTGCACGAGGGCATTAAATTTCGGGTATAAAGATCGTTGTGAGAGCTCGTTTCACTCGAGAAAGATGTTCAAGAACGGGGCTTAATAGTTCTGGTTGTGACACGGGCTGTGAGGAGCTCAGAAAATTGGTTCCCCGTTGTTGTTATGATTACTAATTCACTTCGCGTATCCGTTTAGCATTTTTACCTGGGCTATGTTCAGCCGGGCTGTTGGGCTCCGCGATCAAAGATTAACGCGGAATTAACAACCGGGCTAATTCCGGCCGGTGTAACTTGACTTCCGGTTAAGCAAACCGGAAATCGCACTGTCCCACTTTGCAGAAGGGAGTCTTCGACGAAACTACTACCTATATATCGCAGTAGCTACCGGTCGGAAACTACAGCGGATGGCGTAGATATGCTGCGCTTTCCTTACCGCGATGTGCTTCTACTCGTCCTCCTCCGTTTCTTGACCTCTACCCTTTGCTACTGCTAACTCGATTGTCCCCGGCAGACTTTAAGGTACGACCTTAGACCCGAGAACGTGAGTATCAGTACAGACACACCGGGTACAAAGGCTCTGAGAGAAGATCAAAATTCTACCTTCGTATTGAACCTCGAGTGATTCGTGCCCTGAGCTTGGATACGTATCGGAGGAATTTTGGCCCTGGTTTCCTCCTCTCAACGACAGAGAGTTCATTTTTTAACTAGTGGAGAACGAGTCTGACAGACTTTCAAAGACGAATTTCTAGACCAAATTCCAAGCTCTAGGTATTTCATTTTAGAATTGTTTCTACCAATATTGGTCCCACTTCATGAGCAAAGTTAGACGTCACAGCCGTCTCGAAATTTTTATTAATTCAAGCGACGTATAAACTGAAAAATCTGGGCGAAAAGTTAAGGATTATGCTGCTACGTCAGCTTTGCTCTTACAATTAGCAGAAACCTTCTACACAACTATTAAAAAAATAGCTAGAAGTGAAACACCCAGTTCTGGGATACCTACGTACTGATTTTGCCCAGGTAGAGTATGGCGAATAGCAATTGTGTCATATGACGTCGATATTGAAGGCGCCGCATACATTACGATGTCTGCAGGTCGCTTTTACTGTCCTCCCTTCAAGGCACGAGACCACCATCACGACGCCACTACGTGGCTACAAAGCATCGGATAATCCAGACTGAATACGAGTCGGATATAATGAGGTGACTTTTTTTATGTACGGAGGGGACACGCAATACTCAAATTTTATTTGTCCTCAAACGAGCTGCATGTATGTATAATTTATATATCGTGTAGCGATTCCGGTCACCCTCCAAAGCTCTTTGACAATATAAAGCTTGACCGCATACATGGGTAATGCGTTATAGACTGACACGTAGAGTAAATAATCCAACTGTAATTTCCGCAAATGGAAAGTTGTCGCAGCAAAACTTTCGCCCATTATTTTCCACATTGAAATTCTTCCTCAATCAAAAAGTTAGGATTGTTAATAACGTGGGGGAATAAAAATCTCAATCATTATCTGCAGGTCTTACGTTAAGGTGTTTCTATTTAAACTTTGCAGGTATTTTCAATCAGCCGGACCGATAGATTAATTATTGAAAATACATTGAGGCGAAAGCTTCGGACATACAAAAGTCCGTCGGACATTAACGAAAACGGAAAGCTTCGCGGGCAACGGTTCGGCTTAGTCGTAGTTGAAAATTGCTTGGCGTCAAGCTGCATTAAAGTTGCATCTATGTCTGGGCGGATGGGGCACCAAACGTTGCGGCAAGTAGGACACTGATTAAGTAATGACGCCGCAATACACTGACGCCGGAATATGTTATTCCAATGTCTGAGAAGTTGGAAGCATACTCCGGCATTACATCCTGCATACAGTGATCGCGCGTTCATCCAAAATGAAAAAAACCAAAATTTTTTTTGTACAGGAAAAAAGATATTCAGAATCTTTTCGTGTCCTGTAAATTTCGCTTTTTTCTATTCGCTGAAAATCTCATCGCGAAAGTAGTCGTTGTTTAAAATATGTCTTCTCGGTTTTCATAGCTCGTTCGAATCAACGTGCGAGCGTTTCGATGAAATCCAAAGCTTCTTCTTCCGATGGACTGATCACGAAAGAGAAGGATGTAGAGTTTGTTCATTTTCTTAAAAGCTTTGATACACAAAAAGAAAAAAAAAAAATAGTGGAAAAATATTTTTTGTCTATCTCGAGCAATGTCTCGGCACGGTTCCTCCTAATCTGCTAATCTTAAGCTAAATATTATCACTAATTTACCGTAAAAAGATAAGACTGGGTCCACCAACAACTGCAGTGTATTCTATCTATATCTCCTTTATAGACTATCTGGACAATTACGTTCAATCTATCGATACAATTTTATTGTGCCAATAAAGCATATAACGGTTCGACTTATCAGTATGGGCCACTCATAAAAGAAAAATATATATATACATACATATCAGTAGCTTGCACAAGGGTGGTCAACTCCCTTGGATCTTATATGCCTGTACGTATTACCAGTTCCCCCTTCCCACTGGAACGAAGGGGGATCATAAACTGAGCGCGATATCAAATTGTGCAGTAAAACGCGAACCCTAATGGGTTGCTTCAAAAACACCCTCCCTCCGATCCACCTATTTGCGTATTTCAAGCTCAGGATTCGGTGAAAATGTTAGTTTACACTTTATTTGAAAAGGTGTAGCCTTTTGAATAGAGAGTATAATCTTGCGGTCGCCTTTAACGGTAAAAGTGCTTTCTCTAAGGATATCCACGAGACTTATACTTAGTTGGGTAGGTAAGCTTTTTGTGTGGACATCACTCAAGGCGTCGCGTCCGGGTGAAAACGGTAGAAAATTGGCCACCGATTTCTTGGGGGCTAATAACAATCAATAGCTATTACGAGGGCGTGAGGGAAAAGTATGACAAAAAATTTGAGCAGCGACGGCCAACCACTCTGAAAGTAATTTTCGCAATACGCGCTTCGTCGCGGTTCCTATAAGATCGAGCCAGGGCGGAAAAATTCCTAACGGGTAATAAACTGAACCCAAAATAAAAAAAAAAGGAAAAAAGAAAAGAAAATTTCTTCATATAAACCCTCGTAGTGTCAAAATGAAAAGAAATTTTCCCGGATAACACGAAGAAAATAGGGTCACGTCCAAATAATTGTCGAATACAAAATTATGCTCCCAATGATTCCCTTTCCCCATCTCAAAACCGAAGAAGTTCCTCTAATTTCGTTATCCCTTTAATAAAAATAAAACTCTATTTTCTCAGCTGCGTACCTCGAATCAACTTCTTCCACTGAAATACAGGTACATCTCGATGCAGCCTGCGTACTACTAGGTTGGTATGCCCGTGGAGGAAGCTCACCGTGATTTCCGTAACTCATATACATTTCAGGGTTTCATACACGCTACTTTTATGACTGATATTATACGGTCCGGTAGACGCGTCGCATGCGAATCGCTTATGGGTCTACGAGGGAGTAGAATAGTGCTATTACCTCGAATAAAGATATAGACGCATAATAGCTACAATTTTCTTGGCCTTTAGGATCCTCCAGTATATGTCCCAGCCTTTATTACCCATCGGTAAACACGCTCTGGACTAACGTGATTGCTAAATTTCTATTAGCTGATTCCCGAGACGATTGGCACGCAAAGAATCGCGTGACAAACGATAAGTGCTTACCGATTCGATCAGATTACTGTTGAGAAAACAACGTGACAGCAAAGGCGTAAAAGTCGTTCAGCCTTGTATGTATACTGTAATATTCAGGATGTTAATGTTTAATCCATATGCTCGTTTGAATGTCTTGCTTTTATTTTCCAGGATTGATCGAGGTACTACTGATAATAATTTAAGACATTTTTATGGATGAGGCAGGGATCGAAGACCGTTTATTTCGGGTAGCAAAACGCTGCTTTACTTATAAAAAGCTGTGATTACTCATCGGGGTCCAAGACGACCTCCACGTTAAGTTAAAGACATGATTTTTACATCTTGCACGAGAAAGCGAGTTGATGAAAAACATATTTGCAGGCGAGTAACCCACGCTGTAAAGAATCGTTGATTCCCCAGCGTGCACTGTGTAACGCATAAAACAGGACAATTTTTCTCTTTTTTTGTCTTATCGTTAAATAATGCATGAAGAGGATATTTACCGTTGCCCAGAAGACCGAACTCACCTTTGTTACGAGTCGTGTTTTCCCACGCACACAGCACTCGCCTATTACCAGAACATTTCAACGAACGTAGTTTACTTTGGATATTGCCATTTGGCGGTTTCTGGAAAATATTCACTCTGTAGTAGCTGGAAGAAAATTGACTGTAATTATACAATTATTCATGCCTTAGATGGAAATCTCAGGATTTCTAATTGCAAGTCAAACATATGTATAGCCGCTGGTATAAGGGTAGGCCTGTTCGCCCGGGACCAGAGCTGAAATAGTTGACTATGAGAATTGATTTTTCGTATTTCCTTGAAACCGTGGGCTATAACAATAGCTGACCATAATTATTTGACACGCGATTTCCGGCCCACCGACGTCTGAGACGGAACTCTTCTTGGATTTTTATTTTTTTTATTTTATTTTTTTGTAAGAGGGTATAAGAATCTACGATATCGGAACCTGAGAATTGGACTCGATTCAGATGACGCTGATTCTTTGAGTGGTTCGAGTTACTTCTTTAGGATAAAAGGTCCAGCCATCGTCGGGAATTAGAAAGAGAGTATCTCGCCGGTATTGGTGAGAAGGAAATTTCCTTAGTGTATAAATTTGATTTTCTTTTGATACATAGCAGCGAATTAAACCGACTTTACCATTTTTTATGCAAAGTGGTTTGAGAAAGTTTTTTTCTCTTCCATTTTTCCCCCCTCTTCGTTTCTATATTCTTGAGCCGATGCAGCGTGGAGTCTAACCACGTAGGCTGGTTGCGTCATGTAAACACAAAATATCGCTCGTGTCGCACCCCAGACCTCCGTTTCGCTCACCCTTAGCAAAAGCCACCCTATAACGTCACCCTCGTTCACGACCGCGCCAAACGTTACAACTATACAAATATTTATGCCCAACACGCCCTACTCGTCTTATAATTTCATCTTTCTTCAAACGCAAATATTTGCCCCTTTGAAGGAATTTCCCTCTGATTAGAAAGAACATTGAAAATTAAATTCATGTGCCGAGGGCTTTTGACGTCACGCTGCAGAGAGTTCAAATATTGTACTTGTACGTAGGGTACAAAAAATAGAAACAAAATTAGGAGAAAAAGATCAACTTTATTAACAGTATTAGAATAAGTACATCAGCTGTTATATCCGTATAGTCTGCAATGACTCGGTCGATGATACCTAGTCAGTTTTTGAATCGGAGATGAAAGGGAAAAAAAAAACAATTTACAAGATAAAACAGTGAAACAGCAGCGCTAATCTCGTTAGTATTCGCAAAATCCATTATCGAGATACCCAGTAAAATCCAAACAACGCGAATCAAGCTTCCAGCTGCCCAGCCTAGGGCGTGATATCTGATATTTAGACCTCGCTAAAATAACAGCGATGAACTAATCTAGAAACGCATACAATTTTCGAAAAACAAATATATACCAAAGTACATAAGTATGTATGTACATCATGCATAGAGTCACACATCGTTGTATATTCAGCGGGTACAGGTACGGTTACAGGTACGGGTACGCGGGTACGGGTACGGGTACGAATACGCGGGTACGGGTACGGTATAGTCAATGAAATATTCCGCGATTTTACACATCCTCCATCTTTGGTGCGACCTCAAAGCCGAAACGATTCAATAGTCGAGTCTCAACACTTTAAACCGAAGTTACAGTATTCGGTGAATTTGACAAGTTTTGAAATTCAAATCCAAACCATTGTGAGTCCATCTCAATCCATTCTTTGAAAGTTGGACCAAAGTTCAATTGTAATCTCCTATTTCTGTATTTTCAGTTTTTGGATTTGGGAAAGACTGGAAAACAGTATTAGAAATTTGATGGTCCTATCTTTGCACCTATATCTTGCAAGATCTTAGAGATAACATGACTGGACAAAATGCAATTTTAGACTGTACGTTTGATCTTTAATCAATTTGCCAAACGCTATTTTCAAGTAGTCTCTATCACGTTTGGGTACAATCCAGGGATGTAGAGATATTCATTGAAACAGACGTAGGTACATACATAGTGTCTCTTCTCATCTCCAACTCCGTATCTACCTACTCGGTGATGTTTCTCTCCACGATAGTTCGCGTCCCGACGTCAGGTCACTTCAGAAATGGTCCGTTTGTGTAATGAGATTTGCATTGTGCATTATCGCAAGCGAGCAGTCCCCAGACAGTCGAGTAATTACCTCACACTTGGTACAGTCCAGTTAACCACGCTGGCGATGTTAGCCTCCTCGTCATCATCCCTTATGGCTATGCAACGCGACCCACTTCGCTAAAGCTAACTCGAGCTAACCTGTCCGCATCTGTTCGAATAACTATACATACATGTCGTACATAGATACGTATTCAATGGAATATATTGCATTATCCAACGAACTAGTCGAAACTAAACAAAATTGGACAATTTGGAATGTCCAGAAACGTTAAAGTTCAGGATATCAGAATCCGGAATTTTAACCGTTGGAGTTTTTTAAAATTTGGAACTTCAATCCAGCTCCAGAAGATTCATAAAACACTGTGTCTCAATCAGCACGAACTTGATACATGATTGATGAAAGTTATCATAGTTTAGTCTAGATTCTTCACCGTAACGAATCTCCGGTTTCTATTTTATAGTCTATCCCAATTTGGCTATTAGATAACTACGAATATCTAGCCTGACCTTTGACAGAATCTATGTTATCTCTATCGATAATGGATGATGTGCCATCGAAGCAGAGCTCGACCCTCGTCTTAATCTAACCGTTTTTGATTAGTATAATTAGAAATAGGTTTTCGAAATCTATGTATACTAATTTTAATTAAAAGATTATTCATCAAATTATGATTTGTATATATATATATATATATATAACAGTTATATAAGGATAATTATTCGGTGAAATATTACCCTACGTACTTATATAATGTAGATAAATCGTAAAGTTTTCTGAGCTGGTATTCGTGCCGTTATAACGTTTATTCACACGTATATTGTATATTGCGAGTGTGAAGGAGGACCTATGCACTTCACCTAAGTCGCGTAATCCAGGAACAACCGAAGTTAAGTCTCGACGAATTATTATAGGTAAGGAGCGAGGTAGACGCCGACTCGGGCAGGTACGACAAAACTTGGGTAGAACTAGATGTAAATAAGGTTTACATATTCCGGTAATGCGCGCGGTACACAGAGCACCCCTACAGTTGACTCTGCACTGAATTGTAATTATGCAAAGAACTGTACGAGGGGAGACGTAGCTCTGGGAACTCCGAATGCCGAACACTGAACGGTAAAACGTTAAATATTACCCAGAATCACGAGACTCTAAACTATATGTACATTACAGGTTAACATTTTACTTCATCAATACACGTGTTGTTTCAGCCAGATATCTTATATCTTCTCTCTCTAATGAGCCGATACTGATTAAAATTAACGATAAACTGTCTCCGGGGATGAAAGAGAGAGGTACTGCCATTTCTGCTGAACTCTAAAAATCCAGACACATGGCTTGTATATAATTTTCAACGAAAAGTTAGTTGGAATGTAATTGAGTTCAAGATGATGGACTTGTCCTCCATGAAGCTAATCCCAAGATGCGTGCGTATGCAAGCAGACGAATATAACATCGAGGAGCGGAAACCTGTCGAGGCGAAAAACACGGAATACGAGGTCGCCCTTGAACGTTTGACGACGTAGCGGAAGATCCTGATCGGATGACCAGAAAATATGATCGTTTGAACTATAGACTCGAATGAACAAAGGTGACCCAGCTCGCGGTGGGGTTGACCCTCGTCCTTTCACATCTTTTTCTCCTTTCACCTTGCCTCTTCTATTCTCTTCTCTTCTCTTTTCTTCTCGTCGCTTTCCTCCCTCGTTTGGTTCTCCTTTTCTTCTAGGTCTGTCTAGGATATGGCCAACTTGGCCACGATAGAATGAACACTCAATATAGGTAAGGCAATAACGCGCCAGTTGCTGCTCCGTTCTGAGATTAAAACGATCCTCCTTGGTTTTCCTTTTCGACCATCCTCCCCTGCCTCCTATCAAGCTACTCCTTTTGCTAGTTCTCTTCGTGGAAGTCGTCTTCGTATGTGCTGCGCGTGGCACCACGTGCCACAAGCTCAAAGGAGAAGCCACACCTAATATCTTCTTCTTTGTCCCTTTTATTCTTTTTCTTTTCCCCTCTCTTTTTCTTTATACTGGATGTCCAGAATGAAACCTGCATGATACTCTGCAGGGTAGGTGTATCTTTTGATGAAAACTCTGGACTTAGTCACCAAATAACAGTCTACTCACAAGATGGCAAAAGAAAACCTTCATGGTCATAATAGATCGATGTTGAAAAACTTCTTGGGTAGGCATGTACAAATATTAAAAAAAATCAATGACAAGAAATTCACCAGAAGTCAAGAAGTAGATGCTCACTTGTTCACAATGCAGAGCTTGCAAACTAACTTTCTTCAGATGAGTCCTTGCTTTACCAAGGACCAATTCAACGCTGATAGACAGGCAACTTGATTGCAATATTTTGCCGTCTGTTTTAGTGAAATGATATCTCGACCTTTCCTTTGGAAAAACGTGCTTCGGTGATCGATGTACACATAAGTTTTAAGCTGAGCGACACGGTGTACAATTTACCGCTGAATTATCATGTGCAGAGAGAATCTCTCATTCTTCTCGACTCATTTTCATTGCACGAATTTTAACGTGAACTTGTTGTCGAATTCTGGTAGCTAGGCCTTCTTTGGAAGCATTACAATGAAATTTTGGATTTGCACATGGTACCTATACCTTTACTTATCTCTTTATCCTACAGACCTTCGAGTATAAGACGTTCTCGTTGATTCTAGGGATTCAGCGATGCTATTTGATCTCTTGGTGCTTTCATTTCCCTCCTTCTCTCCCCGTTCGTTCCTCGTGCATAGCTTATTTCTATCTGCACATTTTCTTGCGGGCTTTTCCACCCTGAATAGCTAGAAGACGCATGATCCAAGTAAGGAAGTACCAGTTATATTCAAAATCGAATTACTCCTCTGGTTTTACTGGTGTACTAAACTAAACTTTATCGAGTTAACCAAGTCGAGTTACAGCAGACATTCGACGTGTCAAATATGATCGAACTCCTCAACTTTGTACCCAGCAGCATTAGGCATGAAGTTTACTCAGCTAGGTGCATTCATCTACAATTGTTACGGTGAAATTCTGCAGTTTTATTTAACCGGAGTTTCACTGCTGGAAAATCGCGTCACTTTTACAACAGTAGAATGGATCATAAATCAACACGGAAGTGACAAACCATTAAATTTTAAACTACGAAAACATTCACGTTTTATTGGCCGACGGCGACGGTTCCAATGTGTTGGCACGAATTAAAACTCCGTTTACAATCCACGTAATTTAATGACTCTTCTAGTAGTTTGTGTCTGGGAATAATACCGACTGCCGTATAATGATACGAGGGCAGTAACTGTTAAATGGAATTTTCGAGCACGTCTGCTGCAGCTAACATTAGAGCTTTATTGACGCTAGTCAAATGTCAGCGAATATACATAGATATACCTATGTATACCGTTCAATGTTTCAGTAGGTATCTCCAAATTCAAATCTAATCACAGAATCTGCATGCGGCTAATGTTTTCTCAGAGTTCAGAGAAGTTACCTCCACAGTTTGTCTACCTAGATGTTATTAAAATTTACGTATGCACTTTGAAGGTATGTGAATTTACTTAACGCCGCTTTTCATACCGTTTTCGAAGCCACCTCGAAATCCCGTCAAAAAATCCCTTTTTTTTTTTTGGGTGCACAGTGAAGGAGAATGAGGCGGAAAATGAAAGAAGCGATGATCCTGGTTTTGCAGGCGAAGGAGTAGAGAGCAGGGTATTGTACAAAAAGAAGGCTAAGCTTTTCTCCGTTTCCCTTTCCGTTTCAGACTCAACTTACTTCCCATTCAAGCCTATTCCATATGTGGTATCTCAACGCAGGCTTTAGCTCAAAATTTTACTGTCATTTTCAATGCTGTATTACCATATCTAATCAGGCGAATGATCTGTATTAGTCCTTTCTGAGTAAAATCCTGGGAAAGTAAAAAATAAAGTCGAATCCTGGTAAAAGTAACTATTGATAATTTGAAGCTGTATTGAAATACAGGGTCCCAAGTCCAGCCCAGCGTCTTATTTTTCAGTAAGCATATTTATCTGCCCGATGGTTCGATATCCACGCTCTCAAATCGAGAGTGAATTTACCAAGCGGTTAATCAACCTATCCCGATATCTCGCGTGCATATCAGTAAGTCCTATGTCATTATTGCTTATAGCAATTGAACTGTTCGTGGATCAGGTGATATTTTTAATTTTTATATAACCAAGGCGTACGCGGTTGATTGATAGCTGATTGATTAGTATTTTCTTATTAGGTATTATATATTCTAGTTATTGATCATGTCATGATAAGACTGCGTTATGTAATTACGTAGTTTGCTTATTGAATTATTTACATTTGATACAGCTGAAGATATAAGAGCAACAAGGTGCTTAGCTGTCTTATTGGATTTGATTTAATCTCTATATTGTTCGATAGATATATTGTCGGAGATGTACGTCTGATTCCCGAGTGAATGTACATATTGTGTGTTTTTTTTTTGTTTTCTTTTTTCTTACAGATCCCCAAATCTAAAGTGTTGTATGGATTTGTCGAATGATCAGAACCACTTACGATGAGTCAAACGGATTATTCCGGCGCTAATTAAATGGCTGATTTAATTTCCGGTTAACACTAATTGCGGCAATTTGCATAATGAGCTCACACGTAGGTACTGTATACCTCATGGAGAAGTGTTATAGGGCACGTATGGTAACAGTATATGGTATAGACTCGGGCCACATGTACTCCAATGTACGGTCCTGGCGGTCAATTCAAATTAGTGGTTGTCCAATGTACATACGGGACTGGTATATAGGTAGTTCAGTTACCAGACTACGGTGGAATTCCCAACTGTAAATATATGCACAATCATTACCCATTTTTGTCTGAATTTTTATCGATTATTCAAGAATTTAACACGTGACATCTTCTCGTTATTATCGAAAAAAAAAAAAAATAGAACATCGGCATAATATACATGTCCCCGCATAGATCCATGTTACCACGTGAGTAAATTCACCGAAACTCGGTATATTTGTATCGGATGATTTTTCTGATGCATGACACCGCAATGCAAGCTTGTGGCTTCCACGTGGTATATATAAAGAACGATCTTCTCCAGAAAGAGATGAACTGCCTTTGGACCTTGAGACCGTTTCGCAAGTATAATCAAACAGTTTTGACAATTCGCTTAAGAAAAAAAAAAAAAAAAAAAAACTGGCTTCAATTGCCGTTGCTTCTACACTGTTTCGTCTCATCTATGTTGAACCGTCCTATCAAATGTCATATTATACTTATCTTGGGTTTGAATTTCACAATGATTTACTGACCAGCGATAAAAGTCGATAAGTGGATAGAGCTTGTGGCATGAATGTTAGATAATTATTCAGGTCTTGCGAAACCGAAAAATGTTTGGCCGTTTGATACACGGTGGATTTTGATAAAAGTTTAAAACGCTAAAGCAGTTGTTTGTAAATCTCGAGAATTTCCATATGGAAATTGCGGGAAAATGTCGGCCTCGGAAATGTCATTCGTTGCGGTAGCGGAGATGTATTCAGCTGCAAATATGGGAATCTTCTTTGTTTTTTCAGTTTTTTAGACACGTTATAGAATAAACGTTATACCGTTTTATTCAAATCACGTATTGCACACCTAAAATTCAACCTGCAGCAATTACCGTCTCTTATATACACTTCGCCGACTCCAAATAAAATCCCAGTTCGATTTTCACCTTATTACGCATTAGTTCTCACCCTGAACTATTATTTTATTTAAAATAAACTATCACCCGCATAGGAAACCACGATCGTTCGCTGCTCCGGTATCGAGGTCGACGAAATCGGGTGCAGAGTGTCTGTATAGCACTACAGTTAAAGTACAACGTGCTGCTTAATTATGCGCCACGGCGTGGCAAGGTGCCAGAATCTTCGATAAAGGCTTTCCCTTGCCGTTTCTACCCTTACCGTATACCATTTTCTTTCCTCATAACCACCATGCGAGCTGCAAGGTACATCTGTGTTTATAGATCGCGAGCTTAGCAAGGTAATTACACGCGGTACAAGTGTGTACTCTGATTTGGTTCTTAGATTAGAGAGTAGTAGGGCACAATCTGTACCGAACTACAACTGTGTGCTTTTCGTAGTAAAGGCACAAGATTTTCTAGCCTTCGTTTCATGGAGCATCTTCAGGTCAGAGATCTCAGTCTAGTATATGTCTCGCACTTACCTACCTCACGTTAAGTCATGCAGCTGAAAGGGGCAGAAAATTCACGGGAAAAATCGGTTAAGTTTTGACTTGTACATTTTTGAAGTATCGCTGAGATGTGTACCGAGTCTATCTCATGAAACGTTTGTACTAAGATTACGAAGAATTTCGTTCAAAAATTTGATTTGGGTCTTTTAGAGTAAGGCACGCAAAAAAAAAAAAAAAAACATCGCTTTAGGCGGATGGATATATAAAATACACCCGAATATTTGAACAGCAATGTCAAAGATTTAATCTTCTGGATCGGCGAGAGTGGGTAAAGTTTTTCTTGAATATTTAACTATACCGTATAACTTGAGAAATTTAAGTTGGACCTAGGGTATTAGTTTAGACATGAATAATTTAGGATGGACCTAAGAGTAACTTGTACACTGTTGGAAAAATTGTGTATTCCTGTCAAAAAAATTCGTAGTTAACGATATTATGTTAAATTCAATACATATTCGAATGTTAATTTAACGAATTCGATTTAAGTTAGGCTGGTATTTCATGTTGAAAATTATTATTAACATAATTACACAGAACTTGACACATCTATTATGTTAACTTCAGAATAATAAAGAAATAACTTTATGTTTATGTTAAATCTTTCAAATAACATATGGTTTATGTATATAAAAACTAAAAATATCAATTCCAACTGTATTTTCAGTTGATTTGACTTAGCTATCATTCGTTATGAACATTCAATCATTTTCAATTTAACAGATTGATTACGTATTATTGACTCATGGAATGGAACTACAAATATCAACTTAAATCCCATGTTGAGGGTTTACATATCATGTTTCTGTGAAAATAACTAAAAAAAGTTAGTGGACCTAATGGGACATGCGAAATGAGTTAAAATTGACATATTTTTTCCAACAGTGTATGATGGAGTAAAAAAAGAAGCAAAAAAAAGCAGCGTGCACCTTATACCCAACGTCAGAGACACAAGCGTCGTGCTGGTTTTTTTACATTAAACGTCACCCCAGATTCTTAGCTCATAAAAAATTAAAATTCGTTAACAAACTACCTCTACGCAATCTTCCTTCAGGTTGGAACCAAGGATTTAACCAAAAGTTCAGAGTGGTACAGAATATTTATAATCATTTTTAATTGATTAGACATGCGCTGGAAATTAGCCCGAGATCTCAACGAATACGAGTAGTTTTTTCCTTCTTCTTTCTTTCCTTTATTTATCCTAATACCAAAATCTTCTTGTTCCATCAAATCGTCCAGACCTAATTTCAAGAACCAATTCAAGTCCCATGTTGGTATTGTTGGTCGATAGTCTGCCGAACAAACCTCACCTCGGCAGTGTATATTTGTACAACGAGTAAAAGCGATGACCAGAAGAGTCAGTTCGTTATTGGTTTCCGGACTACGACAAGCCGGGCTAGGTCCTCAGGGTGAAAGTTTTTTTCTTAAACAACACCGAAACTTTGGATCTCATCCATTGCAGAGTGTGTATAAAATAGATAAGATAAAATTGGAAAGTACTCCTCATATTTAAAATCCACAAAGCCATTTTAAGCCATCCGCTCGTTGCTGTTAGTAACACCGGGGTGGTTTAAGTCTTTTGAATGATGGGGACGTGGAACACGGTTATTAATGCGCTTGCGAATAATTTATGTGTTTTGTGCACATCAAGTGACCACAATTTCACTCACGTTCCCCGTATAAGTTAGTTAGTCAAATCTTTATTCGCGAAGGTTTACGTAGCGCGGTGATAAAGCTGAGTATCAGCATAAAATACGTTCAGGCTTTTTGATCAGAAATTCCAGGGATACTTTCAAGCTTAATACGGTCCGTAGAGCAGTCATTTATAAACGTAAGCCGACATTAAACGCGGGTCCCATATGCACATGGACTACCATTGCTCCCCCAGCTATGATTAATACGTAAGCGTGAACCGCACGTCGGATTGGACAGTTCCCTTTTACGTCTGGGATGAAGCCAAAAAATCTTATATCTTCAGCCCTTGTTCGCATGTAATGGCTTCTTTCCTACAAACATTTGTTATAGGGTTCGAGAACAAAAAGAGATGGAATATAAAGGGAGTCGCACAACTGGCCGGAATATCGAAAAGTGCCTACCGAAGAAAACGACGTCTTATCCGTATACGTCGATACATCTGCTCTGAAAATGGACGGTGATAAGAGGGTAATAAAAAAATAAAAAAAACAAGTGAATCGTTTTACGAGATTCGGCAAGTTATGTAGCTCGATATCGACCCTCTTAATTCGAAGAGTAGGTACTTTTGAGGTACCCATAAATCGTAATGCTCATATTCGAATATAACGAGGATTCGATTTTCTTCTTGTTATCTCTTTTATATTTCTGGGGTTTCGGAATTAATGAAATACCTGTTTATCCGTTGAACCGGTATGTATACCTATATACTAATTTCCCGTTTCGTTATTAAATTGTTTTTGTCTCTTTGTCTGTGAAAAAGGAAGACACTGCAGGATTATTTTATACTCTTGGTAATCCCTAATGTTCCGTGCTGTTTGTTTTTTAATATGGGATCATAAATTTTTACGCGTCGCTACACTCTGGAGTTTTCATAAATTAGAACGCGAATACACGAGCCACTCCATTTGCGAGAAAGCAATTTTCAGATCTTGTATTTTTCTCCCCTTAATATAAAACCGAGTCGAAATCTTCGGTCTTCGGCTCTGTTCCAAATCAAGGGATACGAAGTAATGGATCTTTATCATCGCGTGATCACTTCGCCCATCTTCCAGATGCCCTACGTGTTTCTGCATCAGACCAATCTCATCGTTTTCTGTATCGATAAAATAGAAAACGAGATTTTCAGTCAAGGTTACAATTATCAGTCTTCGATTCTTGATAAGTATGCTCTGCTCAAAGTCGAAAGGACTGTCTGACCGTCATAAAACCGGAGAATTTCGCGCTTGATCTTTCTGTCAATCCAGTACACGGGCATTTTTCTATCCCCAATTGCGTTTTCCATCTCTTCGGCTGTCGAAGACTTTGCTCAACGAACCATAAACTCCTCGAGAACGTTGTTATGGATCGATGAAACATTAAGGAAAACGTTGCGTCATGATAGGATCTGGTTTATTGATATTTCGCATGCATTAATATAAATTATAATGCGATATATAGCTCCAGGATAATCTTATCTCTTAGACCATTTATCAAATTCTCTCATTATCTTATTACGATAACTTATACAATACGCATGTAACATCTCTGGGAATAAAATATATAACATCCGTGCATTGATTGTGGGTGAAATGTTTATGGGGGGACGATAACCGTGGATTAGCGTTTCTTTCTCATCCAATTTGCAGCCTGCAATTGAATGCAAGTATACCTTTTTGCACTGTCTTACATGCAGCGGTACTTGTCGACGTTTAGTTTCTCGTTTATTAGTCTTTGTTCGCAACTAGGTATGAAATAGCGAACAAAGTTTTAGGAATTAGTAACCGAGGAAGTTTTGGCAGCCACTCAGAGCCCCTTCGTAATATGAGAGTATTACACAATCTACCGAACCCGCGAATTAACTTCCGGAGACAAGTCAGGATAAAAAAAAGTTCTGGATTCGCGGGTTATTAAATAACTATGTCCAGAAAATGTACAGGCAAAAATGGATTAACCCTAGTAACTATGAATAAAAACTTTGGTGGTACTTGCCTCGAACATCCGCAGTTCAAAGAGTACGAGGGTCATTCAGTTAATTCCGTACCCACCTTTAAGTACCTTGGGTTCCCCGATTTCGCTCAAATTTTCAGTTTTGGCGCTCAATTAAAATTTGGAAAAATTCAAATTATGAATTTGTATTTGTATTTATTTATTATTTTACTTATTATTTTTTTTTTTTTTTTGTATTAGAAATTTGGAAAGAAAAAGACATATTTCCTAGTGAAAAATTCTCAGATTTTCAATAAAAATATTTTCAAATTCCAGAAATGTAATTAAGGCATCAAAAAATACGGTTTTTCGACAGTAAAAAAAAAGATTTTTTTTTTTTTCTAAATAAATATTTCGATTTCTTGCAATACTTCACACGAAGACAGGTTTCAAAAAAATATGTGCCCTTGAGCGAATTAAGAGCCGGCTCCTTTCAAAATTGATTTTTATGTAAAAAAAAACGTCAAGGAATCGAAAATAATTTCGGGGAACGATCTTAAAAACGAGTTTTATTTATTTTTTTTTATTTAAAAAAAAAAAAAAAAACGTATTGTTATATTTTTGAAATTTGAAAATAATTTTATTGAAAAGCTGAGAACTTCTTACTAAATAATATGTCTTTGAGAAATTGTCTTCTACCACATTTCAATACAGAAGAAACAAAAAAAAAAAAAAAAACGAAATACAATTCCGTAATTTTGATTTTTCAAATTTTGTAATTGCGCGACAAAATTGATGAAGTCATCTTGAAGACCGATTGGCATGTTTTTATCCTTTTCATCATGTAAACAACCAGTCCTGAAAGTTTGTGCCAAATCGGGGAACCCAAGGTACAAAATTGGTTACAAAATTAGAAGAATGACTCATAAGTATATCCACCAGAGATAAAGAAAGAAGAAAAGCAAAAAAAATGAAAAAAAAAAACTTGTTTTTCCGTTCTATTTTGACGTTTGACCACGTAGCTGGGTGATAATAATAACTAATCACTTATATCGGTCCACTCATCTCCGGCAATAAAATAGGAATTCAAAGAAAATACAAAGTGAATAATACATTTATAAAAATTTCGGAGTAGCAACGTAACGATCACTGAAGTATCGCTTCGGGCGATGACAACAGATATTTTGACGATTCTACGTGAAAGAAAAAAATGAAAAGGATCAGAAAATAAAGGCAAATGGAAGTCAAGGTTCTCAGATGCTTCTGGAACAAATTTATGGATATGATGTTTTCCGGTCTCGAGAAATAATTATGTGTAATAGCTTATAGCACGTTGATCTTGGCTTCTAGATTCCCTGCTGTTAACGCTGACTCTATGACCTTTGGTCACATGAGAGTACGCGCTAGACCTAAGAAAAAAGAAGAAGATGATTCTATGACCTCCCACGTTTGATGTGTACTTAAGATATTACACTGAATGTCGATAAGTTAAGAAGCGATAGAAATTCTGACAATATTCGTACATCCGAAAGAAATATAAAGAAAATTAGTTATAAACTTTGTAGAACATATTTTTCTCTTCTCTGGTTCTCGAGATATTCCATATCGGAAACTGTAACTACGTGCTCATTGATCAGAACCTGCACCATAGCGTGCAACTCATCGAGGATCAATAGATATGAAACATCGATACTCTGTCGAGTAATGAAAAATTCTAAAGTGAATTTCTGGATGTAATTCAAATATGATTAAAGAAAGTAACTATAGTTTCGGAAAATACGATACGTTGTGTTATCAACTCAGTTATCTACTTGTTCATATCGTTGTATTGTTGAAATTTATCAATTTTGCATTTGCATTTCCCGCAATCGTCATTGCCTTCACGTGGCCTCAAAACACGATGAATCATATTGCATATTCTTACAGCGTAAGCACACTTTCTTATCTGACCGATGACTTCCAGTGAGACCTTGGACACACCGTTTATTATACGAGGAATAAAATCATCTTTTCGGTATCATCATTGCAGAATATGACAGCTTACAATATAAAGTGAACAGCTAGGTATCTGCCTAACTTGTTATTCCAAATCATGTCAATTTATTTTAAGTACCGAAGTAATCACTTTCGTTTTTCGGATATAGTGGCACGCTGATTATAGATTGAGTAGCCCCAGAGTTCAGTTTTTATCGAGTTGTGAATGACAGTGGCTCTTAATATCAAGCTTCAATGAAATTGGTCGATTAAAAAAAAAAAATCATTTTTTTCTCAACGCTTCGTGTACCCGGTTATATAGCTTTGATAAGAACTAGTCATATCAGTAATCTAGTTTCGAAGATTTTTTTACGAAAAAAAAAATTAATCGATTATTATCTTGCAGTGAATTAGTATTGGACAAAATACTATACATGTTGTTATAGATGTAGCGTAAAGTTTCGAAACATAGCTCGGTGGCTTCGCAGAACAGGGATCAGATACGTTCCCTAAATATCAACGAATCGGCAATAAGAAACATAAATTACCATTATCTCTTGATGGGTACAGCCTCACGAGAAACAAAAATCTTCATTTACTTTCACTACTATGGTCCCTATGACAGATTCAAATATCACGACGATAGCACATGATCGTTTGCTATATTCCGTGTAAAGAAACGCCAATTGGTTGGCTTCGAGCCGTTCTTTTTTCTACTTTCCGAACTTCTGTGTCGTACTTATATGAAATAAGCTCACGTGACCGATAAATACTATACGTATGGCACACACTGTTCATCCAGTATATATACTCTTGCGTGGCCCATTCGGAAGAAGTAGTCTGTCCAACATGCAATTGTACATTACATTTGTGATCTGCCTGGTTCTCCCAGGACGGTAAGTGCAACAAATCTTCTACAGGCTATACTGACATTCAGTATGTTATATCGACGTTTCACAAATTCCACAGATCATGGCAAGAGGACGATGGATATCTGAGATTACCGCAAGGATTTACGGTCGGTGCTGGTGGATCAGCATATCAAATCGAAGGAGGCTGGAATGCGAGTGGTACTTATTTCAAGCCTCAGTATCTTCCCAGAGGATAATTTCTTCGAGATGACATACGTCCACGGTCAGTCACACTACGGATTATTATATTTTTTTTTTATCGATTGTCATCAGGCAAAGGTGAGAGCATCTGGGATCGATTCACGCATGCTCAACCGTCGAAAATTATAGGAGAAAGTAACGGTGACGTCGCCTGTGATTCTTATCACAAATACGAAGAAGACGTGCAGTGGGTCAAGGAACTGGGAGTGAGCTTTTTACATTTGATCTATAGTTTCGGTTTTATTAGATAAATGAAGAATTCATCTTAATCCTATTCGAAATTACATTAATTTTTTCAGCTTGAACATTACCGGTTTTCGATCAGCTGGTCTCGTATACTTCCAAATGGATTTGCCAATTCAATTAACAAGGAGGGGCTCCGTTACTATCATAATTTGATCGACGAACTGCTGGCCAATGACATCGAACCTAGCGTATTGTTGTACCATTGGGATCATCCGCAAGCTCTTGAAGATCTGGGAGGGTGGTTAAACGAGTCGATGGTCGAGTGGTTCGAGGACTATGCGAATATCATTTTCCGTGAATTAGGACCAAAAGTTAAGGTTTTTACAACAATTAACGAACCAAAAGTCTTCTGCTTCCTCTCATACGTCTACGGTTTGCATGCACCAGGTATTTATACACAGAAACGTTGAAATTGATCACGACCATTCCCAAATTCTCATGATTTTTATTCTGGTTAGGTAAAACGTTGAATACAAGTGCAGCTTACACTTGCGGACATAACGTTTTGAAAGCTCACGCACGAGCGTACCATTTATACGACGAGAAATATCGTCCGACGCAGAATGGAAAGATTGGTATCGTGTCGGTGTGTGCTTCATATTACCCGAAGAATCCCCACAGTGACATGTTAGCTGCCGAAACTGCGTACCAGTTCGATTGTGGATGGATATTGCATCCCCTGTTTAAAGGCGATTATCCAGAAATTGTTAAAACTAAACTCGCAGAAGCGAGCAGAGCTGCCGGTTTTTCAGAATCGATTCTTCCAGAGTTTTCACAAGAATGGATAGAATACATTAAGTAAGTTGACAAAAAAAGATTCTTTCACGAATATTTCATATAGTTTGCACAGAGTTTGGTTAAACAACATCGAATCTGCTGTGTCTTGAATATGATGTCGTTGAACCCAATTTTGAGATAGGATGCTGTTTTGCTCAGCCGTCGATATGTAATATCAAAAATTCAAGCCGTGACGTGGTTAATCTTGTGGTAGTCTCGGCTTTAAATCGTCAATTAATTTAATCTCTAATCAATTTTGAATGTTTAATTTTCAGCGGAACGTCTGATTACGTTGGTTTGAATCATTACACGTCAGTACTGATAGAATTTGGTCCTCTCACTCGCCAAGACAGATCGAATCTCTTTCTACAGGATGCGGGCGTAACGACGAGCTATGACCCGAGTTGGGAAACCCGAGGGACGGATAACTGGTTCCATGTAATAATTAATGAAAACTCTTTATAATACTAGAAAAGTTAACTACATTAAGGTAATATATTGATCTATAACTCATTGATCAAAATTTAATATTCAATTTCAGATTGTACCAGAGGGTTTTGGTGAATTGCTACGAAAAATTAAGGACGAGTACAATAACCCTCCGGTCTTCATCATGGAAAATGGATTGGCGGATGATGGAAGAATGCAAGACTATGATCGCATCAGGTACCATTATCTGTACCTGAAAGAACTCCTGGAAGCCGTGCATCGCGATGGCTGCAACGTCCAGAAATACACCTTCTGGAGTTTGATGGACAATTTGGAATGGACAACCGGCTATAATGCGTGAGTGAACACACGGAATAATAACTATGAAGCTATCGATACATCGCCCATCGTTCGTGGGTTACACAAATGTACTATTTTATTTTCAGGGAAGTATTTGGGCTTATTCGTGTAAACTTCTCAAGCCCCAATCGAGAAAGAGTACCAAAATTGTCGGTTTCGTGGGTGAAGGATGTGATGCGGACTCGACAACTTCAACCACCGATTATACCGCCTCAAGATCGAATAATGCGTTTGTAATCTCTTTCGAGAAGACTGAAGATAAATGAGTAATCGAAGAAAATATATACATTTTTATATACTTTGAGTCAAATTGAAATTACAGCACCTAATACGAAGTCATTATTTGTAAACTGTATATAAGAGCGTAGATTATACCCGAGCTTGTCGAAATTTATTATGAGTTATTGAATGACTGTACCTGTTTTTTTTTCCCTTTACTATTAATTTCCAATCATTTGAATCAACACTGCTGAAGATATTTCGATTCGTTATTATTTAAAATGCTGAAAACGTCATACCAATCGAGATGCTACAAAGCCGCACACATATAAGGTTTTCTAGTGCAGACTTTTCTGGCTGATTCGTAATTCGTAATTTTTTTTTTTTCTTTTAATTCTATGCGAATAATTTTGGGTATGCCTTGTTTTCTTTTTTTTTTTTTTTTTTTTTTTTTTTTTTTAACAAAGTTAATACGCAGGGTCCATTTATTAGAAAAGTGTTTGCGAAAGTGAAAAAAAAAAATCGTCGTCTGTCTGATTAAAATTGTGAAAAAAAGTAAAATTTTGAATGTAGGCTTAAGATTTTATTTTTCGAGTTTAATTACGCCGTGATCGTTTTCATCAAACTGCATTCTGAATGTTCCTATAGTTTCACGATCTGAAAAAGAATTTTATAAACAGGCATGGATCGAATTCGTAGGCAGCGAAAAGGCCCTACAGGTTAATGTGAATTCTATGAACATTGAATGAGAAAAAAAATGAAGAAATAACGTATATGTTGGATAATTTGTCGCTAATCTAGACGTTCCGCTTCGTGAAGATCTTATACCTGCTGTTGCAGCCCGCGTAATCGTTGTTCAATATTGTGATGACATATTAATCTTCTGTAGCTTGATTATTTATCAATAAAAATTTTATTGCCACCTATAAATATGATCATCGCTGTTCTACGGTAACTCAGTCTCAAAATGGAGCGTTACTTGATTGCAGCTACGATTGCCTGTGCATTTTTTGGAGTGTAAGTATTTTTGGAAGCTCTCAATGTTTAATTTATATGTATTTTAATATCATTCATTGTAAATTTTTTTTTTTAAGGACATCTTGCTGCGATGTCGTAAGCCTCACTTTCCCGAGTGGATTTCGTATAGGAACAGCTAGTGCCGCGTACCAAGTCGAAGGAGCTTGGAACGTTAGCGGTAATAACTCTTCCTCCACGTTAATTACGCAAAAATATTTCGAATATATACCCCAAAAACATAATCAAAATATATATATATATATATATTGAAAAAAAAAAAAAAATCTGTGTAAAGTTTGAGCGCTCGCGGATAATATTAACACATGCCGGCGAGCGATTGAAATTTTGAATGACTAAAATAACGGCCATCCTAATGTCTTCCTGTTTTAGATAAAGGAGAGAATGTTTGGGATTTCTGGTCACACAATCACCCGGAGAACATAGCGGATGGAAGAAGTGGTGACGTTGCCTGCGATTCATACTACAAATATAAAGAAGATGTGCAGTGGATACAATCGATAGGGGTATGTCTACTTGTCAGCAGATACTAGATGAACGGTGACTCCTACGTTACGAATTTTTCAGTTGGATTTTTATCGATTCTCGATCAGCTGGTCGCGCGTCCTTCCAACTGGCTTTGCAAACGTGATTAGCGAAGATGGACTGCAATATTACAAAAACTTGACTGCGGAATTAGTGGCGAATGGCATCGAGCCCATCGTGACTCTGTATCACTGGGATCATCCGCAAATTATAGAAGACATGGGCGGATGGACGAACGAATTGATTGTAGACTGGTTCGTGGCTTACGCCAGGGTTATGTTCGAAGCACTGGGAGATGATGTCAAGAGATGGATAACTATCAACGAACCTGAATCCTTTTGCCAAGGTGGTTACGCTGGTACCACCGCTGCACCAGGTATTAAGTAGATTCCTAAACGTTATTATGAATTTGCGAAGATATGGCAAGGGACGTAGAAATCAGATTGTAATTAGACCAAAAAAAAAATCATCAAAGTGTGTATCAATTTTCAGGAAAAGTGATACCAGACTATATTGGAAAGTACCTTTGTGGACACAATGTTCTGAAGGCTCATGCCAAGACTTATCGTATGTATGATGAAGAATTCCGCGAGTCCCAGCAAGGCCATGTTTCAATTGTACATCCATTAGTTACATACCTATCAGCAAACGCCAGTGACACTGAGTCCGCAGAAACCGCATTTCAATTCACCTGCGGATGGATTGCTCATCCGATCCACTTTGGAGATTACCCGGAAATCATGAAGAAAAGAGTAGCTATGGTCAGCGAATATCAGGGTTACCCAAGATCACGTCTTCCCGAATTTTCGGACGAATGGATAGCCATTATCAAGTCAGTTTCCGACCGTGTACCCGTACAATATACAATTGCGTACATTCTCAACATCGAACAAACATCATCAGATCATCTCACAGATCCAAATATGTAGTTTTGATTTTATTTCACAGTGGAACACACGATTATTTTGGCGTCAACCATTACACATCAAATCTCGTTTCACCTGACCCCGACGAAGAGCTAGGAATATACAACAGTGACATGGGTTTGATAAAAAGTGTTGATCCAAGCTGGCCTGCTACCGGTTCTTCTTGGTTTTACGTAATTATAATGTCGAAAGTTTGATCGCATCATCCTGAAAGAAATATTATAAATTTCGGGGTTTAAACTGGATATAATTATTGTACAGGTGAATCCTTCAGGATTCAGTTATCTGCTTCGAAAAATTCGAGATGAGTATGGTAACCCACCAGTGTGGGTCATGGAAAACGGCTACTCTGACACTGGTGAATTGGACGATTATAACCGAATCAGCTATTATTATGAATACTTGCGAGAATTACTAATAGCCGTTAAACGAGACGGATGTAACGTCGAAGGCTACGCTATTTGGAGTATTCTAGACAATTACGAATGGTGGGCTGGTTACACGTAAGTATACAAAACTGACTCTATTTTAAACAAAATACTGACTGATCTTCTTCGATTGCAAAATGAATTTGTCTAATTTCTCGATTAAATTCTCAAGGCAAAGATTTGGGATCATTCACGTGGAGTTTGACGATGACGAAACAGCCAGATCCGTCAAATCGTCAACGTCCTGGTGGGCTAGTGTCATTGCTGCGCGCAAGCTTCAGTCTGTACCGACGAACAGCGTTACTCGCGCTGTACGTCTACCCTGGCAACGACGATAACTTTAAATAATAGTTGTGATCTGTGTTTGTAATTGTTTGTGTTTGAGTGATTGTAATTACCATTTTTATTCGACGTGATGAATACAAGTAAATCACGCACCTAAAATCATTCATTCGTTGTATCCGTTCGCAGTCAGAATCAGGAATATCCAACAATATGGAATTATAATATACCATCAAACTCTTGTACAAGGTCTGGGGGCTCATTGCAAATGTGAAAATGAATTGAATCAAGAAATCCGATAACCCGATGACTGTGCCATATATGTGTTTAGTATTGCTTACGATTGGCCGAACTATCCGCTGTAACTAATTTTTAGCAGATATAAAATGGTGAACACTAATTGAACTTGTCCATTCTTCATCTGCAAATTTGTTTATAATAAAATCTTTCTCACAGTATACGATTAGGTAATCGTTTCATAACGAAACGTATGTGGCGTGCTATATTGTTGCAGTTAATTGTCTTCAAACCAGCTTCATCAACGAAGTAAGTAATTCTGATACTGCAAGATATGATCGACGAATAATAAGAATTCCTCATTCTCAATTTCAAAAATTTGCAAAAATCAATAAGGGAATTGCTTGCGACAGGTGGCACATCTACCAGACCAGGTAAAAAGGATTTTCTTGGTAGAAGAAAATATATATTTCTTAGAATATAAAGTGAAAAATCGTCACGCTAAATGCTTTGGAGGCGTTATTATGACGAACTAGTAACTTCGCCACCTCTCCTCGTAAGAACTTTTCACTCTCAGAGTAAATGTATTAGGTATATGTCTGAACAAACTATCTGGGAATATATAAATGAACATTTCAAGTACATTTTGGAGAGTGGATTACTTGACCGAATGTTGAAAATGATAGTGGGAATTGTGTATCCCGGTTTGGTGGTAACAGATGAGGGCCCCTCTTGGACGGCATCAAAGTTGCTGTTCGTAGTAATCACAGATAAGAAGCGCTGTACAACATACAGCAGATTATGATCTCTGGAATCTGAAGATCATTTCGATAAGAGATAAATTTTCGTCTATATAGCCAATCGCCGATCTTCTGAGCCAGTTTGTTCTAAAATGGAGCGTTACTTGATCGCCACGATTGCCTGTGTGATTTTCGGAGCGTAAGTAATTTGAGATACTTCTGATACACTCCTACACAATATCGTTAACTGATAAATTTCTTAAGGATATCTTGCTGCGATGTCGTAAGCCTTACTTTCCCAAAGGGATTTCGTATAGGAACAGCCAGTGCCTCGTACCAAATAGAAGGAGCTTGGAACGTTAGCGGTAATAACTCGTCCTTTGCATTAATTAAAAAAAAATATTTCGGAAACTCTATAGATGATGATTTATTGATTGATCTAGATAAGGGGGAAAATGTTTGGGATGCCTGGTCACACAATCGCCCAGAGTACATAAAGGATGGAAGAAACGGAGACGTTGCCTGTAATTCATATTATAAGTACAAAGAAGACGTGCAGTGGATAAAATCCCTAGGAGTATGTTTGATTGTCCAGCGAGAACCAGACAGAGCATAACGTCTATGTTAAAAACTTTTCAGTTGGATTTTTATCGGTTCTCGATCAGCTGGTCACGCGTTCTTCCAAGTGGCTTCGCAAACGTGATTAGCGAAGATGGACTACAATATTACAAAGACTTGACCGCGGAATTAGTGGCGAATGGCATCGAGCCCATCGTGACTCTTTATCACTGGGATCATCCGCAAGTTATAGAAGACATGGGCGGATGGACGAACGAACTGATCGTAGACTGGTTCGTGGCTTACGCCAGGGTCATGTTCGAAGCACTTGGAAATGATGTCAAGAGATGGATAACCATTAACGAACCGAACGCGTTTTGCGATAATGGTTACGCAGGAATTGCAAAAGCGCCAGGTATTAACACGTTTACTGATAAGTTTTAAGCACTAGAAGATAATCCAAAAACATTAAGATACTTGGATTGCAATTCGAAAGGAAAGAAAAAAAAAAAAGCATCACGAAAGTGTATACATGATCGGTTTTCAGGTAAAGTGATACCAGACAATATTGGCAAGTTCCTTTGTGGACACAATGTTTTGAAGGCTCATGCCAAGACTTATCGTATGTACGATGAAGAATTCCGCGAATCCCAGCAAGGCAAGGTTTCAATTGTATATCCATTAGTTACATACCTATCAGCAAACGCCAGTGACACCGAGTCCGCAGAAACCGCATTTCAATTCACCTGCGGATGGATGGCTCATCCGATCTACTTTGGAGATTACCCGGAAATCGTGAAGACAAGAGTAGCAATGGTCAGCGAATATCAAGGTTACCCGAGATCACGTCTTCCCGAATTTTCGGAGGAATGGATAGCCATTATCAAGTCAGTTTCCAACCGTGTACCCGTACAATATACAATTGCATATATTCTCAATATTGAACAAACGTCAGATCATCTCACAGATCCAAATAGTTTTGATTTTATTTCACAGGGGAACACACGATTATTTCGGCTTCAACCATTACACGTCAAATCTCGTTTCACCTGACCCCGACGAAGAGCTAGGAATATACAACAGTGACATGGGTTTGATAAAAAGCTTCGATCCGAGCTGGCCTGCCACCGCTTCTTATTGGTTTCACGTAATTATAATGCCGAAAGTTTTATCGTATCATCCGGAGAGGAATATTATAAATTTCAGGGTTTAAACTGGATATAATTATTGTACAGGTGAATCCTCCAGGATTCAGTTATCTGCTTCGAAAAATTCGAGATGAGTATGGTAACCCACCAGTGTGGGTCATGGAAAACGGCTACTCTGACACTGGTGAATTGGACGATTATAACCGAATCAGCTATTATTATGAATACTTGCGAGAATTACTAATAGCCGTTAAACGAGACGGATGTAACGTCGAAGGCTACGCTATTTGGAGTATTCTAGACAATTACGAGTGGCAGGCTGGTTATACGTAAGTATACGGAACTTTTTCTATTTTAAACAAAATTATCATCTTTGATTTCGAAATCAATTCGTCAATTTTCTGGACTCAATTCTTTAGGGAAAGATTCGGAATCATATCCGTGGAGTTTGATGACGATGAGACCCGCAGATCAGCCAAATCTTCAACGTCCTGGTGGGCAAGTGTCATTGCGGCACGTAAGCTTCAGTCAGTCCCGACGAACAGCGTTACTCGTACTAGAAATCTTCCCTGGCAACGACGATAATTTCGACTAATTATTTAGGAGTGACTGTGATTATCGTTTTAATTCAACGTGATAAATTCAATCGAATCAGACCTCTCAATCATTCATTTGTTTTATCAGTTTGAATTCGGGATGAAAATCAGAGTCAACCCTGAATATGAATTTACAATACACCATCAGACTTTTGTACGAGGCTTAGGGACTCATTGCAAATGCGAAGGGAATCTGAAGCGAAAAATTCCGACAACCCGATGACTGTGCCATGTGTTTTTAATATTGCTTATGATTAGCCACACTATCTGCTGTAGCTAGGTTTGAGCAAATATAAAATCGTCAACACTGTAGTTTGAGTTGCTAATTAATTTAACCTATCCTGCCAATTTTCTACTCCAAATTTATACTGTATTTGTTCAAATCTCTTATAATGCGATCAATCGTACTATATCGTAAGCATAATATGGCATGTGATATGTGTTCTAGGTCATTTTTGTGAAAGCAGTTTTATCAGTTTTATCAACAGCGAGAATAATCCTGATACTGTACTACGATATAGTTGAAGAATTGCAAGAAATTTGCAACACATATACGCTGGGAGGTCGTTTATCAGTGAATAATTTAATAATTTCAAAGTGTCTAAAGATTTCACAGCTTTTCTTCAAGGTAGAGCAAATGTGCTAGGTAAATATCTGAACCAATTATCTGTGAATATGTAAATGGATATTTTGAATTCATTTGAGGAGAATGATTTTTTTATCCTTTCGAAGCGAATAATAGCGGGGACTGTAGATTGTGAGCAGGCGGCGGGCGATGGTAGCCTTTCTTGGACGGCAGTAACTGCAGATACTCGTATCAATCACAAATAAATATCACGGTGTAATATTATGAAGATACCAATCTCTCTCAGCTCAAGATCTTGTCGATATCAGATATATCAGTGCTTATAAAGCCAATCGTCGGTCTTCGAAGTTACCTCAGTTCAACAATGAAGCGTTACTTGATTGCTACGATTGCCTGTACGATTCTAGGAGCGTAAGTATTTTCAAAAGCATCCTATGTGCAAATTGAATGTAGTTCGCGGTCAATTTATTTTTAGGATATCTTGTTGCGATGTCGTAAGCCTCACTTTCCCACGTGGATTTCGTATAGGAACAGCCAGTGCCTCGTATCAAGTAGAAGGAGCTTGGAACGTTAGCGGTAAAACCTGGTTCTCGATATTAATTATGCGAAAATATTTCGATTGTATTTATTGCGATGATCTTGATTCGTCTAGATAAAGGAGAAAATGTTTGGGATGTGTGGACGCATGAGCACCCAGAGGCTATGACAGATCGGAGAAACGGAGACGTTGCCTGCAATTCATACTACAAGTACAAAGAAGACGTGCAATGGATAAAATCACTAGGAGTATGTTTACTTTTCAGAAAGTACCATATGAACAATTACTTCTACGTTACGAACTTTTCAGTTGGATTTTTATCGGTTCTCGATCAGCTGGTCGCGCGTCCTTCCAACTGGCTTCGCAAACGTGATTAGCGAAGATGGACTGCAATATTACAAAGACTTGACCGCGGAATTAGTGGCGAATGGCATCGAGCCGATCGTGACTCTGTATCACTGGGATCATCCGCAAATTATAGAAGACATGGGCGGATGGACGAACGAATTGATTGTAGACTGGTTCGTGGCTTACGCCAGGGTAATGTTCGAAGCACTGGGAGATGATGTCAAGAGATGGATAACCATTAACGAACCTGATTCCTTCTGTACTGATGGTTACACAGACGCATCCGCTAATCCAAGGGCGCCAGGTATTCGAAAATGTCCTATCTAATTCTGATCGTTATAAATGAAACAAGAAGTGCAGAAGTTTGATTGCAAATAGATGAATCAAAATCTTCTAAATATACATTGATTTTCAGGCAAACGAATACCAAACTATATTGGAAAGTACCTTTGTGGACACAATGTTTTGAAGGCTCATGCCAAGGCTTATCGCATGTACGACGAAGAGTTCCGCGCAACCCAGCAGGGTAAAGTCGGAATTGTATATCCATTAGTTTCATTCCTACCAGCAACCGCGAATGACACGGTGTCTGCGGAAACCGCATTTCAATTTTCCGCCGGATGGATGGCTCACCCGATCTACTTTGGAGATTATCCGGAAATCATGAAGACAAGAGTAGCTATGGTCAGCGAATATCAGGGTTACCCAAGATCACGTCTTCCCGAATTTTCGGACGAATGGATAGCTATTATCAAGTCAGTTCCAAACCTTGTACCCATACAATATGCAATTATATGCGTACACTGAGAGAAAAGAAGCCTCCAGCAATATTTTATAGTTAAACCAGACCGAAATTATAGTTCCTTTTACAATATTATGGTATTTTGCACTAAAAAAATAGTTATCCTAACTATAAAAGTATAGTTAGCGCCTGAGGGAACTATTCGCATAGTGAAGTTAACTAGATTTTTCTCTCGGTGTACTCAATATCTACCAAACCTTAAATTATTTCATGGATATAAATAGTTTGGCTTTTATTTTACAGTGGAACTCACGATTATTTCGGCGTCAACCATTACACATCAAAACTTGTTGCGCCAGACCCCAACGAAGAGTCAGGAATATACACTCAAGACAATGGTTTGATATTGACCGTTGATCCGAGCTGGCCCGCCACCGCTTCCGCTTGGTTTTATGTAATCATAATGATTAAAGTTCGATCGAACCACCCTTGTTAAAATATTATGAGCTCTAGGGCATAATACTAAGCGTTATTATTGTACAGGTGAATCCTCCAGGATTCGGCACTCTCCTGCGTAGGATTCGAGATGAGTATGGTAACCCACCAGTGTGGATTATGGAAAACGGTTACGCGGACACTGGCGAACTAGAAGATTACAACCGAATCAGCTATTATTATGAATATCTGAGGGAATTACTAATAGCGGTTAAACGGGACGGATGTAATGTCGAAGGCTACGCTATTTGGAGTATTTTGGATAATTTCGAATGGGATGGTGGTTACACGTGAGCATAGAGATTTCCATCTTATTTCCAAAAAAATAATCATCTTCGTCGATCTTCTCAATCGATTCGTTAATTCTCTGGACCAAATTTTTCAGGCAAAGATACGGGATCATATCCGTGGAGTTTGACGACGACGAAACGGCCAGATCAGCTAAAGCGTCGACGTCCTGGTGGGCGAGTGTCATTGCAGCGCGTAGGCTTCAGTCTGTTCCATCGAACAGTGTTACTCGCACTGTAACTCTACCTTGGCAACGACGATAACTTTGAATAATAATTCATAAGTGATTGTAATTATCATTTTCATTAAAATCAATAATATAAGCAATTTACGAACCGAGATCATCCACCTTTCGCATGAATCAACCATTAAGAATGAAAGCGTTGTCCATAGTATTATGAGGTCACAATTCACTATTAGACTTTCGTACGAGATTCGGTGTCTATAATTGGAAATGTGAAGAGAACGTGAATAAAACGAAATTTTGATAATCGATCCATGATTTTGCCTATACGTTTGTTATTATCGATCCTTGACCAAACGATCTGTTGCAAAAAATAAGAAAATAAAAATTAATTCGAATCTAAACGTGCTAATTTTTCATGATGTGCGATTCGTACATTATGAATTTTGATTATTCGTTTTTTGGCTAGTTTTCTGAACAAGAAAAATAATTTTCATATTACTACATATCGTCGAACCTTTACAACAATTTACCATCATTACAATAAAAGCATCTATTGACAGCCTTATATATTTTATCAGTATACTTCGTGAAATTGTTATCTATCTCATGCAAGTATTTCTTCAGCCGCAGTGTTATTCATAAAATTAATCGAATATGTATCCTTGCAGTAAATAGATCGATATGGACTAATAAATTTCCGTGTATAACTTCACATACCGATTTTGACGCGAAGTGGCAATCGAATGGAAATTTATGATTGATTATGACTGCAGTTAATACCTCAACAATACGTTATGTCAGTTTAATTATTAAATGAAGTAATATCTTGATATCGATAGATCAAAATCGACCAATGAGATCTAACAATTGTGATAATCTACTATTATCGAGAGCTTTATATTATTAGCTATGAAAGAATCAGGGGATCAGAAATAACGCAGCACGAGATTTGAAACAAACAAGATATAATTTGAAGAGATAAGAAGGTAGGACAACAAGCGATTCCAGATATCCTGCGGTTCATTGTACGTCAATACATGCCGAATGATAAGTCATCGTGACATAACATTGATTCAATCACGTCTTAACCGATTTTTATCAGGGATTCGGTTATCATTGCAATTGTTGCTTCGAAAGCAATCCGTTCGACTGAATTGCCCCTCAATAAGATTAACGTTTCTAATAACGAACTTCAAATAAAAATCCTAAGCTGTGTGCCGATGAATAATGTCATAAAATATGATTACGTTATATCAGTTAATCATGAAGGCTTTAACTCAAATTTGAATCTTAGATAACAGATTGGTTGTTTTTTTCAAAGCCTAACTCGAAATTTTCCATCCTCGAAAACGGAAATAGATCTGATTGACCTGAAAACAGCATCAAGAGCAAGCTACCGATAACTGAACGTGCTATAGAGTATAATACCTACTACAGCTATTGTTTGATTACTGAAGTTATAAATTATTCGTATCATATCACGGTAGCATCGTCTGTAATAAATCATTTTTTGCAACAAAGTCTAGGTATATTAAAGTCGAAATGCATGGATACGCAAGAATGGATCTATGATCCATTCAGATTCTCTATATCCTTTCCAGAATGCTGGAGATGAGCTTTCTTAACGTGAGATTAGCGTCATGGAATGAATAATCTTTCATCCTACCAATTTGCTGATCGACATAGATTTAGTCCAATGAAACTGCGGTTCATTATGTATAATTATTTAAGAAATCTTTACAATTACGAATGAGTTATTGATTTCAACATTGAAGTTGTTGACCGCCACTACTCGTATGATTACAAATTTCGTGAGGCACGTGGCGAGCTATCATATGTTGATAACTGAACGTATGAAATAAATAAGATTAAACAGTGTTCTAACAACTGTTTGTCTGTGATGTGTGTTCGAAAATTTTATATGCGTATAGTAACGAGTTAATTATTCTGTATTAGGATCATGAAGAATTTTTTGGACATTTTTATCAGCAGCTGTATAATTATCACAAGGCAAGTCTTATCAGTTTTATGTCACATGATCCCTAATCCTATTCTCTTACGAACAACCGTATCTTTTCAGCGTTTCGAGTTGTGAAATTGTCAGCTTGACTTTCCCCGAAACTATAAAAATCGGAGTCTCTACTGCATCTTATCAAACGGAAGGTGCCTGGAACGTCAGCGGTAACGATACCCTTTCATCAAAATCCATGATATCGACACGCTAAGCTCACATGATTTTATGTAAAGCGTAAATTTTTACTGATTTTTTTTTCTACAGACAAGGGAGAGAATGTTTGGGATTATTGGACGCATAATTATCCGTGGCTCATAGCAGATGAAAGCGATGGAGACGTTGCCTGTAATTCTTACTACAAATACGAAGAGGACGTGAGATTGATCAAAGAATTGGGAGTAAGCTTAGAGAGATTACGATGTATCAGGGCCTTAATTTTTACAACGTTATTAAATTTTCAGTTCGACTTTTATCGTTTTTCGATCAGTTGGTCGCGGGTTTTACCGACTGGATTTGGGAACGTAATCAGCCAAGATGGGCTACAGTATTATAAGAATTTGATCTCTGAATTACTGGCAAAAGATATACAACCCGTTGTGACGATATATCACTGGGATCATCCGAAAGTAATCGAGGATATGGGCGGATGGACAAATGAGTTGATGGTAGACTGGTTTGTAGACTATGCGAGAATTATTTTCAGGGAATTAGGACCCAGCGTTAAAATATTCTCAACCATTAACGAGCCCAAAGTTTTCTGCGGGCAAGGCTACAACGGCACATCGAAAGCCCCAGGTCATTAATTAATCCAATTACGACATTCGGTTAAAAAGTTATGAGTTAAAAAACAATCCCAAAAAGCTTTTTTGACAGAGGTAATTCACTCCAGGCAAGGAATTGTATGGTGTGGGGATATACTTGTGTGGACATAACGTTCTGAAGGCTCATGCCAAGGTCTATCATATGTACGACGAAGAGTTCCGTCCAACACAGCAAGGCCAAATTGGCATGGTACTTTCGGGGAGTTCTTACTTCCCTGTTAATTCCACTGACGATATTTCCCCGGACACAGCCTTTCAGTTTGAGTGTGGCTGGTTCATGCATCCAATATTCGTCGGTGACTATCCGGAAATCATGAAGACCCGAATCGCGAAGATCAGCAAACTCCAAGGCTTTGCTTCGCCAAGATTGCCAGAATTCTCACCCGAGTGGATATCGTATATCAAGTACGTTTCTGCTTTAATTCCAACCCTCACACCCTTCTGGTTATTTTGAAAATGAAAATGACTTGATTTGTCGATTAATAGCGGAACAGCTGACTACTTTGGACTAAATCATTATACGAGTAACGTTATCGCTCCTGATCCCGCCGAGGAACTGGGAATATACAACACCGATGAGGGTCTAATACACAGCTCAGATCCTAGCTGGGCTATATCAGCGACTGATTGGCTATGGGTGATTATTAAATGAAATTAAAATTAAAATAATCGTTAAAGACTTGAAGTTCCAATCGTTTGAAAATTCAAATTCAGGTTGTGCCAGTAGGATTTGGGAACGTACTTCGTAAAATAAAAAATGATTATGGCAACCCTCCAGTGTTCGTACTTGAAAATGGATACTCCGACGAAGGGGAATTCAACGATTATAATAGAATCGAATACCATTATTCTTACCTGAAAGAAATGCTCATAGCTGTTAAGCGTGATGGCTGTAACGTTCAACGATACTCAATATGGAGTATAATGGATAACTTTGAATGGAGTGTCGGTTACACGTATGTATATTATTGCAGTTGCACTTGTCATTGTTCAACCCTGTCACATTATTCCTATATTCATGGGTATAGGAAGAAATTTGGAATCTTAAACGTCGACTTCGAGAGTCCCGAGAGAAACAGGTCAGCTAAACTTTCCGCAAGTTGGTGGAAAGAAGTGCTTCGTACTCGCAAGCTTCAGAAAGTCCCAACATCGAACAGTGACCAAAAAATCATACCCTGGTCATGACACTATTACCAATACTTGAGCACAGGCGGTGATTTGGAAAGTGATCTTGGAGTATTTTGCAGAAAATCATTCGAGAAGTTGAAATAAGAAAAAAATAAAAAAAAGAATTCGCGCTGCAAAGGGGCTTGGAAGTTATTTTTACATCCATTCAAAAAATCGATCATTTTCGACCAAACAACGATTTTCGATTTCTATACATAGTTTTTGAATTTCTTGTTGTGTAGCAATGAAGTTAGTATATTGTGTCCTTTGTTTCTAGCGAAATACATTTGTTGATTATTCAGATGATGATTCTTCGCTAAAATTCTTTCAAAAAGTTACAATAATTATCTAACGATCACCGTAAAGGTTTCTAATGCGCCGATATACGTTGATCGATGATTACTCAGTCGCACTCGGCAGGTTCAATAACATGCGGTGTTCGGTAGCAACAGCATATTTGGGTTTTCCAACGTATGCCTTTATATAGGTATACGCCCACCTTGTTGTAAACTAATGAACCTAGAGATTGACAGGTCATCGCCACTACCATATCAATTCAAAATGAATCGTAATCAAATTGGACAGTAGTCCAATTTATGAATATGTCTGATAGCCATCTAATTTCCACTTGAAAAACAAGCCGAATAATGATTAGAAATCGTTGATATTATACCGATAAAATTATCGAAAGCGATATATGGTCGAAGTGGCGGTTATAAAAGCTTCGCACGCCATAAAATTGTGGCTATTCATCGGTAATTCGGCTGGTTATCGAGATCCTTCCGCATGCAGCCGAATGTTAACGTCAGGCTTCGAAAAAAATAACGAAGAAGAGAATATAATTTTATCATGAAACACTTCTGTTTAATTGCGATCTGCTGTGTAATCTTCACAGAGTAAGTTGTAATGATGTCAAATAATACGAGTATATTATTATAATTTTCCAAACTCTGTAGAATTTCTCGATGTCAAGCCGTGAATCTTACTTTTCCGGAGAATTTTCTCATAGGCAGTGCGACAGCGTCTTATCAAATAGAAGGGGGCTGGAATGCTGCCGGTAATTATCCACTCTTGCTTCCATGTCTTAACCACAATATAATGAATACTTTACAAGCTATTATGTGATGCCGATGTTGCAGACAAAGGAGAAAACAGTTGGGATTTTTTCACACACAACAAGCCAGAATATATATCCGATGGATCGAATGGGGACATTGCCTGTGACTCTTACAATAGGTACGAAGAAGACGTGCAGTGGCTTTCAGATCTAGGGGTGAGTTCGGAGACTCGATAATATCGATCAACTGAATTTATCTACGTTGTTCACCTTTCAGGTTGATTTCTATCGGTTTTCACTCAGCTGGTCGCGCATCCTACCAACCGGCTTCGCGGATCAAGTGAGCGAGGATGGGATTCAATATTACAAAAAATTGATCGCGGCACTTTTGGCCAAAAATATCACCCCCATAGTGACTATATATCATTGGGATCATCCTCAGATTCTTGAAGAGATGGGGGGATGGACCAACGAGATGATGGTGACTTGGTACGCTGACTATGCGAGAATCGTATTCCGGGAATTAGGACCCTTGGTCAAAACCTTCATCACTCTCAACGAACCCAGAATGTTTTGCACTGGATACAACGGCGTTACCAAAGCTCCAGGTATTTGATACGCAAGTTTTGTGCCGAAAAAATTAGGTCTTTTAAAAAAAACGGAATCTTCTAACGATAACATTTTTATACAGGCAAGATACTAGAAAATATGGGGCATTATCTCTGTGTACACAATAGTTTGAAAGCTCATGCGACAGCGTACCACATCTACGATGATGAATTCCGTTCTACTCAAGAGGGTCAAGTAGGCTTACTAACACCTTGTAGTGGATGGGTGGAAAATGAAAACACAACTATAGATTCCATTGAACAATACTTTCAATTTGATTGTGGTTGGGTTATGAACCCTATCTACATTGGAGACTATCCGGAGATCATGAAGACAAGAATGGCCATGATCAGCGAACTCGAAGGTTGGCCGTTCTCACGCCTTCCAGAATTTTCGGCAGAATGGATAGAGTACATAAAGTTCGTATAAAGTCAATCATCCGAATCATCACATCACACTAGATGAGAATAAATCACCTTCGTGATCATCTTGCAGGGGAACGTCCGATTTCTTTGGCCTCAATCACTACTCATCTCGTATACCAGTGTTTGACCCCGCTGAACAACTTGGCACATACACTATCGACAGCGGGATAATTTCAATGACAGATTCGAGTTGGGCAACTGGCGCTTCTGGCTTCCTCTACGTAATTATCATTGAACACGTTCTGCGATATGACACCTCGAATATTTCGAATCGTGATACTGATCGTAGTCAATTAATTTCAGGTTGTACCTGAAGGGTTTGCCAATTTATTGCGTATGATTAGGGACAAGTACAACAATCCACCATTGTATGTTTTCGAAAATGGATATTCCGACGGTGGTGAATTGCAGGATTACGATCGAATCAGCTATTATTATCAATACTTGGAGTCGATGCTCACGGCAATTGAAGATGGCTGCAACGTTTTAGGATACACAATTTGGTCACTTATGGACAACTTTGAATGGGATCGTGGTTATACGTGAGCATATTATCACCGTTTCTATTCTGCATGTAATTCGCAATCTAAAATTTTGATATTTTAAACTTATAGTGAAAAATTCGGAATCATAAGCGTAGACTTCACCAGTGAGAACAGAACAAGAACAGCCAAGTTATCTACGGTCTGGTGGCAAGAAGTCCTTCGTACGCGCGAACTTCAAGACATCCCCACAGATAATAGTTCAAGTTAGCCCGTTATAATCACGACAAAACGTTCACGGAGTTCAACTAATTACCATCACAGATATTTTTATGGAGATGTGAGGCAACGATGATCTTGAAAGATGTTTTCTGTAAACAGCCCCACTGATTGATCTTCACACTGGCGTATGCAAATCTCCAAGCAGAATGTTACATCTCTTTCACGTTTAAACACACATTACTTCATCATCGACGAATGATAAAATGATATTTTCATGTGCGACCATATATGGTAAATAAATACCGTTTTGACATTAGCAACATCCCAAAAATACCGGCTCATTGGGTCAAAATGCGATACTCTTTATTCCTATGTTATAAATAAACCCAGTTCGCTTTCAATTCTAGGTTGCCTCAGACTAAAAACCAAAAATATCATAGATTGAAGTGGTAAAGAATTTTATAATTGGAAATGGTCAGTAGGTACTCGTTAAATTTCGATAAAAAAAAAAACTGCCTAGTAAATCTGCTGAATTTATTGCGATAGTGCTGATATACCGTTTAGAATATAAATGGTACATGTTATTGCGTTTACATGTAGCTGCTTGAACAATATTGTGATACCATATCTCACCGATGGAAAACTCTCAGAGCAAATAATACAATCCACATACTTTTTGATAAGATTTGTTGATTGAATAACACCAATATGGTAGAACAACGTTAAGGCCAGATAAGTGCTAGGCAGTCAATTCCCAGCCATGGAAGTTATATGCCCATGGCGAAGGCTGGGTAGATGCTAGGTATACATTTAAATCATGGCGTTAATCTTATATAGTAAATAACTAGTAAAATCACAAATGGAGATCTAAAGTCGAGGTAGTGACTGTAAAAACGTTTTGAGGCAACAATATCAGGCTCTGCTCTTGATTTAATTTCTCTCGGAGCCATCGCTGCAGACCACTGGATTTTTCCAAGTTGAAAGATTTTATCTTATCGCAAATGTCGTACTGGTGCAGTAATCAATCAAGATGTATAATCAAGCAGGTCATCATAAGAACATCTCGGCATTAGCAACAGACTACTGTCCATCGAGGATCCATAAGGGATTCAGGTTTCTCTGTTAAGATTTCCTGTGCAGGATTCGATTGCTTAGTTCAGAGTGACAAAGGATTGCAAGAGGATATAATAGATTCGTCATGAAACACATCTGGATAAGTGCGATCTGCTGCATAATCTTTACAAAGTAAGTTCTTTTAACATTCCACAACTCGAGTATAATATTCTCATTTGCAAACTCTCGTAGAGCTTGTCAATCTCAGAGCGTGAGTCTTAGTTTTCCCGAGAATTTCACCATAGGAACTGCGACTGCATCTTATCAGATTGAAGGAGCCTGGAATACCGGCGGTAACTACCTAAACTGCTTCCCTGTCTGGGGTACAACTACGATTATTTTTGCCTAGCCACAATTTTTTCTCGCAAATTTCTGTAGACAAAGGAGAAAACGTTTGGGATTGGTTCACGCACAACAGGCCGGAGTCCATATCAGATGGAAGTACCGGTGACATTGCCTGCGACTCTTACAATAAGTACGAAGAAGACGTCCAGTGGCTTTCCGATCTAGGGGTCAGTACAGAAGCTCGATAATATCGATTGACTATAATTTTTCACGTATTAATTAACTTCTCAGGTCGATTTTTATCGGTTTTCGCTGAGCTGGTCACGAATCCTACCAAATGGTTTCGCAGATAAAGTTAGCGAGGATGGGATCCAATATTACAAAGATTTGATCGCAGCACTTCTGGCCAAAAATATTACCCCCATAGTTACTCTGTATCATTGGGATCATCCTCAGATTTTTGAAGAGATGGGAGGATGGACCAACGAACTTATGGTAGACTGGTTCGCGGACTATGCGAGAGTCGTTTTCACAGAATTAGGACCCATGGTCAAAACTTTTATCACTATTAACGAGCCAAAAATTTTTTGCGAAGAAGGCTACAACAGCACTGTCAAAGCTCCAGGTAATGAGACGTACAGAATTTATATGACAGATGAAAAATAACTCAAAAAAATCCTCACTCCATGAAACTCTTATACAGGTAAGTTATTAGAAAATATGGGGCATTATATTTGCGCACATAACGCTTTGAAAGCTCACGCGACGGCATATCACATCTACGATGAAGAATTCCGCCCGACACAACAGGGTGAAATCGGTCTCCTGACACCTTGTCGTGGATGGGTCTCAGGAGAAAACACAACTGCCGATTCCATCGAACAGGCTTTCCAATTCGATTGCGGTTGGATAATGCATCCCATCTACATCGGAGACTATCCGGAAATCATGAAATCGAGGATAGCCATGATCAGCGAACTCGAAGGTTGGCCGTTCTCACGCCTTCCAGAATTTTCGGCAGAATGGATAGAGTACATAAGGTTCGTATATTGTTAATCATTCAGTTCACTAAAATACACCAAATTGGCTTGGCTCAAGACTCCTAGACAAGAATTAATCATCCTTGGAATCGTTTCGCAGAGGAACGTCTGATTTCTTTGGTCTAAATCATTACACGTCCGGTATGCCTGCTTTTGATCCCGACGAAGAACTAGGAATCTACACTATCGACAGTGGTATAATTAATGTGATAAATTCTAGCTGGTCTGTTGGCAGTTCAAGCTGGCTATACGTAATTATCATTCGAACGTTCTGTACTACCGAAAATCTTTAGATGCTTCGAATTCCAATTTTAATGAATATTTTTCACGTACAGGTTGTACCTGCTGGATTTGGCAACGTACTACGAATGATTAGGGACAAGTACGACAACCCACCATTGTATGTTTTTGAAAATGGATATTCCGACGATGGTGAACTCGAGGATTACGAACGAATTGAATATTTTCATGAATACCTTAAAGAGTTACTCACAGTCGTTAATGACGAGGGTTGCAACGTTCAAAAATACACGATTTGGTCATTTATCGACAATTTTGAATGGGAAGAGGGCTATTCGTAAGTACATTTTCATCGCGATTTCTTTTTTGGACGAAATTCTTAATATGCAATTTTTATATTCTAAACATATAGAGAAAAATTCGGAATCATAAGGGTGGACTTCAGCAGTCCGAATAGAACAAGAACGGCCAAGCTATCTACAACCTGGTGGCAGGAAGTCCTTCGTACGCGTACACTTCAAGGTGTTCCGAACCTATAAAGTGAACGTTGACTGCTTCAATGACACCTAAGATGTTTAGCATGTTAAGCAACGACGAAGATAAAAATCGATATAGGAAGACGTGCTTTGAACCATAATGGTAATATAGCAATTATGCAAATTTACTGTATGTACTCTGGCTATTTTTATATAAACGATTCATCAAATTTTTTCCATATACCTAATAGAAAACAAATAGATGGATGTATAATTGTATTCAAAAATATTCAGCAATAAGTTACTTACTTAAATACAGCTTTATGAATAACAACACTGGCACTGTTTTAATAATATGCCCTTTCATTGTATATGTGTGTCTTATACTTAAAACTGGGTCATGAGTTTTCGTCATTCATTGTTTTCAAGAATATCTTTATTCATTATTTTTTGTCGATATCGATTCAATTACATTGATTTATTGTTCAGAATATGTGAATATATTCCAGCAGCACTTATCATGTTAAATATGTTCGTGAGACTCGATAAAAATTTTATTAAAAATTTTTTCCTGTACGTTATCGCATGTTTATTACTTTTGCGATTGGCAATATACTGTTTAAAAAACCAGTCGAAGTATTTGGAAAATTCCAGCTCAACTCGACGAGGCTCGGAAGCTTGCATGTCCCGTTATTCTCAATTTTTTTTTCCACATTTAATGTTATGCTAGCTGAACTAGCCGTCCACGATTTTTTTTCAGATTTCTTGCATATTTTGCAAAATTTTGTTTGATCCATCATTTTACGGAAGGACTAAAAATAAAGTGTTCAATCTTTTCATCGAGCTTAGACGATATATCTCAAACAGTGACGAGTGTGCTAGGTCGGTATCTACATTAGGAAAATCAATGCTACAGATCTGCGATACACTGATCCATAACTTCTAATCGAAAACTTTTACTGAAGGAGTTCATGTATTTTTTTCAAGAAAATCACATGGATCCAAATGATTGTTACGCAGATCGTTCACTTTCAGAGTGAAGAGTACCATTATAGGGCGGAAAAAAAAAATTATTAATACGTACTTGAAAGAGATTCGGATGCCATACATTGTTGATATAAATAATCAGTAGTAATAATGAACTCCACCTCGCCTGGCTATTCATTATCTTGTTGAGCGCCACTGTATACTCCAAGTCAATAACACCATGACTCAAACATTTTTGTACCATAATTGTAGCGTGATATTTGACCTGTGACAATTGATATAACCTTTGCTTGTAGAATATTGCAATTCACAAAGGATATGAAGACCAGATAATTTTAACTGCTAGTGACCGAGTCAGACATATTCAGTTGCTCGGTGCACTTCGTAAGTGATAGAAGATGAAATTCGTGTTCCACAATTTGAAACAAAAAATGTAAAAGCCTTCAATGCCAATCGAGAAACCGAGATCTCTAGATTATTACAAATATATAGATTTCAAGCACTTACGTGTATCAAACCCAGGATTTGATAATTGTAACAAAAAAATCACACATAATTGATATAGAAAGCTTCATCATGAGCTTCACAATTTGGAAACTGGCGCTGTATTCTTTGTTGATTTTACAGTAAGTAATACGTTTATTCGAAGAAATTTAAACCAGATTTTTGCTAATGAATAGAACGTTAATTAGGGTTTTCGATTTTTTCATCAGTGTCGTCTGTGATGCTGATGACGACTACCTTACCTTTCCTGAAGGATTTCGTTTCGGCGCTGGTGGAGCGTCGTATCAAATTGAAGGTGCCTGGAATGTCAGTGGTAATGATCCTTTATGGTATATTATATAGAAATCGGTATAGTGTCCTATGAACTCGTATAATCATAAAGGTCACCGTCAATCGCAACTGTAAATTCATATAACTCGGAATGAAATAAGTATAATGAAAGGAAACTTATTCAATTGTATTTCGCAGATAAAAGTGAGAATTGTTGGGATCGGTACACGCACACTATGCCATCGCCTATCAAAGACCGCAGCAACGGTGACATTGCTTGCGATTCGTACCATAAATATCAGGAAGATGTTCAATGGGTGAAAAAACTTGGAGTGAGTTCATTCGGATGTAGATATTTTTGTACACTATACTACGAACTACTATTTTTACTAATCGTCTAACAAATCTCTCATTTAGCTCGACCACTATCGATTCTCATTGAGCTGGTCTCGAATCTTACCAAACGGATTTGCAAATAAAATCAATGAAGATGGAATTCGTTACTATAAAAATCTTATCGATGAGCTACGCCGTTACAACATTGAACCAATTGTTACTATCTATCACTGGGACCATCCTCAGATCATCGAAGAACTAGGCGGCTGGACCAACAGCATGATTGTTAAGTGGTTCGGGGACTACGCCAGGGTTGTCTTCAGAGAGCTTGGGCCCAAAGTAAAAATATTTACGACAATAAACGAGCCAGCATCATTCTGCAGAGAAGGGTATGACGACTCATCTAAAGCTCCAGGTATATCAAGAATTGAGCTTTTTGCAGTTAATTTCCTGATATTATTATTCCCTTCATTTGATATAATCATTAGTCATAAAGATTCTGATCTCGTCTATAAATTCTTCAGGTAAAATGCTGGCCCCTGTTGGAGGTTGGCTGTGCGGACACAACGTACTGAAAGCTCACGCTAGAGCGTATCACATTTATGACAAAGAATTCCGGTCCACACAGAAAGGGAAAATTGGCATGGCGATACCCTGCAGTGGACAAAAGGCCAAGATACCTGGCGACAAACTATCAGTCGATACAAGTTTTCAATTCTCATGTGGATGGATGGCACACCCAATTTTCTCCGCAGACGGTGATTATCCTGAAATTGTGAAACTGAATGTTGCCCGCAACAGCAGGGCCCAGGGATACCCTAGGTCACGGCTACCGACATTCTCTCAAAAGTGGATCAAGTACATCAAGTTAGTGGATCGATAAACTTGAACAAACTATTCACATTTTTTTCGTGTACTTTGATTTAAAATACTGTTTTTGTTTGGCAGAGGAACCTCCGATTACTTTGGACTGAATCACTATACCACTGTGCTTGTGGAACCTGGCGCACCGGATAAGGCAGGCATTTGGTTTTTGGACAGTGGTCTGGTCGACAGTCAGGACCCAAGCTGGCCTCAGACGGGTAGTGATTGGCTCAGGGTTATTATCCAAAAAAAATTTCAATCCTTTTGTCGGAAGGCCTAATAAAATTTTCCGCAAGTTTATCCCAGACCAAATTTTGTCCATCGATTTCAGGTCACACCGTTCGGTTTTGGGGATCTCCTTAGAAAGATCAAGGAAGAATACAACAACCCCCTCGTCTACGTACTGGAGAATGGCGTGTCTGATGTGGGTACACTCACCGATCATCAGCGGATGGATTACTTTTACGCGTATTTGAAGGAACTTATTACAGCAGTTAAACGAGACGGATGTAACGTAGCGTCTTACACGTTGTGGAGTCTACTCGACAACTTCGAATGGAGTCGTGGATACGGGTGAGTAAATTGACACAACGCTTTTAGATAGGGGTGGCGGTAATGATTACAAGTTATTTTACAGAGAACGATTTGGGCTCTTACACGTCGACTTCGAGGATCCAGCCAGAACGAGGACTCCTAAATTGTCTGTCGAGTGGTGGAAAAAAGTCATCCGAACTCGTAAACTTCAACCTAGCATTTAAATCCTTTCAGGCAATCACTCGGATGTTTAGACGACGCGTGTATGCCGAAGACAGTAATCTCGAAGTAGTTAATAGTTTCTGAGCTTCATGTTATCGGTTTTATCATTGCTTTAAGCCTTGGGCCGAATGTACAGCAAAAATAAAGGAATCGTTTTTTCCATTTAAAACACATTCTGATTTTGTAGAAACTGCAACGATGTGTTCATCGATATATTACCTTAACAATTAGCTCGCAGGAATTCTTTACGACAGGGTTAACATCACTGGCGACAGCTTCCAATCTCGCTTCGTTGTTCGTGGCTGGTTCTTCAACAAAATTACAAAAAGAAAAAAAAAATTGTCATTGTCAGTAAATAACAAATTTCATAAGATAAACATAACATATCGTGAGATATGTCAACAGATGATCGAGCAACGTGCATCAAGGAGTATTATGCGCTTCTATCCGAGAAATGGATAAGCGCAAGTGATTGATGGATATAGATTCCAGCTTTACTGATCCTAGGATATTCGGCGTGATGTTTTCAGCACAATAAAGAACACGGTATGTCAAGGCCACACGCTATATTTCATAAGTCCTCTGATATTTTGGATTTTGCAATTATCAGTCAGATGTCACGTAATAAACCAGGAGATCGATTGGATGATCGTTAATTAGGCTTATCTATGCCGAGTACTCGATCTAATTCATTATGAACTGTTCTATATATGATGTGTTCCAAATTCGTAAAAACATTTCTCCAAAGTCGATATGGGTACGGAGATACTGGATCTGCAAACACAGTTATTGAGGAGCGATACAGTCCGCAATTCTTCGGACACCGTTTAGATGAGGTCATTTGGGCGCGTGTAAATAGATTAGATTATCTCTGATTTGGATAGATTTATCTACCAGATAACACGTGACAATGACTTTTCATCGCATATTCTTCCCTTTATAAGGAGGTACCACTCGCCCCCTGAGCGTGTGAACAATAATTCGATATCATTGGAATAAGGAAGGCCTAATTACATAGAAACAAGGTAAGCTATCTTATACAACATTAACATATCGATACAGTGAATCGCGTGTTTCACAAAACTGGCACTGCCAGGTGAGCACGTAGCACTGTGCTGTACTACTCGAAGAAATTGTATCAGCTTTGGCAAAAGTTCAGGTATTATTTGCGTACGGTCGATTTTCTCCCACCGAAACCCGCCCAAAGTGCATTGAAAATTGGCGCATGTGACGCGAAGTGTAAAACTCTCTCAATACTGTAATGTGCTAGAACGTGCTTGACAAATTTAATTCATATCTAATATCCATACCGTTTGATTTATCCAGGCTGGAAACATGGCGAATCCGAAACATATGGTGTTTCCTGAAGGTTTTAAATTTGGCGCTGGGACAGCCTCGTATCAGATAGAAGGTGGCTGGAATGCAGGGGGTAAGTAGAAAAATTCTTTAATCAAGTAAGATCCCTCACTCAATGAACCCAAGAAAAATCGAGAGGTGACGAATCATAGAATATCATATCCTACTGCCCGAAAACAATCTTGTTTTAATTTGAAACTAGATGGCTCTGTTGGACTGTCATTAAATGATACCATATTGTTGATTTGAACATTTCATTCACAGCATCAGTCGATCAGTCGAAACGAGTATAACTCAGCCAATAATTACAATAATAACGTTTATTGGATTAGAACTGTTATACAGTTCTTCGTTCATTGAAAGTGTACTTTTTGTCCTCATTGTACTTGAAGTAGCAAATAGTTTACCACAGTCAATTGGCTAGTCACGGTGACCAACTGAACATTCCTGATAAGAGTCTTACGTACGGCGCAATTTAATGAGAACACACGTACATACATCATTACACAAGATAAGTCGACAAGCGTTGGTGACCGAATTATTCGAAAATATCACTTCACAGAACGAGGCATGACAAAGTGTACGGCTATATATTAATAATTCTCTTTCATGATCGCTTATTGTTAGCCGAATTCGAGATATGAGTTAATCCACACCAAAAAAGACACGAATAACTCTGTAAACTTTCTGCAACTTTTACTCAATGCAAGTTGCAAAAAAAGTTTTCAAGATAAAATCAACGTTTGTATATTTGAATAGTCTTGCCTTTGACTCTCTTTGTTCTATACAAACTCGCTTTTGCGCAAGTTTTCGTGAACTTGGACGTATACGTCTACCAAAGCGATTAATTAAACTACATTGTCAGAAATGTTCGGTCAATCACTGTTACCATCTACCACCCCGTGATGAATTCCGGATTGTTTCAGGTAGTTAGACTTGAAACTGTTCAGATTCATTCACTTGTATACCATTTAGCGAACATGAAATCTGGCGGAAATCAATATCGAATCCTGGTAACCGTTGGCTGAGAAAAGCACAGGCTGCAAAATCTTGACGTAAATTTTATAAATCTATATGATCTATGTGATAGCAAATCTTTAATCCTAGGGAAAGGAGAAAATATTTGGGATCATCTCACCCACAATTATCCAGATGCAGTTGCCAATCGGGATAACGGCGACGTTGCTTGCGACTCATATCATAAATATGAAGAGGATATAAACATGTTGAAGCATCTCGGAGTACGTACAAGCGGACGCAGTATCTCTAAAAATCAAATCAAGATAAATTCTCATGAAAATGAGCTATTAAACATGATTTAACAATATTTCGTATAAACCTTTGAACAAATGTATTTCGTCATCAATTGTCATCGTGTTTTAATGCAGGTGGATTTCTATCGTTTCTCCATCTCTTGGTCACGTATTTTGCCGACAGGATTTGCGAATGAAATCAATCCAGATGGGATTCGCTATTATAATAATCTAATTGACGGACTGATTGCTCGGGGTATTGAGCCTTGGGTAACGATGTTCCATTGGGATCTACCGCAACCTCTGCAAGAACTGGGAGGCTTCCAAAACGAAGTCTTGATCGACTATTTCGTAGACTACGCCAGAGTATTGTTTGAGCATTTTGGTGACAGGGTGAGTATACTCGTTTCCACGATTCACATAATTTTCACGACAGCAAATAAATGTTTAATTTGTCAATGTAATTGTTAGGTGAAAATTTGGTTCACCTTCAACGAGCCCTGGGTTATTTGCGAACTAGGATATGGTGGAAATGGCTTGGCACCGCGTGTGAATTCTCCTGGCATTGGTATTTACTTATGTGCTCAAACAATCCTCAAGGCTCATGCGAAGACTTATCACTTGTACAACGAAAGCTACAGAAGCAAGCAAAAAGGTATGAACATTTGACTACACGGTATTCAATACTTCGGACCAGTACATTAAAATGAAATCTATCATTCTCAGTTTTCCCCCGAAAATAATATAACAAGGATTCACTTTGATCGGCGCTCGTACTTATGATGGTTTACTCATAGCGAATCTTTTCGATTGTTGACTAGGTCGTATCACAATAGTTATCCACTGGTTCGGATTCGTTCCTCGTCCGAATTCTCCTGAAGATGCAGATCTGGCTGAGAAAGCGCTACAGTTCAAGTTCGGATGGTTTGCTCATCCGATATTTAGCAAGGAAGGTGACTATCCTCAGATCATGAAGGATGCCATAGCAGAGAAGAGTGCTCAGCAGGGATTTCCAAGATCTCGACTTCCCGAGCTGAGCAAATATTGGATAGATCTGATCAGGGGATCCGCTGATTTCATTGCGGTAAACACGTATACATCGATGGTCGTCACTCCTAATCCAGGTACCAAAAACCCTGCGTGGGAGAACGATATCGGCATGAGAATGTCGAACGACGAGTTAGGTTGGCCTGAATCCGGGTGTCATTGGCTGAAGGTATTCAGAATAATTGTTTGATCAAGTCGTTGTTTAGTTGTTCAAACGTCGTACAAGTCAAAAATGTTCGGAGATATTTTGCAGACACTTAACTTGACAAAATAAAATTTTAATACCACTTAATTTTCTTTCAGGAAAATTCAATTGAATTTGGAAACTTATTTCGTTGGATAAAAAACGAATACGGTGATCACGAGATCATGATAACGGAAAACGGTTGGGCCGATGATAATTCGCAAAAGACAAATGACCCGGAACGAGTACGGTATGTTCATCGTTACCTGCGCGAATTGCTCAAGGCAATTCACGAAGACAAGATAAACATAACTGGCTACGCTTACTGGAGTCTCATGGATAACTTTGAATGGACTGACGGATACGCGTGAGTTCAATTTTTTCTCTACAATTTTGCGATAATAGTTATAGGTAACGGAAGTGCCATTTTGTTGAAAAGATCGAGGAATTCTCTTCGATTATCATCATTTGATAAAAATCTGCCAAGACATGTCGTACTTAATCAGATAGTGACTTTACTGAAATTGTTATTCACCCCCATTCAAGAAACTTATCTTCTTTATAGAACAAGGTTCGGATTGTATTACGTTGATTTCGAAGATCCAGCGAGACCACGTACGTTAAAATCATCAGGAGAATACTTTCGCGAAGTAATATCTAAACGTAGACTGCCTGACAACATCAACGAAGAACTCTTTGCTAAGGACGAGCGATACGCACCGAAGTACAATCGGCATCCAGGAAGACGCGGTTTGCCACTATTCTGTTTACCGGTCGAATAGATATAATTCATTGGATGAAAAAATACCGAAGATATTTGTCTTCGATCTTTCCACAAAGGCTTACTGATTATGTAATGTATTTAAGATGCTGGTTGAATGAAATTGGATTAAGCTCTTCATCGTATGGGTTTTAATTTATCTCCACCGCCCTTTTCGACAGTTTAAGAAAAGAAAAAAGACGTAATACACTTGATGGAATGATACCGAATCACGGATACTAAGAAAATAAATTGCATAATCCCTGTCCATTGATCCTATACAAAATTAGGAAAAAGTTTAAGAATTTGTCCATGGATCGGTGTGTGTATCGCTAAAAATTTCCGAGGGTAGTTAGCTTCAGCCTAATTCAATTCACCGTCTTGTCCGAAGTTCGTTACGGTCGTTCGGAATACAAAAGAAGAGGGCAGGCACCCGGTAACGTCATTAGCCGTCCTCCGGTAAAGTAATTACGGTGTCCATCCAAACGAAAGCAAAGAGTTACTCCGACGCGGAGGACTTTCTTCGACTCAGAAGGGTCAACGAACCGTGGAAAACTCCTCATTCAATTTATCTATATTTTCGTATATTGGTTTAAAAGTTAGAGCATACGTATATCCAATACTGATCAAGTAAGTATAGAGATACTTTGGTACATGCGAACCATAAACTATACCCGTACAGAATCGAATTAAGTATTACGTGAAGAAATTCTACCGATTTCGGATTCCGGTACTTTGGATGAAATGGTTCTGTTGCACTTTTCAAGACGAGATAAAAATCTGTTTAGACATCTATCCCGGTGGAACATCGTTTGTAACTCAGTGACAAGAACTCGTGCTGTGAAAGACATATAAGTGACACACCTTCGTTCTTTTTACCTCAGAATAACTATCGTATATGTATGCATTATTCGCACAGAGAACTCCAAACAGACGACGAAGAGGTTCTTGTATAAATCAAACTGTACTCTGTGCAGCAACTACGGGCTCAAATACACGTGAAGCTACGTGGAATATCGATACGAAATGTTCTGAAGCAGAGGGAACGTTTTGTCTATGTATAATACTGTCACGTATAAAGTGCTGAAGCTCGGAAAGCTGTTCTTGCGGATCGTGTGAAAATTCGAAATGCAGGTTGAAGCTCTGACAAAAATGTTGAAATCGTGTTAATAGAAAATGAATATGTGTATAAAAACAACAGCTTCAAGAGTGAGCTTCGATTGAAAAAATTTAAATCGACTGACAGTTTATCAAACGACTGTATAAATTCGCAGGGCAAAATTCTGCGATTCGCATGACGTATACGCAGGTGTACTAACAATGTCTCCCCCTCGTATATACGGACAGATAAAAGATCGAGGCTTACTTCTTCCTGATTTATTGCACGAACTTCATTATTTTTTTCTCTCTCACGGGTCTAGTAAGCAATTTGCCCGCAAATTTTAGCGAAGCTACGAAAAACGGGATGGGATTTACTTTTATCACTCTCCGCGGGCTTCGCAATATCTACCTATTACTTGGTCTCGCCGCAGTCTTCTTCGGCGCCTTACGTATATCATGGTCCTCCTCCTCCTCCTGTTCCCCGTTCCCCTCCTCCTTCTCCGTTTCTTTCTCTTCTCCCATCCCTTGCAGGCATCCCTCTTTTTAAACAACCCTCGGGAAGCTCTCGCGCGTACTAATACCTCAAGGTTTGGAATATATCTCGTCTCTCGCCTCTCGCCTTGTTCGATGACATTTCTAATTTAAATAACGATTCACAGGTGTGACACGAGTGTCGACATTGCGATAGACGTCGAAATGAAACCTTTAATACGTTTCGGGTTCGTTTTAGTACCTCACCTTGTCCAATTTCGTCGCATTCCTTTACTTTTTGCTCCGTCTGTTTGGCAAACGTTTGGAATTTTCGATGGAAACTTCTCGATTGGAAAAGCACCGCATTAGCGCGCTCTACCATATTACTATACATATAGAATTTCAACTCTTCCGATCAACCCATGCGATTGTCCCAATATCCTCCTCGTCGCTTTCCCGGCGACTAATGCACCGGGATTCAGAGAATTTACCTTGGACCTCTGTCCCAGCATTCCGTGTCGCAGACTATCCGCGTGCATCGCTTTCATACTACACCTATAACGTTCTTGTCTTCCCATGCACAGCAATGCGGCCCACCCTTACAGAAATTATTTCCAAAATTCCGGGAATAGCTTGTTTAGCTGAGAAAACAATTTTCCGGATTACCCGAATTATTTATCGTCAATTGAATATATTCTAGACACGATCGATTTCATTGGAAAACAAGTATATCTGCAAAAAATTGGTTTTTCTTTGGACAATTATGCCCAGTTTAGAATTAATTAACAGACGAGATGAGATAAGTTTGATACCTGAATAATCGTCGTACCGGTAAATTCTTTGGGAACTCATAACGTCGTGGCAGGAAATATAAGAGCCGATCGGTATGCCATAGATCGGAAGAAGAGAGAAAAAATATATATCTGTATCTCGACGTTGAATGATTATTATAGCCTTCGTTATAATTATAGCTGTACGTTAACCATACGAAACGCCAAATCGAGGGGAAATCTTTCGATGGCAATTATAAGATATCGCAATCGTTTGCGTCCGAAACAATGCAAGTATTATTTACAGATTTCGCGGTCCAATAAGGAATGGTATCGGAAATCAAATATATTTTTCTACGCCGAACCCTAGCGTTGCAGCGTTAGGGCGAACCTCTAAATGCCGTATAGCCCAACAGCCATTCGGTCTTTGTATCACATATGTTGTGTAACTTATGTAGCATATTATACGACACAAGTTATATGATCTATAATAAAAGATATAACTCATGTGATATTCGCAACAAAAAAAAAAAAAGATGAAGGAACAGAAATAAGAAAGAAAAAAAATTATTTCCTATAGGCTTTAAAAAAATCTTTTCATTTCTCAAATATTTTCCATTTACATAATATATAGGTATATACTTATACACGCAGAGTTTATAAGTTATACTTGCTTATTTATTTATTTATTCATTCATCTATTTATTATATAAATTTTCGGATCCATAATCTTCCGAGTAAATATTTCACACGGTATATGTATTATCGGTAAAAATCAATCTAACGAATCAACGGAACACTGAACCGATCTCGCGATGCATAAAAACATTGATCAACATCGGAGCTGATCGTGAGTATATTATATCGCTGAATCATAGCCTCACTTATTTTTTGCTAATTGAGAGTATGATCCTCATAGTTTTTGAGTCGAAGTAATTTTCCACTAATGATCGTGGCTACGTAATTTATACCCACAATATCATTACAGCTGCTGCCTGTATTAAAACTGTGTCAATATCTAATCTCTCACCGAAATTAACCAATCGAGTAACTGATAAATACACTCAGCAATACAAATGTGTTGACATAAAAATCACCAAGTCTAATCTTACATAATTAAACGCTTGTGGAAAAATTTTGAGACATCATTTTTATCTGTTGTTAAGCAGACAGCTGCATATATTATATAAATGAATCGTGTGAATATTTGATACGTGTTTAAAGTTAAATGGTCTTCTTTATCTTAATGGCTAACAGTTTGTTGTATGCATTAATGATACTGGTTACAGATCTGTAAATAATTAATAATATTAGACCTAAAATTATGGTTGATCCAGCGGATATGAAAGCTATCAGGTCCATATCCTGTCGACGGTACCAAGGCTCGTCGGCTGTGCTAGAATGCAAGTGTCGAGCACCCTTATGACGGATCACATGCTCCAACCACCAGATTGCATTATCTAGTAGATCGTGGGAGTTATCTTTAAGTAACTTGCGCAAGTACAGCATACTCTCCTTGTAGCTAAAATACAAGTAATTAAAAATTTTTTTTAATAACTGAAATTGGCGTATGGAATGGTATATCTATTCGGTTTCAATAATCTCACCTGCTCTCAGTCGCTACAGTGAGGATCGCTTCTTCTAGATTGTTTCTATTTATCGTAGACATAGACAATTTTTTTCCTACACCAACAGAAACCAATTTATCAACCTGCATTCTCTGGTCGGCCCAAGTTGGAATCCCAACGATCGGGATGGCGTGAGACACGGCCTCCTCTGTGCTCTGAAGACCTCCTTGGTACACGAAAACCTTCAGATTGGGATGCGCTAGGATAATGAATATTTTTAAATTTTCTTAGCAGAACTTTGTTGGTTTGATAAAATAATGGTTTCTGCGTTTGACTACCTAACACGTCCTGCTGAGGGAGCCATTTCATTATGTGGACATTATCCGGTTTGCCAGGAAGAACATCGTTTTCAAATTTCCAGAGGACTTTGTACGGTAGTCTTGAGAATGCAGCCATGATTTCATTCCGCGTTTCATTTGGCAACATGCTGCTTTTCATATTTGATCCAAGACTCATGTACACGAAACCTTGCGTAGCCTCGTCCAAGAATTTACGAAGGTTCTATTAATGAATTCGAGGTATTAGATTATCGGATAGTAAAGAAGCTTTCAATCAGAACTGAAACACGCAGAACTGAAAAATGAACACACGTTTATCACTTCATTAATATTATCGGCAGGGCTTGATCGTTTCTTGAAAATACTTTATAAAAAACATAGTTAGTCTCTTCATTAATATTATCGGCGAGGTTTTATCAGTCTCTGACAAAAAAACTTGATGATAAGATCCTATAACTTTGTGCCGTGTAAAAGTCGATCGTACCAATATAAATTTCGGCTGGGTCTTTGACAGTCTGAATCTGATTTGACAGTGAAAATATCTGAATTTGAAATTACCTCAGGCAGAGGGTTAATCTGCTTTGACAAGTGAAACCCGTTAATTTCAATAACTTTCGGAACATTTGGCCTGACGAAGGAAATCGCTGTTTGTTGATTAGCGAAAACTAGACTAATATTTTTTTCCAATTCACTGAGATCTGGAATGTCTTCGCCGAAGTATTTCCGCGCTATTTCCGCTTGTGAAGGTGTGAATACGTTCTTGTAAAAGTACATAAACTTCCAGTATGTAAAAAAATTATCTAATCTCTGAAAAAATGATGACGATTCCGAATTCGTGTAGAGATCCCAATTCGAAGGATGTGACGTCATTATTGGATTACCAAGCGCGTATTGAACATTCACGCAGAGCCCCATCGGCGACAACCCTTCGAGAAAAAAAAAAGTATCCAACATCGTTATCCAAGTCACGAATCACTTCGACCCTCATTGACGGTTCAAATATTGTAAAAAAAAAATAAGATAAATAAAAAAAAAATAAATGGATAGGTACGAAATGAACCCTTGAAAAGCAATTTATCTTGTTTGCTCACCTATGACTGGTGCATTGAACCGTGTACCCAGAACAAGAAGGGCGGGCCAGTACAAAAATTCTAGTAATATCAAGTCAAACTTTTCATTACTATCGGGAGCGTATAGCTTTTTCAATTCCGGATGTTCCAGGGTTTCCACTGTTTGAATATTTGTCATGACAGCTAACGTTGGAAAAAATTTTAGCCAGTGGGTCGTGTCCGGAGGTTTCTTCATATTAGAATCGTATAGAAGATCGATATTGATTTCAGTATAATTCTTCAACGTTGGATCATTGATGGGATCTGTTGTCGCGATGACAACCTCGTGGCCTCGTTTGTTCAAGGCTAAGGTCAATCCGCGAAGCACAATTTGATGACTTATCGAAGCTCTCGGACATATGGCCAGTATTCTAGAGCAATCGCCAAATTTCAATAAAATCACAGAAAAGATCGCGACGGTTATCGCGTACCGCCAGAACATGGTGCGACTTATACTACGCCTACGGACCGACTGACTTGAGCCGTTATATGGATAAAATGAACCGCTATCTTCCGAATTATATGACTGCCTGCTGGATTATCTCTTATAGTTCGAATCCGAGCACTAGTGCAACCAATACGATCTTGCTGCTGTAGACCCACGACTAATACTGTTTTGTTATCGGGCGACGAAGGTCGCTAGCATATTGGAAACCTGTGGAATTGTCATATGAATAAAATCGGGAGATATTCGAAGTGACACGTAAGTGTAAATATAATGTATTCGCACACGAATAATCTTCGCATTAGAAATGTGAAATGAACAGTGCTGTAACATGCGAATCAAGATAAAGGTGAAGAAGATGAAGCAGTTCCAAGTGTTGGATCACGCGATTTCTCGAAACATAATCGTCGAAAAATTCTGAAGTTCAACGCATTATCTACATTCTCGATTATCTTAAGAGGAACGAAAGTTCGGTCCAGTTTCGGTACTTTGAACCGAACTTAAAACATAATTAAACATACCGAAGCCATCTCGTCGTTTAGTTTCAATTCTAGATTAATTGATAGGACTGTAGTCAGCTCTATTGGATATTTGTACAGTTCGATCAAAGTGAGCTGTAACGTTTCAAGACCACGGCTGGGTTTCCTTCAGCGACTAAACTTTACACCAAGTTGAAAAAATTTCTCAAACAAAAAAAGTATTGTAAGTATCGGGGATTGGGAACCTTGAGTTCGTTCCGACCTGGTTCCATTCAGCCGAAGTAGATAGAAATTGGAGGGGATCGCTTCGTTTAAACTCGGAACAAAACGAACAGGTGAACAAACGGGAAAAATATGTTTGTACATAAAAGTACGTCCATTCATATCAAAAATAAATCAATAGTCTCGCACACGAATACAAGTATAAATCTACTTATTTGCAATGAATCGGTTTGTTATCTCAATTTTATTTTCATCACTTGTGCCAGTTGAATTTGCCACCTCTATCACAGACTGTTTTTTCAGATATCCAGGGTACCATTGCGTTCCCTGAATTCCACTCGCAAGACTGATGTACGAAAAATCTTGCACAACTTCGTTCAAAATTTCCGAAAGATCCTATATCCCAAAAAATAAGACAGCTGTTTATTTCACGGTGAAAAATCTCTTCTGGATTTTGGCACAGCCGATTCGTAGGTTCATAAACGTGTTGCAATTCACCGAATATTGCAATTCAATGATACTTTGTCGAGAGGCTCGATTCGCTTTGAAATATGAAAGCCACCTGATTCAATGACGTTCGGGAGATTTGGTTCAACGTATGAAATGGGTCCTTGTTAATTGACGAAAAACAAATTGACTTTTTTCTCGATTTCATTTAGACCTGGAATCTCATTGCCAAAATGTTTTCTTGCAATAATTCCTCGTGTTCTGGTGTGTAGACGGTTCTGTCATAGTGGAGATATTTCCTGACCCTGAGGAAGCCGATCATTCTCTGCCAAAGTGTTGACGATCTCAGGAACGTCTTCGCAAAGCTAATAAATCGATGCGATGGGTTAGGAAAAAATATCCGGCTGCCTATCCCGTATTGCGTTAGTTTTAGAAAAATCTTCAACTTCAAGGAAAATACACCCAGTATTTCGTAGCCATTCACCAGTTGGACTGCATTTATGATGCGGATCGCTGCAGCGATTACGATAGGTGAAAACTTCATTTTACACTCGAAGCTACGCCAAACTCTATCAAATTATGACACTTCTCTTTTCTTTTTTATTTTTCAGTTCAATTGGACTCTGCAATATCACCACTCAGAAGAACTGCTCAGCTTTTTTGAGTCAGTCGTAGCCATGATCATAAATTTTTGGTTGCCTCCTATTTTGCAATCGGTCGTTCCATCGACTGGTACATACATACGTGTCGAGGCTGAAGTCAAGATAAGAGATGAAATTACTGCGCAAATCTCACACGTCATAGTCAGATGATAATCCATAACACTATAAGTTTTCGAAAGACTTATAATCGAGCACGTGAAATGATTGCAACATCATAATCTGCGTTCATTATCTGCCCAATATTCTGATAGAAATTCTCTTGCTATGGATATCGATGTCATTGCGGGGAAAAAATCTTAGATTCTCCAAAATATTAACCAGGGTTGGGTCTCACCGTTTCCAAAATCGAAGAAACGTGAAGTTCCATTTTAACGAAAATTTTTTTTCTATTTCTAATGCAAATATTTTCAATTACATTCGATGTCGGTAAATGCTTGCAAATATTTCCGGATAGTGCAAATTTATAGTCACAGTATGCTCCGTTGCAGAATATTGGTATACAGCAGTTACACTATAATGAACTGCAGAAGTACATATATACTGATAAAAAATATGGAATTCTTCCAGCCCTATTGTTGATCGCAATAGTATAATACGTTCAGTACTATTGAGTGACTACTATAATGAAGGATACAGACGAGTAGGATCAGTGCAAAAGTAAGAAACTAGTATAACACGTTCGTGAGCTCTCAGAACCGACGAGTGGTTCACTGACCGCTGTCACGCCCTGAAACCACTAGTATAGCGTCAATTTCTACAAGACCTACTGTTCGCATTTCTGTAGGTAATATCGTTATTATACAACTCAGCATGGAATGGCACTGTTTTATTGCTTGTAAGAAATCCATCGTGAACGAGCATGCAACTCAAGATGGTGCCAATAATACCTTCGATGCATTAAAAATAAGTCTGTAACTTTCACAAGATGCAAAAAATTCATTTTCACGTACATTTAATAGGGCATAGTACAACGCAGACGTGTCTTTTCATTCATTATAATCGACGATCCGGAAAAATCAAATACTTTCTTTAATCGATTGTGTTAACTGATACAGCTTCAGTACGCAATTTATTTTAATTAATCTTCTTTTGCACATCCAGTGAGCCTACAGTACAGGCGTGGAGACTTCTAACTAATTGGTATAAAATTACAAGTGTAACACCTAAGACTGTTACAGATGTGGCAGAAATGAATGCAACAACGTCCATGTCCTGTCGACTGTACCACGGCTCGTCAGCTGTGGTAGAATGCAGATGTGGAGCACCTCTGTGACGTATCACAAATTCGGTCCACCAAATTGCGTTCTCTAGGAGATCTTGTGGTTGATCATTAATCAGCGAGCGTAAGTTTAGCATATTCTCTTTGTAACTGAAACACAAGAGAGGAAGAAGACGAACCGTTCAAATTAGAAAACGTTTATGATCAAATCACAGCATAGTTGGGATGGAGAAAAATTACCTTCTCTCACTTGCAACAGTGGAAATCGCTTTTGAGAATTCGTTGTCATCTAATGTAGACAACTCCAATTGTAGTGCAACCCCAAGAGACACCATTTTATTAACCTGCATCACTTGATCACAGAAACCTGGAATTCCGATTAAAGGTACAGCATAGGCTATGGCTTCTTCCGTGCTCTGGAGACCTCCTTGATAAACGAAGACCTTCAAGTTGGGATGCGCTGAACAAATAAGGAATCGTATTCAATCAATTGAATCGAATAGATCGACGTGAAATTTTCTTTGTCACATGAAATGCTTTCGGTCCAATTTGTCAGGATCATTGAATACCTAAAACAGCCTGCTGTGGAACCCACTTCATGATATGAACGTTATCTGGTTTTCCTGGTAGGACGTCATCTTCAAATTTCCAGAGTACTTTGTACGGTAGTTTCGCAAATCCAGCTACGAACTGATTTATCGTTTTATTTGGCAACATCGTACTTTTACCAGTGGAACCGAGGCTCATGTAAACGAAACCTTCTGTAGCTTCGTCGAAGATTTTTTGAAGTTTCTACGATAAGATTTAAAAGAACAGCTGTTCATCTACTATGAAAAATATATTTTTGCGGATAATCTTGCAACGTTTATATACAGGCTACTGATTATTTTGCCCAGTTTAATTATTTAAATTAATTCTGCTGAGTATTAAATTATTTGCTGGGGATTCACTATTTTTCAAAGTGCCTTAATCTAACAGAAATCTAGTCGAGAAATACCTTGGGCAGGGTAGCGATTTTCTTCGGAAGGTGGAATCCACCAACTGGAATGATCTTGGGAATTATCGGTTTGACGTAAGAAATCGGTGCTTGTTTACTGACGAAAATCAAACTGACGTTCTTCTCCAGATCACGAAGATGGGGGATGTCGTCGCCAAAATATTTCCTGGCGATCGCCTGATGCTTGGACATGTAAATGGTGTTGTACGAGTAGATGTGCTCCCAGACACGTATGAAATTTTTCAGCCTCTGCCAGAAGGTAATCGGTTCAGAACCTCTCGGATCAATCTCCCATTTCCCATCGTATGACGGCATTATGTAATCTCCGATCGAATATTCAATATTCGTGGCCAGTCCCGCAGACGAAATACCTACAAAAAAAACAAAGTACTCGTTCAACCTATTTTTCATCCTAAATTAAAGCATAATGTGATCTTTGTGGTTAAATTCTCGCCATCTAAGTCATACAATATGCTATCTACAGGCTTACCTATTATAGGAACATCGAATCGTTGCGCCAGAGGGAGAAATACGGGGGTATAAAGCATCTCCACCATCAGCAGGTCAAATTTTTCATTACTGTCAGGTGCATATAATTTCCGCAGATGTGGAAGGTTGAGGACGTCTTCCGACAAACGTAACCAGAAACTTTGGAGTCTTTGGAAAATGTCAAACCCTGTGGTTCCTCCTTCTTCAAAGAAATTATTACCAGCCAATAGGTCGTAACCAAAACTTATGTCAATTTCCGTGTAGTTAGTCAGGGTTGAATCATTCATTGGGTTTGGCGTTACAACGACCAGTTCATGGCCTCGCTTATTCAACGCCAAGGTCAGCCCTCGAAAAAACCTCTGATGACTGAAGCATGGTGTGGCAAATACACCAAGTATTCTATAGCCATTTCCCGGTTCCACTATAATCGGTAAGCATATCGCTACAACAATCACGACATGCGAAAACATCATTGCACACTCAGAATTACGCGATTGAATGCCCTGAATTATTACACGCGACACTTCTTCTTCAACCTTTACGTGGATTCAGGTATGAATTATGGCACTTCGTGTAACGAATTTGAGTCGTTCACTCCTTAAGCGACTGTTCTAACCACTAGAATGCCAAATGTTGCAGAATATAACCGCACCGAAAAACTACACGGTTGTACTAGAATACCACGTCAAAGTATCAGATTGGACTGTCCATCGTTGACTGGCTGTTAGATAAACGACGAAGTAAGGTCAATGTGCACTACGCCGAAGCGAGGCGAAGCGAAGCGAAGTATCGGAAGCGAAACGAAGGTGTCGGAAGCGCGGCGAAGGCATCGGAAGCGGAACGAAGTTTTCGTAAGCTATCGGAAGCTGTAGACCGGATCAGATCTTAATAAAAAACGTTTAAATTCAAAATTATTTCATATTTTTCTCTCTAAATTCATATTCTAATTCACTTTGCTTTGAATTTAAACGTTTTTTTATTTATTAAGATCTAATCCGGCCTACGGATTTCGATAGCTTAAGAAAACTTCGTTTCGCTTCCAAAACTTCGCTTCGCTTCGCCTCGCTCCCGCGTAGTGCGCGTTGACCTGTATTCGTACACCGTCTGAGATTCAAATACTGTGCGGACGCACTACGACCTGATAATCACTCGTTTAGACTCGCGTCCACACCAAATAAATTCATCTGATAACGATTGTAAACGGTTGTACGCTCACTGCCAAAATTTATTTCATGAATATTATTTGCTGTGGTTAGGAAATTAAAAAATTTGACAAATTTGGCCTCATAGATCTGTACCGATCTTGAGCTTCAGAATCACTAATCTGCCAAGCCATGGCAAACAATTTTCATAGACCCTGTACTTAAATAGATTCGCACCATTCGGTGTAGCCAGTGCTACATATTGACTGGAGATATTGATTCCCTCAAATTCTGTAATTGATTGATTCATTATCTGGTATAGACACATCGAGCTCAAACTCTAGAGAATCGATGATAGAGTCGCTCAAAACATCACGTGTCAGGAGAAGATAATTATTCTTAATATATCATATAATCAGTTCTAAGTAATACAAAATCGCATCGATTCATGTAAAGAAAGTTGAAACCGTGATGGATGATTGTTGCAAAATTTGGAAGAAGTCTCATCCAATATCCTCCAATTTGATTTTCTGTTATGACGATATTTGAATTTCAGTCCAAATATTATGGAATGGATTCGTCTATAAAAAATTCAAATTCTTCTTCGAATTTTAATTGTCTTCTCATTACAAGTACCTTCTATTCAAGCCACATAGGGAGACCCAAAGATATTTCTCAAAGAAAAAAAGTACTGTAGGTATCGGGGATTGGGAACCTTGAGTTCATTAAGACCTGGTTCCATTCAGCCGAAGTAGATAGAAATTTGAGGGGATCGCTTCGTTTCAACTCGGAACAAAACGAACCGGTGAACAAATGGAAAAAATATGTTTGTACACAAAAGTACGTTAATTCATATCGAAAATGAATGAATAGTCTCGTACATGAATACAAGTATAAATCTACTTATTTGCAATAAATTGGTTTTTTATTTGAATTTTATTTTCATCACTTGTGCCAGTTGAATTTGCCACCTCTGTCACAGAATAGAGGACTTTTTTCCAGATATCCAGGGTACCATTGCGTTCCCTGAATTCCACTAGACTGATGTACGAAAAATCTTGCACAACTTCGTTCAAGATTTCCTAAAGATCCTATATCCCGAAAAATAAGATAGCTGTTTATTTCGATTGGACTCTGCAATATTACCACTCAGACTAACTGCTCAACATTTTTGAGTCAGTCGTAACCATGATCATAAATGTTTGGTTGCCTCCTATTTTGCAATTGGTCGTTCCATCGATTGGTACGTACGTGTCGAGGTTGAAGTTAAGATAAGAGATGAAATCACTGCGCAAATCTCAGACGTAATAGTCAAATAATAATCCATAACACTATAAGTTTTCAAAAAACTTGTAATCGAGCACGTGAAATGATTACAACATCATAGTCTGCGTTAATTACCTACCCAATATTCTGATAGTAATTTTTTTGGTATGGATATCGATGTCATTGCGGGGAAAAAAATCTTAGATTCTCCAAAATATTAACCAGGGTTGGGTCTAACCGTTTCCAAAATCGGAGAAATGTGAAGTTCCATTCCATAGACCATAAAAATAAGTCTGTAACTTTCACAAGATGCAAAAAATTCATTTACACGTACATTTGTTAGGGTATAGCAGAACGCAGACGTGTCTGTTCATTCATCACAATCGACGATCCGGAAAAATTAAATACTTGCTTCAATCGATTGTGTTAACTGATACAGCTTCAGTACGCAATTTATTTTAATTAATCTTCTTTTGCACATCCAGTGAGCCTACAGTACAGGCGTGGAGACTTCTAACTAATTGGTATAAAATTACAAGTGTAACACCTAAGACTGTTACAGATGTGGCAGAAATGAATGCAACAACGTCCATGTCCTGTCGACTGTACCACGGCTCGTCAGCTGTGGTAGAATGCAGATGTGGAGCACCTCTGTGACGTATCACAAATTCGGTCCACCAAATTGCGTTCTCTAGGAGATCTTGTGGTTTATCATTAATCAGCGAGCGTAAGTTTAGCATTTTCTCTTTGTAACTGAAACACAAGAGAGGAAGAAGACGAACCGTTCAAATTAGAAAACGCTTATGATCAAATCACAGCATAGTTGGGATGGAGGAAAATTACCTTCTGTCACTTGCGACAGTGGAAATCGCTTTTGAGAATTCGTTGTCATCTAATGTAGACAACTCCAATTGTAGTGCAACCCCAAGAGACACCATTTTATTAACCTGCATCACTTGATCACAGAAACCTGGAATTCCGATTAAAGGTACAGCATAGGCTATGGCTTCTTCCGTGCTCTGGAGACCTCCTTGATAAACGAAGACCTTCAAGTTGGGATGCGCTGAACAAATAAGGAATCGTATTCAATCAATTGAATCGAATAGATCGACGTGAAATTTTCTTTGTCACATGAAATGCTTTCGGTCCAATTTGTCAGGATCATTGAATACCTAAAACAGCCTGCTGTGGAACCCACTTCATGATATGAACGTTATCTGGTTTTCCTGGTAGGACGTCATCTTCAAATTTCCAGAGTACTTTGTACGGTAGTTTCGCAAATCCAGCTACGAACCGATTTATCGTTTTATTTGGCAACATCGTACTTTTACCAGTGGAACCGAGGCTCATGTAAACGAAACCTTCTGTAGCTTCGTCGAAGATTTTTTGAAGTTTCTACGATAAGATTTAAAAGAACAGCTGTTCATCTACTATGAAAAATATATTTTTGCGGATAATCTTGCAACGTTTATATACAGGCTACTGATTATTTTGCTCAGTTTAATTATTTAAATTAATTCTGCTGAGTATTAAATTATTTTTTGAGGATTCACCATTTTTCAAAGTGCCTTAATCTAACAGAAATCCATTCAAGAAATACCTTGGGCAGGGTAGCGATTTTCTTCGGAAGGTGGAATCCACCAACTGGAATGATCTTGGGAATTATCGGTTTGACGTAAGAAATCGGTGCTTGTTTACTGACGAAAATCAAACTGACGTTCTTCTCCAGATCACGAAGATGGGGGATGTCGTCGCCAAAATATTTCCTGGCGATCGCCTGATGCTTGGACATGTAAATGGTGTTGTACGAGTAGATGTGCTCCCAAACACGTATGAAATTTTTCAGCCTCTGCCAGAAGGTAATCGGTTCAGAACCTCGCGGATCAATCTCCCATTTCCCATCGTAGGACGGCATTATGTAATCTCCGATCGAATATTCAATATTCGTGGCCAGTCCCAAAGACGTAATACCTACAAAAAAACGAATTACTCGTTTGGCCTATTTTTCATCCTGTATCAAAGCATAATGTGATCTTTGCTGGATGATCGATACTTCGATCAATTTGGTCAAATTTTCGCCATCTAAGTCATACAATATGGTATCTACAGGCTTACCTATTATAGGAACATCGAATCGTTGCGCCAGAGGGAGAAATACGGGGTCATAAAGCATCTCCACCATCAGCAGGTCAAATTTTTCATTACTGTCAGGTGCATATAATTTCCGCAGATGTGGAAGGTTGAGGACGTCGTCCGATAAACGTAACCAGAAATTTTGGAGTCGTTGGAAAATGTCAAACCCTGTGGTTCCTCCTTCTTCAAAGTAATTCATACCAGCCAATAAGTCGTAAGCAAAACTAATGTCAATTTCCGTGTAGTTAGTCAGGGTTAAATCATTCATTGGGTTTGGGGTCACAACGACCAGTTCATGGCCTCGCTTATTCAACGCCAAGGTCAGCCCTCGAAAAAACCTCTGATGACTAAAGCATGGTGTAGCAAATACACCAAGTATTCTATAGCCATTTCCCGGTTCCACTATAATCGGTAAGCATATCGCTACAACAATCACGACATGCGAAAACATCATTGCACACTTAGAATTACGCGATTGAATGCCCTGAATTATTACACGCGACACTTCTTCTTCAACCTTTACGTGGATTCAGGTATAAATTATGGCACTTCGTGTATCGAATTTGAGTCGTTCAGTCCTTAAGCGACTGTTTTAACCACTAGGATGCCAAAGGCTCTATAATATTACCGCACCGAAAAAGTAGACGTTGTACTAGAATACCACGTTAAAGTATCAGATTCGACTGTCCATCGTTGACTGGCTGTTAGATAAACGACGAAGTATTCGTACACGTCCGTCTGAGATTCAAATACTGTGCGGATGCCCTACGACCTGATAATCACTCTTTTAGATTCTGCGTCCACACCAAATAAATTCATCCGATAACGATTGTAAACGATCACACACTCGCTGCCAAAATTCAATTCATGAATATTATTTTCTTCACGTTGAAACTCACGTACCAGAATAAGTTGATTATTCTTAATAATTATATCATATTATCAATTCTAAGTAGCACAAAATCGCATCGATTGATGTAACGAAAGTTGAAATCCGTTGATGGACACCTCCGCAATATGATTATTATTGAAAAATTTGAAAGACGCCCGCCAAACCGCGAACGGCTCATCCAATATCCTGGCTCCAATTAGATTTTCTGTTATAACGATATTGTAATTCCAGTCGAAATATTATCGAATGGATTCGTCCTATACAAAATTTAAATTCTTCTTCGAATTCAAATTGTCTTCTCATTACAAGTACCCTCTATTCCAGCCACATAGGGGGGCCCAAAGATATTTGATGGAAACGTTTACAGCGAGAATAATTTTGTCAAGAGGAAAAAAAAAAAAAATCTTGTCATTCAGCTAAACGGATTGTGTACAGGTAAAAAAAGAACAATACATAGATAACGTGATATTTCATGTATTATTTATGGTATACCACTCGAAAAACCGAGTATTATAAACCCGTTACAGAGTCAAACTTTCCGTCAATATTTGGCGTGGACGAACTCACTGAATTCTAGCCGAAGATTTCTCAGGAGACTGCATCTTCTAAGAACAATTTAAACTATCCAAACATTCCATGAAGTTCTATAAAGTTGCCACTACACTTTCTGCTGTAGAGAAAATCGATATCAATCTCCGTATAGTTCGGGAGAGATGAATCATTGACGGATCCGTAGATACGACAGCGAACTCGTGACCTCTTTCAACTCAGCATGGATCGAAACTGTTTTATTGCTCGTTACTTTTGATTCTGAGGAACCCGTCAACAACGGGTAAGCAATTTGGGATTGTGCAAGTAATACTTCGGATTCACAAAATGCTTATGGGTTTCATAAACCGCGAAAAATCTACGACACATAGGTATAGGTATACATTTTATACTGGTACTGCATTGTACACCATAGCCACGACTCTTCTTTTATAAAATTATGTATTTCCTTCGATTGATGATTCGCTGAATTTAACAATTTAACTTAGACTGAATTGCAATGACTGATACAGCTTCAGTCTGGGATTAATTTCAATTAGTTTTTTTCTGTGTATCGAGTGAGGCTGCAGTACAGGCACGAATACTTTTAACTAATACATGTAAAACGACAAGTGTGAAGCCTAAGAATATGATCGACGCAGCAGAAATGAATGCAACTATGTCCATATCCTGTCGGCTGTACCATGGTTCGTCAGCTATGCTTGAGTGCAGATGAGAAGCGCCTTTGTGACGTATCACGTGCTCTGTCCACCAAATCGCGTTCTCCAGTGGATCGTGCGGCCTGTCCTCGATCAGCGAGCGTAAGTTCAGCATCCTCGATATGTAACTAAAACGTGGGAGAGGACGGATAGAAACGTCACGATTTATAAAATTGGTACGATCATTCTACGGCATAATTTGGATGGAAAAAGTACCTGCTGTCAGTTGCGACAGTACTAATCGCTTTGTATAACTCGTTTCCGTCTACCGCAGTGATTTCAAGCTTTATTGCAACTCCAAGAGAAGCCATTTTCGAAACTTGCATCTCTTGATCAGCCCAAACCGGAAATCCAACCAGAGGTACCGCATGAGCCACAGCTTCTTCGGTGCTTTGAAGACCTCCCTGATAAACGAAGACCTTCAGATTGGGATGCGCTGTGCAAATGAAAAAAAAAACAAAGAACGTAACTCAATTTCATTTAATAAAGGCCGTGGCATTTTTTAGGGAATTTAGGTTGAGGTATATTCATTCTGTTTGCCGAATCATACCTAAAACAGCCTGCTGTGGGACCCACTTCATGATATGAACGTTGTCTGGTTTGCCTGGTAAGACGTCATCTTCAAATTTCCAGAGCACTTTGTAGGGCAGCCTTGAAAACGCAGTTATAAACTCGTTCATCGTTTTATCAGACAACATGGTGCTTTTGACATTACTTCCAAGGCTCATGTAAACGAAACCCTGCGTAGCTTCATCCAAAAATTTTTGAAGATCCTATAGAAATAAAAGATAGCTCAGGATTTATGTATGTCGAAAATTCGACGTGAGTCAAGAACGTCGACGATTTTTCTAACGCAAATACCTTCGGTAGGACGATATTTCCCTTCGAAACGTGGAATCCGCCAATACCGATGACCTTAGGATTATTTGGTCCGCTATACGAGATCGGTCCTTGTTGATTGACGAAAATCAAACTGACATTTTTCTCCAACTCGTTAAGATCGGGAATGTCATTTCCAAAATGTTTCCTTGCAATTGCCGTCTGATGAGCCATGAAGGTTGTTCGGTACCAGTATAAATGCCTCCAGACAAGAATAAAATTATCCAATCTCTGCCAAAAAGATAATTGATCAGATATTCTCGTTTCAAGTTCCCAAGTCGTGTGGTCAGATGGCAGTATGGGATTTCCAAGCACGTAATGACTGCGCACATTCAATCCCAGAGACGTGATTCCTACAAAAAATCGATTCATTTATGGCTTCGATCTGAGAATTATAGTATTCTCTAAGTCTTACCATAATTTACGTGACAATTATTGAATTTATGAATGTATCACGAAATATGACAAGCGGCCATGACTCGCCACCAGAGATAGGAGCCATCAACACTTACTATTGAGCGTTTATCCATTCGAATATTCACTATTTTCATAATAATTACTCATTAAAATAGAATCAATCATAATTTCCGAAACCCGGAAAGGAAAATTTTGTATTTAAACTTTGGTCGATACAATCGTAATCCGAATCGTACAAGATAACAACGATGACAATCGCAATTAGAAGCTTACCTATTATAGGAACATTGAATCGTGTAGCCATAGGAAAAAGACCGGGCGCCCAAAGCATCTCCACGATTACAAGGTCAAATTTTTCATTACTGTCAGGCGCGTACAACTTTCGCAGCTCTGAATTGTTGAGGAATAAGTTCACCATACCATGCAGCTTATTAGCATTTTTTTCCACGAATTCAAGCATGCATATCTTTCCTCGATCGTCTATATGATTGTATTTCTTTCGCATGGTGTAAAAGAAACTCATGTCGATTTCCGTGTAATTCTTCAGAGTTGGATCATTGATGGGGTCGGTAGTTGCAACGACGAGTTCATGGCCTCGCTTATTCAACGCCAATGTCAAGCCACGGAAAACTACCTGATGACTGATGGATGCTGTGGGAAATAAACCCAGTATTCTATAGCTATTCCCAAGTTGCACGAAACTCACGAAGCAGATTGCTGCAGCGATTACGACCCGCGAGAACATCATCGCACTATCAGAACCACGCGAAATGATCGGTTGAATTATGACACTTCTATTTTCTTCGATATCCTTCACTTGGATTTGGGTAAGAATGGCTCTTCATGTATCAAATCTGAGTTCTTCACTTCTTGAGCGACTCCTCTGGCCACTAGGATCCTCGGGGCTCCGTTATATGATCGTTCCGAACAAATACTCAGCTAGAGACGACATACCTACGTTAACTCCACCACTGAACAGCCTAACTACTACTTCGGGGATTGAATGTAAAACTGAGGATCATACGCAGAGGAGTCCTTTATATATGGTTCTTCTGTGTATCAATAGAGATAAAGACTTGCGTTAGAAGCTAAGATTTCAGTTTCGGTATGCGAAGAACAAGTAATGAGTGAGGTTCTTTTATATTTGGATAGGAAAATCGAACAACAGGATGTGTTTGTGGTCACTGGTCAGGGTTCATCCTCGTTAATCTATACTTATCTCAAGCTTATCTCTCAAGGAGTTACATAGTTGAGTAGTGAAGTGTGCTTATGGAATAACATAGTAATAAACCATGTGCGCTGAACGTTGAAACTAGATATGATTACAGTCCTTACACGAGCTCTAATCTTTGCATTCTTAGGAGGAATTCTAGACGACATATTTTCGAGAGAGATCAACTCCGGGGCACAACTCATTGATGTTGTTGTGATCATGTGAGCTATTTCATGAGGAGATTTGGAAGCTTTTATTGTTACAGGTGATTGTAGGTTGTTTATCGCATCTGACAAACAGCTCGTTATAAATGTTATAATTCTACTAATCATCAACAAAAGCTGGACGCTGAAATCTGTGCGTTAAATCGAAGCCACTTTGTTAGTAGTACAATATTAATTTACTTTCTTAGCAGTATCTGGCGATCTTTCATTACAGTCATAGATTTTTTTGGTTAATCGATATAGAATTACTAATGTTAACTGTCAGACTATAACAAATCCGGCTGAAATGTGTGGCGACACACAAAAAAACAGAGTTTCTCTCCATGCTCACTACGCGGCGCATCCAACTCGCTTCGCTCTCGCTAGCACCAAACTACAACTACGCTAAGCATATATACAAGTTCCAAGCCAACACCAATGTCCACCACCGGACATCCCGCGTATAGGGCACGGTGTGCTCGGCTCTCAGCCCTACTGACGAGTCCTGCCGAGCACACCCGGACGAAACGCACTCCCACATTATCTAAGAAGGTTCGATCCCTTCAAACTGGTGACCCCGACGTGATGTGCACACGCACACACTCACGGCACACAGACATTCTTCAGGCACGGCTCACCCTTGGATCGGCACCAGGATCGGCAACACGCACTAGCTGGATACACTTCATCCCACTGTGCGCCGACACGCTTTGAACCCTGCACTCACACATAGTCTCGGTTCCCAAAGCAGCAATCCACGATCCACGAGGACACCGCCACACACACGCGTACACACGCACAGCCTTGAATCTCACGTCTCTGCCGAACTTCTGACACAAAAAACCTCCCAGAAACTCCTATCAGACAACCTCTATCGTTGGCACTAGGAGGGGAGTGATGTGGCGACACACAAAAAAACAGAGTTTCTCTCCATGCTCACTACGCGGCGCATCCAACTCGCTTCGCTCTCGCTAGCACCAAACTACAACTACGCTAAGCATATATACAAGTTCCAAGCCAACACCAATGTCCACCACCGGACATCCCGCGTATAGGGCACGGTGTGCTCGGCTCTCAGCCCTACTGACGAGTCCTGCCGAGCACACCCGGACGAAACGCACTCCCACATTATCTAAGAAGGTTCGATCCCTTCAAACTGGTGACCCCGACGTGATGTGCACACGCACACACTCACGGCACACAGACATTCTTCAGGCACGGCTCACCCTTGGATCGGCACCAGGATCGGCAACACGCACTAGCTGGATACACTTCATCCCACTGTGCGCCGACACGCTTTGAACCCTGCACTCACACATAGTCTCGGTTCCCAAAGCAGCAATCCACGATCCACGAGGACACCGCCACACACACGCGTACACACGCACAGCCTTGAATCTCACGTCTCTGCCGAACTTCTGACACAAAAAACCTCCCAGAAACTCCTATCAGACAACCTCTATCGTTGGCACTAGGAGGGGAGTGATGTGGCGACACACAAAAAAACAGAGTTTCTCTCCATGCTCACTACGCGGCGCATCCAACTCGCTTCGCTCTCGCTAGCACCAAACTACAACTACGCTAAGCATATATACAAGTTCCAAGCCAACACCAATGTCCACCACCGGACATCCCGCGTATAGGGCACGGTGTGCTCGGCTCTCAGCCCTACTGACGAGTCCTGCCGAGCACACCCGGACGAAACGCACTCCCACATTATCTATGAAGGTTCGATCCCTTCAAATGAATGCAACGATGTCCATATCCTGTCGGCTATACCAGGGTTCGTCAGCTGTACTGGAGTACAGATGAGGAGCACCTTTATGACGCATCACGAACTCCGTCCACCAAACCGCGTTCTCCAGTGGATCGTGCGGCTTGTCCTCCATTAGTGAGCGTAAGTTCAGCATCCTTGATTTGTAACTTAAACATGGGAGAGGACGAATGAAAATGTCGAGACTTATAAAATTGGTATGAATAATCTAGGGCATAATTTGGATCGACAAAATACCTGCTGTCAGTTGCAACAGTGCGAATGTCTTCGTATAATTCGTCTCCATCTACCGCAGTGATCTCCAGTTTTAATGCAACACCAAGAGAAACCATTTTTGTAACTTGCGTGTCTTGATCAGCAGACTGGAAATCCAATTAGAGGTACCGCATGAGCCACAGCTTCTTCCGTGCTCTGAAGACCTCCTTGATAAATGAAGACCTTCAAGTTTGGATGTGCTAGGCAAATACAGAAATTTTACTCAATTTAAACAAACTGACGGCTATGGTACGTTTTCAGTCTTAAAGCTGCTTGATCTGTATCCGTCTGGCTAAATTATACCTAAAACAGCCTGCTGTGGGACCCACTTCATGATGTGGACGTTGTCTGGTTTCCCCGAGAGAATATCATTTTCAAATTTCCAGAGCACTTTGTAGGGCAGCCTTGAAAACGCACTTACAAACTCATTTGTAATTTTATCAGTCAACATCGTACTTTTGACATTTGTTCCAAGGCTCATATAAACAAAACCCTCCGTAGATTCATCCAACAGTTTTTGAAGGTCCTATCGACAGAATAGAAACAACAGCTGTTCACCCACTATAAGAAGTCTTTGTTTTTAGATAACTATAAAATTTTTGTTTTATATCGATACAAGTATCATACGACCAGCCACATAAAACATATAAGCTGAATGGTATCAAATTGAAACTCGTGCATAAGATAGAAAAAACGTTTAATTAACTAATCACTTTGTATAAAGAATAGGTGAGAATTGATTGGATTGGAAACATAGTTCTAGTTACTTGTAAAAGTATCCAGAAATCTTGGTCGGTACAACATCCAAAGTGAGTCAAAAATCTCGACGGTCTCATTAGTGACATACCTTGGATAAAGCGCTCGTCTGCTTCTTAACGTGGAATCCACCAGTTTCAATAAGCTTCGGAATCCTTGGTCTGGCAAAGGATATCGGTGCTTGTTGATTGACGAAAATCACACTGATATTCTTTTGCAACTCGTTAAGCTCAGGAATATCATTTCCAAAATAATTCTTTGCTATTGCCGTCTGATCAGCTATAAGCTTTGTTTGGTATGAGTACATATATCTCCAAACTGCAATGAAATTTCTCAACCTTGACCAGAAGGACAAGTCTCCAGATGCGTTCGCTCCGATTTCCCAAGTAGAGGGATGAGATGGCATTATCGGATTTCCATTTACGTAATGATTGTGAATTGACAGTCCCAAGGTCGACATACCTACGAAGAATGGACTCATTTATCGCAACTACTGTCATTTCGAATGAAAATCATCTATATTGGATATTATGGAGATGGCAGTCGTTAATCATTTCTGTGAATTGATCACCCTATTAATAACACAATACACTTGTATACCTAAATGTGTCGTAATCTCGTATCACTTCCGTAATTGTATTTGAATTTCGTATATTTAGATATGCAATGGAATGCTCGGGTTCTCATGTCACTCTTGTGATATGGCTATTTACTGAATTCTCCAATTGATTTAATAAACCACCAAATATGAGACGTCGTCACGCGACTTATCTATTTCTAGCGATCACACTGTGGCGACTTGCCATCAGAGATAAGAGATATTGATTATATTCGTAATTCGAGTACTTGATCAGAGATCTATCTGTTCTTCTTGTGACGTATAATTCAAATGAATTTAATCCTTATTTACATAACCCTAGAGGAATGAATAAGTATTGGATCTTTGGTCGAGATAGTCAGATCAGATTTAGTTAATTCAAACTGAACGAAATGATCAAGAGACTCGGTCAAGAGACTCGGTACAGTCTCGCGCCAAGTACATTAAACAACAATTTTTTTTTTGTACGTGGCTACTCTCCGAGTCTTTTTACATTATTTTTAATTTCGAGGTGGCTCGTTTCACGTTCGCAGTTTTCCTCCTTTTTCAGCACAATTCATCGCTCCAGACCATTGCGCATGCCCGTCGATCTGTCAAACTGACAGTTCAAGTCAGCCGGCATATGAAAGACTCAATTGTGCAGAACTTCACAAAGTGAAGTTTGATTATAAACCCTAAAAAGAGTAGGAGGCTAACATGTTCCACTACGGATATGGACCCGATATCTTATAAACAACAATGAATATTGACCTATGTAATTGATCGTTCACGTTACAATGGACTAAATCTACGTGCAGCGAAGACCACAAGATCTTGAAAAATCATTAACTATGTATCAAAATAGCACTAATCAACTGTGAAAATAAATTAGTCAAAAGAATGTTTCCTCAGAGCGTAGCAGTGATTTAAAAAAAATTATTTCCAAGGTTAAGCCAACGATAAACATCATTTTATCACTAACATTTGATATAAAAAATACAAAAAATAGAGGTAATTTTTATTGTTGACAGTAGACTAAGATTTATGAGTAAGCTTATAGGTATCTTTCTTCGGAGACTACAAACACTATTCGCTATATTATAATTTTTGTTTTTATAGAATTACTGCAGTTTTTTTTTTTTTTTTTTTTAACTTCCCGCTATGAAAATTGAAAATTTTCATAAAAGAAGGAAAGTTACTGGTTTCGGTCCGATTTTCGAAAACCGAGTTTTCATCAGATGTCGACGTTTTGAGGTCCTAGGAAGCTATTCCGACTATTTTTGGATGGACGTCCGTATGTGTGTGTGTGTGTGTGTGTGTGTGCGTGCGTGTGCGTGTGCGTGTGCGTGTGCGTGTGCGTGTGCGTGTGCGTGTGCGTGTGCGTGTGTGTGTGTGTGTGTGTGTGTGCGTGTGTGTGTGTGTGTGTGTAACTAATTTTTTGTCGTACGATATCTTTAGAACGAATTGACCGATTGGAATAGTTCTTGTAGCGATCGAAAGGGTTTATCGAGACTTAGATCTGATTAGATTTTGGAGTCGATCGGTCGAGTAGTTCCAAAGTTATTCGAAAAATAAAAATTGAAAAAAATAAAAATTTCAGGTTTTTAGCGCATAACTCCTAAACCGTTTGTGCGATTAGTCTCAAAACTTAATCAGGTTCAAGTCTTGGATAGCCCTTTCGAATGCAGCAACATTCATCAAAATCGAACGACTAGTTTAAAAGATATTGCACGACAAAAATTTCTTTTTTTGTCGTACGATACCTTTGGAACGAGTTAACCGATTTGAATGATTCAGGACTTAAATTTAATTGAGACTGAACGATATTTTCTGACATCAAATATAACTCCCTAAAACCTAGAAATGTTGATATTTGAAAAAACTCGATTTTTGATTAAACATCAGACGGAAAAAAATTTGTATATGGAAAACTAGCTATACTTATAACCTGCTTTAATGTATTATAAACACAATAGTATCAATTTATTGTAACGTATATTTAACATATAGCGGGAAGTTTCAGGGTTGGCCCACAGGTCAACCGGTTTCCTGATTTTTTTGTGTGAAAACTAATCTTTGGCTCAAATTTTAATTCAATTCAATGAGCTATAATCAAATTGTTGAATTTTCCAAACTCATGCAAGATTCATTCTGAAATATTTTCTACGTACAGTTAAAGGGTGATTGACTGTTGCTTTGAGGGATAATCCCTGATCTCGAATCCGTACAGTTTAAAAGTGTTTAGCATATGTGTTGTGAAAAAAGAACAAAAAAAATTTTTTAAAAATAGCGGTGTGTTGGCTGGTTTTCTTGCTCATATTTACCGATGGCACATCAAAGCATATAGCAATGAAGTTGAGGAGTCAAGATTTATCAGCCAGTCAATAATTATAGAAGACAAGTACGATGTGATACAAATGGTCAGTTTTCACAACTATATAGCGGGTCAACAATTGAGCTTAGAAAATCTGATTTCAATACTTTTTTGTATGAAGACAACATTCTTGTCGATAATGTGAAAAATGATGTACTTGGCAAATGTTTTTGCACCCGAGGTGTTTTTGGGGGGTAACAATCACAGTTAGGTTACCTATTATAGGAACGTTGAATCTCGTAGCCAGAAAGAAAACGCCGGGCGTAAGAAGTGTCTCCGCGATCAGCAGGTCAAACTTTTCATTACTGTCGGGCGCGTACAATTTTTGCAATGCTGAATTGCTGAGGCATGAGTCCAACACTCCACTGAAGAGATCAAAATTTTGCTTCTCAAATTCTATCATAGATATCTTTCCGCGATTTTCTATATAATCGAAATTCTTGAAAGCACTGTAAAGAGAACTCAGGTCGATTTCCGTGTAGTTCTTCAGAGTTGGATCATTGATGGGGTCTGTAGTTGCAACGACGAGCTCGTGACCTCGCTTATTTAACGCCACTGTCAGGGTACGGAAGACTACCTGATGACTTATGGATGGGAATGGGAATACACCAAGTATTCTATAGCTATTTCCTAGGTGTACTGAACTCACGAAACAGATTGCCGAAGCAATCACGAAATGCGAAAACATCATTGCCCACTCGAGACTACGTTCTACGATCCCCCGAACTATGAGACTTCACTTTTCTTCTTTATCCTTTACTCGGAGACAGGTAATGCTGGCATTTGGAGTATTGAATCTGAGCTCTTCACTTCTGAAGCGACTCCACCAAACAGCTACTGAACTATATGGAAGCGACACGTTGGAGTATCAAATCGTACTGGCGGACCGTTGAATATGATGCTGTGTCGTCGTAAATCATTGATGTAAGAGGAATTATTTCGAAGGTGGGTATACCTCTTTGAGTCAACGATGAACATCATTTTATCTCTTACATTTGAAATAATAAATACAAAAGATAGAAGTAATTTTTATCGCTGATAGTAGACTGAGATTTATGAGTAAGCTTATAAGTATCTTTCTTTGGAGACTACAAACACTATTCGCTATATTATAATTTTTGTTTTTATAGAATTATACTGAATTCTCAGAAGAAGTCGTAGATCCGCATGATGTCACTCAATACCGTGGGACAGAGAAAACATTATTCCCCCACTCCGCCGAAAATTGCCGCAGCTGTAAAGAGACTCGGAGAGTCACCACGTACAAAAACAAAATTATTTTTTAATGCACTTGGCGCGAGACACTACCGAGTCTCTTGATCAGTCTAATCCACTGAAAATAGCTTATTTCGCACAACTGAGTTGAATTGATTGTTCGAAACTATGTATTTCTTGAAAATGATATCTTCTAACGCATCGAAATCGAAAGATTTTTGGAATTGAACTGATATGACTTGACTGATTTTGTAATATAACTGGACGCATCTGAATGAAGAATGTTATAGGTAGGTATAAAAAATGAAAGGGTAACAATACTAGTCAGGAATATTCAGGTACAAGTTCATTGCTCTAAATGTGTTGATGGTCAAGAGTGGAAGTTGTAATTTGGTTGATGGTACTAACCTGGTTTTAACCAAGGACAAGCACGTCAGAGAAGACTTGCGTTGCCGGTCCCGCGGCCGAGTCACTAGTGTTAAATAATGGGCAATAAATACTAATCCTAATCCCACTTTGTTAGTAGTACAATGTTAATTTATTTTCTTAGCAGTATCTGGTGATCTTTCATTACAGTCACAGATTTTTGTGGTTAATCGATATAAAATTACTAATGTTAACTGTAGGACTATGACAAATCCGGCTGAAATGAATGCAACGATGTCCATATCCTGTCGGCTATACCAGGGTTCGTCAGCTGTACTGGAGTACAGATGAGGAGCACCTTTATGACGCATCACGAACTCCGTCCACCAAATCGCAGTCTCAAGTGGATCGTGCCGCTTGTCCTCCGTTAGCGAGCGTAAGTTCAGCATCCTTGATTTGTAACTTAAGCATGGGAGAGGACGAATGTCAAGATGTATAAAATTGGTACAAATAATCTAGGGCATAATTTGGATCGACAAAATACCTGCTGTCAGTTGCGATAGTGCGAATGGCTTCGTATAATTCGTCTCCATCTACCGCAGTGATCTCCAGTTTTAATGCAACACCAAGAGAAACCATTTTCGCAACTTGCGTGTCTTGATCAGCAAAGACTGGAAATCCAATCAAAGGTACCGCCTGAGCCACGGCCTCTTCCGTGCTCTGAAGACCTCCTTGATAAATGAAGACCTTCAGGTTTGGATGTGCTAGCCAAATACAAAAATTTTACTCAATTTAATCGAACTGACGGCTATGGTACGTTTTTAGTCTTAAAGTTGCTTGATGTGTATCCGTTTGGCTAAATTATACCTAAAACAGCTTGCTGTGGGACCCACTTCATGATGTGGACGTTGTCTGGTTTCCCCGAGAGAATATCATTTTCAAATTTCCAGAGCACTTTGTAGGGCAGCCTTGAAAACGCACTTACAAACTCATTTGTAATTTTATCAGTCAACATCGTACTTTTGACATTTGTTCCAAGGCTCATATAAACAAAACCCTCCGTAGATTCATCCAACAGTTTTTGAAGGTCCTATAGACAGAATAGAAACAACAGTTGTTAACCCACTATGAGAAGTCTTTTTTTTTTCAAATAATTTTGTTTCGGTATAATCGTTGCTGAGCTATATTGTAGCAGCTATAACATTTTTTTTTTTGTATCGAGAGAAGTATCATACGACCAGCCGCACATGGCATATAAAGTGAATGATATTGAATTGGAACTCGTGCATCCGATAGAGAAAACGTTTAATTACCTAATCACTTTCTATAAAGAATGATTGAGGATTGATTGGAATGGAAACATAGTTCTAGTTGATTGCGAAGGTATCTAAAAATCTTGGTGCGTACAACATCCTACGTGAGTCAAAAATCTCGACGGTCTCATTAACAACATACCTTGGATAAAGCGCTCATTTGCTTCTGAACGTGGAATCCACCAGTTTCAATGAGCTTCGGAATCTTTGGTCTGGCAAAGGATATCGGTGCTTGTTGATTGACGAGAATCACACTGATATTCTTTTCCAACTCGTTGAGCTCAGGAATATCATTTCCAAAATATTTCTTTGCTATTGCCGTCTGATGAGCCATAAACTTTGTTTGGTACGAGTACATATATTTCCAAACTGCAATGAAATTTTTCAACCTCGACCAGAAGGACAAGTCTTCAGATGTGTTCGCTCCGATTTCCCAAGTAGAGGGATGAGATGGCATTATAGGATTTCCGGTCACGTAATTATTGTGAATTGACAGTCCCAAAGTCGCCATACCTACAAAAAATGGACTCATTTATCATGTTTACTTTCATTTTGGATAAAAATTATCTATATTGAATATTATAGAGATGGCAGCCGTCCATTATTTTTGTGCATTGATCACCCTTATATCAACACAATACACTTGTATTCCTAAATGTGTCGTAATCTCAAATTACTTCCGTAATTGTATTTGAATTTCGTATATTTAGATATGCAATGGAATACTCGGGTTCTCATCTTACCCTTGTAATATGGTTATTAACTGAATTCTTCATTTTATCCTTGAACTGAATTGAGTTAATAAACCACCAAAAATGAGACGTCGTCATGCGACTTATCTATCTCTAGCGATCACACTGTAGCGACTTGCCATCAGAGATAAGAGATATTGATTATTTTCGTAATTCGAGTATACTTAATCAAAGATCTATCTATTATTCTTGTGACGTATAATTCAGATAAATTTAATCCTTATTTACATAACCCTAGAGGAATGGAGGAGTATTGGTTCTTTGGTCGAGATAGTCAGATTGAGTTAATTCAAACTGAACGAAATGATAACAATTACAATTAGGTTACCTATTATCGGAACGTTGAATCTCGTAGCCAGAACGAAAACGCCGGGCGATTGAAGTGTCTCCGCGATCAGCAGGTCAAACTTTTCATTACTGTCGGAAGCGTACAACTTTTGTAATGCTGAATTGTTAAAGCATGAATCCAACAATCCACTGAAGAGATCAAAATTTTGCTCCAGAAATTCTAACATAGATATCTTGCCGCGATTTTCTATATGATTGAGGCTCTGGAACGCACCGTAAAGAGAACTCAGGTCGATTTCCGTGTAGTTCTTCAGAGTCGGATCATTGATGGGGTCTGTAGTTGCCACGACGAGTTCGTGGCCTCGCTTATTTAACGCCACTGTCAAGGTACGGAAGACTACCTGATGACTTATGGATGGGAATGGGAATACACCAAGTATCCTATAGGTGTTTCCCAGGTGTACTAAACTCACGAAGCAGATTGCCGAAGCAATCACGAAATGCGAAAACATCATTGCCCACTCGAAACTACGCCATACGATTCCCCGAACTATGAGACTTCACTTTTCTTCTTTATCCTTTACTCGGAGACAGGTAATGCTGACATTTGGAGTATTGAATCTGAGCTCTTCACTCCTGAAGCGACTGCACCAAACAGCTACTGAACTATACGGAAGCGACACGTCGGAGTATCAAATCGTACTGGCGGACCGTTGAATAGCCCATACACAGGCGACGTCTTGTTCAGCGTCTATACTTAGCGTCTACACAGATTACTAATTTTATCGGTTAATGGTGGCGACAGATTGGCAGAGGTTCGTATGTGGATTGATTTATCTACCGCTAGGCGTCTATTGCGCAATGTTGTGTCTTCGTAAATCATTGATAAGTCAAATCCACGAAAAATAGCTTATCTCGCACAACTAATTTGGATTGATTACTCGAAACTATTCCTTGAAAATTATAACTTCTAACGAATCAGGAAGAAACAATTTGGCAACGCTGTACGTCACTATACCTTATACTATTAGAGCGTAGATAAAAAACATGTAAGTATACAAGATATCGACTGGTGGGGAATAAGCGACGTTGCTGGATTGCGATTTTTAAATATGTTTGATAGTTTTGCTTATACGTATATACGAGTATCGTATGGGTAACGTCTCTACCCGTACAGTCTTGGACAAAAATTATAGCTTATTTTTCTATAAATCCCACCACTCTTGATACGCATACGCCCCAAAACTTTTTGATAATATTGTAGCACGACAAATACCTTAACCAAGGACAAGGCACGTAAGTGAAGACTTGCGTTGCCGGTCCCGTGGCCGAGTCATTAGCGTTAAATAATGGGCAATAGATACTAATTCTAGGTCAATAATCAGTCGTGGAGTGGGAATTTTGTAGGCGAATAGTAGTTGAGGATTAAACGAAAAAAACAAAACGAGGAATTGACTACGCCTGGACTTTTTTAGGATTCAACTGCTCCGAATATCAAAAGAACGGATTATTGAATTCATAATGAGTGAAATGTTCCATAGCAATACAGCTTCAAACGTTTATAGGACAATTGAATGTTAGAAAAAATCAATGAATATTGGAAGCATGTTTCATCACGCAAAATTCATTATTGCTGGAGTTATTTGATGCCATTGTTTGTGGCCAGAGTTCATCTTCGTTACTCTATACTTATCTTGAGTTAAGAGTTACGTTTTTTTTTTCTCTACAGACAACTGTAAGTTCTCTCTCGCGTCTGCAAGCAGCTCGTTATGGATGTTATAATTCTACTAATTATCAACAAAAGCTGGACGCTGGAATCTGTGTGTTACATCGAAGCCACTTTGTTGATAGTGCAATATTAATTTATTTTCTTAGCAGTATCTAGTGGTCTTTCATTACAGTCACAGATTTTTTTGATTAATCGACATAAAATTACTAATGTTAACTGTAAGACTATAACAAATCCGGCTGAAATGAATGCAACGATGTCCATATCCTGCCGACTATACCATGGTTCGTCAGCTGTACTGGAGTGCAGATGAGGAGCACCTTTATGACGTAGCACGAACTCCGTCCACCAAACCGCGGTCTCAAGTGGATCTTGCGGCTTGTCCTCCGTTAGAGAGCGTAAGTTCAGCATCCTTGATTTATAACTGAATCATGGTGGAGGACGGATGAAAATGTCACGATTTATAAAATTGGTGTGGATAATCTAGGGCATAATTTGGATTTACAAAGTACCTGCTGTCAGTTGCGACAGTGCGAATGGTTTCGTATAATTCGTCTGCATCTACCGTATTGATCTCCAGTTTTAACGCAACACCAAGAGAAACCATTTTTGCAACATGCGTGTCTTGATCACCAAAGATTGGGAATCCAATCAGAGGTACCGCATTAGCCACAGCCTCTTCCGTGCTCTGAAGACCTCCTTGATAAATGAAGACCTTCAAGTTTGGATGTGCTAGGCAAGTACACAAATTTTACTTAATTTATTCAAACTGACGGCTATGGTACGTTTTCAGTCTTAAAAATGATTGATATGTGTCCATTTGGCTAAATTATACCTAAAACAGCCTGCTGTGGGACCCACTTCATGATGTGGACGTTGTCTGGTTTCCCGGGGAGAATGTCATTATCAAATTTCCAGAGTACTTTGTAGGGCAGCCTTGAAAACGCCCTCACTAACTCATCTATTATTTTATCACTTAACATCTTGCTTTTGACATTTGTTCCAAGGCTCATATAAACAAAACCCTCCGTAGATTCATCCAACATTTTCTGAAGGTCCTATAGACAAAATAGAAACAACAGCTCCTCACCCACTATAAGAAGTCTTTTTTTTCTTTCAATAATTTTGATCAGTATAATCGTTGCTGAGCTATATTGTAGCAACTATAACATTTTTGTTTTACATCGATACAAGCATCATACGACCAGCTGCACAAGGCATATAAGGTAAATGATATTAACTTGGAACTTGTGTATCAAATAGAGAAAACGTGTAATTAACTTATCACTTTGTATAAATAATGGATGAGAATTGATTGGAATGGGAACATAATTCTAGTTGATTGCAAGAGTATCCAGAAATTTTGGTGCGTACAACATCCAAAGTGAGTGAAAAATCTCGACGGTCTCATTAACGACATACCTTGGATAAAGCGCTGATCTGCTTCTTAACGTGGAATCCACCAGTTTCAATGACCTTCGGAATCCTTGGTCTGGCATAGGATATCGGTACTTGTTGATTGACGAAAGTCACACTGATATTCCTTTCCAACTCCAAAATGTCAGGAATATCATTTCCAAAATATTTCTTTGCTATTGCCGTCTGACGAGCTATAAACTTTGTGTGGTACGAGTACACATATTTCCAAACTGCAATGAAATTTTTCAATCTCGACCAGAAGGATAAGTCTCCAGATGTGTTCGCTCCGATTTCCCAAGTAGCGGGATGAGATGGCATTGTAGGATTTCCGTTTACGTAATGATTCTGAATTGACAGTCCCAAAGTTGATATACCTACGAAGTATGGACTCATTTATCGCGTTTACTGTCATTTTGAATGAAAACTATCTATGATGGATATCGTTAGCTATATAGAAAAATACATAACGTATCTCCGGAAAATAATTATTTGATTATCACTCAAATTTTCAAACGTGAAAATGTAGTTATAGTTACGGGACTTTTGTATTTAGCTAACGATATTATAGGGATGGCAGCCGTTAATTATTTTTGTGAATTGATCACCCATATAATAACACAATACACTTGTATTCCTAAATGTGTTATATTCTTAAATTACTTCCGTAATTGTATTTGAATTTCGTATATTCAAATATGTAATGGAATTCTAGGCTTTTCATGTTACTCTTGTAATATGGTTAATAACTGGATCCTCCAATTTATCCTTGAACTGAATTGATTTAATGAACCACCAAATATGAGACGTCACGTGACTTATCTATCTCTAGCGATTACACTGTAGCGACTTGCCATCAGAGATAAGAGATATTGATTATTTTCGTAATTCGAGTATACTTAATCAAAGATCTATCTATTATTCTTGTAACGTATAATTCAAATGAATTTAATCCTTATTTACATAACTCTAGAGGAATGGAGAAGTATTAGATCTTTGATCGAGTTAGTCAGATTTAGTTAATTCGAACTGAACGGAATGATAATAATCACAATTAGGTTACTTATTATAGGAACGTTGAATCTCGCAGCCAGAACGAAAACGCCGGGCGATAGAAGAGTCTCCGCGATCAGCAGGTCAAACTTTTCATTACTGTCGGGCGCGTACAACTTTTGCAATGCTGAATTGTTGAAGCATGAGTCCAACAATCCACTGAAGAGATCAAAATTTTGCTCTAGAAATTCTAACATAGATATCTTTCCACGATTTTCTATATACTCGAAGCTCTTGAACGCACTGTAAAGAGAATTCAGGTTGATTTCCGTGTAGTTCTTCAGAGTTGGATCATTGATGGGGTCTGTAGTTGCAACGACGAGCTCGTGACCTCGCTTATTTAACGCCACTGTCAGGGCACGGAAGACTACCTGATGACTTATAGATGGGAATGGGAATACACCAAGTATCCTATAGCTATTTCCCAGGTGTACTAAACTCACGCAGCAGATTGCCGAAGCAATCACGAAATGCGAAAACATCATTGCACACTCGAAACTACGCTACACGATTCCCCAAACTATGAGAGACTTCACTTTTCTTCTTTATCCTCGACTCGGAGACACGTTGGAGTATCAAATCGTACTGGCGGACCGTTGAATAGCCCATACACAGGCGACGTCTTATTCCGTCCAAGATTCAAACACGGGATGAATGCTTCGCGGCAGAATTACGCTTTTATACTCAGCGTCTACATAGCTACTAATTTTATTGGTTGATGATTGCGACAGATTGGCAGAGGTACTCATGTCGATTGACTTATCTACCGCCAGGCATCTACGGCGCAATGTTGTGTCTTCGTAAATCATTGATGAGACAAATCCACTGAAAATAGCTTATCTCCCACAACTGATTTGGATTGATTAGTCGAAACTATTTCTTGAAAATTATAACTTCTAACGAATCGGAATCAACAGATTCTTGGAATCAAACTGATATGACTTGACTGATTTTGCAATAGAACTGGACACAGCTGAATGGAGAATTTTAAAGGTAGGTGCAGAAAATAAAAGGGTAACGGTACTAATCAGAAATATTTAGGTACAAGTTCATTGCTTGAAATTTGTCGATGGTCAAGAGTGGGGGTGTAATTTGGTTAATGATACTAACTTGGTATGTAATTAACTCGGTATTAACGAAGGACAAGACACGAAAGAGAACACTTGCGTTGCCGGTTCCGCAGCCGAGTCATCAGCGTATTACATAATGGGCAATAGATACTAATTGTAAGTCAATAATACGCCGTGGAGTGGGAATTTTGTAGGTAAATAGTAGTCGAGGATTGAACGAAGAAAACAAAACGAGGAATTGACTACGCCTGGACTTTTCTAGGATTCGACTGCTCCGAATATTAAAAGAACGAATTATTGAATTCATAACGAGTAAAATGTTCCATAGCAATACAGTTTCAAACGTTTATAGGATAATCGAATGTTAGAGAAAATCAATGAATATTGGAAGCACATTTCACATCACGCAAAATTCGTCATTAATGAGGTTATTTCAAAGAAACAAGGATTCCAGTTTTAGTGTGTGAGGAACAAATACTGAGAGCTGTCCTTTTATATTTAGATATGAAGATCGAACAACAGGATGCCATTGTTTGTGGGCAGGGTTCATCTTCGTTACTCTATACTCATCTTGAGCTAGGAATTACGTTTTTTTTTTTTTTTTTTTTCTTTTTAACAGACAACTGTTAGTTCTCTCTCCCCTCTGCAAGCAGCTCGTTATGAATGTTACAGGTGTATCAATTATCCACAAATAAGGGATGCTGCAATCTGTACGTTACAACAAAGCGACTTCGTACATTGTTCGATATTAATTTATTTTCTTAGCCGTATCTAGCGATTTTTCACGACAGTCATAGATTTTTTTAAATAATCGATATAAAATTACTAATATCAAATGTAAGACTATCACAAGTCCGGCGGAAATATATGCAACAATGTCCATATCCTGCCGACTGTACCATGGTTCGTCAGCTGTGCTGGAGTGCAGATGAGGAGCACCTTTATGACGTATCACGAACTCCGTCCACCAAACCGCGTTCTCTAGTGGATCGTGCGGCTTGTCCTCCATTAGCGAGCGTAAGTTCAGCATCCTCGATTTGTAACTTGAGCACGTGAAAAGGTGAATGAAAAAGTTACGATTTATAAAATCAGTATGGATCATCTAGGGCATAATCTGGATCGACGAAATACCTGCTGTCAGTCGCGACAGTGCGAATGGCTTCGTATAATTCTTCTCCATCTATCGCAGTGATCTCCAGTTTTAATGCGACTCCCAGAGAAACCATTTTCGTAACTTGTGTGTCTTGATCACCAAAGATTGGAAATCCAACCAAAGGTATCGCATGAGCCACAGCCTCTTCCGTGCTCTGAAGACCTCCTTGATAAATGAAGACTTTCAGGTTTGGATGCGCTGAGCAAAGAAGGAAATGTTATTCGATTTCATCAAATTATTGACCACGGCATGTTTTTAGTCTGGGAGTTGCTTTATGCGTATTCATTTGACTAGATTATACCTAAAACAGCCTGCTGTGGGACCCACTTCATGATACGGACGTTGTCTGGTTTGCCCGGGAGAATGTCATTTTCAAATTTCCAGAGCACTTTGTAGGGCAGCCTTGAAAACGCAGTTATAAATTCGTTCATCGTTTTATTAGACAACATGGTGCTTTTGACATTAGTTCCAAGGCTCATGTAAACAAATCCCTCCGTAGCCTGATCCAGAAAATCTTCAAGGTCCTGTAGACAGAATGAAAACTACAGTTATTCATCCACTATAAAAGCTCTTTTTTCGAATAATGCTGACTCGGAATAATCGTTGCTGAACTGAATCTTAGCAGCTATCACATCCTCTGTTTGTATCGATATAAGTATCATAAGACCAGCCACAAAAGGCAGATTAGACGAATGATATCACTTTGGAACTCGTGCATGAGATACAGATAACGGTTTTTTTTTTTTACTAATTACTTCTTATAAAAAATGCGTAGAAATTGATTTAAATGGACAAATGGTTCTGGCTGATTGTAAAAGGATCCAGAAATCTTGATGGGTACAACATCCAACATGAGTCAAAAGTCTCGACGGTCTGACTAACGAAATACCTTAGGTAAAGCGCTGACCCCCTTCGAAACGTGAAGTCCAGCAATTTCAATGACCTTCGGAATACTTGGTCTGGCATGGGAAATTGGTCCTTGTTGATTGACAAAAATCACGCTGATATTCTTCTCTAAATCAGCGAGATCAGGAATATCATTACCAAAATATTTCCTTGCGATTGCCTGCTGTTGAACCATGAACGTTGTTTCGTACCAGTACAGATGTCTCCAAATTAAGATAAAATTTTTTAACCTTTGCCAAAAGGACAAGTTTTCAGATATTTGCGTTCCAAGTTGCCAAGTAGAGGGATGAGACGGCATTGTAGGATTTCCGATCACGTAATGGTTGTAAACCGTCAGTCCCACAGACGATATGCCTACGAAAACCAACATCGCGTTTACCGTCATTCTGAATTGAAATTACTTATGATGGATACAGAGATGAAAGTTGCTAATTACTTTCGCGAATTGATTACCTACAAAGCAACGCAATGCATTTGTATTCTCAAATGTATATTGTATCTACAAATTACTTACGTAATTGGATTTGAATTTCGGGTATGCAATGGAATTCTCGGGTAATCAGTTTACTGTTATCATGTGGTTATTACCTGAATTCTACAATTAATCTTCGAACGGAATTGATGAATGAAACCACGAAAAACGAAACGTGGCCACGCAACTTATCTGTGCCTAGCCATCATCAGTGCACAGACTTGCCCTCGCAGATGAGAGGCGTCAACTATTTTTGTAATTCAATTACTCATTCAATTATTTATCTGTTAGTTTACGTGACTTCCAATTGAAATGAATTCAATCCCAATTCACCCAACCCTGAACGAAAACTGAAGTATTGAAAGTTTGGTCGAAATATTGAGATTCAGTTACTCCAAGCCGTAGAAGATAACACCAACTTTGCCTTTAATAAGCTTACCTATGATAGGAACGTTGAATCTTGTAGCCAAAGGGAGAACGCCAGGGGCGAAAAGCATCTCCACGATCAAGAGATCAAACTTTTCATTACTGTCAGGTCCGTACAACTTTTTCAGTTCCGAATTTCTGAGGAAAGATTCCAACATATCATAGAGAATATCAGTATGTAGCTCCACAAATGTCAACATAGGTACCGTTCCTCGCTTATCTATATGATTGATGGTCTTGGACCCGGCGTAAAGAGAACTCATGTCGATTTCCGTGTAGTTCTTCAGAGTTGGATCATTGACGGGGTCTGTAGTTGCAACGACGAGCTCGTGACCTCGCTTATTCAACGCCAGTGTCAGGGCACGAAAAACTACTTGATGACTTATGGATGGTGTGGGAAATACTCCAAGTATTCTATAGCTATGTCCCAGTTGCACCATACTCACGAAGCAGAGTGCCGAAGCAATCACGAAATGCAAAAACATCATTGCACACTCGAAACTACGCGATACGATCCCCCGAATTGAGAGACTTCCTTTTTCTTCCTTATCTTTCACTTGGATTCGGGTGATGGTGGCGTTTGTTGGATGGAATCTTAGCCCTTTTCTTCTTAACCGACCGCATCAAACAACTACTGAACTATACTACGCCGACACGTTGAAGTATCAAATCGTACTGGCAGCCGTTGACCAGCTCGTACATACGCGACGTCTTATTCTGTCCAAGATTCAACTATTCCATGAATGCCTCGTGCCAGAATTACTACTAATGCGTGGCAAAAGACTACTCATTCTATTGGTTAACAATTACGACAGACTGGCAGAGGTTTTTATGTGGATCGACTTATCTATCGCCAGCGTTTTTTTGGGTAATGTCGTGTCTTCGTAAATCATTGATAAGTCAAATCTACTAAAAATAGCCTATCTCGCATAACTGATTTGGATTCACTATTCGGAATTATTTTCTAAAAATTATAACTTAACTACCGAATCGGAACCAGAAAGTTTTCGGAATTGAACTGATATAACTTGACTGACTTTGTAATAGAACTGGACGCAACTGAACGGAGAATGTTATAGGTAGGTATAGAAAATGGAAGGGTAACGGTAACATTAATTTATTTTCTTAGCAGTATCTAGCGATCTTGCATTACAGTCATAGATTTTTTTGGTTATTCGATAAAAAATCACTAATAATAAATGTAAGACTATCCCAAATCCGGCGGCAATGAATGCAACAATGTCCATATCCTGCCGAGTGTACCATGGTTCGTCAGCTGTGCTGGAGTGCAAATGAGGAGCACCTTTATGACGTATCACGAACTCCGTCCACCAAACTGCGTTTTCCAGTGGATCGTGCGGCTTGTCCTCCATTAGCGAGCGTAAGTTCAGCATCCTCGATTTGTAACTTGAGCACGGGAAAGCAGGAATGAAAGAGTTACGATTTATAAAATTGATATGACTAATCTATATAGGGCATAATTTGGATGGACAAAATACCTGCTGTCAGTTGCGACAGTGCGAATGGCTGCATATAATTCGTCTCCATCTACCGCACCGATTTCCAATTTTACTGCAACTCCAAGAGACGCCATTTTCGTCACTTGCATTTCTTGATCACCTAAGATTGGAAATCCAACCAGAGGTACAGCATGAGCCACAGCCTCTTCCGTGCTCTGGAGACCTCCTTGATAAATGAAGACCTTCAGGTTTGGATGTGCTGCGCAAAGAAGGAAATGTTATTCGATTTCATCAAATTATTGACCACGGCATGTTTTTAGTCTGGGAGTTGCTTCATGCGTATTCATTTGACTAGATTATACCTAAAACAGCCTGCTGTGGGACCCACTTCATGATACGGACGTTGTCTGGTTTGCCCGGGAGAAAGTCATTTTCAAATTTCCAGAGCACTTTGTAGGGCAGCTTTGAAAACGCAGTTATAAACTCATTCATCGTTTTATTAGACAACATGGTGCTCTTGGCATTTGTTCCAAGGCTCATGTAAACAAATCCCTCCGTAGCTTCATCCAAAAAATTTTGAAGATCCTATAGACAGAATGGAAACCACAGTTGTGTAAGTATCATATTCTTCGTCTTGTATCGATATACGTATCATAGGACCAGCCCCAAAGGCAAATAAGACGAATGATATTAACTTGGAACTCGTGCATGAGATATAGAAAACGTTGAATTGATGTATAAAGAATGCGTAAAAAATTGATTGAATGAAAAAATAGTTCTGGCTGATTGCGAAGGGATCCAAAAATCTTGATTTGCACAACATCCAACATGAGTCAAAAATCTCGACGGTCTAACCAACGACATACCTTAGGTAAAGCGCTGACCCCTTTCGAAACGTGGAATCCACCAATTTCAATGACCTTCGGAATGCATGGTCTGGCATGGGAAATTGGTCCTTGTTGATTGACGAAAATCAAGCTGACATTCTTTTCAAAATCAGCAAGATCAGGAATATCATTACCAAAATATTTCCTTGCTATTTCCTGCTGTTGAGCCATGAACGTTGTTTGGTACCAGTACAGATGTCTCCAAATTATGATGAAATTTCTCAACCTTTGCCAGAAGGACAAGTCGCTGTCAGATATTTTAGCTTCGAGTTCCCAAGTAGAGGGATGAGACGGCATTGTAGGATTTCCGATTACGTAGTGGTTATAAACCGTCAGTCCCAAAGACGCCATGCCTACGAAAATCGACTAATTTATCGCGTTTACCGTCATTTTGAATTGCAACTATTTATGATGGATACAGAGATGGAAGTTGCTAATTACTTCTGTGAGTTAATTACCTATAAAGCAACACAATGCATTCGTATTCTTGAATCTATTGTATCTACAAATTACTTCTGTAATTGTATTTGGCTTTCGGGTATGCAATGGAATTTTCGGATACTTAGTTTATTCTCGTCATGTGGTTATTGACTGAATTCTCCAATTAATCTTTGAAGCGAATTGATGAATAAACCACGAGAAATGAGACGTGGTCGTGCAACTTATCCGTTCGATTATTTATCAGTTATTTTCGTTACTTCTAATTGGAATAAATCCAATCCTAATTTACTCAACCATGAACGGATACTGAAGTATTATAACTCTGGTCGAAATATTTAGATTCAGTTTATCCAAGCCGTAAAAGATAACAACACTAACTACGTATTTCAATTAAATAGCTTACCTATGATAGGAACGTTGAATCTTGTAGCCAAAGGGAGAACGCTAGGCGCGAAAAGCATCTCCACGATCAAGAGATCAAACCTTTCATTACTGTGAGGTGCGTATAACTTTTTCAGTTCTGAATTTTTAAGGAAAGAGTCTGACATATCATAGAGGCGATCAGTATATAGCTCCATGAAATCCAATATAGACACCTTTCCTCGATTATCTATATGATTGAAGCCATCGGACAAAATGTAAAGAGAACTCATGTCGATTTCCGTGTAGTTCTTCAAAGTTGGATCATTGACGGGGTCTGTAGTTGCAACGACGAGCTCGTGACCTCGCTTATTCAACGCCAGTGTCAGGGCACGAAAAACTACTTGATGACTTATGGATGGTGTCGGAAATACTCCAAGTATTCTATAGCTATGTCCCAGTTGCACCATACTCACGAAGCAGAGTGCCGAAGCAATCACGAAATGCGAAAACATCATTGCACACTCGAAACTACGCGATACGATCCCCCGAATTATGAGACTCCCCTTTTCTTCGTTTTCTTTTACTTGTCTAGCTTTTCTTTGTTCAGAATCTTAGCCCTTCACTTCCTAATCGACTGCACCAAACAACTACTGAACTATAATGTGGTGACACGTTGAAGTATCAAATCGTACTGGCAGCTATTGACTAGCTCTTATATTGACGACGTCTTATTGCGTCTGAGATTCAAACACGGCATGAATGCCTCGCGGCTGAGTTACGCTTTTATACTCAGCGTCAACAAGAACTAATTTTATCGGTTGATGATTACGAAGGACTGGTGGAGGTTCGTATGTGGAGGGACTTATTCACCGCCAGCGTTCACTGGCTCAATGTCGTGTCTTCGTAAATGTCATTGATAAGTTAAATTCACTGAAAATCTCTGATATTTCGCAACTGATACGCACTGATTGTTCGGAACTATTGTTAATAGATTCTAACTTGTAACGATCCAGGCCAGAAGGTTTTTGGAAATTGAACTGTTATAACTAGACCGATGTTTTAATAGAACGGTATGCACCTAGATGAAGAATGTATAGAAAATAGAACGGTAACGGAGCTGGTCTGGAATGTTCAGGTTCAATTAAGTTTGTTGGTTAAAATTTGTCGATGGTTTGGAGTGGGAATTGTACTTCGGTTGATAGTATTTGTGGATTAACCAAAGACAAGACACGTAAGAAAAACCCACGTAGCTCGGTCCCACGGCCAAGTGATTAACGTAATTGGATAATGGCTAATAAGTACATACTAAGTAAATAATAAAGCGTAGAGTGAAAATTACGTAGATAAACGAAATAATGATACCCAATTATCTATTGACAATGTCCGAACGGATACCGCGCAACCTTTGAACGAAGAAATGCAACGAGAAACGGAATTGTTACTTCGCAGCCTAATTCTTGTCTCGGTAAGTATGCATTAATGATAACTGAAGAACAAAACTCATTTCAATTTATTATAGATTGCCACTATCTTAGACCATGGCCACTATTCACGTGTATCCTAATCTTTGCATCAAAGAATATAAGCTTTAGCCGCAGATTGTATGGCAGTTGATAGGTAATTTCTGAACAGCACGTGCTTCTCATGACGCGAAACGTGCTACGCGATGGCTCGCTCGTATATACCACATTTCGAAATACGAGATACCTTCTCCATATATGCGATTTATTTTAGGAAAAGGATTAATAGGAAGCGTTAGTATTTCAGTGAAAATTTGTATCGATTGTGCGATTACAGGCTTAGAGTAAAACGGTCGTCGCGTTGATACTGATGATCCTTTGACGATCACGAAAGATTGGGCAATAGGGTTTTTTTGAATCGCCCCATTTATTGCCAGCAGTCACTCTTTACCTTACCTTAACTCAAAAAGCCCTTATCTACAGTTTCGTAATACGATTATCTGTTCAAAAAGAAGTAGCTTTCTCTGGTGCAAAATCAATTTATTTTCTTCATTGCATCTTGTGATGTTCCATTGAAGCCATTGATATTCTTAAATATTCGATATAGAATAACCAAAGTTAAATGTAATACTATGACAAATCCGGCAAGAATAAATATAAGGATGTCCATATCCTGCCGACTGTACCATGGTTCGTCAGCTGTGCTGGAGCGCAGATGAGGAGCACCTTTATGACGTATCACGAACTCCGTCCACCAAACTGCATTCTCCAATGGGTCGTACGGCTTGTCATTGATCAGCGAGCGTAGGTTCAACATCCTCGACTTGTAACTAAAACATGGGAGAGGACGAATGGAAACGTTACGATTTATGAAATTGGTACGGATAATCTACGGCATAATTTGGATCGACAAGGTACCTGCTGTCAGTTGCGACAGTGCGAATGGCTTCGTATAATTTTCCTCCATCTACCGCAGCGATCTCGAGTTTTAATGCAACTCCAAGAGAAACCATTTTTGTAACTTGCATCTCTTGATCAGCTAAGACTGGAAAGCCAACCAGAGGTACAGCATTAGCCACAGCCTCTTCCGTGCTCTGAAGACCTCCTTGATAAATGAAGACCTTCAGGTTTGGATGCGCTGTCGAAAAAAGGAAAGATTACTGAATTCCATCAAATTAACGACCGTGGCATCTCTTTAGGAATTTTAATTCCGATTGCAGAATCATACCTAAGACAGCCTGCTGTGGGACCCACTTCATGATGTGGACGTTGTCTGGTTTTCCTGGGAGAATGTCATTCTCAAATTTCCAGAGCACTTTGTAAGGCAGCCTTGAAAACGTAGTAATAAACTCGTTCAACGTTTTATTAGACAACGTGTTGCTTTTGGCATTTGTTCCAAGGCTCATATAAACGAAACCCTCCGTTGCTTCATGCAACATTTTTTGAAGGTCCTATGAACAGAATAAAAACCGAGACTGAAAAGATTTATTTTCAAATTTTATTTGAAATGAAAAGATAATTCTGGCTGGTGGCAATAGGATCTGAAAACGTTGATATGTCCAAGAGTCAACAATCTTAACGATCTTACTGAAGAAATACCTGAGGTAAAGCGTTGCTTTGCTTCGAAATGTGGAATCCGCCAATGTCAATGACTTTCGGAATACTTGGTCTGGTAAAGGAAAGTTGTGTTTGTTGATTGACGAAAATCAAACTGACATTCTTTCCAAAATCGTTGAGATCGGGAATGTCATTCCCTAAATATTTTTTTGCTATTGCCGTCTGATGAGCCATGTACGTTGTTTGGAACCAGTACAGGTGTTTCCACACTTTGACAAAATTTTCCAACCTCTGCCAGAAGGACATCCTTCCGGATGTTTTGGCTTCGATTTCCCAAGTGGAGGGATGAGACGGCATTGTAGGATTCCCGATTACATAATGATTGTAAACTGTCAATCCCAAAGACGCCATACCTACGAAAAACGGACTCGTGGGTTTTACCATTATCTTGGATTAAAACTATTTATAAATTATTCAAAATCAAAATATTAAAAAATTCTTTACATTATACATTCATCATTCTTGAATGGATTAATAAATGAACCACGAAAAATGGGACATGGCCATCGCGGCTTATCTATCTCAAGCTATCAGACAGCAATGACTTGCCATTAGAGATAAGAAGCACCAACTATATTTCCATGATTTTATTACTCATTTGATTATCTATCTATTATTTTTTTGACGTGTGATTGGGATAAATTTCATCATAAATTACACAACCCTGAACGAATAGGTAAGTATTGAAACTTTGGTGGAAATAGTTAGATTTAGTTAATCCAAACTGTACAAGATAACGATTACAGTAACAATTACGATTAGCTTACCTATTATAGGAACGTTGAATCTCGTGGCCAAAGGGAGAACGCCAGGCGCGAGAAGCGTCTCCATGATCAGGAGGTCAAACTTTTCATTACTGTCGGTCGCGTACAACTTTCGCAACGCTGAATTGTTGAGGCAAGACTCCAACAATCCATTAAGGATATCACCATTTTGTTCAAACAATTCAAACGGAGATACCTTTCCTCGATTTTCTATATGATTGAAGCTCTGGAACGCGGCGTAAAGAGAACTCATGTCGATTTCCGTGTAGTTCTTCAGAGTTGGATCATTGACGGGGTCTGTAGTTGCAACAACGAGCTCGTGACCTCGTTTATTCAACGCCAATGTCAGGGCACGAAAAACTACTTGATGACTTATGGATGGTGTCGGAAATACACCAAGTATTCTGTAGCTATTTCCCAGTTGTACCAGACTCGCGAAGCAGATTGCCGAAGCAATTACGAAATGTAGAGACATCATTGCACATTCGAAACTACGCTATACGTTTCCCCGAATCACGAGATTCCTCTTTTCTTCTTTATCCTTTACTCGGATTTAGGTAATGCCGATGGTTTTTGTATCGAATCTGAGCCCTCCACTTCTCAAACGACTGCAATGAACAACTTCTGAACTATACTGAAGTGACACGTTAAAGTATCAAATCGTACTGATAGTTCATGTTTAGATATTATGTAGACGACGTCTTGTTCTGTTGAGTTTCAAATACGGCCTGAATGCCTTATGGCCTAACCACGTTTTTATACTCAGCGTTTATGTGGATGGACTTATCTTACGCCAGCGTTAATTGCCTTAATGTTGTGTCTCCGTAAACTATTAATAAGTTGAATCCTCTGAAAATCTATCATCTTCCGTAACTAATCCGCGCGGATTGTTCGGAACTATCGTTAAGAAATTCTAACTTGTAAGGAATTAGAATCAGAAGATTGTGGAAATTGAACTGATAAAACTGGACGCCGCTTGCTTTCTTTGGTACAAAATCAATTCATTTTCTTGGTTGCATCTCGTGATACTACATTCGATATAAAGTCGCTGATATTAACTGTAAGACTATCACAAATCCGGCAGAAATAAATGCAACTATGTCTATATCCTGTCGACTGTAGCATGGTTCGTCAGCTGTGCTGAAGTGCATATGAGGAGCACCTTTATGACGTATCACAAGCTCCGTCTGCGGAACCGCGTTCTCCAGTGGATCGGACGGCTAGTCCTCGATCAGCGAGCGTAAGTTCAGCATCCTCAGCTTATAACTGAAACCAGAGTTAAGATAAATAGAAACGTCACGATTTACGAAATCGCATACAAGTTTCGCATGCCCGAATGTAGGAGAATTGTCTCCGAGATGACATCATACGTTGTATGAAAATCTCTTCCATCATTTCAAGCGTGCTTATTCTTTAACAAATCGTGCCGGTAGTCCGGCTTGATTGCAAGCAAGTAAAGATATATGCTTTGTGGTATAATAATTAATCAATCTTTTCTACTGATTAAATTTTCACGATAATTGTGCTCATCTTTGATAAGTTCACTTCATAGTCCGCGTCCAGTAACCACCCAAACTTCTGTTAGGATTTTTTCAACGAATATATCGACGTAAGTCCGTTTTAAAAAAAGAAGCTAGAATTTTTTTTTACCTTCATACTGAATTCTGACCATAACAGATGGTACCACGTTTCAACAAAGTTTCAGAGTCTTAGCCGGGGATAAAAGTCGTATTTAACTTCATTGCGAGTCCCCTTTTTCAAGGGTTACCCCATAAGTAACGATACCCAACTGGGTATTGGCTGTTAATATTTAACAGTATAACGCAACGACTACCGCAGCCTATTTTAAAAATCAAATCCATAGAAATAGAGAACTTCAACTGCAGACTAATTTTCCTGTCAGCTTTGATCAACAACAGCTGAAAAAAAAAAACTAATCGAAATTGATTATAGAATGCCAATCGCCACGTGTATTCCAATCTTTGCATCGCACAATCTCAGATGCAAATCTCTCACGAGCTGCAGACGGCATCTAAGTTAAGACATGACTTCCAAGCACCGCACGTTTTCGCCATTCCGCAACGCGTGATGTGCGATAACGCTCTAATTGCCATCTAGTCATAATTAAGGTGATCACGCAGTGCAAATCATGCATCGTCAAGTGACGGAGGTACGGTGGTTTGAAATTCCTGCTTCGCACCGCATCGTAAGTCGTGTAGCCGTATCAAGATATTAAAACATTACCTAACTCACGAGCGTAATTCATCGATGTTGTATAGACTATCGTGGACCATGGATGAGGAAATTAATAATCTTTTCTTTTCACAGATGATCGTAAAACTTTATTACTATGTGTCTGAAAACTGGCTCGTTAGAGATGTTACGATTGAACAAAGGTTGCCAAGGTTGCGATTATTTTATAAAAGCCACGTGATTATACATCTCATGACTTTTACCAACAATGGAATTCCATCTTAATTCCCAACTTTTTCAAGTAGGTGTAAATGAGGGAGCGAGGTCTAGACGTGAATTTGCCAATAATTCTATTCCACAGCCTGTCTGTGGATCAGGTCGAAGGTTGAAAAGGGGTCTGTAATTTCCCATCGTCACGCGGTCTTTTTGGGGGATAGATTGGATTTCAAGCGAAGTGTAAAACGAATTATCTTGAATGTTCGATCTATCAAAATCTCGACGAAATCCCTCCACCACCTTGGCACCATCAACCTTCCGACCCATCTCCCTGAATTAACGCGAATCCATGGCATAGCGTTATAAATATATCATCTACATTGTAGCGGAACAGCTGAGAAAGCCCGCTTGGTATTTGCAGTGGAATTTCTCAAGCATTTTACCAAAATTCTTCAACCCTATAGATACAGGCGAGACAGATAGGCGAATGCGGGCGCTAATGAACCGTAAATAATCGGTCAGATTTGTTACCGAACAAATAATCCTCCTTCTCTAACATAATCCTTCATTTAATTGCACCGATTTCCCCGTATAGGCATACACATATTTTCTATACAGATCACTTTCTGTACGGCTTTATAGTTATTCTGGATTTACTTATGGTAATACCGAGCATGAATACCGAAAGTATTAGTGGTCGGTATTAAACACCGAAAGTATAATACAGATACGTTATCATTAGAGATAAGTTTGAGCATGCCCAAACCAAGTGTCGAAATTGACGCACGTGGCATTCGTCTTTTAACATCGCGTGTAGGATCGTTCATCACTAATTATTTGCGTGATAGACAAGTAGATTCATCGAGGGAATAATTGACTTTAAATTTGTCCGTAATTTCTGTTCATGATAATATATTGTCTGTATGTATTGAACTGATTTTCAAGTATATAGCCTGCGGGTTACGACGTAAACAGACCATTATAAGTGACCAGCTCACTCATAATTTACACGATAAACGCAAGTTCATCGTGAAACAACGTTATTCATGGTCTTCTTGTCTATACGCCACGTTGTCGTAACGTGGTAGAATGACTATTCTCTTTCTGATATTTGCTTATTAATTGCTGTTATATTTGAGATATCATGACATTGACAATTTGAAATACCTATAATAAACAAGCATGTCTCAATGTGTAGACTCCCACTTTCGAAATCCAATTTCTTAACATCGATAAAATTTCTTCAAATATTATCCGAATTAACAAAATTTGAAAACTTAACTTACTGAAAATTTTGCGAGAAAGATGTCCAGCCATTACACACTTGAATTGATTGAAAGGTTTCCTTTGTATCCCGCGTAAAGTGACCAAAGGAAAATCCTTTCGCTGTGGTTCGTAGAAGGTCGGGAATGATTTATGAAGAGTGAGAATCTCTAGAGTAAAATTTGTCATTTTTTTTATACTTCCAATTTTCTGCAACGTGATAACTTTGGATGTAGGTAGGTATAGCAGCAATCAGTAAAGCAAATTTCGAAAGATAATGATGACTGTGCTCACTCATCACTCGTTTGAACGAAAATTCATGGTAAAACGACTTTTTTCACGCCTGAAGATAATCTTAATCTGATCAATTTATAATATTATATTTCTGGTGTAAAATACCGGACCAGACTGATGCAGAATTACTTTTATGATATCCGAAAACCTCACGCCGTATCTTACTGCCTACTACTCGTTCGTTTAAAGTTTCTGGCTAATCCCCCGGCGTGAAAATTGATTTCACGTGATTAGCGCGGGTCACGGTCAATTTAAACTAATCATAAATATGCAAAGGCTGGAAGTGAAACCCCGTTTTCGTTTAAAGAAGTGAAATTCACTTGAAAGTAAAAGCAACTAGTCGAGTGTGGAGAGACAAAGTAAAGGGAATAATGAAAAAGAAACGAAAAAAAAAAAAAAAACCACACAGCCGGAAAGATATTTGTGTGGCAACAGCACCGCAGGTCTCAAAAATCTTGCCAACATTGCAGATTGAGCATAAAAGCGACGTGCTGCCATCTCTGAAATATATTTTACGTGGGTGAAAAAAAATTCTCAAATAAATCACGATCAAAGATATCTCTCTCCGGAATGGAAAATCTTCAAAAAAAATCTAATGAAGAGATAAAGAAATGACTACATTGACCCGCACAGTAAATTCTGACAAGTCTGAACTGGGTGTTATAAATAATTTGGTAAAGGTGTAATTTGTCGTTTAATCGACCGGACGCGGAATTTACCGATAAATTAAATCTGCTGTTAAATAAACAATACGACAGAGCAGAGCAAGAGGTCAGAGGATGGAAAAACTGGAAATACGATCGATGCGATTATTTGGATTGACGATGCTCCGCATTCATAAAATTCCTATCTTAATATGTAAATATATTCGCACAGCTGGTGGGTACAGTGGCTCTGTAGGTTGGCTCGGACATTAGAGAGGTGAGCAATGACACAGACGATTACGCAGTCAGTGACTCGGCTCTTTCGATCTTGCTGTGTAAACAGATGCTGCCTCAGTTTCTGCAGGATGCCTAGATACGCTGAGCATACATATTCTATCTATCTTCCTTACATCTGTGACCAGGATCGGCCTGGTAGGATGCCAAGTTGTTATCGATCCTTCCATTTGATGGAAGAAATTGCATACGCGTTGAGTCATGTGATGCGGTTGCGTAACCGTGCCAATATTGAAAAATTAGCCGAGCAGTATAAAAGCATTATCATCATTACTCTAACCGGTCATTATCAGTCCGGAAGAAAGAAAAAAATTTCTTAGATGACATGACGAGTTTCATGATGATATTTGATTATTTCATGGCGTGTGATGTTGCAAAAACATTATTATAGCTGTTACCTATTTTTCGGTGCCTATCGTTAGTGGTATCAAACGAACGTAGCATATATGACCCGTTTTGCATTGACTTTAGTATATTTTTTGCTCATAGACAGAAGTGAAGAGGGTGGAAATACGGAGAAGCGGAAAGGAGAGAACGGTGCTGTGTCGCGCATATGAGATTAGCACCGTAATGCCAAATTGCGTTTCTCCAGTTCTACCGCTCGGCAGGGAATTCCTTCTGAAAATGCAACCGCAGAATCTCGTTGAATGCAACCGGTATAATTGCAGGCAGACATGTGCCGGTCTCAGAGATCCTTCTGTCCTTGGCTCCTCCTTCCCCCATTTTCCTATTTCTCATCCCCGTACCATACAGCTCCTCTTTCCATTTCGTCTTGCTACTGCTTGCAGATGGGTGGAGGAATGAACCCGCATTCGCATACAAATCGTCTGGTTGTCCTCGGTGCCAAGCCAAACCTCCGAACTCTATGAGCTGCCAGATTAGAGAATTGAATTCTCCTTTTACCAACCATTCTCTTCCTTAGTACTCGACTGATCGAAATATCTCGTAATAGTATCGTGTCGTCCCTGCAGACTACTCCGGCATTAATACCAAATTCTCAAGGTATCCATAGTTCGTAGATAGATTATATCAGAACTAAGGAGGCTTATATATTATACGTACATTCAACCACTCGTCTGAAAACAGAATTATACCTAGAATCAGTGCAGATAATTCAACAGGCTTTCGAAATGAGATTGTTCATTTCATGAAATGAGTAGTTAATGAATTTTTGGAACTGGACATGCAATCAACCGTCGTCCAGTACGTGTCCGGTTCGTTGAAAAATTCCTACGATGGCTACTGAATCTCATGCGACGAGTGATAGATGGTATTTTAAAAAGTAATTGCACAGCAATTGATGAGTTGCTAAAAAATCTTAGCACGTGATATTTAAACCGCTCGATTCGAGACTGGTTGCCTTTAGTGAGGTGAAAAGATTCTCGAAAATTATCTTAACTAATACACTCTCCGTTTCGCTGGGCCCCAACGAGCCTCGCCAAATTGCCGACAGTCTACTTTAGAATAAGAAGTAAAATTGCTCGTCGTATTACGAGCTGCGTGACCGTCGCACGTTTACAAAAGCAGATGGTAGGTAGGTATAGAAGTAAGTAGGGGAGCCTACCTACCACCGTGCCATTACCGGGCGACCTACCCACCTACCCTTATACCTCAAAACCAGGGAAGCATTTTACTTTGAAACTTTTTTTTCCCTCCACAATCCCGAGGGCCTGGCATCCACTTTACTGTAGTTCCTCGTCGATATCGGTTACGCGAATTATATCCGTTCGGATCCATACCTGAAGCCTACTTTCGTTTTGATTTATTTATTTATTTATTCGAGTATCGATTCGTGCCCATCTATTAATACACTTATTTATTTATAAATTATACTCCAGATTATTTCAGTCTCCAAATTCGTTCGGGACTTACGGAATTAATCACACGATCTGCTCCCGGTTGTCTTGATGTGTCTCTACGCGCCCTGGCACAGGCTTATAACAATTATGTGTACAATCAGCGGTATACTGTTTGTCCCTGTATCGTATACGTATATAACGATCTATGTATATGCGTACATGTGTATAATTAAGAGGACCCGCTTAGCCGACTCGTTTAGGGCGGTCGGCACGGCCTGGTACATCCTTAGACATGCAAACTGTTACCGTGGCGTACCCCGCCAGGACCAAGCGGACGATTCGTCGCAGGCAACTTACGATTCCCTGAATTATCGTTCCCTAAATTACCCCGGACGGATATATACCAACAATTCTCAACAAAATGTATAGGTATGTATATATATATATTCCATAACGATGAGACATGTGATCCGTAGATTTAAATCAGTTTATACCAGCGGTTATGGCTCTTGCAGGGAATAAAAGAGGCAGGATTTGAGGTAGAGCACGAAACCCATTCGGCAGGTCCATTTATATTGTATCGCTATTATAAAATGTCTGACGAAAAAATCGGGAATAGATTTTATTTTTATTTTCAGAATGCTTCTTTCTCTTCGCTATTTTGCGACGGTATAAATTATTTCAGCAACCGCTAGGACCTATACCTCCCGTTCTTTTCTATTTTCGATTTGTTTCCGTACAGGGTATAAGACGTGGGAGGATAAACGTAGCCCTTGGGGTTGTATTAAAATAAGACAAAAACACAAAAGCTGTTCTTTACCATACCTACGGCGTAGCTTTGCGTCTGTAAGCCTTTGGATTGAAAGGTGATCCTGAAGAGAAAAAAATGGCAGATTATACCCGAACCCTCTGTAGTAATAAAATTTCGGGAGTGTCGCTTCAGGCGATGACCTAAATTTTCACCCCAAAATAATTAGCATAATTGTGAACGGCTGGCTTTCGACAACATTATTGATTTTTTTTTCTTGTCTTTCTCCTTTAAACAGACATAGCAGCTATCGATTCGATCTTACCCTTCCACGATGGTATAATATTTCACCGAATAATGACAATCGATGAAATTACTGAAGAATCATAGAAATTTTCCCCATCGAAAGAAACAAGACTATAATAATAGAATGAATTATCTGACAAATTTAAACTGGTTATGGCGATGAACTATACTATAAATTAGTTTCTTCTTTTTTTTTTCAATTTGCATTGGGATTCGATAGGAATATTTGGATGAAAAAGAAACGGAAAAAAAAAAAACGGTTAAGCGGCGGCGATTGATGCGGAGGATGAAATATCAATGATAAAAAAAAATTTACCGCAACTGGTATTGATTCCGACGGTAGATCCGATCACTTGTAAAAATGCTAAAGGTAATTTATAACAATCATGTCACCCCATTACTCGTTATGAATGACCCATCACATCGTGAAATAACGTAAAAAATTGTGACGCGACCGAACCCTGTACTGATCTCGTAAATCTCATAAATCCCTGATGGTTATACGGGCGCGGATTGGTGCCGGTGTTTGCGCCGCGGGTCTGTAATAATTAACATAGGATGATGCGTGATATAAATTACAATTATAATGATTTACTCGATGAGATATTCCTCGTGTTATACGTAATTCTCCCTCTTTCCGACATCCACTAAATAAACATGTCCCTTGGCTAACCCAGAGAAACATGCTAACCGTACCCCGCCAGCTAAATCCTTATCCTTTCTCAGTCAGCCAACGCGCGACCCCAAACCCCTGGAAAAGTCGCCTCAGGACGACCCGGGTAGCCGGCTAACCAGCTGAGGAAGCCTTTGGTCCTTCGGACAGGATTCCCGTAGGGTGTTAACCCATAGATAACCTATTCTGCGTCTGGTGTTCAACTCCGCGTCAACGAATACATTAGCCGGATAGCGACAAGATTGGCAAACGCCATAGGCTGGGTGTGATAACTGTACGAACCCATTCCCAAAGAGCAGGTATCTAGGTGTCGAATTATAGAGGCCTCGAAAAGCGCAAAATTCAAAGTTAAAAAAAAAAAAAAAATTTATAATAACTGTATAGAAATTTGGATGCGAAGCGTTGAATTGCTCAGCTTTGAGCTTAGCTGACAATGAGACGATTTAAAAGAGTCCGGAATCATTTCTGTGTATCCTACATTCAAATGCGAGTCGTAAACGCTGCAATGGTGTATAAATATAGATGCGAAAATATATTTATATCCTATCTAAGGAAATTAACGTTCCTCGTCATATTCCTCGCATTCTACTCGTTGGGAGAAATATGCGAACATAGTATACGGAGTTGATAATAAATTTAAATAGTTATGACTGTATAGGATACTACCACGGCGGACGAAGGAAATAAAAAATTCATCCTGGTACGGAGACTCGGAGGGTTACGGGCTTTACGATGGGTATTGTAAGTTCTGATACTTTTACAAATATCTACATAGGATAGAAAAGAACAAGAAAATTCTTTCAAACAAGTACGTGATTTCATCGAGGAAATATTAATCCAAGAACAATTCTAATTATCAGATAAGTTCAGGAATTAAATATGACTTTGCTACATTCTTCTCCATCTTTTGACCGAAAGTGTGACTTTTGCAAAACCAAGCCAATTCCAATCAGATTTAAAAAGAAAAAACTTATTCGGACGCATAAAATCGATGCAAAATCATAGATTTCTTATGGTACTCGCAGATAATGTTAACGAGGCAGTGTCTTTGAGGAAGAAATTTTTTTATTCTTGCAGAGAATCAACTGATAAAGTGAAATCTTAGATTCCGAAGCACAAATTTGGTATTTCAAGCTTGTACAGCTACATACATCGCCAAAATTGTATCCTGTGCGAAACAGCCGACTGTAACATGTTATATAGGTATACATACGTATAACAGTGGAGTATTATACTCCTCGGATCTGTACTTTCGGAGAGCTATATAAAGTGCATATGTGTGCGTGTGTGTGTGTGGCAGGGATCTTGGAAGTAAATCCCGATAAAGAATCGCCGAGGAAAAGGCTGTTCCTGGCCCATCATAACTCACGTCTAAACATCAGCTCCAGTCAAAAAGCTTCGAGGTTCAATGAACGCCATAGGTGATCCAGGCAACGTACCTATACCATACAGCCTTTCCCATCGATGAAGTTCTGTTCCGCCATTATCGAGACGTCAGACGCATTCCATTCTGGACCACTTACTCGCCAGGCGAATTTGTTCCCCGATCCTACTATACGTCACACAATATACCTAGAGCTGGATATATAAAGTTGCGATGTCCAGCAAGTCATCTTTCGGTGAATTCCACTTTTTTCTAAGACCCGAGGGTTAGGTATATACAGAGAAAATATGCCTACGCGGAAGGAAAAATTTTTGCACTTTTTAGGTGACCTAAAAGGTTTCTTTTTCAATTTGAACAAAATTGGATAATAACTAATGCTGCAGGGTTTGCCCTTTCGAAGCAATTGATGTTTGCGAAATAATTTCAATTCGTTTTTTCGCATAGAATTTTATGAATAAAAACTAAGGGATGAGAAAAGAGAGAAGTGTTTACAGCTCGGTTCGACTTTTGTTCGTTAAAAAAGTAACACGATATCACGTTGCATATTCACCGGGGGGGTCGGTAGGTAGGTACGTACTGCGTCGACTCTTTTCCCAATCGGGAAGATTTGACCCCGGCTGACCCAGCTGCCATACCCGACAACGATATTGCGCGAAGCGCCAATTTCATTCAATGATACTATATCCGCACTTTTTACTACGGCACTCGCTCAATTTTAGAATTCACATTTGCGCATATTCTCATAAAGAAATTTCTGCATAAGGTGATAATTTTTTATATTTGACCATTTCACTGCCTGCAAACATAGCTGCATTTTATATTTTCACACGTCGCCCATCGTAGCTGAATACAAATCGATGCTATATATTGACGAGATAGACGCGCAAAGGTAATAACAAATTATTTCATACGGTTTTAGTGTTTCGAAATGAAATCCACGCGTACAGTTGGCGGACAGTGAAACGATCTGGAAACGAAATCGAGGTAGAGACGTGAAATGGGTATTTGAAAATTAATTCCGTACATTGAAGTTTGATAACTGAAAAATTTTCGTTGATTAAATTACGTCGAAATTACGTATCTTAGAAATCATATAATTCACCTCAAAGTTGATATATAAGATCAACCTTGGAGTCGGTAGGTACTCTAACTCTTATTATAGCCGAGTAATAATAAGCGAGGTCTTGTAGCTTCGCACCCCCTGATGAATAATGTGCATTATAGGGCGGTTTTTGTTTTCGTTAACGAAGTTTAATTAAAGCCTGTAATTAAACTTTCGTAGGAATGGAAATCGCTAGTTCTTCTCTCGGTAACTCCGTATTCCCGTATTACCGAAGAACGAATTCCTCCGACGTTAAGGCGTCGCTCTTGGGGTCGTCCACGGTCTATGGGTCGTCATTAGCCACCATTTATTCCAACCCCATTTTACATTTAGTGGTCTCTCTGTTTATAAATAGACTTATAAAGGGCAGCGGAGAAAATAGGGTACAAGGAAAAGTTTAAGCGAATTCGAGAGACGACGGTGGTTTCTGGCTAAAACCGCCCCATTTACGACAGGAGGTAGGTAGGTATGTATGTATGTAGATATGTATATGTGTACGTATTATAAGCTAAATAACAATACGTAGTCCGATTCAAAACGAGAAAGGCGAAAAGCTCACTCGCTAAAAATCAAAAAAATATATATATATAGGTATACATGTATAAAAATAAAAATACATGCATATAGAACCTAATCTTTTGTCTTCGTATATATGGAAAGAAAAAAAAAAAATTACTTTTTTGTATACCGTTCATTTAAACGAACAAGAAAAACCGTCGAGCTTTCACGAAAAAATCCTTAAATGACATTTACATTTTCCAATACTGTAGGTTTTTTTCTTTTTTTCTGTTCTTTTTTTTTTTTCTTTTTTTTCAAATTCGAATACTTCGGTTCGATAAAGCGCTGTGGCTTAAACGCATGGTAATCCTGCGAACATGGTAAATGCATTGGGTACATTTATAGGAGAGTACTTGCCGTCTGGAAGCCAATAATAGTTTTTGAATGGGTATTCCGAATAAACGTGAAATAGCATTTAAAAGCTGGAAAAATAAAGCTTGCAGACAAATAGGTATATACTCACGCGATTATTATTCATATTTCAATTTTCTAGCTCGAATATACCACCCTAACGATAAGTTTTACCCCCTGCAGTAGCTAGGCTCTATACCTACGCAGATAATTTTCTGTTTAAAGATCTGCTGGGTGGAATTCTACGTTTTAAACTGCGAGATAGATCTGCCAAGTTTTCGGTCTGAATAGGTTGTGTGAATCTAGCATATCCTGGAATTCCTGGCAATGAAAGTTTGCCAGACTATTCATAATTCAAAGTGATTAAGCTCGTATATACGAACAGATCCAGTCTCATAATAGACGGCGATTTCAAAATCCCTGAACTGTCTGGTATTCAGTGATAAAACTATAATACAAAGATGGGAAATCTGTTTTTAACAGATTTCAACGTCCCTTAATAATTTTAGGACGTATCATGGATGTAAAAATACTACATATACCGCGTGTACGTTTGATTTAATGAAATAGTCCATATCGAATATCGGAGGGGCTACGTGAGGCAATCGCAGCGGAGCAGATTAAGCTCGGTTTATTATTTGATTCGTTCATTTTCGAGATCAAACATATACAGCTACTTGATGAAAAATTAAATCAAAGCTCTGCAGGAATTAAAATTCCATGTACCCACTTCACCCGGGGTGTTTCGCCAATTTAATAACATCCAGAAATAATTAATATGCCTGGGGTTCATAATTCAGAAAGGCTCCCTCTCGAGATCACTTCAATTGATTAGATTTGGCTCGTGTTAAAAATTCAGGCTTTTCGAACACCACCGAAATACTCACAGAGCACATCCCTGACACCTTTCATTAAAACTGTCGGATGGTTTTCAAATAACTTATATCAGCTGACCGCGCAGTCTGCAGGGCTTAAAATTTTCGATTATTTTATATGAAAATCGAAAGAACATAACAGCTGCAGAATTTCTGGACTTATTATACTTCTAGTTCGAGCCTGTTAGCTCGCTCATTCGTTAAACGAATAATCAATGTGCGTCAACTGGGCAAAAGCGATATGAAAAATTGGCTGAAAAATTAAACGCCCGTAGGTATATACCGATCGTTCAAAATTTATGGATATGAAAATATTTTTACTGTATATCTAGTGTACACAGGCCAGGCTCACTCATCTCTCATTTATTTGTTCTGGTCTCCTGAAGTAATCAGGTTTCATTGGAACCGCGAAAATGCCAGCGCTCGCTGTTTGCACCTTATTTGGACAGAGCTAACGAAGCGTCTCGCTCACAGCGTGTACAAAATTTTATGAAATATTCAAAACCGTTTCGCAATCAACCGAAGTTTTGTTTTTTTATTAAATTTTTTTTTTCCGGTTTTTCTGCACTGTAAAAATTCCTCGTCCGTGAAAATTTTCGGCTGCAATTAGAAATTCGTTTCAGGTACGGTACACGGCCGCTCTTTCTTGACTAACCCCTTTTTTTCCGCACCAAATGAAAATGGATATTGAAGTTTTTGGTGGCGTTATCGACTGACGGTTCGGTCGGATACATATTTTTTTTTTTTCACAGTGAATTCGTGTGCCCGTAAGAAACTCTGGCTACCAGCTAGCGACCCTCTTTGCTCATTCAACCCGCCCGTGAACCATAATCAAAATTCCAACGTGAACCGGCCAATTCCCAGCCCATTTGTCATTCTCGTCGCAGCTAAAGTGACAATGAAATGAGAGTGCGTAAAAATATTCAAAGTTTCGGGTAAAGCCACCCGCATATTCTACCGAAAGGTCGACCGAAGAATTCTTCAAAGGGACAACTCGGCTAATGAGAGACGTGCCATCAAATCCTCATTTGCATCTCAAACCGGATTACCAAAACGAGACCCATGTCCGTCCCTTGTCTCTTGTTCTTCACGTATATACGCCCTCAGCTCCCCGGTGGACAAACCGCATAGAGACACGATGTCCGTATTTTTTCTCCTATTCTTCTCTTTTCCTGTTTTATCCTCTTTTGATCATGCGTTAACACACAGAATTTTCATCAGAACTAAGTCAATAGTCCATAAAAGCTTGAAATACATCTGAATAAAACTATAGCAGCTATTCGTATTAGTCCGAGATCACGTTTTCAACATATTTCTGTTTGCCAACAGATTTAGGAATACGGATTAACTGTTTTTGCTCAAGATTTCTGACTACGAGTATACAGCGTACGTATGCACAGAGATAAGCTCTTGTTTGATGTTGAATTTTCCTCTCTACAAAATTATATATATATAGCACAAGCCATGCACCGTTGCAGATCTGGATGAGATAACTCACGTCTTCTCGATTGCCATATGATATCGCCTGAATAAAATGAAAAAATACAATGAAACGGAATGGATACGAGTTTATCAAATATTAATGAGAATGTATGTGCTTGTAGGTAATATGAAATGTAACATGACGAACGTCGGTATAATTGTGTCAGCCGATAGGTACTTCGTCACTTCTTTTCTCGGATTTAAATTACAAATCCACTTATTTACGACGAGTTCTCGAAAGTCGATCCATCGGTGTAAGGCACCAGCTCATGCTGGATGGATTCCATCAATTCTTGGTATAAATTGAGGTGATATTCAACACCGTCACTCCGCTTTTCCCCTATCCGTAATATTCTTCACGCTATTAGTCATTAGTTAGTTGACACAGCGTCCCTCATTGCTCCTTCTGTTATATACGCATATAATATGAAGGACTAGAGATTATAGTAAGGCTGTAGTACTGGCTCGTGGCGAATGGACAAAACGTACAATGGCAACCAGTGAAAAAACGAATTATCTCGTGGATTTATGAGGCCTGAGTTTGTTGCCAAAATCAACGGCGTAGAAAGTGCCACGAACGAAAAAGGAGTGATAATGAACAGACGAAGGGCGAACTGTACGGTACGGTACTGAAAGACGGAGATTAATTTCGCGAGAGAGACCCCAGTACCAAAGACGATTCGCTCACAATCTGTAAGGAGAAATGGTGGGAAAAAAAAAGAGAAAATGAGGAAAAAAATATATCTTCAGGCTTTGACAGACGCGAATAAAAATAATAAAAATGAAAAAGGATGATAAAACTGATCAAGGTACTCCGAAGACGCCCGAATATCACAACCTGACGACAGGCGCCTTGACGCGAAGCAAAATTTACGAAAATGATTTCGTCCATCTGCTCCAAACAACGCGTCAATGTAGGTCGTGTGAGGGTGGTTTTCCGAGAAAACAGGACTTTATGGTATAAATGAGTCCTTTGATCGTTTTGTGCGAAATGAAACAGCCTTTAATAAAATGGAAAGAAATCTCTGCCGCATAATTCCGCAACCAAAGTTCAAAAATTTATAAATAGGTATAAGCGGAGGTCGTTTTTAATTTTTTTTTTTTTTTTTTTTCATTTATTTAGGAAGGCGAATTACCTAGCAGGAAATCAGCCCCTGAATTGAATGAAACTCTCGCTTTTTATCGCTCATTGAATTGTTCGACAAATCTAGTCAATGAACAAATATGACGATAAATCTTCGGTCCAGAAATTAACGTATCTATTTTTTTGACTAATTATCTACCTGCACTTTGACAATTGTTATTCGGTCAGTCAATCCGAAAAAACCCTACGTGACAACTCCGTCAATCGCAGAGTAGAGCGTATATAAGTACGTATAATTGAAACATATATAAAAATATAATAATTTTTTTCGTTAATGGCAATAAATCACTTAGCTGTCAATCTGCAGACAACAGGAAAATAAACCGATAAGTGGACAAGACGGACATTCGAATCAGAATTTCAATATCACCCATCAACTTCGTGGGGCGTGAACGAAATGAATTATTGATCATGGTATAGGTATATGTACCACATACATACACCTTATTCTCTGTACATCTACAGCCCTCATACATCTCCCTTTCTCTCTCTAGTAATTTTAGCGTAAAATACTCGAAGCTCACGTAAGTCCCGGCACGAACCTCCGTCGGTTAACTAATGAAAATTCTCAGAAAAATTGATTTCATTTTAACTTTAACCCCCGGCTTTACCTTACGCAGATTGCAATTGCAGAATTCAATCTTTCTTGTCGATGTGACTAATGAAGGAATAAAACGTCCCGTTTCTTAGTCCGCTCCGGCTCCGGCTTCGCGTATACCCACACCTATACCCACCTCTGCAGCTAGTCAAAGAGATACGGTGTAAAATTCGCACAGATCTACCTGCAGAGTAATAGGTGAAAGATATAAGAGATAAAAGAATTTCATTCGTAGTAAAGAATCACCATGATTTCGTCGAAGCTTGAACAATAAATGGCTTACTTTGACATAGATGGCAGAAGACATCAATGAAGAGTCTCTAGTCTCCGGGCAATTTCCTCCATGAATAAATTAAAGATCGTCTATCTATATCATAGTAAATGTATGCAAGGAATTTCTCAGGTCAAAGACAATAGTAATTTTAGTTAACCTTGGTATATATCTTATCATTATATGGAGGGTTGAAAAATGTCTAGAAATATTTTTAATTTCGCTGCACAGTATTTTTCAGAATTAACATCAAGCTGGGGTATTTCTTTGATGAATATTCGCAAGAGGCCACCCTTATTATCTTGCCAAAATGACGAGACTCAAGGAGCTTGGTTTATGCTTAAGGAGCGAATCAATGCTTCGCCTTTCGGCCTCTTGCCTCTTACATCTTCGCCTCACCTTGCAGGGCGCGTCATTCCTTAATGACTTGCAATAAAAACTTTTAGCCTGTTTAAGAATCTCGTAAACGCCGAGGTATTTTCGTCCTCGGCGGTAGTCGGATCAACTTTATACTATCAAACCTTTACACTACATTTTCGCAAAAGTTTTAACCGAAATTGTGGTTATAAATGAAATTTTTCCCAAGTTAAGAAAAATTATTCCAGTTCACTTTTTAGCCATTAATTAATCCCCGACGAATGAGAGAAGAAAATCTCCGCCGTCTAAGAGATGGCATATTTTTATAATTTTTTTTTTTTTTTTCTCTCTCATTGGTTTCTGCAAATGCGTTATGCGGTTAGCAAAAGCACCGTAGAGACTTTTGAAAGAGGGGAATTTTCTCTGCTTTGAACTCGGTTAATACAAAGCCACGTTACCGAGGTCACGTGCGCCCTGGAACTTCGTTTCTAAAACCATCTTCCGGTATATTCTTGGGAGCTTGTAACTTATTTAGATCTATAGCCAGACCACCCACGTACAACGTCTTATTTTCCAGCTAGATTCTAGAAAATAGGTCATAGTAGCCGCAAGCTCGTCGCCCCATGCTGACTTTATTACTGTACCTGCGCGAAATGATCGTAAGAAAAAATAGTAATAATAAAATAAAATAATAATAATTGTGGGGAGGAAAAGGGAAACCTATTCCGCGGTATATCAAATGAACAAAATTTTTTCTCGATTGAACTCTGGTGAAGGTATACACATATAGCGTCAGATTTATCGAGCCAATTACAGCGTTAATTCCCCTTCAATAATAATTAGGATTTCGTATATTACTTTCCCCGATGGTAATTGGATAATCGAATTAATTGATGAAGGGTGATTATAAATGTGCTGATTTTTTAGGGATGAGATGATATCGTGAAGTCAGAAACTATTCCATCGATAAAACGAACGTTTAGAGTAATAAATTTGTTACGATTGTTCATTCGCAGGAACCTTTGAACCGTAGCGAAAGGGTGACTTATAAAATTAGCATATTCCATAGAGCTTGCTGCAGAAGCCGCGCCTACTGAACGCGCAACTTCATGAAAATTTCGTATCATTTTTATCACGGCATTACAAGACCCTCCATGGAGCGAGCTTGTTCATTTTAACGATAAAGGTTAGCGCTCGAAAGACTTAAACGAGAAAGATGGGGATGCCTTTTGCATAAGACTGGTATGGGTCAAAGGTAAGCACAGCAATAAACTGAAATTACAAGTTACAGTCTATTTCTATGCATCGTGTACCTCCGAAAGTCTTTCACTTTAATTACATCTACCTGCGTATAATGCGGCGAGAAATTATTTACCGATTTCAACTCATTTCCAATGAAGTAATTTACTCATTTCAGCTGACTGTGCAAATGGAACAGCGGCCCATCCACGAAAGAGTAACATGCCGTTCTTGGGCACGCTAATTCCGACAAAATTGTTTGAGTAGAGTCATCAGCCACTGCAAGTTTCGGTAATATGCAGGTAATTGTCACGCAATAGTTCGCGTCCAGGTATAACTAAATAAGCGAAAATGTGGTTAGTGTATTTTTTTCTCTTCTTTTATACGTGACCTGGCCAGTGGGTATGGTTTGAAATCCAGTAATTGCATATACGAACGTTAATTATGAAATGAATTTTTTTATATTTTCACATAGAGCTTTGGAGTCGATTTTGCGTAAACCAACTACATCATATTATAATGAAGGATTATTTGATAACCGCGGAATTTCACTTCGTCATTTGAAACTCTGTGTTTAATCCAATATGGATAGAGAAAATTTCTATCAGACTTTCGCTTGGCCATACACATCCACGGCTGGATTTAGCCTCGTTATCCGATAGATTTTAATTTAAAATCCGATCGTACGTGTTGCGGTCGATTAAGGTAGAAAAATCACGATCTAAATTCATGATCAGAGGTAAAATGTCTCACGTCATTATCCCGGTTTAATTATACGATTATTGATGATCAGGAGCAGCTTGAACCTTGCGGGAAAAGATTTCCATCTTGAACCGAGATCTTGGGATTATCATATTATTCGCTAGAAGAATTAGCTGATCATTACCCTGATTAATCGATTGAATTTTTTTTTCTCAAATTCCAAATTTAAATCGGGTTAGCCATAATCCTGCGAGTTTGGTACCACGCAAGGGTTTCGTATATTAATCAAGTTACAAACGTCGCAGAGGACACTTGGAAATTTTTCAGTAAATAAATTAGGAAAAGTCTGCGTTTTTTTTTTATATTCTTCTTTTCTCAGCCTCGTATCCATCGGAGATCAAGCTTCTTCGGTTGGCGATAATTAATTGGTATTTAGCTCCCGCCTCTTCCTCGCTAAAGGAGCCGCAAGTCTACAAGCTCTCTTTTCCTCCTGCCCTCGTTCCTTGGAGAACTCTTGGAGCACAGTGGTGCAGGCGTTGTTGAACGACCGCAGAAAAGGGAGTAATTAAAGATTTTATGAAACCGATCTGGCGGAATGTAATGGAGCTTTTATCGGGCTTTTAATTATAAGTTCCACGGCCGTTTCTGCACGTTCGTGTTAAACCGCCTATACCTACCCCGGCTGACCTAACGCTAGGAAATATTATACCAGATATACCAGCTGACTCTCAACCACCCTTACACCCCACCTCTACAGACCACCCTTATTCGAATCGAATTGCCAACGGCTATTAATTTCCTCCACAACGATTCAGCAGTTGTGGCTGACCATGTCGCTCGAGTGGATTTTTCATTTCCTGCTAACAAGAAATATTATCATTACCCTTTTATATAACAGAAAAATAATGGCCCACTTTATTCCGGTTTAGAAATTCGGAGGGTAAAATTCTGGTTAGTGACATACCTATACCCACATCGATATATATATATATATATATATATATATATATATATATATATATATATATATATATATATATATATATATATATATATATATATATATATATATATATATATATATATATATATATATATATATAGAAGAGCGTTTTATCCGATTGGCCATTATCGAAGGATTTGGATCCCTCTGTGCAAATAGAAATGCGAACATTCGATTCTTACCAGCACTATGCAATGGGGTCACTATTATGGAATATATGTAGAACTGACCAAATAATAATTAAGACAAACTAAAAATGGTCGAATTCAATCCCATGTGGAATTATTTTTCGGTCACTCGGATCCAAATTACAAACTTTGCAATCAATTTTATAGCTCTCCAGGTATCCTCGCGAACTTATAAGCCGGAAAACACGTGGGTACATCAGAACACAGGTTGGTGGGTACATTTATAATATAGCTAAAGCTAATGCGCCTTGAGGCCCATGAGAGTCCCGGTTGTCGGGTACCAAGTTTAACCGCCTCTAGGGTGTTGTACTGACCTCACTAGAAACGCGAGCTTCTGACCTCAGTCTCTACCCTCGGGAGTAGCCAGTCAGCCACCCACCCACACTCTGGCATGTAGCTACGAGGAGGGACAGAGACAAACGCAGACTGTTAACACCAAAGGAAAAAGAACATATGTACTTTTAATGCGGCTTGTTAAAAGTTTCTCTGCTAAATGAGTCAGAAACAAATTTACTATTCCTGTTCGTTCATTTGCTCGCTAATACATGGCTGTGTTTAAATTCAAATTACCTCTACGCTTTAGGGTAGAACTCTTTCGTTTAGATTTTACAATCAATTCGTCTGCATTGCGTTTTGATCATTACCGGCTTGAAAATGAAAGCTTTGATCTTTTGATCGAGATTTAGAAATTTTTAAAGATCGAAGCGTGATTCCCTAACTCGTGAATAAATTTTTAGGAACAAAAGACGAAAGTTTAAACCGTCAAATGAAATCGTAGAAAAGTTTGAAACGAGTCTTGAGGTTCATTCGGCCGAGTATAGGTACGTACTAACTTAGTTCAGTCGTTCTTTCCGCGTATGGATAATAATTCTTGAATAACAAAGGGTTCGTTTGATATGATAAGAGATTGTCTATTATAATTTATTTTCTCTGAGTTCTGGTTCGGCCCTACACGATATTCCCCGCGATTTATACCCCTGCTAGTTAATAAAGCATAAAATCGGTTGGTCCGAAAGTTGGTTTTAAATCTGGGGTAATAATTTCTCAAGGATTAATCGACCCTTCGAGTTAAGGGTAAACACAGTTTCGCAATAAACTTGAGTGACTTACAAAGACTGGCTTATGTACAGTCATTCCGTAGGAGTATTAAATACGAATGCAAAAAATATCGCCGTTCTTACTCCCCTCAACCCTTGGCAAAATCGTCGAAAGGAGGAAGAGGGCGTTAGGCGAGATTGCCTAACATTATCGTCCATAAAAGAAGGAGATATAAAGAGCAGCCTGGTTTTAATGCACTACTAAAAAGACGCTACAGCACGAAAAGAATAATCGACTAGCTCGGGGGTAGCGTAGCGTTTCGCGACTCGCTTCGACGAACAGCTGGTTCACAATTTCCCTCCGTTCCAGGTACAATCGTGTCGTGATTTCTCCATATACCTATAACCCTGCACCTACCCCTTCGAGGACTCCTACGGTTCTTCGGGAAAGCTGTAAACTATAAAATGCAAAAGAACCCGCGCCAATTCGTTGTATATGTAACGTCCGCCGCGAAAGCGCGCTCTGCACGTATATAGATTCGTCGAGGACAATAAAAGTAACCTTTACTCTATCCGATCGATATTTTCATTCTAATTCCAATTTTTTTCTTTTTTTTTTCTTCTTTTCTCTACTTTTTCATATCATGATTTCGTTCAGATTCATTTATTTCGGCTAATCGATCCGTCGGCCCGCTCTGATTTGGCTAAGAAAATTGTCCGCCATGATCATCGGTATAAATTTGATTTTATTCAATATAATATCAGCAGCTGTGATTGGCGATGAATAACTCTTGATTGAAGAGAGCACAAACAGATTGATTAACGTCATCGAACTCCTATCAATAGAAGGTAAATTCGCTACTCAATTTAAGTGATTTATTGAGGAATACCGTAGCCAGGTATATAAATATATATAGGAATATATAGATATACAGGGTGTCGCAGAACTAAATGTCCAAAATGGACTGAATGTCCAAAATGAAAGGTGTCCTAGAGGAGGTCGAACTGAGTAAATTTTCCCGAAGAACATGGGGTCTGCGAAGTCGCGTTCGCGAGATATCACAAGTTAAAAAAAAGTAGCGCTTTGCACCGCGGCGACGCGGTGCAAAGCGCTATTTTTTTTTAACTTGTGATATCTCGCGAACGCGACTTCGCAGACCCCATGTTCTTCGGGAAAATTTACTCAGTTCGACCTCCTCTAGGACACCTTTCATTTTGGACATTTAGTTCTGGGACACCTTGTATATATGAATATGTATAAGGTTGTTTAACGGCGCCTTCGTGCGTCGAGGAAACTTACGAATTGCTGTTTACGAACCGTAACTCGATAACACACAATAGCTCAGGACATTATTAATAAAACAAGGTTTACAACCGGGGCTATTATCACCCCACTTTACCGTCTAGTTCTTGGAGTGTGTATTTCTTCAAAGGTATGATTCTTAAGTTGTAAATTAAATTGAATCCCGATAAAAAGTATAGGGTTGAAATAAACTTCATACTCATAACCGTAGTTCTTATTAAAATTTATTCCAAATGAGAAATAACTTAACTGTTTAATCCGAGTCTTTATCTTCTTTCGTAGATTGACTGACACTATAATTAAAACAAGTCTTATATATATTATTCGTAAGTAGAAGAAATGTCCTGAAAGCGGTTGAAAAGACAGTTTAACTTTGAACGAAGTCAACCGGGGGTAAGAAAAAAAAAAAATAAAAAATAAGGAGGGGGCGGAGGGGGAGGATAAAGAAGTGAACGAAAAAAAGGAGAGACCACTGTACGTAAAATAAATAAATAACATTGAAGTCTATTTAAACTTTTTCAATTATTTTGATATCTTCTCTGCCAGGAGCTGCGTGGCTGCAGGGGAACGCAAAAACGGTCTGAGGCGAGGTCTAGTCCTCTTATACATTCTCTCGTTACTCAGGGAGCGAATGAGGCTGGAGTGTGCTTTTGCCTTTACTATATACGTGTAGGTATAGGTTTGGTAAACGTTCCATAAATACGTCTTTCTGTTACGACCAAGAAATTCAATTGAAAAGTTCAGCACTGATACGAGTGAAACTGAGAACAATATCGAAAGATCTTACTCCCGGAGACTACTGGACTTTTTTTTTTCTTTCTTTCTGTTTTTTTTTTTTTTTTTTTTTTTTTTTCCAACTGGAACGAGGAAAATTGTGACCCTAAATTTTTCTTCCTTCTCTCGCGAAAGTACTACCCCTCCGGATATATATTTCACACGGCTGTTAACGCGAGTATTACTCTATCCGAAGTCGTATATAAGGGCACCGACGCGCTCCGCAACAAATAAAGAAAATTAACTTTTTCCTTGGCGTTTCATTCCGCCAGGAACACAGAACCACGTAAATCTCGGTCCCAAAAAAAAAATATATATATACATATTTGTACATAAATATATATCAGACCAATTTCATCAGATTGTATATAGCGATAGCATAATTGTACATATTCTTGAAAGGTATGATAATTATAAAAGCCAGTTATAGTTTCATTCGAATTAAAAAAGCTCAGTATATGTTTCGTATATTGTGATGATTATTTTCATTTTTTCCTCCATCTCTCTCTCTCTTTTTTTTTTTATTTTTATTTCTTTGTTTCAACTCTTTTTCGTCTACTGGCTGACTTCTGTTTCTCTCCTATTCTTTCTCCTGGATATAATCAGCGAATTTATTTATATCTCGCTAATGTAGAGGCAAATATTTACCCAACCTGCGGAATAGGATATAGGTATACGCACAGCAAGAAACAACGGTGGTAGTTCGTGCTCTGGCACGGTAAAGAGTAGGACAAAGAAGGGCAGCGGGGGTCGAGGTAAATGGAAAGGGAGCCTGCAGCTCCAGGGATATTTGTCAAAGGATATTTATACTCTTTCTCAGTGTCTGAGTGTTTTAATTAAAACCCCTCTTCGGTTCAGCTTTGCACCATCTCCCTTATATACAGGTATATACCTCTTGTAGGCTAACACTCAACGATTTTTATTTTCATTATCATTCTTATTTGTGTTTCTATTTTTTTCCTCTTTTCCTTCTCTTACGAATAAACAATGCCCACGAAGAACTGAAATTACCTATATACACCCTTAAGGCCTCGGCATTGCTATATTACTACATTTACATTCACTTGCAGCTTTTGATACACTTACATTAATGAATTTTCCAAAATAGGAATCGACCAATTATTGTTCTGTAATTAAAAATCTGACTACATTTATGAACTTCCCGTTCCCGTTTCTAAGCCGTATACTCATACTTTTACTTGTTATACGGGATTTACATACCCAAGTATTCGTTCGTTCACGAACGACGAGTAGTAATTGAAATTGACGAGATACTGATTGCAATCAGAGCCCTTTTCACCGAAGTATACTTCAGTATTGCAGGTATGAATACGATGCCATTGCACGATTATTTATTTGCTTTTATTTTCTTGCTGTTTTTTTTCTACAGCTCGTCGTTACTTGATTTGACCTAATAAATAAGGTACGAGCATAGGTACTACGAAGGGAAACAGGCTGAGAGAACGCCTCGTAAAGTGGTATCTTTCAAAGATTCAGGGCATTAACGATTTCCCCCTGACAATGACAGGAGCAAGAAAGTGAAATTAGTCACTGAACAAAGTCTCAAGAGCATGAACGATGCTTCTCTGCCTATTTTCAACGAAAGGCAAAGTCACGTTCTAGGTATACTTATGGATGGGGTGTTAATCGATATGCCGAAATTTCGGGGCTTGCGGGGGTTTTATACACCCGAGAAGCATTAAAGGGAGAGAAGTTGAAACTAATTTCAGCCGCAGAAATGTCCCGCGAAATATTTGCAAAGTCGAAGTATAATGCATTCGAATTCCATCCGATACAAAATTTCTAGGAATCACAATCCGCTTTCGGGGGCACAATTATCGCACACCTTTATCTGGACCTTCCTAAGTTTCGCGTCTTCCTAAGTCGAAGAATAACGGAGAGGCAAGGACCAGGGTCGATGTCGATCGACGTCACGACACCCGGGAAATCGAGCTCGCGGAGGGCCCGGATTGAAAATAATTGAAATTCCCTCGATACCATGCTCGTCGTATTTCACTAGTGTCGCATACTTCGGAAGTGTGATGGGAGAAGATTACGAGTTAAATCTCTCCAAAGTGATGATATTCTGATTTGATTCATTCGATTTTTATTTATATAATTTTTTCTCTTTTCGTTCCATTTTATCGTTGTTCTAATTTACCGTGAATTGAGAATCGTAGGAGTTTATAGTGGAATTTGTTTCCCACATTTTGTTTTTACTACTTTCCGTGAGCTCTAGTGGTTTGGTAAAACTCTTCTTCATCGCAATTCAGAATCAAAGCTTTTGCAGTTCGAATGTGGAGAGGAATTTGCAAATATTTGAAAAACGGGTAGGATTTTCGTCTGAGCGTTTACAAACGGTGAATGGCATGCGCGCTCTACGCTGGATAAAGAGGAAAGGGAGCCTAGAACTACTAAACTTTCTCGATTAAAAGTTAATTACTTTTCAACTACTACCACAGGATTTCAATCAAGACATGAATAATTGCACGTGAATTTTATTCAAACAACCGACTACCGTTTGTACAGTATTTAATTTATGCACACAAATCTTTAATTGTCTTGCGGAAATACCGTATCACGTGGACATATTTATTCGTTTACTTAAGAATCTCATTTCCAAAAATTCCACAAAAGAAATGAAGGAAAAAAAAAAAAAATGTACCATAAAAATGAAAAGAGTATTCAGATTTTTATTAGCATGCAGAAAAAATTGCACCCTTTCGAAATTACTGAAGAACGATTCGTATAATTTTCCATATAACTCCTGTGGCCAAGGGCAAAGGGCAAATTAGCAGGTGGCTAGCAAAGTCTGGCTAAATTGAATAGAAATTCCTTGGAGGATCGAGTTCACGGAGAAGACATAACTCAGGGTGAAGATGCTCGAAGCTTCAGAGGACGGAGGCAGGAAGGTAGGTATAGGTACGTCCCAGAAGTTGCGTTCGAAACTAGCCGAGCCCAGGCTGTCCTGGATGGAAGGAGATCCTTTGCGTATGACGACTCTGAGCTGACAGGAATGTATAATTAATTGGTAGGTCCGGGTTGCGCCAGTGTACGTTGGCGCAATTATAACCTAGTTAATTATTCGATTGTCAAACTATTTGGAGGATGAGTGTGCACTGCTCAGCGTCACGTCGCGTCGCCTCGCGTCGGTGAGCGTAAGTCCCATTCCCTGATTTTCGTTAACTGCATTGTAACTATCGCCGAAACCAGGGTTAGCCGTATCGCTGACAATAACGTCAATCTCAATTACTACAACGTGATTCGTTAGCCCATAGAAATGTGAGGAGCAATTTATACAATAATAATTTAGACAAATCGCATACAAGTATTTCACAGTCAACTATTTTTTTTCGTGCTTTCAGGACTGGCAAATATTTGGCAAATATTTTTGCAAAAAGCCTCCGACATTGGTAACGAAAGATATTCACCGGTATCGCCATTCGAAGAGTCTGAAGGATTTCAATAGATGAATAGCGAGGGGTGAGTATCGGATGGTGAAAGGAATGGGTGTAGTTCTTAGTTCTCCAATCTCCAGATCTGCAGTGGAGAATCGTTGTTCGGTTCGAGGCCCCGGCGTCTCGAGCAGGATTTTTGCACTGCATATGGGGCGAATTCACACGGTTCAAGTGACATGAAGAGTGAAAGAGTAGGAATTGCGAAGGATTTTGAATCGAGTGAGGCGACGAGGTTGGCAAACAAATCGATATGCAACTGCATGTCTTCGTTTTACCCTCAAACCGCTAGTTAAATAGAAACCAAGCTGTGTCGGCTGTAAAATTCTCCACAGTTTTTGCTGGACCGGATATGAATATCCTTGAAAATATTTTTCGCATCTTATATCGCGAAATGTAATTGTTAAAAATGTCGTAGAATTTTCTTCTAAATTTCACCGACGATCTAAGAAGAATCATTTCTCATTTCTGAGGCAACAAACGCGTTCTGGATATAACTACTCGTGCAGCTAAATTCAACTCTATTGCCACACCCGCACGGAATTCTCCAAGCATTCGTGAAAACTAGAAAAGCACTTTTGTTAATTAACTGTCGTTGTGGACCGGGGATAGTTTTTAATCGAGTTATTGCTCGGAGAGCTTTGGCTAACGAGAGAAATTCTTGGGTCGACTTGAGCTAATGAGTTGCCGGTACCGCGGGTAAACATATCAACTTACCGACAAACTAATTAACTCATTTTATCCAGCAATGAATATAACCACGTCTTCTCATCTCGCACCACGGGCTATAATAGCTACAGTGAATGTAATCGGTTGATTTAATTATTACAGACGAAAAGCATTATAGGAGCTGACTGAACTTAAATCGGTTCCATTTTTCCATCATCCAATCAATTCGGACTTATCTGAATACCAAAATTATTCGGTTAAAAGACAAACACAACGAAAATTAGTCATTATCCCCGTAAAGCGATACAATTGTACCACGTTAGTGAACGAGGCTGACGTTCACTCAATTGTGGGGTAAATTACACGATTATGTGCCAAGAAATAGCGTACAATGGTGTGCAAACAGAGGGTTCGCACACACACACACACACACATGCATAAAGAACGACGATTCTCCTCGCTGTGACTTTAATCAATGCGCTCATTAGCGACCCTTTGACTAACGGAAGCGACGTCGATACTGCGACGCAAGTGGTATGAACGAGGCAGGAGCGATGATGGCATCTATCATCAATAATAGTCAACCGATATGTACAGTGGAGATACAACACGTACATACATACATATACATATATATGCTACAATGGCCTCGCATATTGCCGGAGGCACCAGACCAAAGGGAGCTGGTAATGAGTACAACGTTCAGAGAATGTTCACCGACCCAGAAACGTTTGCGCGCACCAGAGGGTCAACCATTGTCCATCTTCCCTCGACTGGGGTCCCTCAGCGTCCAACAGTGTACCTTCAAGAATCGTAATCATGATAATAACTGCAAGTTAATAATTGAAACTTGCATACAGTGGGACAGGATTTTTACTGTCAAAAGATATATAAATTTTCTGACTCCATGATGAAAACAAAGTACCTACACAATTATTTTACGATCCTGTTAAAACGAGGGGATGAAATCCTCGGCTCTGTGTGGTATATTAATTCAGATTAAGCAATCTTTTAGGTCGCATGTAGATATTGCTAACAATAATAGGCGAAACGGTTTGCCCTATTCCATTCAAGTCTAGCTGTACTATATTCTAGGTATAGAAAGATCCTTTTCTTTATTTTACTCTGGACATCTGTGGGAGAATGCCTCCGGGTAGAAGTTTTTTTTAAAGGAAATTTTCTGCACCGTGATCTAGCCTCTCCCTACGGAGCTTACGTATTACTATCTGGTATTTAATATACGCGCATAGTGCAAACTATAACTTTAGTATAGAGAAGTTAACTCACCGTTTACTAATTCGATACGATTATCGTAGAAAATGGAAACAGTAATCCATGGAAGTAGTTTGGCACTACCATAAACATGTACATTAATATAATCAAATCTCGATCCGAGATTCCAATGGGACTTAATTCACCCAAGAACCGCACTCCTAAACCGACGACGGTTCGTAAGCTCGAAGTCTACTGAAACTATTCCAATTCGGCAAACAATCCTCGATGTTAGAGGAATTTTGGGAACACTACTAACGACCAACGTGTGTTACTTCAGACCACCTATTTCCCTACCACTATAACCCATGTGGGAAGCTCTAAATGACACCACAGAAGTACGTGTTTAATTAATCTCGTTTTAGCCCCGTTACTATTTTATCCACATGCGTGTTGGTATTATTTTCATTCGTACATAACATAGGATCGTAAATATGCTGCCTTCCAGAATTAGAAAAGAATTACATGGCGGAGATAAATCATCATACATCAAAATCTGATTGAGTAAGGGCGATACAGCCAACGAGGGTGAGAGAGAGTTTTGGTAAGAACTGCGTAGACGAGACAAACTCCCGACACCTTCGCCGAGCACCGAAGTAATTGCAAAGTTTATCAACTGTAATTCCCACCAGATAGTTGCCATAGTATTTAGGTGAGTAGGTAGGTATGTGACGGGGGCTTGATTCATTGATTATTTTGGCTGGTGATGAACATAGCGTCGTGTTTGTCGTCCACCTTCGCGAAACTTTGAGCTTTCCTTTTATGTACTGCTATGGATCGTTCAAAGTCATGAACCTTCAGAGAGAAATACTCTTTTCGTTGTACAACGAGTTCGTACTTTAACGGATCTAGGAAATACTGCCACGGACCAGCTCTTATTTTGGAACGATATTTTTTACCGACCTTTCGTACGTGTATACTGCAGTTAAGCTCGCAGAACTTTACTTTGATACGATCCATTCGTTCGAATGAACGACAATCTCAAAGCTCCTTTCATGAAAATCTTGTTCATCTCACGTGTACACGAATAAATGTACAGAGTTTGGTACAAGCACTGTACCAATACACACCTTGTATCATCTTTTCGCCTCCCTTTTCTCCTTCGCAATGTCTTCATCTCTACTTGTTTGCTGACACATGGTTACACCGTGTTAGCGTTATATGTCAACAGCTGGTCGGTGTAATTGCGACCAGAGATTGAAGTAAACCAAGATGTTGCGAAGTTTAATTACCATCCGCGAACGCCTTGGTATTACCGAAAATTTGCGACTACACAGCAGCTGATGCACAAGATGCACGAATAATTATTCCACCCAAAAATCCGAGTATTCTACGAGAATATCAAATCCTATATCCTGAAGGGATGCTCTGTCAAATCGGAACAGTCATTCGAAGAACAAAACTGATTATTTATTTTCAAGATAAAAGTAACTCTTCACAGGATCATCACTTATATAATTTAAACGGGATCACATTCAAGGAATTGTCGACTTTTTCTTTCGCTTTTTGCACTTTGGATACGGACTGCAATAGTCCTTGCAGAATCTCACCTGGTCCACAAAAACTTCTACCGTCGTATGCGGGTCCTGTACATGCTTGAATACTTGGTCACCATTAGTTATGTAGTCTGCGTACGGAAGACTGCAGACACATTCCCATCCGAAGCTCTTTGCTATTTTAGCCGTGTACCTTAAATCAGCGAATAAACAAATAATTTGAACGTATTGGAGGTACGGAAATACGCAATTCCTTATCGAGCAGTGATAGAATGTATTTGTCTACCTGCTCGTGCAATCGATTCGAAATAATCTGTAGCCACAGTCTCTTGCCAAATACCAACTGTCTCGAATGAGACGTTTGGCCAGTCCGCGACCCTGACATTCGTTGGCAACGGTAACGTAAGTGCATTCAAAAATTTTAAGGACACAATACTTCTCCCAGAGTTGAGGCTTCGCGCTAATATATGCATAAAACTTGAGGAGATCCTGGACGGGTCCGCATTGGCAACAGTTAGCAAAATGAAAAAGTTTCTCAGGAGCCCAGGGACATGAACCGGTATTAATCGCAGCACCAACGACAGCTTCGTCCTCGTGACGAACGGCTACTACGGTCATACCTTCCTTCATTCCTTGACGTATTATCTGGTTCAGGGCAGGAATATCTCGGCCAGAAAGGCCCAGATTCACAATGGAAGGCTCGAACTTCAAATAAGTGTCGGACATCACGCACATTATAGCCTCGTGATCTTTCGGGCGGGCTAGTCTCGTGTAATATTCCTCTGTCCCCTGATAATCATTAGTTTTGGTTTGAGACAACTAAAGCCGATGTAATTTTAGCTGAAATGTGATTCTTATGATTTCGTCTTCCTTATTTATCAGATTTCGCAAACTCTTGCGGACAAGAACTCCGTCGACACGCTAGTCTATGCAGTTTGAGGCACTTTCAAACTGCCATGATCATTTGTACGAGAGTATTATTCGCTCGACGATTAGCGAACAGCTGTAACTAAATTGCTTAAACCGTGAGGGATCCCACGGTAAGAATTCACAAGAGTTTGGAATTTTTCATTCAACGAGATACCTGACAGTAGTTTCTCAGCTTATAACCAGAACCGTGAAATTTTAAAGCCTGATTACGGTGAAGAGTCCATCTAGCGACTTTGAGGAAAGAATCTTTCAAAATTCTTTGTAACATATTCAGAGATATTATTTTCATTGTCAGATATATATTCGACGGTTAATTTAGGTTAGCAAATTTTAGATAATCATATTCTCCACATGTCGGAAACGTCAACACCGAATTAATTTCTAGTTTCATCTGTTCATTCCCCTGCTATCTCGTCGTATCGATCGATCGTGCAAGTTACCAGCGATAATATCTGCGGCAAATTCGAGTCGAAACTTCAGCTCATATTGTGAAGAATTTTTTTTTTTTTTTATGTATATAGGGTGCCTCGCACACTTATAATCACATTAATTTATGATAGATTCCTGGCTATATGTACCCATTGGATTATTGAACGAGGATATTTCGAACTCTGATACTTGTATTCAAACATCGAGCAAGTCTCGCAAGAATAAAATCCATGAAAGCAGGTAGATAGTGGAACTGACGTATCCAATGAAACGTAAAATTTATTTAAGAAAGCGAGCTACCTTACGTGACCGCTAAGATATGTCGATGGCAACCCTTTGAATCAAGGAGAAGTTCTTTCAATGTTCTGTATACGGAATGATAAAGTGCGTGATGGAAATAGCAAGGAAAATATAATGCAACGAGTAGGAATATAAATAATTCAATGTACTAGGTACAAGAATAAGATTCTTTTTCTTTTTTTTGGTTTGTCAGTCATTCGTCTCGACCAGCCTTTACGGCCCGAATAAATTTTATTTTTTAGAAACTTTTACTCCTTTCACTGAAATACGTTGGCTCGGTATATCTCATAGATTGGAGAAATAATTAGTAAACCACGAATATTTTAATGAACAGAAAAATTATAGATTCACAGAGTTTGTCGAACCCGAAATTCTCACATATCAGTCGGGAACTTCGCCAGACTGCAAAAACTGTCGCAATTGCTTTCTATTTTCTATATACCTATACGTGGGAAAAAAAATTTGGCTGAGAATATCGGGATTCGTCGAGGGAAGAACGCCAAGAAATATAATTGTGCCAATGGACGTGTAATAAAATTGTGTTTTAAGCCAAGGTATGATACTGGGTTGCAGTAGAAGAAGAGCTCTCGCACACTGGCTCTTGCTAAAATGTCTGGGATGTAAATTATTGTCGATAATCCGTAAACACTCGCGCGTTCGAATACGATTCAGATATCCAAGTATCAGGTTTGCAGACGATAACAATTCGGCAACTCTATTCATTCATCGCTATTCTCTGACGTGATATGGATGGCGGCACGCAGAATGGCTGATTTATGCATTCTCGGGGTGCTCCATCCTCCCTCAACAGTCTCCCTGCAGTATCTACTGCGGCTTATTGTTGATGAATATACGGAAGCTGTGGTTCTGCAGCGAACTGCATATATGCGTTGCGTACGAATCCAATCCGGCTCGTGCAAACAAACATATATCACAACGTGCACTGGCCATATAGTTGCATCAATTATGCCTTTATTCTCATTTGAGCGGTTCCGACTGCAATTCATTGCAATTCGTTGCCGTTACGAGCCGGGCGCTATTAATACCCATTAATCAGCCGCGGACTTTTGTGACAAATCCGTAACAGGTGCTTCCCAAAATGACAGCAATGGCTTAAATTACGAAAGGAATTAGAGGTACAAACTGTTTTCGACCGAATTGCAAACTGTCGAATATTTCGGGGTATGTAGGTGGATACTGTTTAATTTATTCTTTCCCACGCGTTACGCAATTATTGATTATAGGTATACATATCTACGACGTACAAGTTTCATAGTTCATTCATCAGTTGATAATAATCAAGAAATTCACAGCATAGAACAATATAATAAAGATATGGTTATGAAAAATTTCGTCTGGCTATTTTCAACAATAAATCGAACCCTTTATATGATCCAAGACGTCTCACCACATTATCTGTAAAATTATTATGGTGAGAAGTGATAATAGACGAAATAATTACTAGAGTCTCTCGTCTTTTATCGTTTCATCCCAAATTTCATAGTAATTTCAGCAGATTAACAGCAATTACCATATTAAATCGTGTGTCGTTCAAGTTCAACGAGGTATAACAAGCAAACTATTACGAAGTAGTGATTTTTTTTTTACACCCAAATGTTTCTCATGAAATTCATGAATTTTGGTGAAAAGTAGAGATTTTTGAAAAATAAGATTGTCGAGTAATCAATTACTCAAAAAAAAAACAAAGAAATAAGAACTCTTTGCCGCAAAAAATCGGTAAAACGGCAGTAAATTGAATCTAAGACGTGTTTTTTTCAGCGTGTGAAAACGTGGATTTGATAGCTCAAAACAGACTAATAATTTTAAAAAATATTCACTCGTCACTAAAATAGTCCAAATGTTCAAAAAACCGTAACTCCTTCAGCTATTTATTTTTTTGGGACGATATTGGTTGAAAAATGTTTGTTTTGAGTCATGGTTTGTGGGAAAAAATCAGTGAAAAGATCCCGAGCATCTACTTTTCCGGGCTTCGGTTTTTTTCATTTCGGTGTTTTCGTGAAATAATTATTCTGGATGTAAAAATTCTTCTCTCTTAAAAACGAACGGGGGTAAAAATTATTGGATCGAAAGAATGATAGCCACGGTAAAAACGAACCGAAAAAAAACTATCGGGATTCTTTATTTCTATCAGTTGTTTAATGCTTAATAATTATAACCCGTTAGACCAACGTTTTAGATATATAATAAATATAAACAATGTCGTGACTCGTGTAGAAAATCCTACTGTATTCTTACGACTATATCTACTGTACATGAATTGTTAGGCTGATTCATTTCAGCGTGATTCTTCTGCGCTGTCGCCGCTCCTGAACCCATACTTTTTGCCTTCTGCGGCGCCACCTTTTTTCGCAAACTCTTCAAAGTTTCCAAAGAATCCGTCGTATCCCTGCTTCGCGGCGTGGCCTTTCTTTTCCTCGCTCTCGTGTCCCTTTGCGAAATCGCCTTCCTTGGCTTCCTCGGCCTCGGCATACCCGGAATCGTGGCTTCCTCCCTTCTTGTAGGCGCCCTCAGCGGAGGCATGTTTCTCACCGTAGTGCCCGTGCTTCTTAAACTTTCCGCCCTTGTGGTCGTTGTCGTAAAAGTCAGAATCCTTCTTGTACTCGTCCTTGTGGTAGACGTTGTGGAACCCGGCGTTGTTGTGTCCTTTTTCATGTTTCCCTTCAAGCTCGTAACTCGCGCCCTTGTTCGCCTCTGCAGAATCCTTGTGCCCTGCATAATGTTTCTCGGTTTCACCCCGCGCCTTTTTCTTACCAGCAGCCTCGCTGTAGCTACCCTTGTGATTCTCATTGTCGTGTTCGCCCTTAACCGCCTCTTCGAAAGCCTCTGCCTTCTTGAAGCCTTCCTCACCCTTCTTTCCCTGTTCGGCGTGTTTTTCAGCAGCGAATTTCTTACCACCACCTTGCTCAAACTCACTGGACTTCTCAATACGTGCTGGTGCAGCGTCAGCTTCCGGTGTACCTTCGATCAACGAACTTCTGTAAGAACCTAAGGCGTTTGGCTCCAGGTAAGATATCTCCATATGATCGACGCCCGGTGGTTCAACGCGGGTGTAGTGAGCCGGCAACATTTCAGCGTCTGGTTCAACGGCGAGAGGCAAAAGATCGAATTCCTTTTTAGGAGTTTGTTTCCTTATAGGAACTATCGGTACAGCTTCGAATTCCGCGAGTTCTGCGTTTACAATTTCGGCGTACTTGGAAGCGGGAAGATTCTGGTAAACGTATCCGCTCGCCGAAGACTCTAGATCGGACATTTTCGTCTTAGACACGTACATTTTACCCGCCTGTTCTTTTGCTGGGTGAGATAAACTGATGTCGAGTAGACAGGCTACCAGAAAAAACCTCCACGTGACCCTCATATCTTTTTCCATCTTCCTCGTACACGTTCTCTCGGAATATTCACTCGCCGCTGAAGAGGCAAGCCAATAAATTTTACTCAACAATAAGATCGGTAAACTATTCGACAAACGGTGTCAATACAAACTGTTACCCCAATACAGGTCCGTCTCTTTTATACCTTGCGCCAATCGGCTGACTAACGTACCGGATTGGCTACCGTGTTCAACGAGAATGCACTTGGAAGGACAATTTGTCAGGTATTTCAACAAGCGGTCAGATTTCACGCGGCCGAACGGTATTGCGCACTCAAGGTTAGCTGTCTAGATTTACGCTGATTTAGCTGATGGTGCAAACGTTAAACCGCAAATCGCTCAACCACGTCTGCTCAATGTTATACCTATCGAGCGAATAAAAATGTAAATAATAGAAACCTGAACTCTATTAATTTGAAAGACTCTGAACGATTTGTGGGTCTACTTATAAGTAGACCAGGTGAACTTTAAAACAAACAATTATAACGCTCATGACCAACTACCAGCAATGGAATACTTCATACCGTTTCCTTCGATCGAGGAGAACCCCTGAGTTAATTGGTTTCGTTATCCACCGAATGACCGTGACTAAATCTCCGCATGTTGCGATAAAGGATATTAAACCGGCATTGAGGAGCTCTGTGTACCACCGAATTACGCAAAAATCTTTCCAGCTAACAGAGAACGGCTATTCAACAACATTGTCAATAACACGTTGTTCATGAATTATTAGCGGCCGTGGAATGCTTGTGGTATAATGATAATCTATTCACGGTCTCAGAAAGCTGGTATATAAAGGCTCGTGCCAGCACCAGGAGTCAACCAGTGAACACTCCACCCTTTACAGACTAGTGTATTTCAGTTGTCGATAACTCTGACAATGGGGAACGCCGCGGACTTAGTGATCCGAATGATTTTGTGCTTGTTCGCTGTGCAGATATGTGTCACCGCACTCCCATCCAATGTTAAAAGCATGACTGTCTCGCGGATGGAAATGGCTGACCTGGAAACATCGGCTACCGGATACTCTTATCATCAGCAACATGGAGTTCCGGCTTCTTACGTTCAATACAATAATCAGGGTAGCGGTCACTACTACAACGCGCCAGCTCCCGTACGATATGTCGCTTCTGCACCTGGAATCGAGCCTGTTCCTGCCCCACTGGCCTACGGAGCTCCTAAAACTGTGTTACAATTGGAGCCGGTGCCGGTCCAGTACGCTAAACAAGTACCAGAAAATTATGAGGCTGGTTTACCGGCCGGATACATCGTCCCCCTTTTACCACGCAAAGAACCATTGGCGCCTTACTATACCGGACCTGTAAAGATCGAACCGGTTCCTCAGAAGGTGGAAATTATCGATGACGAAGAGGATGACGATGATGAGGACGATGATCATGATCAGGATGACGAAGACGACGATGATGACGACGATGAAGAGCACGACCTCGGACCGGAACACAGAGACTTTGACATCCCACACACACCCATCGGTCATGGATTCGTCGGGTCAAGCCACGAGCAGGGAAACGGAGCTGCTCACAATGCTGAGAAACATTCTGCCCATGGAGAAAAGGGAGATAAAGCCTACAAGAAACATCACGCCTTCGACAATGGCGAGAAGGGCGAACATGACAGTGAAAATCATAAAGGTAAGGACTGAAGCTCGAGAGAGAGAGAGAAATTTTTCATGCTATCAGATCATGAACCATTTTTCGAAACGCACTTATTTCAGGTCAATACAGCGAAGATGGTGGACATAAAAAATCTCATAGCGATACTGCCGGTCACTACGGAGGACACGAAGAAGAGTCAAAGGGTGAGAGGGGCGCAAACTATGGAACGGCTGCTTCGCACAAAAAGGGCCATAAGACGACTGGTTTCCACAACGTCTACCACAAGGACGAGTACAAGAAGGACACAGACTTTTACGACGATGCCCACAAGAGCGGTCATTTTGAAAAACACGGTGCATCCGGAGAACATCACGCGTCTGCCGAGGGTGGATTCAAGAAGGGAGGGCATCACAATTCAGGATACGCTAAAAATGAAGCCGGTAAAGATGGCGCTTTCGACAAAGGACACGACTACAAAGACTCGAAAGGGCACAAGAGCGCCGAGGGCCGGGAAACCTATCATGAAAATTATTCAGATTACGCGGCTAAAGATGCGGCCCGTGAGGCCAAGGCACATGGATACAGCAAAGGAGATCATCAACCCAGCAAATACACTGCGTAAACCACCGTTTCTGCCATATGGACGAGAATGTAATCTCAATCTGCCAAGTTACATCTGTTTTGTTTGATTATGAAGTTAAGTTTAGTATAATTAGGGGATGAATAAATAAAAAATTGAAGTTTATCCTGAGTTCGTATTATTATCAAAGCGTTACACTCGTCAGAAATATTTCATTGAATGATCATGACGAAGAGAGATATCTTATGCATGAATTTTAGAACTGCTACAAGCAGTTTCCGGACGACCAATTCTCTGGAATCGAGTCCACATCGATATCCCAAATTATTAGAGCTTATTGTCCGGATGTCTGCTGTGCACACTCTACGTTTAGCGCTAGTCATTATCGCACTAAACGTACTGTACACTCCGATATGTGGGACAGATCTGCAACATTAAATTGAGAACGGATATACGTCTGATTTGCACGTTGGGTGTTCCACGAAGGAAGTAGGCATTCTTTAATTTGCTTGTAATCCACATTTCGTCTGAAATGTAGCAATAGTCAGTCGTCAATTGCCAAAGATTCTTCGTATAAAAGGAGCCGCGACTTCATTCTTAACATTAAAACAACTTACTACGTTTTACTAACAAGAGTTTGATTAAAGTGTAAGGAAAATCGAAAGAAAAATGAAGTTATTGGCCAGTTTTACCGTAGTGTGCCTTTTAAGGTTTACCGTTAGTGCCAAAGATCTAGTTTCAAAGGCAGATGAATCTGGCGAAAAAGTGTACGCCACAGGCTCCGAATCCGAGGATTTGGAAACTTCAGCCACCGGATACCTATTCAGGAGAAACGACAACGGTCAAGGACAGCTTTTTAATGCTGCAGGACTTAGTTCCGGACTTTCCAGCGGTTATAACTACGGTTCACCCTTGCAGGGTATCGGGTCCTTCGGAGGTGGAGATTTCGGTGGTGGTTCTAGAGGACTAGGACAATATTCCGGCAGCTCTGGGGCTTATTTCCCAACCAAATACAGTATTGGAAATATCGGTGGAGGTGCGTGACGTCAATTTGCATAGATTTCTTTATAGCAAGGTCGCTAAATTTCTGTACATTTGTCTCGCAACTGCAATTATCATTTCAATTCAAATCGATTTCACTTTAGATCTACTTACCAAGGACTCATACCCACCATTCGATCGATTTAACTTTTCACTAAGATTTATTTCATAACATACACGATTACGCTATACGAAAATGCAACTTCATACAGGTAACTTAGGATCGGGCGAGTACAACCTTGGTGGCTATGATGACGTCGGTCTAGGAGTTGGCGGACTTGGTTACGGCGGAGGCTCGGGGAATTTGGGAGTCGGTGGTTTTTCACAAGGCAATCTCGGTTATGGGATTTCAAAAAACGGAATTGGCCTAGCTGGACTGGGGGGCGGTCTAGGGGGAGCTGGGGCCGGCCTGCACAGTTTGGGAGGTGGAATAATCCAGACGGGTGGACTTCAGGGCGGTCAGGGTGGCCTAGGGTACGCAGGAATAACCGGGGGGGTTGGTCTCGGTCATGGACAATACGTTCCAGTAACGGCATCACTTGGGGGACTGGGACACGGAAGCATTGGTGGAGCCGCTAACGAAGCATCGTTCCAAAAGGGAGGAGCAGCGGATTTTCATTCAGGTCAAGAAGCAGCTGGAGGCGAGAAGGGTTCGAAGGGATACAAAGTCGCCGAAGGTTTTGACAAAGGTGAAAAGGGCAAGATAGACGAAGAGCACCAAGCTGGCGCGTACAGCAGTGCCGGTGGTGAAAAAAAGGGTCAAGCTGACGAAGAGGCGAAATACGCCGAATCCGCCGCTGCAGCCAAAGGTGAGAAGGGAGAAAGTTTCAGCAAAAGCGGAGGCCACAAAAAGGGGCATAAAACGTCTGGATTCCACAACGTCTATCACAAAGATGAATTCAAGAAGGATACCTCGTTCTACGATAGTGACCACAAGAGTGGTCATCAAGAATCTTACGGCTCCGAAGATGCACATCACAATGCGGCCGAGGGAGCCTACGAGAAAGGAGAAAAATCGGACGCTGCTCACCACGAGGATAACCAAGCAAAGAAAGGATCTTTCACCAACGGACATCAGTACGGTGCTGTTCAAGGCCATGACCGAGAAGAAGGAGAAAAGGAGCACTTCGACAACGAGATAGAATACGCGAAACAGCAGGGTCACAAAGGAGGAAAGGAATATGGCCAGTCGGCTGAAAATTTAATTAAGAAAATCTATTAGATTCAATATGACACAATTATGCGTTATCTTATTAGTTATTCGTAAAGGTATAATATGGCGTTGTTAATCATGACACCATCTGTTATTACATTAAATAATTATTTAATCAATCACGTATGTTATATCCAAATATTTCACGTTCAATTTGAAAATAATATCATCTACCTGTATAAGTTGAAAAAGAAAAACATCAAGTATTCGTACCTACCTGTTTACCTAATATCGTAAAATGGGGGCAAAACGTAATTTCAAGGTGTAAAATCTAAGTTTATTAGGTATCAAATGGTTACACTCAAAGTTTAACTACTATATTCTATAACTTTTAATAACTGAGCTCAGAGTTTGAGGCGTCAGTCGTAGCTGTGCTCATACTCCGACCCATGTCGACTATCCCCTCCATTACTATAATCAGAATTATCGTCAAAGTAAGTTTTATAACCGTGTTCGTCGTGGTTAGATAAATCGTCGTGGAAAGAATATCCCCTGTCTTCGCTGTCAGTTTTTCCATTGTGGTCATCGTGCGAACTGGAATCGTGATGTCGTGTATTTTCATGACTCCCTTCATCGTGATAATCATGCTCATCGTAGTCACCGTCTTTGTTGAAATGTCCGTTGTTCTTAGCGTGTTCATAAAATGTGTGATCTTTGGTATATTCATCTTTGTGCAATACATTTTTAAAGCCTGTTGTTTTCGACCCCTTTTTATGACCCTTTTTCTCACCGAAATTACTATCTTGCGCACCATCCTCCTCCTCGTGATGGTCCCCATCAGAATCTGCATCGTCGAAGAAATCCTTGCCGTTTTCACCATCTTCGGAATACAGACTGTGTTCGTCCTCGAAGCCATGATCACCGTAATAATCATCATCGTATTTACGATCGTTTTTGAAGCCAGTCTGGATGTTGGCACCCTTAGAAAACTGATTGTACTCTTTGAAGAAATCATCCAGGAAAGAGTTACGTATATTTTCAAATTCCGACTCTCTGTTGTAATCATCGGATTCATCATACGTTGAAGGTTCTCCATAGTTTCTGTTATAATTCGTGAGTTTTTCAAACGGCTCGTACTTTTCATTATTATTTTCGCTGTCGCCGTATCTCTCGTATAATTCAACTCGTTCGTTGGCGTTATAATCGTCGAGCTGATCGTATTTTCCTTGAGTAATATATTTTTCTGTTTCCCCATCATCGATATAATCATCGTGACCCGTGAGCGGACCATAATGTTTGTCTTCGTTATAGTCCTCAGATCCGTAATATTTTTCAGATTCAAGATATCTCCCCTTATCTCTGCCTTTATTAGATTCCCCGTTTCCATCGTCCGAATCGTATTTTTCTTTCCCACCGTAGACATCGGATTCATAATATTCTCCAGGGTAGACAGATGGTACTTTTTCACCATCCTTGACAAGTTTGTCATATTCCATGTACGATCCGTATATTTCTTTCCCAATGTAACTATCAACTCCCTCATCTTCCCCGGTCCCAATGGATTCACTTTTTTCACCAACCGTATTTATGATCGGACCATCAGAATCCTTGCTGCCAAACTGCAACACCGCAATACTTGCAAGATCAGCATTACTCGCTCCTTTAGGACAATACATTATAGGATTAAAATCGGATACAACTAATTTACTAAACAGCAAACCAAGGCGTTTAACAATACTGACAAGCTACTATCCTCACCAAAATTGGCATCAGCTATCTGTGGAGCTTCAGTGTGACTTCTTTGACTCCCATAATCATGAGATATCATGAACCCGTATCCTCCGGCAACCCTGTAAGTCCCACTTTTTCCATTCCCATTCATTTCCGTAAATTTCTCCATGCCAAGTTGTCCTGCAATCTTTGCTCCGCCGTGATAAATATCTGCGCCATATCCTCCAGGATGGACACTGTCGCTATGATGATGAAAAGTATAGCCAGATGGCGATGACTGAAGATCTTGAGTAAACTTCTTCATAATATTCACAGAGTCTGTTACACCTGGATTGGCTTGTGTGCAATGCAAAGCGAATGCCAAGACAATTAAGAAGGTATTTGTTAATCGCATTGTCGAATAGCTATTAAATAGTAACCGTCATTAACAAGTGACTAGCTAAAACTAACCAGAAACTAGATCAGTGCATGATATTTATATGCCAGGGTATCGTGATACTTTTGTGAGTCTGGTAAATCGATTCACCTATCTACTGAAAATAAGTAACGATCCGAGACACCTTTTTACGAATGCATATTGGATAGTGTAAAAGCGTTATTGACGTAACCGGCAACACCATCCTATTACCTAATATTAGACGGTGCGATGTAATTACGATGGAAATTCATCGCGGTCACTGAACGACAAACCAATGGCTACTTTCGCGGTACTAAACAATGTGATACCGATACAGGATTTTTATCGTTTATACCGCAGTCACGGAAAAATATTCGCGTCACATAAGAATCGATCTCGATCAACCAACAACAGCCGTGATAATTTCACGGTTGAGGATAATTCGTGCTATTCAAGAGATACGATACTGTATACTGAGTGCAATAAGCAGAATGCTGGTTCTATTCAGATTTCTATAATCCACATTAAACTATCCTTTTTTCGAATTCTAACTGAAATTAATGATTCAACATTATGGTTACGGAATTCTATCACTTTGAGTGACAAATTGTGAATAAATAATTGCACAAGTAGCAGTTACAATTGAGTGGAGAACGTTTTTTACTTTATCGAATAGCAACAGGCAGGTATGATGAAAATTGACCTTATTTTTTTTTACAGGTGTAGAAGTACACCATCGTGACTAGACCAAATTGTAGAACAGAAACTATGTGCAACTACTTAATTACAGAACTATACAATCGCGTTTGATGGGAAAAAAGATGCTAAATTTCTAATCGAATACTGTTTCGAGCCGAACAAACGTATCATCAAACTAAGTTAAACAGTCGAACCGAAAATGCAACAATTCTTTTTGATGCAAATAAACTAATGAGTCTGGTGCTAATTCCTACGCTTAATCTCTCGCGCTTAAATACCTTCAGCCAAACTGCGCTCGTAATCACGCGCCACGCTGGTGAAAAAAATCTGGTGCAACATCCGATGCAATAGATTCTGCATTTGGTTTCAATCGCAAAAATTTCGTACTAAACAGTCTTAGTCTTTGCAATATTGGTATAAAAATGCGGAGATCTTGTGTCTTGAGTTTTTCAGAAGTTCCAATCTTTTTGGTTTTGATATAAAGTGAAGGTGAGAACGTGGAAAAATGAGATACCTACAAAATACAGTGAGGAAAAAAATCTCATAAAATATATGAGCTTGAATCGATGTGGAATTGAAATTACACTTCGGTATGAAGTAATTTAAAAAAATAAACGGGAGCGGTGAAATGTGGTAAATAAAATTAATTAGACGCAAAAAGCAACAGGAAAATATTGTTCAAATTATTATGATTGCTTTTTTTTTGCCTCAAGTATGTACCCCATTTCGCTCCAGTCTCCCCTATACACGTTATAGTATTGATCTGAAGCGTCGAGTAAATCGTTGAATGAATATATACTTTTATCGTTCTGGGTAGAAAAAAAAAGAACGAAAGATAAATGGCTGAGGCTGGTGATTCAATTGAGATACAGCATAGCTTATACGATTAAATTGATATCGTATTGAATAATTTATTTGTTTCGTTAGGGTAAATAAATACAATGAAAAACACAACAATCGGGTAAACAAACATAACGAGTGACAGCTTCTGTGTGATGGATGTGTAAATTATGGATTTTATTCCGATAACAAGTGCGGGGTATTCAGTGCCCCTTTTTGAAGGCCCATTTTTTGTGGTCGTCGTGACCACCCTTCTTGCCGTATCCCGCGTGATGGCTGTGATGACTTTCATGACCTCCGGCATCCTTGTGTCCCTTATGATCCTTGTAATGGGATCCTTTCTCGTGGGAGCCCTTCTTTCCATAGTGGTCTTCGTGGTGTCCGCTTTTATGATGACCTGCTTTGTGGTGACCACCCTTTTTGTGACCATGCTCGTGGTGATGTCCTCCGTGTTTCTCGTGGTGTCCGGAATCGTGATGTTCGTCATAAAATTCTTTGTCCTTCTTATATTCGTCGAGCTTATGGACTTCGTGATGTCCTTTGGTGCTGTGGCCCTTCTGATAGTGTCCCTTCTCACCGTATTTATGACCCTTTTCACCTTTCTCTCCTTTGTGATGTTCCGCGTGATATCCGTCCGTGTGATGGTGACCTTTCTTGTGTCCACCATGCTCGCTGTGGTGACCGGAGTGCCCTGCTTTGTCGTGGTGTCCCTTCGATCCCTTCTCGTGATCGTGGTGGCCTTTGTAACCCTTGTCACCTTTTTCACCATGTTTTGAATAATGATCGGCGTGGTGCTCCTCCCCACCCCCTTTTTCGAAGTGATGATGCGATGCGGCCGCCTCTAGATCACGCCGATTCCTCGGATCGATCTGACGACCGCTTGTTAGACTGTATCCTAATGAAACAGCCAACAGACACACCACCACTAGGCACTTCATAGTTACGTGGGTTTTTCCTAGCAAGAGATAAGTTGTTGATTTCACTGCTGTCTCTAGTATGGTAAACCGTCGTGTTTGCCACGATTTTATATCGAACGGAGAATAATCGGAGATATTTGGGAAGCGGTAGTTCTTTCCTTGGCTCGTTAGTGTATTACGAAAGTAGTGTCTCCTTCACCTCTTTGAAACGTAATGGAAATGCAAGTTACAGTGAACCAAACAACCAGTCAACCAACAAGCAGGCTGGTTACCAAAAGCGTTATGTAACACCTTGAAATCATGACTGCTTGCTCAAACACGACTCCGTGACTAACGTCCTACGACGATTCCGCGAGAATAGGCTTTCCTTCCATGCGTGGGGAGGACGGAAAGCTGAGCACTTGGAACGTGGGAAACAATGCTACCGCCTAAAAGCCTCCCGCTCCAACAATTTTAATAATTCACTCGGTAAATGACGTGAAATGTTATTCCCACTCCTGCAAAATGCTGACGGTATTTTCAATGCAACCAGCTACCACTCAACTTTAAGAGTCTACACACATCTTAATGCTAATTTTATTGCATAGTCCAAATTCTGAAAATGAGGGAAGACACAATATGGTGATTTTAAACAAAATTTAATATTGTATTTCTAATTCTTAACAAATGGGGGTTCCTCGTGATATTCCGAAACGTGAGTAGGCTATATCGCAAGTTTAGTACAAACATCGGTTCAGCATGGTCGGACAGACACTTCGGTGGCTCTAATCCTATTCTCAGCAACGCTGCAGTAATTTCTAGATAGATGGCGATCATGCGTTTGCGAAATATGTACCTCGGATTGTGAATGAGCCAGTAAGCGCTTAGGTTAACTCGATCGAAAGCGATTACGTATAAACGTACAAACGCAACCGGTTCCAACTATATAAGCTTTGACTCTATGATGGAGTGTCAGTCAATTTCTATGTTCAGTCCTCATAGCACCAGCATGGGCAGAGGGTTTCCGATCAAGTCCTGCCTGGCGCTGGCAGTCCTTTGTGCGGTAATAGCTGCCTCTTCTGCCAGAGATGTAAGAGAGAAAAGGGATCTGGTGGCGGCAGCCTCCGGGCACGGGCATCACTCCGAGTCTGGCGGAGGCCATAAGCATCATTCTGATCACCATGCGGAGCATGGCGAGAAAGGTGACAAGGGTTACAAGAACCACCATCATCACCATGAAGGGGATCACGGGCACCACGGCAAGGAACATCACGCTGGACATCACGCTGAGAAAGGAGGCCACAAGAAAGGGCATCACGACGAGGGCGGCAAATACGGCGAACATCACGAGAGCGGACACGGTCACAAGGGTGCCAAATTCGGCGAGAAAAAGGGACATAAGAAGGGCGAAAAAAGCCATGGATATCACAAGAAGGCTCATAAGGACGAGTACCATAAGGAACACAAATTCTACGACGATCATCACAAGGGTGGTCACCACGAGAAACACGGACATCATCACGGGCATCACGGATCCAAAGAAGGTCACCACAAGAAGGGTGGCAGCCATCATTCCGGCTACCATGATGATCACTACGGCAAGAAGGGACACCACGACAAGGGACACTACGACGAGGACCACAAGGGATACCATGGAAAACACGGACATGACGAGCACCATTCGCACTACGAAGACTTTGCGAAGAAGGGCGGTCACTCCGGCGGAAAGAAGCACGGTTTCTCCAGCGGACACGGTCACTGATGCTATAGTTAACTTGCAGTACAATATTAATTGTTATTACCTGTTGATCTTTATTATCATGTTAACTAATGCTAGGCAAAACTCTGTTAAACAAATTGTTCTTGTTGAATTACTTGTGTAAGAAACATAAATTAATTACAAAAATTTAAACACATACCATCTGTATTTTATACAATCCCTGATTGTCATCTCGTCCCCTGTAACGCTAACCAGTTTCACCATTGAAAAGTTTTGTATGTGAAAATAAATTGACTGTATAAGAAACAGATTGAAAAAAAAAATATTGCTCTAATCGAAAGTTTAAGGTACAGAGATCCCAGAAAACGTATAATAAGTATAAATTTCTTCCAAAATTCACGATGCCAAAGATGATGTCTTATCGAGAAAAAGTAAAGAGATATGACAATGATATTTAGCAACGCTGTATCTGGTACGTTAATGACAAAGACAGGGCTATCTGGACATGACTAAAGTCAAACGTTTTCATTAAATTAGGGTGCGCTGCATGACCCATTTCTTTCCGATAGCGGTAGGGGTCATTATTGATTCGAACCGTGATGTCGTTGAAATCTATGGCAACGAATATACATATACTTAACGCAGCAAGGCTTAAAACTCGAAACCTTAAGATGTTTCGGTAGGTGAGGTAGCTTGAAGCTCCCTCAAAAGTAAGATCCAAGTTTTGACGCAGGCGAGACTATTCTCCTCAACAAATTAAGAACACAGGCTATACGGTATTAAGTTCTTAACGAGACTGGCGGTTTCGTTAGATCGCCCAGTGCGCAAGGATTCTCGTTAAATTCATTATCCCGGTCGTAATAATAACTATTAAGCCTTTCCATAAAGTTGCTGGCGTACAACCTTTTTACTTAACGAATAATTTATGCGGGAAGCTTAATCTTTATATTATTGAATCCTAGTTGGCGAGAATAAGTAATATCAATTAAATGCTGCCATACAAGCCATGAAAATTGAACAGGCAGGTGAAATCTTTGTTACAAACGGTCTGCAATTGCAATGAAAAAACGAATACGAGTATGAGTTTCAAAAGTTCAGCTTGTCATTTTGTACATGGGGGTTAATAGTAATTTTGAATCTGCCTATAGTTTACATCTAGTTAATCTACCACTCAACAGGTATGTAATTACCTACGACAAGTGAGCTACCCTTTGAAGTTTATGCTTGACAGAATTCGAGAGGGTATACTTATAGGGTAAAAGAATAAAGGAGCCTCTGATGTTGAGATCAACTTTGATCTAATGTCATTTGTGAAAACGCAGCTCTCTGTGGCAAATCGTTCCATCTGAATCAATATCTAACACAATACTCTCATCGTTTGAGTAGCTCGATTAAAAAAACAGCAGGAAGCGAGACGTTTCACATTTGATATAATACAGTTCTCTGTACACATATTTCACAGGAACAATATTTGTCTTCATGAAAGAATAATTGTACAACATGTAATGAGGAGAACATCAAACTGAATCAGAAATAAATCCAAATCTGAGCTTTGTTTGACGTTATCGGTACCCCTATACAAAAAAAAACTGCTAAAAAGTGTCGAGTATAGAGGCGATGCTGGAAAAAAAATTGATGTATGATATCGTTGGGATTTTATTTATAACGTCCCTTTATTACTTTCACACAAATCTCTGATCGAAGTGATAATTGAATTGCGCAATTAGATTTATATAATTTTTCAAGATAAAAATAATCGCTTACAAAACACTTTGCTCAACAAAACCCTGCCACAACTCTGCGGAAACTGTGAAAGCATATTATCTCAGAGAGCGCGACTCTTGTTGAATCGGTGTGTCGCGTTGCGGTGGCGTTTCTTGGCTTACCAAAGAATAGGAAAGTGAGACAGCACGATGTGTGCGAATAAAAAGCATTAGCCGCCTAATGCAACACTTGGGGAAACCGACCCCCACCCAGTGAAACCTATATACCGTTTGGCCCTCTTCGCCCAAATCTCTATGACCACCACCACCTCCTCAATATTTGTTATCCGTCATCAAGTCAATCGTATAAATAATACAGCTGAGCAGCGCAAAGGCCACATCTCTTCCGACAGTGGATAAAGAATATTAACAATTGCAGTGAAATTATAAATAGCGAAAGTTACCAGCTATAGCATGGTTTCTTTACGCGGCACTTTGCCGCTGTGCATGGCACTGCTATTCTGCGTGGCCTTTGTTTCATGCAGGGATATCAGAGATCGTCGTGACCTTGAGACAGCCGAGTCTAAGCATCACTTCGAGAAGGGTGGCGGTGAGGAACATCACTCCGATCACTTTTCGAAACACGGCGACAAAGGGGACAAGGGTTACAAGGGACACCACGGCCACGAGAAAGGATCCAAGGGTCATCACGACAAGGAGGGACACTCCGGACACTACAGTGACCATGGTGGTCACAAGAAAAGTCATCATCACGACGACGGATACCACGGTGAACATCACAAAGGCGAGAAGGGCGAGAAGGCTCATAAGTACGGCGAGAAGGGTAGCTACGGCAAAGGACACAGCACAAAGGGTCATCACGAGGTGAAGAAACTAGACGAGTACAAAAAGGACAAGGAGTTCCATGACGAACACCACGACTCTGGTCACCACGAGAAACACGGAGGACATCACCACGAGCATGGGCACAAGAAGGGAGGTCATCACAAGGGAGGCCACCACAAGAGCGGACACCATGAAGACCACTACGGAAAGAAGGGACATCACGAGAAGGGATCCCACTACCATGATCATAAGGGTCACAAAGGAGCCGGAGGCCACGATGAACATCACAGCCATCATTCCGGTTACGGAAAGAAGGGCGGTCACGAAGATCACAAGAAATGGGCCTTCAAGAAGGGACATTAAACGATGAACATTCATCACGATTTCAAGATACCACCAGCTGGTTATGACGCTGTCGCATGCGTCGACCATTCTCTCTTGCGAAGAGCGTGGTTTGTTGAGCAGTTATTGTTAATTGTAATTAATTGTTATTGTTGACCAATTTATAGAATAATAAAACAATTACCTTAGCCGTAATAATCGTTGAACAACTCTTCCAACAGTATTCCTTTAATTCAAATTAATATTAGCCTCGGAATTAGTATGTTTCTGGGTATAACCGTGAATATTATAATCATGTAACTCGGACCTGCTTATATTAGCTATTCGGGGTAATTATTATTCAGGTCCTATCGCACGATTGCCTGCTTTATTAATATCGAATGGATAACGAGAACGAGGTAAATGTTTATTCAGATAGTAATATCGAATTTCTACGCCGTGGAAATGTCATTGAAGTCTGTTATGAATAGATTCTCGTGACTATTTTTACCACAGAGCACTGCGAGATGGTACGCAGTAAAAACGAATGTATAATGTATTTCTTGGTAAATACGTAAGAATTTCTTCAGAAATCAGTTGAAATTATTTTTAGCAGTTAAATTTATACGCATCGATGGCATACCCTGGAATTCTATTGAAATACAAACAATCTAAGAAATTCGATCACGTACTTTCAGCCGGAATAAAATGATTGATACTTTTACCATGCCATATATAGCTTCAGAATCCTAGCAAAAAATAAACTAAGAAATAAATTAACCGGATAGAAACGAAGGATTTTTTTTTTGTAAAAAGAAGTGGATGCAGTTGCATATTATACAGATTAAATAATCAACAAAAACGAACGAATGAAATGATCAATTTTTGCCTGATCACTGTATTAGATTAACTTATTTTATGAGTTTTCTCTGCCTGTCAGACCGTCATACCAATTACTTAAATTGCATATTTAATTTCCCATAACGTCACGTTTCATTATCAACAAATTATCGCACCACATTGACTTCAAAATCATTCTGTATGCAGTAATTTTCATAAGTATTTGGTGCTATTTAGCCACCACATCAAATCTCTAACCAATTTCAAACGAATAAGATATTATATGGTAAAACAAAAAGTACATACATATTACAACTCAACGATAAATGTAATTGTGCCAATAGCATTATTACAGTAAAATCCGTAACAATTGCAATAATATCAAATTTTCTAAATTTTCGACCGCAGAGCTTATATTCTTCAACTATTGCAGATTTTTCAGATATAGGAACAAATTTGTGATACAAAATCTACAATTCGTGCTTTTTCATGTAATCGGAAATTATTTGACGTCTGTGACGAAGCATATTTTTCTGCAATCGATCATAGATATCGTTAATTTGAAAATCTAAAGAATTTTACCGATTTGGTATTTTCGAAGATATAAGAATTCCACCCGGCCACGATGAGTGTAGGGATAAATGCAGGGAAGTTTTTCAAGTATAAGTAATGGATGAATTTTTCTTAACAATTGTTGTTTAATGTAATAAACAAATGCAATGACAATTACAACAGTATTTAAAAACTAGTCAACAAAAGATCTTTGGCTGCGGTAGTGTCTCAATCCTTGCCAATTATTAAACAACGGCAACAAATTAATCCTTCCGCAATGATTTCCCTTTAGTGATGGCCACCGCCACCACCACCACCGCCTCCGCTACTAGAAAAGCCATGTTTCTTTCCACCGGAATGGCCTCCCTTCTTTCCGTAATCCTCGTGATGAGCATGATGACTCTCGTGACCGTGTTTCCCGTGATGACCCTTGTGCTCTTCGTCGTGGTGTCCCTTCTCGTGATGGCCCTTCTTTCCGTGGTGGTCATCATGGTAGCCGGAATGATGATGACCTCCCTTCTTGTGTGCTCCTTCTTTCTTTCCATGATGTCCGTGGAAATCACCGTGCTTCTCGTGGTGTCCACCCTTGTGATAATCGTCGTAGAACTTGTGCTCCTTGTGATATTCATCCTTGTGTGCCTTGTGGTGATAACCACTGGACTTTTCACCCTTCTTGTGTCCCTTTTTCTCTCCGAACTTTGCGGCTTTGTGACCCTTTCCACTCTCGTGATGCTCACCATGCTTTCCAGCCTCGTCATGATGCTTCTTTTTATGACCACCATGCTCCTCGTGGTGACCACCGTGATGTTCCTTCCCGTGTTTACCATGGTCTGCGTGATCGTGATGATGGTGATTCTTGTAACCTTTGTCACCCTTCTCACCGTGCTCTTCGTGATGGTCAGAGTGGTGTTTGTGGCCTCCACCTGACTCGGAGTGTTTCCCGTGGCCAGTGGCAGCTGCAACGAGGTCTACGGCATGCTTATCTTTCTCCTCCGGATCTTCCTTGGCCGCACAGAAAGCCAGGATGGCGCACAGCACTGCGGCCACCAAAAAGACTCGCCCCATGCCTCGAGTCATGTTTAAAAGTCGGAGTTCGAAACACGACTGACTTCTCCGTTAGTTAGATCCTATTTATATCTTTTTCCTTTTAGAACTGTGAGGCTCCCCCAAACCTGAAGACTAAAGTGTAACTTGCAGTACGGTTTCGCTTTCGTCGTAGTTGAGCTGCACGATGCGCAGTCATGTGGCAAGGCACCAACTCCGTGCAAACAACGTAAACGCAGACTGACGGACAGACGATCCATGAAGCAGAAAAAGAAACGAATGAACAAGCAAAAAGGTAGCAGAAAATTTCTTGTTAGGATTTGGTCAATTAAGCTTAGCATAGTCCAGATCAGGCTAACGTAACATCACTTAGATAACGTGTCAGGCTTAAAATAAGTAGACCTGTACGAATGTAACTATTATCAGAGACTCATCATTACGAAACTAACGGGCATTGAGCGACTTCTTTTGCCACTAAATCCAGACAACCGTCTCGGAGTATTTCTATGGCTCTTTTTACACGGTATAAAGATATTTTATTCACAGCTGATCGATTCACGTAATTCTAAATGAATTCATCGATGGCTGTATACAGCTTCAGATCGATTTGAACGACGTGCCTTTAAGTGTATGTACATACATACATTCACGTGGTAACGGTGATTTTAATATTGTTTTACTAATCCAAACGTGATCGGCACGAGTTGTCATTCGCCACAGTATTGTATTGCTAATACCTGCAGCTACGAGTGACGTTGTGGTAGGGAAATTGATTAATATCAAGTACTCTCTAGCTCTGCCTGTCTCTTTCTATCCCTGTATTACTAGTTGACCTCTTTAATCACATGCAATAACTGAAATTAATGAGCGATTTGAAATATCAACGTCACCACTATACCAGACAGGGATTAATTACTGATTATTAACAATTTTAAGCTGTTCTAACGAAATGTACCTCATGAGTACCGTATTGTTTCACATACATTATTATAGATATATCTAGTTTGTAAAACCAGCCGGTAATTTATCTCCCCATATACGGTTTCAGAAAATTTAATAGCCTTTTAGTATGATTTATCCTAATTAAATATGACTCGTGAAGCTGGTCCGCTTCCATCACGGCATCATAATTATGCAATTAATATGAATAACAATTTTGCTAACTACTAGTCAGAATTTTCATCCGCGATCTCCTTTAGTTTGAACATGAGACAAACGAATTCAATTTTTTTTTTTTTCACTGAATTGCCTAACCAAAATATTTTTTTTATTAAACTTTTGATTAGGTACACATCGCATTCTGGAAATCGAAGAATTTTTATCATGTTATAAACTGGACTGGAGTAAATAATTACACACAGAAGTTTATATTCGATTCAAAGCTGTAAATAAACTGATCGCTCGAAGTTGAGGGTTCAATTTGGCAAATCTACGATGCTGAAGTAATACGAATTTCTGCTGCTTGATATTCTCCGTAGACATTGCTCAATTTAAATTTGTTTTTCATTTCCTCATGTGAGTTTTGGAGTAAACATAATAATGTATGATGGTGAAAAAAAAAATTACAGACAGCTACGCGATTAGGTGTAAATTTTTCACAATAATTGCTCAGCATTGTTGATGATGAAAAATAATTATAAAATTGGCAAAGCCCGGGTGGGCTGAACTTTCGGTTTGTTATTTTTTGAGACATAAAAACTGTTCACCAAATTTCATTTTGACAAAAATTTACTGAATTCATTTCACTATACGTATATAATTCAGGTAATAAAGAGTAACGCAAAACTCATTTCGGTACACTAGATATTTTATTTGTGCAATTTGTTACTCGTCCAATTATTTGAGTTCAACATATATGCATACATACATACCGTAGTATCGTTTTCAGTGCATTAATTAATTTAACTACATTTCTCGTAATGGTTTATTCGTGTGATTAACAAACGCAATGTCATCTATGCATAGTGAATTATAGAATAGTGTTTCGATCGTATAGTTAACAGCCACATACCTAACGCGTGCGATTTTATTAAATTAATAAAACTAAGTTATCAAAAATCTAGGACACTGAACTCTTGTGAAGCACAGATAGATGAGAATTGATAATTATTTCTGAAAGCTGCGGTTAATGGTGTAACTTTGATATAAACTATAGGAAAATTAATAAACAATGGCAATGTTTAAATGATGTGAACTTCTATTTATTCGTAAATACAACTGTTAACTACTATAAAAGCTCTGAACTTATAACTAAGTAGAGTGTACTCGTTATCACGCTGTAAGTACAGAAGTTAAACGTTGTTGAGCCGTTACTGTTTCTAGAGAAGCAATTAACTCTGGGAGAGACAGAAAGTAAATTTCCTCGAATATACAGATGGGCAGGAAAAATTAATTGCGTGTAAATCTGGCAGTTACTCTGTTATATGTATAGAATAGCGAAAACGGCTGCTAATAGTATATGTATACATTATACCGTGAAACATGACTCGAGAAGAAGGGAGGCGCGTTAATTTCGGAAAGTGAATAGCAGATAAAACTTGACTTTAATCACTTAAGCAAATTTCGTTAAAGATCAGTTTCGAGCTTGTACCAACACTTAAAAAATAATACAAAGCAATGAATTCCGGGGGAATATAAGAATACAAAACGGAGATTCGCCCGAGATTCAAGCGACTGCCCACGACTGCGACAATCGTGAAACGAAAGCCCATAAAACGTTTCCCGAACAGAAAGTTGTTTATATCCACACAGGTTACGGAAGTTACGTTTTCAGAGACGTCTTTCAGGGAATCGTAAAGGAAATTGCAACCAAGCGAGGTCTTCAGCACTAAGGTGAATTTATATTAAACGAAGTGGTATCGGCGAATGAACAATATATAGGTACACGTAACTATATGCCTGAGTGAACTTTGACAAACTAAAAACTATACGTATAATATTAATTAAGTATACACAACGGATAGAAATAATACAGATACAAAAAAATTCATCGCATACTGCAGCAGGACGCAGGAGTACCTGCAAGACTTAACAAAGTATTTACAGTAATTATGGTTATAATGATGGAACGAATTTTCTCGAAAAACTCTGGGCTTCGGTAATAATTCAGAGAGCGATCAACCCTTGTGACCCTTGCTGAATCCCCACTTCTTTCCGTCCTTGTGATCACCTTTCTTTCCGTATTCCTCGTGATGAGCGTGGTGAGTCTCGTGACCGTGTTTTCCGTGATGACCCTTGTGGTCCTCGTCGTGATGTCCCTTGTCGGTGTGCCCTTTCTTCCCGTGATGATCGTCGTGGTATCCTGAATGATGATGACCGCCCTTTTTGTGTCCACCTTCTTTCTTCTCATGATGTCCGTGGAAGTCGCCGTGCTTGCTGTGATGTCCACCCTTATGATAGTCGTCGTAAAATTTGTGTTCCTTGTGGTATTCGTCCTTGTGAAATTTGTTGTGATAACCCTTTGTCTTGTGGCCCTTTTTGTGTCCTTTTTTCTCGCCAAACTTTCCACCCTTGTGACCTTTTTCCCCTTCGTGGTGCTCGCCGTACTTGGCTGCCTCGTCATGGTGCTTTTTCTTATGACCACCATGTTCCTCGTGGTGTCCAGCGTGGTGCTCTTTGCCGTGTTTACCGTGGTCGTCCTTTTTGTGATGGTGTTCGCTCTTGTAGCCTTTGTCCCCTTTCTCACCGTGACTTTCGTGGTGGTCTGAGTGATGCTTGTGCCCTCCACCAGACTCGGAGTGTTTCCCGTGGCCCGAAGCTGCAGCTTCTAAATCCAAGTCACGTTTCCCTCTTAGCTTAAGGTCTCTGACATCACGAGCCGCACTGAAAGCGACCAGGACGCAGAGGATTCCTAAAGCCAGGAGCAAGCGAACCCCAACACTTCGTACCATCTCGAGCTATCGGAAGTCGAAACTAAACTGCTAACTTCGCGGCAGCTATGGTCACTTAAATATTCTCGGGGCCACCGGCTTCCGGGCATCTTGACCACTTTCATCAGCTCGAGAGGTCCTAAACGATAGACAGTAACGCGACACTGCGAGGAGGGGACCATGGGTACCACAGCTGGCTTTCACGCTCTCTCAACCGAAACGTCGTTTGCTTTGGCCTGATAAATCTGCTTCGAATCGTTCGGCTAACAGACATTTACTATGTATATGCATATCTTGATGATAGTAAAGAAACAATTAGGGACTGGTCCTCAGCTTCATCGGCCCAGATAATATACCGCGCATTGATCGTATATATCTGACAAAACGCGATTGATCGTAGATTCTAATTGCTTCGTCAATCACCCAGTCACTTATCGCTTTCACTATTCTATGCTCAATAATTCCTAGGGACGTCCCTTTCGAGCAATCGCTTCCCTTACCATCAATCCGCATTCGAGAACCCCCGCAGCACATTGATCCTTCCGATAAGTTCGCGGCGTCCCACGACTACGGAACGATTGGCTTAGGTTGCTCGGTCTCTGCGCCCTACAACCCGACCATTAGTTCAAGTGTCAACCATTAGCGAACCAGCCAACATCCGGTCAACGTTGCAGCGATTTACCTCTATGCAAATTCGACAGACGTCATCTCCCTGTATACCAATTTCGATAGAAATGGACGAGTGACATTTTGCAGTTGATGAATTTGTTGCCAGAATTTTCGATGGTTCGAGTTTTACGGAAATGACCTAGGGCAACCTTGTCCGTTACACACGATCGGCAATTATTCGTTTGTATAGAAAGAAGTAGAAAAAAAAAAGCGAAAGGCAGGCTACTTACTGCGGAAGTAAGATCGCATAGCGTATATATTCCGTAAGATTTCACAAGAAAATGGATTGATAACCGATTGATTGACGATTAATTACAGGTTGTTGGTTACCTGCGTTTCATTTCCAACTTTTGCTTACGCAATAATATTTATGGACAAAATAATGAATAGAATATCGTATAAACGAAGGCAATCGTCAACCGTCACCCTCCAGCTACCACCGTTACTATCGATTGAAAATTCGCACATTTACCAATAAGCTGTGTAATTTGGCCATTAATCGCGCTACCCGTCAAATAAATTCCTCTCTATGAACGCCGTGAATACTCAAAATGTCATCCAGCCAAAAACATTCCTCCTATGTATGCGTTAACGTCACTCACCTATTCGTTACGAAAAAAGTAATGGAACAGCTACAACACGAACACAATGGCATGCTTTTGACATTAGTTCGCGTAGGGTAAACGAAGAAAAAAAAAAAATGTTTACGTAGGTATATGTTAAAAAGTACGTATTCTTTTAGGTCAATGGTTACGATTTATTTTTGAACTGACATTTACTACCTTGTTCGAAAATGAGCACTGTGGATAGTTTATGATCATATTTTCGTCGTAGATTGTTCAAGCGTAAAACGGACGTTGATATAACGCGGTAGATGGGGATATAGGTATGTATGTATGTATGTATCCACGGATATTTTCCACTTTCTCACTCTTCATTGATTCGACGTTGTGACTTCGCGTAAAATCAGAGCTCCTAGTATCATACTGGAGCGACTTTATACGACCGGGGTTGGTTTACCGGAGTGAATTATTTTAAATTTGGTATTGTAATTTCGGGGACTATTTAAGGACCTGTATACCTATTCACATTCCTAGAAAACGTGGAATATACGGGTACGATACGCCTGCTGTCTTTACGACATTATTTGGCAGCAGTGTCGACTCCAACTCCAGATTGGCTCGCTAGTGTTGGCGCTGCATAATCAAGATGAAGATTGGATGCAACCTAGTTTTCAGCTGGCTCTTTGGACGGGGGTGATTCAGGGAGTAGAGAGCTCTAAGCCCAGTATGCCAAGACTTGGACTGTGGGCGGGGAAGGGTGTCAAAATGAAGATTAGGTGGTCTACGTCAGTCGGGGTTGTGTCCGGACGGGCATGTTTCCACAGATGAAGAGATTGCTTTGTAAGCAGATCTGGGATCGTGTTATCCCTGTGAGGGTGGGATCTTCGATTCCCTTAGTTGTCATTCTTCGCTTTATAGTAAGGCTACGGGAATTCTTTGTCATTTTTTTCTTCCTATTTTCCGCCCACGTTAACGAGAGGAGCTACGCTCTATCGTTTCTTATTTTTATTCTCATCCCACACCACCTATAACCCACCCAGGCCCCAGGCAGACGACGAGCGACCGGGGTTTCGTTCTTTACTCTCTCTCTTTCATGTTTCCTTTCTTTGGGTCTCTAGGCGCCCTGACCACGCGCAAATCGAGCTGCTTGAATGGCAAATCCAATTTTATACTCTGGCACAATGCGATCTGGGGCCAGAGGTTACGGCTCCCTTCTCACCCTTCGTCTAATTAAACATTGCCAGCTCAAAGTCACTTTTCCGTAGGGACCTGGAAAAGAGTACACCGGCTATTGAAACATACCTTGGAACATTAGCGCCGGTGGGTAAATTAAATAAAAAAAAATTTTAATTTAAAAAAAAAATCAAAGAATGAAAGAAAAAAGTTAGACCTGGGGGATGGAAATAAAATAAGCTCTCATTTGCCATGCGAACCCTTTACTTAGCGGAAATTCAACGTCCCTGCAATTATATTAAACCTGAATATCTCTTTTACAGATTTGCTTAATTACAGTCACCCATCTCAACCCCAGCTTCACGCGGATGCCGCAATCAGTTGATGGGCCCGTCCCCCGTCACCCCAAACCACCTTCGCAATTCTGGCCACATTCTCACTCGCCCAATGCCAACGGTTCTGCAGGATAAATCTAACAGACATATCCAACGAACAAAGCTTCCTCATAGCGAGGCTGCCTGCTAATGAAATTGTTTTCCAATTTAAATAGCGGCGATTCACCGAATAGATTACTTTTTTAATTTGATAATTCAGTTACTGGTGTAATTAGCAACCGTGGAGACTGAGGGTAGCACTGCATCCTGATGGGAGCAGTAACATTCCCTCCAATATCTAAGACAATATATGTATGTACATACATCTTATTTTCCAGACTTTCTATAGTCTGGCTACAGGTTAATTGATCTACGAGAACTTCCAGCTATAATCAAAGACTTGGAATTATCGTGACGTCGAATTTCACGAACTGTTCAATTGTTTCCACGACGAATAAAAGCCGAATTTGAACTGCTAGCGGAATCCACTGGTATCCGGAAAGTATTGTGACAAATAAATTATATGCAAGAAAATATTTCACCTCGTTTTTGGAGGTGAATTAAATTTTTATTTTTTTTTTCGTTTTACCGCTACAACACGTTGAAAAGAATAATTCAACAATATTTGTGTATTCCCAGGTACCAAGATTTCCGTTGTAATTACCGAGCTGTAAAACACGCCGGTACACATGCATCACATAATTTATAGGCAATGTTGTTTTCGAGTAAACAAAACAACGGACATCGCTTTGGCTCGGCGAGTCAACAACACATACCTATAAGCTCAGCAGGATTAATTGTTTAAAAGCACTAGAATATTCTTTCAGTGATTTTATTTACCGCGCCCATTTCGTCTACCTGTACATCTACATACCTGTATCTATAGTCGAAGCTATACAACCGATATATGCCGATACATTTGGAAGGTTCAGTATTTACTTTAACGGGTGATTGAATTTTATTTAAAGTTATACAGGCGGGTGAAATATTTATCATTCTTTCAATACCAAATATAAACGAACGTTGAATTGATTGCCGAATAAAAACCGATCTGATTTTTGAACGGTATACACCATCTACCATATCATTTATTATTTTATAGAAAAATTTCGAGATCTCAATGTTCGCGTTACTCGACTGCTGGTCATCGTGAGAAATCACAGCTGCAACCCTGCGGCAGACTGTCACAAAAATACACACACGCTATACGAAAACCAAATACGTAAATGGAAGCTACTACAGTAAATCGAATAGAATGTGGGAAATACGTAAATAAAGATCCTCGACAGAATGGATGGTAAAAATATTTTAATTATGAATAACAACGGTGACATTTATGTTCGAAAGTGTATCTTTTCATTTCTCTTCTCTTCTTTTTTTTTTTTTTTTTTTTTGTGGGTTTTTCATTTTATCTTATGTACAAGGAGCGTGACAATTTTCTACGATCTCTCTACCTCTATCTAGAAATCCGAGTTCACTCATTGTCAGCCCTATAACTCGCATTATTCAATTTAAACCGGGCAGCTATCTCTGCGGCAGATTCCACCGCGTAAGTTAATAGTGATCACCCTCGTAACCGGCGTCACTGTAACCCTGGTGATCGCCGGAATCATCCCCGCTTGAGTAGGATCCGTGAGTGCCGTGAGAACCCTCACCTCCACTCCCTGAAGAGTAGTGCTCGCCGCTGCTACCTCCGGTTGAATAGCTTCCGGATCCACCTTCTCCACCGGAGGTGTAGTGGCCACCCTCACCACCATCGGTATAATGGCCCCCATCACCACCCTCCGAATAATATCCAACATCACCCCCAGAGGCATCACCCTCACTGTAATGTTCGCCTTCGGTGTAACCAGCATGGTCATCTTCGGCCGGGGCGTAGTGAGTGTCTACGATCGTTCCTGTCGAGAGAGGCAAACGATATATGTATTATAATCGTGTTTTTGAAGATTTCGGAGCTTATTTTTCGATCTGTAGAAGATTTTTAGCGAATGAAATGAATTCAGGGGAAAGTTAGGGTGTGTACTTACCGGCACCCTGATGGTCGTCATCACCGTGAGCGGCCTCATGGCTTGTGTAGGAGCCACTCTTACCGTGTTTTCCACCCTCTTCGCCACCCTTTGCTTTTCCGAAAGCTGTGTGCTTCTCAAAGCCGTAATTGTCTCCGTCTTGTTTGTGGAAAGTGTCTAAAGTTTTGTAACCGTTATCCCCTTTGCTGTAGGTCTGTTTGAGGTAGCCCTTTTCACCCTCGGCGTCACTGCCGTAAGTTTTGTAATATCCACCCTCGTCGGACTTTCCTGAAAACAACAGGTGAAATTTCTCTAGGTTATTCGAAGATATGCTAATTCCATTTTGCTAAATTTTTTTCAAACTTTTAGATACGGTTTGCGGAATGAATAATAATTTCTTTTCATCGAGGATCAGTTAGATACGTACCCGATGCATTTTTCATCGAAGTTTTTTTGGGTTCCTTGTCTCCTTTAGCCTGTCGTGATTTTCTCGCTTCCGTTCCAGCGATGAGAAGGTCTTCTACTTCCGTAGCAAAGCCAACCGGAACCGGAGCTCGGACGTCGCGACGCATAGAGCCCACGGAAGCGACGTCATCCTCGACGGCAAGGTACTCGTCGAAAGAGGCTGGTCTGGCTACGACGTAGCCCACAATGAGTAGAAAGCCAAGAAATCGATTCATGATCGTCCGCAGTATTTTTTGCCGATTAAAACTTACGCCGATCTTCAATTTATGGTTTATTCTTTCTTCGTGTATGTACGTGGTGGTCGCTATTTTCTGCCTGAACCAAATGGTTTATAAAGCCTTTTATAAGTCCTCCCACTTTATGGGTCTCGGTGGATATTTCCAGAGCCAAGCGGATGGTGGCACGCGCAATTCTCAGACGTTTCATAAGACGGTGTCGGTTGACTCGGCAACTCGCCGATACCCAGATCAATCAGGTACGACGCCTTTACGTCTGTTTGCTCTTTCGTGTATTAATCGATAAAATACAACGTCGTTCGATAATGGTCCCGGCATTGCAAACAAGTTCGGCAATATCTGATCCCTTACCGTCACGTACAGTTAGTTTTACGTAAACTTCTATACCAGGAAACAAGGGGCTATAGTCAACGACCTGAACCGAAACTCGGTGCGGTTTTGCCGCCAATAACAAACGGATTGGCATATCGATTATGTGGCGCACCGGTTGAGCGATTTGACTTTCGTTGAAAACGGTAAGAACGTACGCCTGACACAATATCCCTGACGTAACGGATTATAGGCCGATGATCCCGCTGATTGTCATTCTTTCTCTTTCTCCCTTTTATACATTTATGTATATTTTTCTTACACTATATTTGTATAGGTATATCGAGCAGAATGAATTGGGGACAAGAAATGGGCGGTGAAATCAAATGGCGCAAAGCTTAAATTGAGGTATACATTGTAATACTGCATTATATCTCGCTATTTTATACGTGTAGATTTTAATCTCTAACCGCAATACGACGTTTAGAAACAAGTAAAAGCTTTCAGTAATTAGACCAGTTCCAATTTTACCTCTTGCGACAGAAATCGAAACCCTAATTGTTCCGAAGTCGAATATACCTATCGAAGAGTTTGGCAACAAAAATTGTACAGAGTAATCGAAGAAGTGGTCAATCGCCGGATGAGCGACGTTATGCAGTCGACGATTCGCTCAAGCTAGAAACTGTCTCAGGATCCAGACTCCGAGGTAATTCGATAACTTGGAAATCTTGTTAAGGAGATATTGTAAGACATGTAACACGGCTTTGTGACAACTTCTTGTCATTATTACAAAGAGAGATGCAGACGTTGCAGCATCCTGATTAAAGGGACGCGCTGCTCTATGTATATGTCGTTATACCTATACGTTCCCAAGTTTCACCTCATCGAAATGCATCGGTTTGTCTCCTGCCTCTAACTGGAAGTTGAGTAGATGTTAGGTACAGAGAAGCTACAATCAGTTACCCAGCAGTAGAATGGAGAGAAATCTGTTCGTATTAATCCCGCAACGTCACCAAAGCGTACGAGCGTAACAGACATAAGACACCTGCAACGTGCTGTTTAAATCTGATTGTTTACCGGCTATTCGTGTGAGTGCACGGGAGCCTGGTATGGCAGATGGATTTCTGGAAACCTGCTGCGGTAGTCTGCATTTAGAATGGCAAACAACTACCTACTATATGCTGCACTATTCTGCAGCAAGTTGACAGCCGATTCCCTCCCAGCTACTAATTCGGTCGTAGCGAATTACAGAAATTCACCATACCCATGATCATTATAATATACGTATGGTAGGTATGTGTTGCCGTGTTACCGCGGATAAATTTCCAATTCAATTTTTTGCGATTATGAGGACTAATCAATCGCGTTATGCTCGACGACACGGCTGATAGTTTGCAGACGTAAAATATAATCGACTAGTCATCGGTTTCTTTTAATAATAATATAAGAAAATGTCGAAATATTAAGGAGTTGAGCGACGAAGGGAGAGGGTGAAAATTCAACAAGAGATAGACTTCGGATCCTATTAATTATCTAAAGCGAAATGATCAATTTGAGTATTTTTCTTAATTTTCGGATTTCACGGCTTTGAAAATGTTTCATACGTCAAAATCAATACTATCAGATTCTAATCGAAAGTTTGAAGGTAGTAAATTGACTAATTATAGTTTTATAGTTGCTGATATTATATTCATTATACTATACAGGTAATTTATTGTTAATGTATCCATAATAACTGGATTTGGATATAACGATGTTGAACAACTATCAATTATCGTAAAATATTCGAATGTGTTCATTAGATACAGTAATAGCCTCGTAATTTGCTAAATTTTAACGAGGTGATGATGTATGCATTCCATCCCCGAGCCTATAACTTTATTATAGTTTTACTACTTTAAATCCTTATAACTAATTTATGTGTCAAATAGCCAGTATCTTAAGTCCTAAGTACTCCGCGAATACTCCATCAACCTAGCTAATCACCACGCTAATTACTCATCGACTGATCAGCGGTGAGTGAAGACTAGTAAATGCATTCAATTCACAAGTGCAGCTTGTATTCATTGACCTACAATCGGTAAAACGCCATCTAACGGCACTGGCTGATGACATACTGACATCGTTAGGTCGCTGAGTGTAGAAGCCTATACAAGAGCTTTCCCGCCCATCTAACAGATCGCTCACTTACCATACAAAGGAAACCGTGTAAACACACTCAACGGCATACTATGTCGGTCGATAAAATCGGCATTTACAGACATACACTGTCGGTAAGGTTGACAAATACAGACATGTGTATGTCGACCGCATTCGGTAGACCGACTGTAGGCAAGGATATAAGCCATAAAAGGAACGGATGAAGAAGACCGACCAAGTATGTGTGTTTCTAGATGTCCCCACCGGGCTTCCGTAGGTTTCCGTAGGTGAGAGAAACGCGAGCCATCTCTCTACTGTAATCTCATTGTGATCTTCCTTTAACCTAACTCTAACCTAACTTTTTTTCTGATGCTCGGTACTTACGATACAAAATTATGAACATGTATAAACATTGGCCATAAGTGTTTACCGGTGAATAAAACTTCCCTTTCTGCGCTCTTTTGTAAGACTGGATTTAAACAAGCTAAGAATCTAACCAAAGGGCGATCTAAAATCAAGGTAAGTGTGTACGAAGCGCGATCAATCTTTCGTGTAAGATTATTATCAATAAACAGACGTCTTCCTCCCACATCGATTGTTTGAGATAATTCTGAGGACCTATCTTTCGAACTTCTGTCAATCGTTTGTTTCCTTCAGAAGTTAAATTTTTATCATATCAACCGAAGAATAAATACTCCGATTTTTTTAGAACCTGAAATTATGGATGACGATGATCCCACCTGCGTTGTTAAAATGATTAAGGATCTAAGATCAGGTCCTAGCAGCTATCGACGTGATAGTCTAATGTCTACTGGTTTACGATTATCATCAGCATCTTTCTTACCTTCTTCTTCAATAATCGGCGACAGTGATGATAACGGAAAATCCACGCCAAAGAAACGACCTAGATTAGACGAATCCAACACCAGTCCTAACAGGTCTGTGATAGACGGTGTACCAAGCAGTCCTTGGGAATGGAGAAGATTGAAAGGAGAGGTAATAATCTTTTGAAAAGATCATTGGTGCTTGAAAAACAGATAAAAAATACGTTTCTTTATGTACAACAAACATGAAATATTAAATTCCAAATATTTCTGTTAGGTGATATCTCTGCGGACAAGACTTTCGCACCAGGAATCAACCGTCGAACAACTTCACGGCATAAGGAGGCAAATGGAACAAGTCTTTGATAAGGAGAAGAAAATATTTGAAATGCAGGCGGAACAGGATAAACAATCTATTAAACAGTTGGAAGCAAGACTGGATGTTGCTAGACGAACTATACAAGAAGCTAAAGAAGCTAAAGCCATAGCAGAGAGAGAAGTTGCACAAGTATATAAAAATTTTGTGCCTTTTTTTGTTTGTTGATATTTTTACTTTCTTTTCCTAAAATAACCAACTAAGAGAAAATATCAAAAAAAGAATTCAATGACCTGAAAAACAGCGAAATTTTCTCCTCTGTAACTCTCTCTTGGATGTTTCAACGACTAATTGTTTAAAATCTACGAATCTATTTAGTTTCTAATCTGCTTTTGCCATTTTTTCTTAATCAGATGAAAGCTAAGCTGGACCAAAAAACTCTCGCGATGTTGAATGATAATGCGAGACTTCAGGATGAGACTAGGCAGGCCAACAGCCAGCAGAAGCAGTCATTTGCGCCGGACGATTCTAAGGAAGAGGCGACCGAGGCGGCTTTAAAATTACAAGCCACAGAAAGCAGGGTTTTACAGCTGGAACAAAGCCTCAGAGAAGCTAGAGCCGTACAGCAGAAAAGCGAGCTTTTAGAATTAGAAGTACAAAGCTTGAAAATGAAAGTTGAGAAGCTAGAATCTGAAATATCGCTCTGCGAAGAGGGAAAGACCATGGCGGCTAGAGCTGCACGAGCTAGCGATTTAGAGAGAGAACTTCACGCAGCAAATAAACTAGTCTCCACTCTGAGGGAAGCTGTAAAAGGCAAGCTGCTCCTGGAGGAACAAATATGCAGCATGCAGCAGCGGTGAGACAAAATGTTTAAAATAAATTGAACAATAAATTAAATTTTAACTCAAACTGTAAGAAAAAAATATTCATTTTTGAAATTTATTTCAGAGTTCAGCACACAGAGAAGCTCGAACAACGAGTAGCTAAGCTTGAAGTACAACGAGCGGAACTGGCGTCTCAAATCCGGGAATATGAATCTATCGGAATCACAGGTGGTCCAGTGGCAATTAAAAGAGAACTACAACGATTACAGCAAACTGAGTTGATCCTGACCGCCGAGGAAGGTCAATTAAAGTCCAAGATGGAATCTGCACAGAGAGAATGTCAAAGTTTGAGTAAAAAATACGAGGAAGCTAAGACGATAGCTAACGAGATGACGGTGGTCAGGGAAAAACTGAACAAACTAATAAGCAGATTGCAGAAAAAGATGATGCTTGTTACTCGGGAACGAGATAGCTACAGACAGCAACTAGACTTGTACGAAAAGGAAATGACGGTCGATGGTCATAGTGTATTAACTGAAAGAGTTCCGGCATTAGAACGAGCTATAGATGGATATCGGTATGAGCAGTCGGATGAATACCGAAATTAAAATTCGAAGATCTACTTGATTGGGTGCGTTATGATTAATAAATTGCTCGTTTTTCAGAGAACTGGTGAATAAACTAGAGTCTGACTTGGAGGCAGCTGAAGACTGTGTGCAGAAAGGTCTGTGTCAGAAATTGCGAGAAGAAATTAATAAATTGAAAGGAGAACTAGAACATAGAGCTTTGAAAGGCGATTTTAACTGCAACGCCAGGGTTCTACATTTCAAAATGAACCCAGCAGCTATAGCAGAAAAACAAGCCGAAGAAAAGCACGCAGCTCTTTTGCAAGAGGTTGAGGAATTGAGGGCTAGACTAGCTACAGGAAACACGAGTCTGGGTCCTGTGGGATCCTCACTTCACGCACAAGGTGAAATAGATTGACGACGAGTTTTTTTTTCTTTGTAAAAAATGGACCAAACTTCTCTTATTTTTTTTCTCTATTCTTACAGAAATAGCGGAGCTCAAACAAACCCATGAGATTAAAATCACGCGGCTGAAGGAAGCCTTCAAGGCATCTTCACAGGAATATCGTCAAGCATGTTATCAGCTCTTTGGTTGGCGGGTTGACAGGACTAAAGAAGGACGGTACAAGCTGTCCAGTCAATACGCCGAGTCCCCAGACGACTTTTTATTCTTCCAAGTTGGCGAGGACGGAGTTGACCTTTTAGAAACTGAATTTTCCGCAACCCTAGGCGTACTGGTAGATATTCACCTACAAAGACAGAACAGTGTTCCGATGTTCCTTAATGCTGTGCAAACTGAACTCTTCTCTCAGCAAACAGCTACGACTGTTGCAAGTTGAACGAATGAATGTATAATTTGTTCGTTATTCAAAAATTTCGCAAACATTTTTTGTTTTTTTCTTTCATTTCTCGTTCTTTTGCCTATTGTTTTTGTCTGTCCAACACTTTGAATGTTTGAAACTCTGTGACAAGGTGTTTAGACGTCGACATGTTCATGCGTTATGCATTTATTTTGTATTTTAGCTTAATCTTGTTTTTTGATAGACAATTTGAAATACTTACTGCAACAAAGCTGTATCACGGTGTTAAAGTATTTCGAAAATATATCTAACATTCACGTAATTTTATTAATCTATCTACGCTTATTCTTGAAGTCATTTATTATTCACCTTTTTAAACACTTATGACCATTTTGTGATTAAGGTATATATTTTTCTTAATTGATCATGGATTTTATCGATTCCCACAAACGTGACGATAATATATATCAATTATAAGACTCACTGGTTAATACTACGAATATTCAAATATCAAAAATCTATACTTTGGGAACATTAAAATTAGATTTTCTCACTTATTTTAATAAATTTGTAATAGTGAATATGAAATTTGGTTTCCCCTGCATTTCAATCAGTTTTTGACGGTGAATAAAGGAATTGATTTTCCTATATAATATAATTCAATTATTGAATATTGGATATAATATTTGCTGAAAAAAAAGAAAACAGTTTTCGTACTTAGCAACTTATTAAACTTTTTTTTAACAACTTTGACGATATTTTATTTTTCAAGGTAAGTAAAGATTTTCAAGTTTTATGAAATATTTTCTCTATTTATCTATTCGTTTTTGTTTGAAACAAAAATTTAATGGTCAATTTTCATTTTCTTTTATTTATTTTTTTTTTATTATTTATGTCGTACATTTTTACGTACGAAAAATTCAACCCCTGAAACTAAAAATCTTTTCGATAACAAATTTAAATGAAAATGCATATTATGTATGTATGTATGTAAATTAGGGTGATTTTTTTCTTCGAGTATTTTTTTTTTCACTCCCGACCTAAAATTTTGTTGGACATGTCGAATAAAAAATTCCCTGAAAGTGATAGCCCTTAATATCAATAATAAATACTTTCGCAGAGCGTGAAAAGATTTTCCATCTAAAATACACGTAAATGAAATTTTTTTTTTTCGAAATTCTATAACTCAGCGGCATTTTATGCTATCACATTGTTCTTGGTCGCAATTTACACAGAATTAAACGATCTTCAAAAGGGTCTATAACGGCGTGAGTGCAACTTACACTGGTGAGATGGTACGGCTGACTAAAGTTGATTTTTACCCAAAATTCTCGTCTTTCGCTGTCATCTCCGAAATGATTAACTTTACCAAAAAAATGTAAAGGAAAATTTTGTTGGAAATTTAATTTCCTACAAAAAGTGTCCTTCAGACCTAAATGCTCAGATTAATATTTCTCGAGATATTGAACTTTAACTTACCTGTGGTATAAAATTTTTATGGTTTATTGAATCAAACGGTTTGAAATTTTTGATATTCCACATCATATTATTTCAGGGTATTTTTTTTTCGACATGTCCAACAAAATTTTAGGTCGGGAGTGAAAAAAAAATAGTCGAAAAAAAATGACCCTGATGTACATAAAAACGTGTTTTTTTTTTCCTTTCTCACAATAATCGATCGTTTGAAACTGAGTATCTGATAATGATCATTTCGTCCGATAATCGCCTCCTAATGCGACTATAACGCATAGTGAATATATAATACCTCCGTGAATAACCAGAGAACAACAATTAAACCCTCACAATGTATACTTGCAGTTCCATTTGTTAAACTCAAATTCAATTACTATAATACATCATACGTCGTTACATGGCTAATAAAAGGAACTAAGCGTATTAGTATTTGTGTGTATAACGAAACGGTGGACGAGGCGATAATTTATGTGGTTCAAAGTATGAGCTTCGGGGGTACGCGATCTAGGGGATCCCCCGCTTTCGTATAAATGTACATACATACATAATATGTATGTATATATTATATATTACGACCTACACATAAATATATATAGGTATATATTCATAATGTATGTACGTATGTATGTACATACATATACGGTATATAATACATTTAAGTATACATAACGCTGGTAGTAGCGGGTCGCTCTATCGCTGGGTAGCAGTCGGGCCTGTAGGGGGTAGCGTATACGAGTAAAGTAAGGAAAGTCTGGTGCGGCTACCCTCGGATCCGCTTCGTTCGGGTGCTCCGAAGGGCTAAACTCCATTATCGCTAATTATAATCACGTTTAATCGTGAGCTCGTCCTCTTCCCCACTTCCTCAACCCCTTACCCCTTCCACCTTCAACGTTTCTCTCCCAGCGTCCTGACGACCGCTTTTATACAGCTAGCGTATACCCGGGACCGCATGCCCAGCGTAGCTCGGTCTTGATTATCAATCTGGACTCTGTCTTACTCTGTCTTACTCTCTATTTCTCTCCTTTCATCCCCTCTTCAAGCCCCGAAACCTCTGCTACCTCCTATTTCTCTCTCTTCGTAAAGCCCGGTCGAGGGGCTACTTGACGTAGTTATATACTCCAGAGATACTCCAGTAGTACAGTGCGCGTTGAAACAGACCCTACAGGAGGAGAAGATGGGAAACTCCTTCTTCCTATAGGAAAACCAACGACTTTCTCAGTAATCTGAGCACGTTGACTATACAGTCTTCTACATTCCTGCACCTATAGCCAGCTATAGGTACCTAAATAGGTATTAAAGATGTTTGCAAGAGTGGTCAACGGATAAGATCTTTCAGATGTTCGAGGACATTTGTATGGCTAAAATTAAGTACTTGTACTTATTTAATAAGCGTGATTTGTTGTTTTCAAAATGACGTTGTATTAATTTTTTTGTAATTTTCAAAAAATATCGTTGCTTCATGTATTTTTTCTTTTTTCTTTTTACTTTCTTTTTCAACCCCGTAGGGAGTAGAGCATCACCTGGGAATTTTGTTAAGAGAGTTACGGGGTAGAAACCCTGCGGGGGTGATTGTCCATTCCTAGGGTCCATTACGCCTAAGAGGAGGGTGGCGATGTGGCCATGACGCGGAACGGCGTATACATACATATATAGGAGGGCAAGGGGAGGGCATCGGAAGGACTTGACGGGAAATAAGAGCGGGCGAGTGGCGGCCGGAAATTGCGCCCAACGCGATGGTCTAAGACCCTAGGGTCTCTGAGGGTAGCGAGGGGGGTGGGAAAAAAAGATAGAGAGAAGTAGGTGGTTGCGGAAAATTTTAAGGCCTCGAGAGGACGGTTGAATGTCACGGTGAAAATATCGCAGACTAGACACGTCCAGTCGGACGAAACGTGCGGTGTGTCCTTTTTTTTTTCTTACTTTTTTCGATTTTTTTTCCTTTTTTTTTTCTTCTTCTGTGTCTGCACGAAGTTGTTAGACGAATACCCTGCTACCATCACAGAAAGGAATAAGATAAAAGAGGAAACGCGCACGGAGGGCGGAAGTCTTCGTCCTCCTGCGAGTCGTGGCCGAACATCGCGTGACTATTCCTCGTTACGTTGCGGGTAAGACGCGTGTCCTAAGTCCGAACGGGCACTACCCAGTTTTACGCGTATTATTACAGGGTATATACCTATCTATACATATTAACTGTCCGAATAACAAACTTTGACCCTTAGATCGTAGGTCCTACGTGGTATACGTATACCTATATGTATGTAATCTGTTACACGTCTGCACCGATCGGAACTTCCGTAAATTACGTACAGTATATATACATATATATATAGGTATATGTATACATTATACATATGTATACTATATGAGAGGGTGAAAAATCGCGTGTATCGAAGATCTTATAGGTATGGGAGCCTATCATGCATTTAGGTGTTCAGATATAGGTATACCTATATTTATATATAAAGGCAGATGTTAAGTGTTGTATGTATGTATCATACATGCATATACATACACATCTATCCATGTATAATGGGGGTATAGGTATTAACGCGTGTTAAAAAAGGCGCAGCTCTTTGAACTGCAGAAGGTATGATGATCGCGTGCGTTCAGTATATATCTATATATACATATATATATACGCGAGTGTTTCTTTCGAAGCTTCGTTTACATCTCCACCCTTCGATATATAGTATCAGAGTATCTATATACATGTATATAGAGAAAGCAATTTTACCTCCTCGTCTCAGTCCATCCGAGTACTTTAGCTAAAAAGTTCTCTGACTGGTGGTGGTGTAGCGACACGTTCAACGTATATATATACCATATGCATGTATACCACAGACGTTGATAGTACAAATTTTCTCATACGAGTGTTACACACACACACGCACACACATTTATCGACGTAGCTGTATACTGTACAGCTGTAGTAGGTATAAGGTATATGGGTACGTGATCTAGCGGAGAAGAGAACGCGAAAAGTAAAGAGAGTGAAGAGATGGAGTTCCAGAATATTATGTTCGAAGACTTGCGGAACCCCCGTGGGACACACGTGCAGGTAGGTAAGAATATATAGATATATATATTTATATACATGTAGTATATATACATAAATATATTTCTGTATATTTATATATATATATACTATATGTACGTATAGTATACGGGATGAAGGATAAAAGCGAGGAGTTATTTCAAGGATATGATATATACACAGATATAGGTATGTATATATACCTTATACCTATAAGTAAAAGAGATGAAAGCTAAAGTAAAATGATGAGATAAAAGAATGTATAAATGGAAACAGGATAAGCGAAGAACGGTAGCAAGATGAAGAGATTAATTTCCTCAACAAGCGCCGCGCAAGGGACGTACGGACGGATACGATGGACGGACAGCTGTACCCTCGTCTTCGAAGATAACATTATTATACCTACCTATAATATTACTGATTCGAGGAGGCTTAAGAGTAAAATTCAAGAGGTCACAGGGGGTAGTTGAGTAGGTATGTACAGCGATGGTATATATACCTACCTATCTACCTACCTACCCGCTGCGTTTGAACATCTGTCTTTCAAGAGAAATATTGCAAAACAATACGCAAAAGGCGGCGGAGATCAGCTCGAGATCAAGACCCAAAGGAATTTCGCCGAATCTATACCATAGGTATATACACAGCTATATAACATGTATATATGTATGTATATAGATGTACATGTTATACACGTAAAGACACAGATAGACGGAGGAGTTCAGGTACACGGCGAACGAGCGTCTTGAATATTTAAGCCCTCAAGGAAAGGAAAGATCCCCTTAAAAGCGCGCGTTTTATGAATGATTGAGCAAGCGGAGCCCCAGGGCTCGGCACTCTCCGTCGGAGCTGTCCCGTCAGAGATACACCCGACGAGATAGATAGAGAGAGAGAGAGATATAGGATGAGAGAAATAGAGAGAGGGAGGGAGAAAACGGCGAGTAGAGAGTCCGGAGTGACGGACACCGGGAAATTGGCACGCCAACCAGGGACGTACATCGTCCCAACTTCCGATTGTTGATGATTGGCAGAGTCTGGCGTGCGACGATGGTTTACAATGTGAATTTTATACGGGGTTAAGGTTCTGGTTAAATTCTATCTGTTATCGAGGTGAATCTAGGGGGTTGGACGCTTATATATTGGTATATAGGTATATACGCGAAGGCTTACCTTGGTTGAAAAATTAATCAACCCGTTCGTTTTCTGTAGGAGGAGATACGACGGGACAGCCGTAGCTTGTATACCTACCCACCTACCTAGGTATGTATACGTATGTACCTATCTACCTATATCTATCCCGGGCGCACCGTAAGCCTGTAAATTGTAACAAACGGGGCACATCGTTTCACCGCATTAAAATTAATGACAAGGGCGTGACGGGGCGGGGGAGGGAAGAGGTGTACCCGAGGTTCGGGGAGCAATAACGCAAACAGACACGCGATAATCCGGCGACGAGCGCCCCTCGTTAGCGCGCGGCGCCATCCCCCTGGGTCGACGTCTTCTCCATCCCCTTGCAGTCGACCGACACCTGGAACCAGCAGATATACGGGATTTTCGAGGTGCCGCGCCGCGCCGCTTCGTCGAGCCGAGGGGAAGCGAACGAAATAGATATTATTTTTATACATAGGTATATACCTTTACATTGAATTTTTTTTTTTAACAATCCGTGTTAAGATTTACTCGCGGATTTCTGTTTTATTTTTCCGACTTGTTTCGATCCGGCACCGATGTAAATTTTTATGTAAATTCAATGCATGTATATAGGTATGTAGGTATATATTTATTACAATCACGACCTAGGTACTCGTATAATACTTTGGTGTAAAGTAGCGTAAAATCATTTTCAAAATGCGAAAAAAGAAGAAAGAAATTTACCGCGCTTCGCTGCGACAGTAATTCGCCTGAACGAACCGAACCACCCCACGATATCCGAAGTTACAAAAGATGATGCGCTGAAAGATAAAAGTTAACATATACATACCTATATACGTATATATTTGTACAATTGTAGCTTATACCAGGCTTGCATCTATCGCTTTTACCTTCAAGCTATAGTATATATGTATAAATAAATATATATACCTATACCTATCTTCTTACCTTGCTACCTACTGCAGAGAGGAAAACTCGGAGAATCTCTGGTTCCTTTTTACCCTCGCGACGCGACGCGACGCCCCCGTCATCCCGAGGGAAATTTTAAAATCCCACGGCGGGGGTAGCCCGGTGGACGGACGATACCTCTCGCATACGATATAACTTTTCGCTATTTACTCACTTGGATGCTGGTGCAGCTATGTCTAAGACAGATCTGTATATCTATAGACAGATTTACACCCCGCTATACGTATTACATAAATATAGGGTGCATGGGTATACAGCTGGGGCAGAAATAAATTCGAGAATTTTGTCTCATGAATTGCCATATGAATATACCTATAATATTACATATGTACCTATATCCATGTATATCCTATTTACTAAACGTAAACAACAAACATAAAAGAATATGAAAAAAATTTTGTCGTTTAATCGAAATATTCCTTTTTTTTCTCATCTTTTTTTTTGGTATATAGGTATATATACCTACCTTGATGTCGTTAACCGCAACCCTTATATGGTGGAAGGTGGTCGGGTTGGTATAAGGGTGAGAAAAGCCACACGGTTGGTTGGCCGAACAAACTGGCGTGAGAAAATCAATCGATCGATATATATGTGTAGTCGCGTCGATTGGTCTCCGCGATGTTTCGTATCAGAGAGGAACGAGAGAAACTGCAGCAGCTCAGGAGGGTTCGAAGGTAAAAGGACCGGAAAAGCAAAGTCGATGAAAGCAAGTCTCTCTCTTGTACATACATACATACCTACATATACTTATATTGGGAGATCAAACGAGCGGTGAACTGGACTTCGTGTTCACGCCTCGATACTATATACAGCTCTCTGTAATTCGGTTTGCCATTTTCGTTTTCCTTTCGATGTTATTTCTGCGATATGTGCAGAAGGGCGCGACAAACCCCTAAAGGTACTATACGAGCGAGATAACAACGTGGAGAACTTTCAGCTATATATATATGCGTACCATATAATACAACTTCCGCGTTCAAGGTTTGCCAAAACTCCACCATCCCGGAATCAATCGACAGGAGTTTACTAAGGGTGCGTTAGAATTACATGCGATTTAAACTATACCGAGGAGTCATTATTCCCTCCGTGTTTCAGACCCAATTTTAAAGTTTAAATTGTACATGTATTTCAAACAAAATTATCCACGTATTATACCTGTATCTACATGGTTTTGTCTGTAATTTTTGTACCAAAAATCCCCCGTCCCCTCAACTTTTCGTGGCCGCAATTTTCCGCCCAGTTTTACTCCTCTGGTCTATTTCGCGGGCCTGAATAAGGGACGTAGAAACAGAGGGACAGAGGGACAACGGAATCGAGTTACGCGATATTGGTCCCCAGGCGCTCGCCAGAATAAATACACTCAACTTCGTTCCGTGGCCATTCCTCCTCGACCTCTTTCTCTTCATCGTCATCCTCCCTGCCTCGTCGTCCTCTGTGCTGTTGTATAATTCCGATTTATCCCCCTCTCTCTCTCCCTCTCCCTCTCAGTCTCTCTTTATCATTCTATCTATATTTTTACTTCCGCGTCTCTACCTTTATATGTAGGTATATATGTATATTTACATATATACTCCTTCCTCGCGGATCGACAAGTCCCTTAGGCACAGATCAGGGGACTCTCCTTTTCTCTTCGGTTCTCTTAACCCTCGACAATTACCACTTTCCAATGAATTCGAATAATATATATATTATACCAACCCGTAAAGTCTATATCGGTGGTTATGAAAGGACAAAGGTCCAACCGAACGACCCACACATGTGATTATTCCTCACCGTTTATGTATTCCAGACGTAATTTCATATGCAAAGGGGGAATTTCATGCCCAATCGATCAGCTAAAGTCCATAACCCTGACCACTTTGGATCTGGTCGACATATTCTTTTTCATTTTACGATATTATTCCTGCTCTGATACCCTATAGCTGCGGTGAAATTTCTTTTCGATTTTTTCATCATCCGGAGAAGAAAAATATCCGTTGAAAATTTTTTAAACGAATTTTATAAATATCAATCTATTACGAATATCACATAGGAATGTCCATGTATGTATATAAAATGCATATACTATAGTAAACGAAACGTATGTACGTGTGGAAGAAAAACGGTACAACAGGGTGTTATAAAATGCAACAATGTTCCCGGATCGATCGTTTGTACAACCTAATATACCTGCACGTAAATACATGCATACATATACGTGCACACCTATTAATTTAACGAGTAGTTGGTATAGAGAGTGTGGGGTTCGGGGTTATAGATTTTCCCTCCTCCGGTGTAGAGGGCTGTTGAAGCATTAACACGCGATTGTGATCTTCCCATCTTTTCTCTATCCAATTCTACCTACAATCGCCAAGCGAGCGCCTTTTATTGAGTGAATACGACCGGGTAGTGAGAAGCTATAAAGGCGCGTTGGGAGTTGGGAACAGAGAAACTAGGAACTGGAAACTAGAAACTAGAAACCACAACCACCCCCACAAACCTATTCGAAAATCGAGGCTCGACTCATCGCTCTACGACTAGCAGTCGACCATAGCATAGGGTTGCGGGATGGGCTATTGAATTATTAATTTACCGAGCTGGTAGAAGCGCGGACGTCAAGCTACTCACGGTTTCGTAGTCCCTGAGCCAAGCCAGCAGATGCACATTCGTCCGTAACAGATACGCGTTGACGTAGCCCGGCTTGAAGCTAATCAAAATTATTCTCTTTGATGAAAATGACATGCCAAAGAGTTACGTACGTTGGGCGGTCTGTACAGTAAAAATATTTTTTCGAATTTTCTTATTCTTTAAGGCTCGCATGAAAATTCGTTAGTTTGATGCCTTTTAAGAGCCCTTTCCAAATTTCACCTCAATTATAAATATTTAAGGGTAGCTCAAAGCCATAGACTGAAAGAGCTGAAATTTGGACAGGGCTCTTAAAAGGCATCAAACTAACAAATTTTTATGTACAAGCTTTAAGAAATAAGAATATTCGAAAAAATATTGCCACACTAATATAAATTGTGGATCTTAATACCGAATTGCGAATTTCTCTTCGCGGTATATCGGCAGTACTGTTAAGTATATATATAGGGTATGTGATTTTACCGAATCTGTAATATAATTAACAATTCGTGGTTATCTAAAGTCTGATTATGGGTCTATATAGTCGTTGAACGAGTATGTAGATAGTTGGACTAATAATAACGGCCAACCTTTAGCCCGTGCTCGTGTAATAACGAGGTGCTGCACTTACTTTACGATCTGCATAATGGAGATCAAATCGATGATGCGGAGTTCGGGTGCCGTTTCGAACGGATTATATACCTATATACTCGCCCAATAAAAAAAAAAAAAATCCATGATGAACTTTTCTACTCTTTATAAATTACCGCGGAATATAGGTATATAAAGATCACCGGATTATACAGATATATATAGGTATAAGTATATATGTATACCAGATACCTGTATATAAGTGAGATTAAAAGCGGTTGGCGAGAAAAACCATGATTATACCGATGACAAAGATATCACGATGATTAGGATGATAATGATATATAAATGAGGTAAAAATAAAAGAAAAAACGAAATCGCCCTGTAGACGGGAATATGAGCAACGCTGAAAGCCAACGGCTGTTAGTATCGCGGGCTGAGCCCAGGGCTGGGCAGTATCTCACTATCAGTTGCATTTATTTCTAATAAAATATTCAAAACCATTTTGCACGTCGGATTTTGTATCTGGTAGTTAATTGAATTACAGTCGATACAGTGTATCTTGTATTTTGGATTTGAATAAAATTAAAAAAAATAAAAATTTTAGCCAGCACTGAGAGATCTATAATTCTATCATATCTGCAGAAACTCGAACTCATTCTTTCTTTTGCAAACTTACTGCAAAGAATGATTCTTGTTTTTTATGGGTGAAGTATTTATCATGGAGAAAGAAGTGCAGGTACTGTATTTTTTTAATTTTGAAAATCCTTTCGAAATAAAAGTTTCAAAATTTTCTTTTTTTTTCTACTTTTCATTTGAATACAGTATCTGATGGGGTGTAGGGGTGTATTTTGCGTCTTGTATTTGAGCATAGGTATAAGTCGTAGAAAATGTATACTTATTTCGTGTATATTATGGTATTTAGATAAAATTTTCAATATATATACTTTGCCCAGCCCTGGGCACAGCTAATTTATTTAACGTTGTCGCTGCGGTTGGCCCGTGTACCACCTTTCACCGCCTCTAATTAAGCGCGTTCGGAAATTGATACGGCCCCGTGTTCAGGCTATAATTAATATTTATTCATATATGCGCGCGAACTACAATATTCATATAAGTACATTATACCTATAGAGCGAGAGAAAAGATTTTACACAGTTTCGCGCATTAGCATAAAGCGCGGTTCGGGAAACGCTGTGAATCACAATTGAGCGATGTGTCTATACCTATATGGTATATGGACAACGTATACATATGTACCTACGTTATACGTAATTCGTGTACCTGCAGGATATCTTATTGAACGATAAGAATAATGACACATTTTTTCAAAAATCAAAAAAAGGTATAATAAAAAATTATATCTCTCTGTGGTATTCGATATCTCGAGAATCCAGTGTCGATGTTTGAAATTTAATTATGTAGAACGGGTCTTAAGCCGGGCGTTTCTTAAGTAAAGTATAAACTTCATTGAAGATAATACGGCCGCCGAGAATGAGGGAACTTTTTCATTTTCTCAAACCACTTTTTTCCATTAGCGTCGCCACCTAATTTTCAAAGTCAAAAAAAATAAAAAAAAAAAGGATGAGAAAAGAAAAAGATAAAAAAAAAAGAAAAGTTTTCGCGACAGATAAGGGAAAATTGTTAAGTCAAATACGAGACTGTATACCTATAGCTGGTTATGAGCATAAAACGTGTTACGTTACATCCAACCTCAATAAAATTCCTACCTCGCGCGGGGGTTTATTCCTCAAAAGTTAGTTAAAAAAAAGGAAATTTCATAAAAAAAAAAATGGGGAGGGGGATCTAAGTGAGTGTATAGCTGTATAACAGGTTATTCTCAGGTGGGATTCGGGATAAACTACTATCTACAGCTCGTCACGTGCACGCCACAACACATTACCGGTAAAAACCTGTAAAAAAAACTTGCTACCCCCTGAAGTGGCGGCCGGAGCCAACCCCTATAAAACAAGCCTTTGGAGTATCTTTTATCTGGCGCGTGCCGAGAATCGTAACGTGAACGCCTCCAGCTGATAAACGCATTCCGCTGTTGCTGTTCGCCCACCAGGCCTTAAGCCTTTAGTGAGTGTCGGAGTGACCCCTGTCTCTGTCTCTGTCTCTTTTTTCGCTTATTCTTTTTCCTTTTTCTTCTTCTTCTTCTCGTTTTCCCATTCTCCGAGTTATTTAAGACCCCGTCCTTCCGAGCTCCGAAGATCTTATTGTAAGTTTACCCGAGCATGCCACGGATGCTGTAAGGAGTTTTCCTGTCCCGACTCCTGACGACTGGATAAATCTGTTGTCATCCATAATTGTGTGCTCTCGTGTTGTTCCGACCCTTCCGTCTTTCGCGCTTGACTTGAGGCATTTTTCATGAGATATATACCTACAGCTACCACGATTTTTAAAATATAAACGGAGAACACCACGGATCTGAAACAACTTACTCGCCTTCACACACAGTCAGATGATATCAAAGTTGCATTTATATTTCCTTTATTTTTTTTTTTTTTTTTCATTTTCTTTATCCAATTTCTCATCTCTTTAATTTGATTTTCCTTCAATAGAATCACATGAATACTCATTATTTTGATACGAAACAGTAAAAATTTAGGATACCAAATCGATCGTCAACCCCAATTTCAAACATATATTTCCATCGTCGAAGGTCTCAGTTAAATTGGCATCGATTGATTATAATTCCCCATCAAAGACGACGGCATACGCAAGTGTTTGAAAGGATTCTTTCCGCACTCTCACGGACCAATATCCATTTCATTCGGGACAGAGCCCATTACCGCGAAAATACAATTCCACATTTTCAATTAAAATTTCTCCAAATTTGGGTCCGGGTGTATAAATTTTGAAAAATCCTCAACAACTAGTTCAATCCTTCATCGTCATCCCCCTGAAAAGAAATTATGGGGTGGCGATGGGTTCTACGTTGAAATCTCGTTCTCATTTCGACTTTTTTCTGAACCGTAGCATATCTGCAGTATCCAATAGTCGAAATCAGCACTTGTCAAGGTTCAAGGGTCTTCGATGTTAGTTATCTCTCTGTTAATCAACAGGAAATATAATAATTACAGTTGCCGATTACGAGATCGGCCGCGCCACGTATTACTTTCGTGATTATTATCAGCAGACGAAAGTTGATGATTCTAAATAAACTTTTTTCGCCGCTGCTATCTCCGACTGTATTGAATAACGGATAGACCCAGAATTTTGAATCAGTTCTCTGAATTTTGGAAAGAATTTTACGAGAAATTTTGCAGTTATTTTATATGGGCCTATGGCGCTTCGTGATCTTAATCCGGCGTTGATGATCACATCCTCAATCCTTTATAATCTCCATCATCGTAGCTACGCAACGCTTTCCAGGGTTACCATGATCCTTAGAAGATACGTACATTCCTACGTATGTACATACTTGCAAGACATATGAGAAGCTAATCTCACTTCCCACGAAACATCAAATTATCGGAGAACCAGAAATCCATGAGTACCTCTGAACGTGTACGAAAGGTATCTTTACTGCATATCAGTTAATTATTTATTAATGCTGTGAACAGGAGGCATCTTCATACCAAGACAAGGCATGAGATTTTTCGATCGAATATAGCAGAATAGAGAAAGGGTATGAAGTAGGAGTCCAAGACCCGTTTTCCCCTTATTATATATATATATTAATTAATTGGTTTAGGACCCCCTCGTCGTTCCCTGGAACATAAAGCCACGTGCTCCGATGACGTAGAAGGGGACCGAGGAGGGGACGAGAATTTCAAAGAGGGCATGCGCCGGTGGGAGTGGCACCATTCGCGGATCCCGCCAAGGGATTCTGTCCGTTGTTGTCAACCGTGGTGTACGGTAACGCGTGGTATCCGCGGTGCTGATAAGCGCGAATCTCGAGACTGATATGATAGTCATATACGCATATAGCTATACCTATAATGTAACGTGATTATTAAATAAATGACAATTTGATGACAAAAATTCATTGTCAGTAGTGGATACGTTTGTACGTCAATCATGTGCTTGTCGGATTAAAAAAGTTAAAAATTTAAACGAATTATGCAACGAAAATTATACGTATGTATGTATAAAGGAATCCTGAAAGTTTATAACACGGAATAAAATTTCGGTCCTTTTTTTTTTTCGTTTTTTACTCCGGGACACTTCGAAAAACAAGGAGAAGAAAAAAAAAACTGCAGTGAGGAAAGAAGAAGAGACAAAAAAGTTATCCAGACTAGCGCTAAAATAATCGCCGGATGCATCAAACGACGATATTTACAGCACGGCGAATCGCCGATCGCTGTCAATTTATTCGGGAAATTATGTGAGCGAGGATTTAGTCGCGGATTTTGGAAAAAAAAATAAATTAAAGAAAAAAAGAACGAAACAGAAAACTGAAAAGAAACGAAATTTTTTACAAGACTCATCTTGCGCTGAGAAGCATGCGGCCGACCATGCCACGACTTGTACTACTAGTGACTGTCTTTTCCTGGTGGTGTCTACTGACGGAGAATTCAATAGGTAAACGCTGCGGTCCTATCCGCATGATATATCAGCTGGGTTTGTGTTTGAGGTTGAAAGTGTAATTTTTATTTGTTTGTTAGTTTTTTTTTTATCTTTTTACTATCATTTCTATTTTTGTTTATCCAATTTCTGGGTATCTGTACAACCTATAGGGATCGATGTGTTTGTGTTTGTGGAAACGTTGATCGTGATCGATTCATTCCGCGTAACGACTCTCTGTGTATAGAGTGAATGTAAAATGACAGGTAAACGCGATCGCAATTCTCTCTCCATATGTTACATACATATATATATATGGTATACATATGATATACATATACATATGCATGTTTTGAATAATCGGATTCACGCGTGGTTAACCACGCTCGTTACTTCCGCTGTCTGGATTTGAGGTTTGCGATTATTTGCTCATGCACCACCAATTTGATTAAACTTCGATTTTCCGAACGTTGACAGACAATACGCGGGCTTACAATATATGTATATATATAACACCCTGCCATGCACATACCTATATCGAAATTTCCTTTCACCTATATAAAACGTCATAAATGGCTACTATAAAAATTATTCGAGTTTTATCACACCGCAACAGGCACACACACGCACACACGTCATATTGCATCTATATAATATTTTCTAACCCCGTCTGCTATAGCATATCTATCAAAACTTTTGGCGTTCGAAAAAAAGCAATTTATCAGATAAAATTCGATTACCATAAGGTATATATATTAGGGTGGTCCTTATTTTGGATATTTTGGATTTTTTTTTCCACGATCCCCCTAAATCGGTTCTAAATAAATAAAAAGAAATTCCTGCCAAATTGGAGCTCGATATTTCAATTTTAACCTGGCCCCCCCGGCAGTCAAAGTTTTAAACGGGAAAATACGTGTATTTTAGACTGTCAATTGTTTGAACATTTTTCCAACCTAGTAAAAATTGATATAAAAATTTGAAATTCTGCACAAATATTCCCCATAGTATAAGGTATAATTCTAGAAGTATATCAAATTTTTTTTCTTCTATTTATTCATTTTTTTATGAATATCAAATTGATATTTATATAGATTATAACTCCAGAAATTACGGATGTACAAATTTGATATACTACTTCAATCATACCTTATACTATGAGGAATATTTGTGCCTTATCTCGAATTTTTATATTAATTTTCACTAGGTTGGAAAAATGTTCAAACAATTGACAGTCTAAAATACACGTATTTTCCCGTTTAAAACTTTGACTGCCGGGGGGGCCAGGTTAAAATTGAAATATCGAGCTCCAATTTGGCAGGAATTTCTTTTTATTTATTTAGAACCGATTTAGGGGGATCGTGGAAAAAAAATCAAAAATATCGAGAATAAGGACCACCCTAATATATATATATACCTATGTACACATATAGTAAATAATAAATTAGATACCTATGTACACGGATATAACGGATATACACAAATATCTCGATCTATATCTATCCATGTATTTACGTGTGTATATGTATGTATGTATGTATGTATGTATGTATGTATGTATGTATATAGGTAAACGCAGATTATGCAAACTACTGCCACCAATTCAATTCAAGTGCATCGCAAATAATCTGGGTTTTGCCCGCTCTCCGTATTCGGTTCTGCTTCGAGGATTGTCTGCAAACAGACATATCTACATGTGTATGTGTATATATTATACAGAATATAGGTGTATATATATTGTACATGTATATATCTATGTATATATCTATTCAATGCAGCGTACGTACATACATACCTGAATATACATATATACTCCGACATTGGATTAAGAAAAAAATTAAATATGGTTCTGAAAAATCGAGTGCGAGGACTTCTGCACTGCAGCTACCTATATGGGATATATTATAGGTATACCTATTATATATGAGTGATTTTATTAAAATGAAGGGGATCAAAAAAAAAAAAATTACCAGTGAGAGAATTTATTTATTCATTTTCTTTTATTTTATTTCATTTTCGTTTCGTTTTTTGTCCAAGAGTATAATCTGATTTCTAACGGTAATTTGCGTCGGGTATAATAACCGAAGCGCTGAAGCTTGAGCAGTAAGGGTAGGAAGCAGAAAAAAAAAGAGAAAAAAAAACAAAAAAAACGCGGTTTATTGTGCATTATAAGGAGAAATATAATTATTTCATCCGCAACTCGTTGAGAACAATTGAACCCTGGTATTAAAAGCCAGTTTTCTGCGTATTCCCGACGGTACATAAGGTATATTGTTCGAAGGAATTGTGGCGTTAGAAGAAAAGAGAAAAAAAAACACACACACACACACACAAAAAAATAGAGAGAGAGAGAGGGAGAAATGTGCATTTCTTCGTTTTTAACCCACGTTACATGCTTCATTACTCGTTTGCTGCAGGATTAGCCTGTTATAGAGTAAACCAGAGTCAAGTGGGAGTCTAGTTCTGCAGACGAGTCGAATTAAGTCTAGTTAAGTCGAGTTAGTTAATAACTCCTTGCTTAGTATACCAACCAACTCTTTGGCTTGGGTTATGCTAGTGTTTGTTCAGCTAAGACGTTGACTAGGATGTCCACATCGCCCGTTCGTATATAAGGGCAAACGAGAAGTGCGAGGCACATGTGGGCGCGAGGTCGAGGATGTCAAGTGGTCAGCCGCCGCGACGTTCATATATGTGTACCATAATTTCTCCCCCGTTGCATGAGGCAAGATTATAAAATTCTGTACCGTCTGTATACCGTTCCGAGGTCGTCAAGAGTTGAAACTTCATATGAAAAATAAAAAAAAAAAAAAAAAGTAGTAGGAGAAAGCTCTAAGAAACTGCAGAAGGAGCGACCTCCACGTCGTACACATTATAGTATATAACGTACTACGCTTTGCTTCGCGCTGTACGCGACAATTGGGTAAAATTGGTCTTGCCATTAGGGGAATTCTTATAACATCTTTCTTCGCTCTTCGCTCTTTGCTCTTTGCTCTTAGTGATTATACAGCGTGTAGAGTATAACAGAACAAGTACAGAAACAGATAATAAAGAGTATGGTACTACGTAGTACGCAAGATTTTGTAGATCGAGACGTCGGGAATAACGTAAGAAGAATACCGCGACACCCCTCTTTATATACTCGATTTGAGTATTTTCGTCGGTTTTTTCGTCGCATTTTTCTTCTTCTTCCGTAACGTGGAGAGAAATCTGTGGATATAGTTATAATAATATCTTAGATTCTTTCAGACTGCAGTGGTGAACGACTCTCGAGAAATTTATTAAAAATAAATTGGGGATTCGTATGACGGATTATTTTCATCTCTTTATGCGTATACTTATACGTTTATATGTGTGTTGTGTATATTATATGTTTATGAGGTTTTTATACAAGTGCAGGGTATTGGAATCGTAAAATTATTTCGAATATATATACCATGTATATATAAAATAATAATTGGGAAGAAGTTGAAGCGTCGCAGTCGTCGCGTTACGTTTATACATACCTATGTATAGTAATAGGTATATGCATATTTGAAAGCATAAATTCACGTTCTGCGTAATTGCCCAGTTAACTGACGACGAGTTATACAGAGAGCTTGCGATATATCTACTTCGATGATGTATATAAATTAAGAATCAACCACCGATATCCGAGATATATCGAGTTTCGAAGATATAAGATCGAATATATAGAGGCGCGAGAATAAATAAAACCGAGTTTTATATAAGTAAATTCGCGAATATGGGAGACGCTTTGAAGTATCTATACCAAGTTCAAAGTATAACGCGGGAGTAAACAAACATTTTATCATGATTTAAAGATGTGCTTAAATATGAGGAGGAAGAGGAGAGGAGAAGAGGAAGAAAAAAAGAAATAAAAAATAAAAAGCAAGTACTGCATCGGCGGCGACGTTGATATACATGTATAATATCGGGAAATCCTCTCGTAACGCTCGAGTATTACCAGCTGCTGCTTCCTCTGCAAATTTAACGTTATATCTATATATGTTATGATTATATATATATGTATATACCTATACATATAATATAATCGACGAGTAAAGAAAGATGAAAGGTAGACAAAAATGAATAAAAATTTTAACCTCGCTTAATTTTTACTCGAGGGGCGAGGGTCAATAATTGCCTTTCCTTTTAAATATTCGTATAATAACGCTCGCTTTTTATCCCCCACTCTCCAACAAGCTTGCTTTTTATCTCTCTCTCTCTCTTTCTCCGCTTCCTTTGTGCTTAACTATAACCAGTAGTTATATAACTGTGATACAATGGCCCGCGGCATACTCAGCCCTTCCTATCCTACGTACACAAATTCCTTATTCCGGTTGGTAATATGCCTTCAAACTAGAGGCCCGGGCTTAGTATCAAGATGCGGAAGGAAAATAGGAAATTTTTCAAATTACGCTCTTATCGAATGTACTAAAAATTGAGAAATCATTCTCCCCGCGATCAGTAGCGCGGTGAATAAAAAAAAAAAAAAAGAAATTCGTTTTTATCACAATGAATAATATTCAATTACCACGTACTAGAAAATTTCTCTCCCTGTCCTATGTACAGGTATACCTATATGTGAGTCATTCCACGTCAAACCGGACAAAATAAATCAAAAATTGACCTCGATGTTTCCGATTTCGTTCTAATTTTTTTAACGGGTTCTTTGGAACAAATGAATTGATCAAACAATTTTTTTTTTTTTTTTTCCGCCCATATTTTCCAAGTTACACGGGGGTGAAATTCACGAAAAAGAGCTAAAAATTGAAAACATACTCCCCTTCAAACGGTTATATCTTTGGCTGTGTTCATCCTAGAGACTTCATCCAGAAACCATTGTAAAGCTATTGAATGACACTATTATTATATATTTATTGAATTCCGCGATAACGAACAATTCCATTTGTTATAAACAAATATATTATTTAAACGTGATTTTCAAGGCGAGAACGACGCTTTAAAATTCCCCAAAAAATATGAGCGTATTCCTTGATCAATTTCCTACAAGACTGTTAAGTTATAGAATGGAACTCCGATAAAAACTATATTAAAATGATTTATTTGTAAGCGACGGCGCGCGCTGCCGCTGAGAAACCTGGCTCGGGTACGCGTGGCGCATTGCTACGCGTACCCGAGCCAGGTTTCTCAGCGGCAGCGCGCGCCGTCGCTTACAAATAAATCATTTTAATATAGTTTTTATCGGAGTTCCATTCTATAACTTAACAGTCTTGTAGGAAATTGATCAAGGAATACGCTCATATTTTTTGGGGAATTTTAAAGCGTCGTTCTCGCCTTGAAAATCACGTTTAAATAATATATTTGTTTATAACAAATGGAATTGTTCGTTATCGCGGAATTCAATAAATATATAATAATAGTGTCATTCAATAGCTTTACAATGGTTTCTGGATGAAGTCTCTAGGATGAACACAGCCAAAGATATAACCGTTTGAAGGGGAGTATGTTTTCAATTTTTAGCTCTTTTTCGTGAATTTCACCCCCGTGTAACTTGGAAAATATGGGCGGAAAAAAAAAAAAAAAAATTGTTTGATCAATTCATTTGTTCCAAAGAACCCGTTAAAAAAATTAGAACGAAATCGGAAACATCGAGGTCAAAAAGGTGTCCGGTTTGACGTGGAATGACTCATGTACAGAAATTTCTATTATTTCGATTGATAATATATCGGTATAATAAACCAAAAGCCTTTACTCGTAAGGATCGGAGCTGGAAAGAGGAAATTTCGGAAATGAGGCGCTTCGAGAATTTACAAATTGGAAAATAATCGTTCTCACATTTAGAGCAGGGAACAAAAAAAAAAGAAGCAGGAAAGAAGAGAAAAGAGTAACAAAAAAATTTTTTGTTTCCACAATGAAAAAGATTTAATTACCATACGTACTGAAAAATTTCTGTATATTTACGTGTACATAGTATATGTATGTATGTACATACATACATAATGCGTATGTATGTACATGCAATATACCATATATATACCTATACCGGGGGCGCCCTTATCCCAAGAGCGAATGCGAAATTGAGCGCTAGAGAAATAGGTACAGCGGGGGGGTTCGAGGACTCAGAAGCGAGAGAGGAAAGGGGAACTCTCTCGGGTACGCGTTGTGGATCGAGCGAGCCAATTAGGCCAGCAATTAGTTTAATAATTACTGGATTAATTAATATGCCTTGTCCGGGACCGAGACGGCCCAACGGAATGGTCCAACAGAGAAACTGAGCGAGTAACAGACCAAGGAACGCGTACTATACGCCGGTACCAGAGTAGAGAGTAAAGAGTAGAGAGTATAGAGAGAGTTGGGGACACACAATAGTTGCACCACCACCCCATTCTCTTATGGCTCTCAAAACCGCCCGCGGTAATAACCGCGCTGCAACGAGAACTAGCGAAGGTATATACATACATGTATATAGGTATGTATGCGATAGGTACAGGTTATAGGTACGTATGTACCGAGTGCAGCACGTATAGGAAATCAGCCTTATATACCTAGGTATACGTCATATACTTGTTCATCGAACAAATGTTCTCTTCTACGAATTCGCGTTCACGGTGTATGGAGTCTATTATTCATGAATCAGATAAGGTGACAGAGTGTGAATGTGCGAATTGAAAACTTCATCCATATGTGTATATAGGTATAGGTATACATGCATGCCTGTATGTAACAGATACGCATTTCCAATTCGCCGAGTTTTACACCGAGAGAACTTGCCTTTTAGTAATAATATCTCGAAACCTCGCTTGAAAAAAGAGTGCTAATTAGTCACATATTAGCCTGGTATACAGTTCCCACCCGCCATATACGTACACGTTTACCACGTTTAATTCAGAATCCAGCTTTGTGAACTGAACTTTTTAATCCATGTGTTGTGTTCAACTGGAACTGTGTCGTTTCACTAAATTACTGGGCTATTCTATTTTTTCCTTTTTTTTTTTGCAACCCTCGTTTCATACCCTCGGCATTATTTTTTCACGCTGCAGGTGGGGCTGATGCATTGACATTGACCAGACTGGACGTTCCTCTCTTTGTTGATCCCAGATCGGCAAAGGTTGCACTCCGATGCGAGTACGACCTGGAAGGGGAGGCCCTGTATTCAGTAAAATGGTACAGAAACGACTTTGAATTTTTCCGCTATATGCCAGGGGCAAATCCATCTGGACAGCCTTTCCCGGTACCTGAGGTAAAAGTCGACGTCGAACGATGCGACGCGGAGCAAGTCACTCTCCTGGGACAGGCAGGTAAGTAAAGTTATAAACGGGATTCGACCTCGACGTACGTACACGTATGTATGTATGTAACATATGTACATACATACCTACCACAGAACGAATATCGACTCACTAAATTTCCTTCCATCGTACATCGAATTTCACAGAAGGTGTTAATCTCGCCGGTACCTACGCTTGCGAGGTCTCGACAGAACGTCCTAACTTCTTGACCAAATACGAAATGGCGAACATGAGTGTGGCCGTAGTTCCTAAACAGGACCCTGCTCTGGAGGGTGTCAGAGCCAGCTACCAAGTGGGCGAACTCATGGTGGCCGAATGTACCTCAGCGCCAAGCTACCCTCCGGCTAATTTGACCTTCGTTTTGAACGACAAAGAGGTTCGTATACGCTCTAATCTTGATTAATTAATAATGCCGAAGGGATAAATTTTGCGTCTGCGGATCGGAAACTCGTAGTTTTATAGATTTTCGTTTATTCAGGTGCCAAGGAGCCTGACGCGCGATATAACACCGGAGGTTACTCTCCCTGTGGGCGAGGGTGGGCAGCCTCTACAGCTTTCAACGACACGTTTGAGTCTGAGACTGCAATTAGATCGTACGCATTTTCCCGGAGGAAGTCTTAGTCTGATATGTCGATCGACATTGCCCGGTATAACCGCGGCACGTTCAAGAAAAACTGAAGTCACGTCAACGCTGGCAGCTAACAATGAACGATTGGCGCAAGAGCCACCTGTCAGATCATCGGCCCCTTATATTAGGGTTTTCTATTTTTTATTACCGTTACCTTTGACTACTGTGATCTGTACCAAATTTCTTATCGCTGTTAACAACCAATAGGTGCAGTTAAATTCGGTATTTTAATACTTATTACCTGCCCTGCACCGAGTCGTTCTCGAATTTTCGAGACCGATTGATCCTCGTAATTCTCGGTCAATATCGCATGATATGTATACATTATAGCAATCTGAATGTAAGAATTATATATTAGATATGGTATATTAAAACGATCGTAAGATGGCAATAAAAATGCCCGTGTAAATATTGTGTATGAATGAATATAGATTTTAGATGGTTGTTGAATAAATATACGGTATGCTGATGTGAACATTCATTTATTTGTCCAATTATTTATTTATCCATTCATTCGTTTATCTAGTCGAACCTGCAGTACTGATTCGAGCACAATATCGAATAATTAATAAAGAATAAAAAAATTTATATAATAATGAATCATTGCAAAGAACGTTTCGCAAGATCATACGGCGACGGTGTGTATCAATGTACAGGCTTTGGAATTTCGTCACGGATTCGTGCCTTCATCCACGAACCATAACGGCGTTATTGAATTACCCTGCGTCGTATGGGTGTCCCATACCGTAACGTCGAGATACTCCGATTACTGATTGAGAAGAACAAACTGTGGAATATGTACACATAGTTGAAGGTATATACTAACTAGATATGTAGAATTACGTGTATTACGATAGTTAACATTCCGTAATAAACAACCATCGTCGAACCCTCTGATCGAACGTACCCAAAATTATTGTAGTTCTCTCTGGTAAACGAATACAGATACCATGAATTAACCATTTTTTTTTCTGTGTAGATTAATGCATACCTATACAGGGAATACGGGCAACAGTAACCCGAGGTCTATGCGTTAATTGAGTTAGAGGCATATGTCAAACTCATGCACCCAAAATATCGGCTAGGTTATTAATTCACAGAAATAATAATGTGGTGAAAATTCTATGACGATTTATCGTTCATATATCGTTTCACAGGTTTCATATACGTATCTGTACTTGTCCGTCAGTATCTACGAGTAGGTATATATGTACTACGTCCGTTCGTATATTTGTTCCTCTGTTGAATAACTTTTAAAATCGATTTTACTGATTGGAAAAGATAATTGGTACAGATCAAGATATATTGTATGTAACATGCGTACAATACATACCTGTACCATTGAATTCGATATAAAAAGGTATATATATAAAAATAAAACCACCATATTCGATGATGAGAGAATTTTTATTCAAATAAGTATTACGATCTCGTGAACCTTTTCCAGTATGATATACATATATTCAATTGGTAAAAAGATAAAAAAGAAAAAAAAAAAATGAAAATAAATATTCCTTTTCCAAAAATATTTCACCGAAAGGGTTGAATATATAAAAGGGGTAAAAGCGATTTGAAATTTCATTGTGCCATTGCTATCGATAACCGCGGTTGGATCCATTTCTCCGCGAGACTTATTACCGAATTGCTCCTCGGCATGAGCGGAGCATATCGTGTTTTATGGTATGAAATAAGATATCCGAGGTATAAGGCGAATATAAAAATTTTTTATTATTAAATAATTATATCTCGTCTGAGAGCGAGAAATTGAACCCATCTACATACATACATTCGCGATAGACAGGTTTATTGATCGTACGATAGGTATATTTTCGCTTTCGAAAACTGTCAAATTTTGTAACATCTTAATGTATCATTTTTATATATATATATACCTATACCTGTGTATATATTATATAGGAATAGGTATGTATACACCGATATATAACCGAATGAACACGCGTAGTTTGGTGAACGTGCAGCAAACGTTGATATGACGATGGGTTGAGTGCTGTGCTTTGGAATGATCCGGATCAAGCATCAAAGAATTATTCGAACTGGGCAGTAAGCGATCCCTACAAAGACCGGTAAACCAACTCTCGACCTTTGTTTCCGATGGGGTAGTGCTCTGAAATCTACATACAGTTTTCTATGTGTGTATACGTAAATAATATGTACGTATATGTATGATCGCCAAACAGGCCTCGGGTTAACGCTTGCGTAGCAGTATTTTGTGCACGCATGTGAAAATACCTGTAAATACATATACGTATAGGTATATGTGTACCTAGGTATGTGTAGATACACAAATGGGAATATTTGCCTTTTACATATTACCCGATATAGTATACATACATATACACGGTTACAGTTGGTGTAACCAAACAACGATTACTTTACGTTCCCTCGTCATATGCCCAACCGGATTTAAACTTCGACAGCATAAAATTTTATGAACCGCAAAATTTGTTACCTACGGGAAATGAAGGGAAACAAAAAAAATTCTTCAAAAAAAAAAAGTCTCGCGGTGCATTTTTCCTTCAAATCAACTGGGAAGAAAAAAAAAGCGAAGAAATGAAATACTTTGCGATCCATGCAAAATTCAAACACGATGTGGGATCCGGTTTGAACATTAAAATGTAAAAGAGAGTAAGAGAAAGAAAAAAAAAGAAAAAGAAAAAAGGAAGCTTTGGTTTTGATTGAGAAAAATCATTTCGAGGGGACATCTTCAAATCGTATATAAAGCAAGGGCTTACGTTTTCTTTCGCTCGAAAGCGTAAAGCTCGTTGGCTCTTTACCTCCTGCGGATAAAAACGAGGGGTAAAATCGAGCGTGTGACTCGGAGTTTAGGGTTTGGGGGTTAACAGAGTGCGTCGGTCCGGTATATAATGCCTAAGATTGCATGGCTTGAGTAAATCTCGCGCGTGCCTAGCCCGTGAGGGACAACGATTATTTCATTTCACTTATACCTATGTTCGAGGTATATTTATACCTAGGCAAATCAACCCTCGCAATTCCTCTAAAACGTAAATATTTACTCTGTTCCAGTTTTAATTATATTCACTTCCACACGATACCTGCACGCGTGTATAACTATATATAGGTATATACAAACCTAGGTATATAACTTATACCTATATACCATCGCGTATAGCACTGATTTAAACTCCTCGGAATTTTCGTGGCTCTGAGAGATAGAAGGGTTTCGCCTCTGAATTGTCGGTTGAGAGAGGGTTGGTCGACTCTTCAAACAGTCTCTCTCACCCGCCTTTACCCACTAATGGGATATCGATATATTCATAGGAAGTTCTCGTCCCGCAAAGAACGCGCTGTAAGGGGGATGAGCGCCGGAGTGGTACGGACGGCTAATTGTTTTCTACTCCCCCGATGCGGCACCCCCTGGAAATTCCTCGGCGTTCGCTCGTCAGAATCTCGCGGTCGAAGGCCAAGGCCAAACGCCTCCTCGCCGCTATGGCATTTAGCACGAAACCGCGGGCCCGCAGGGGTCGGCGATGAGGGAAAGAAAAGGAAAGGAAAGGAAAGGAAGGGGACGAAGAAGGGCGAGTTAACGCTCCACTTGGGGTGCTACGTTCCGCACTCTATTTCGCGCTCCGCCACGTAATCTCCGGCTAGAATAGCGCCGCTGCTACTGCTACGACGACGACGACGACGACGACGACGACGACGTTCCGCATCCTCTTTCCTTCCTTTCCTTACCTTTATACCTTTACATTCGTTTCACCCCGTACGTTATACCTTTCTACGTTATCTTTTCAGTAGGATATGTGCAGGTATACCTACCGCCACCTTTATACCCTAGTACAACGCGTAGACTAACCCCATTCCTTCAGGATATATACCCGCATATACCTTTGTTCTTATTATTCAAGAGATAGAAGAGAAAGATATATATTTAAGCATCATGGAGCTTAGGATTCTTAGGGAAAATCTCACCCGAAAATAAAATAAAATATAAATTATACACGATCATCCCTTATACAGTAGATATTCGTGTCAGTCATAGATCATAATTAAATGCACGTCTTTCACAAAGAAAAATACAACAGGTAAGCCACCCTAATCTTGTAGAAAGAATTAACTTTAATTTCTTGGTGGAACAGCATGTATAATATATACGTATGTAAAAGTTTGATCTTTTCACTTGTAGCTATCTGATTATATTTGATGAATTGATAGCTATCAGTTTAGAATATAGAGAAAATGATTATGAGAGTAGCAGAGGATCTCCAAAATCGAACAATCGTTCGAATTGTTTCAGCAACTTTATCGGGGTGGATAATTTTCAAAGGACCGTAGTATTTTTTTGTTTTTTTTCTGCTCTCACATCTGTAGCAGTACCTATTTCTCCGATGTCCCGAAAAGTATAGATATATATTACATACATAGTATACATATACAGGTATGGTATACACAAATCTTTGTACATACCCATGATGTATACTGTATGTAAGATAAATGGGAAATAGCCGTAGATAGGTGTACTCGTATATATGTATTTATATCACGTCTAGGTGATACCTGCGCGTTGGGTTGTGGCGGGTCGGTAGGGGATCGGGGGGGTGGTAAACCTGCCTATTACCGCGACTTACTTATTTATATCAAGGCAGTAAATCTCGCCGCCGTTTAACCAAGATTTTCCCTCGGTTTCGCCCGTTTTTATTTTTCCTTCTTATTTTAGTTCTATATCTCGATTTCCATTCTTTCCACATTTCCCTCGCTCGCCACCCTTTACGTTTTCCGTTTGAACGAACCCCGCGAAGCTACGTCCCACGAGACAGTCATACCTATATATATCTACCACGAATACTATAACGGTGAGTACCGATCGAGTATGGAATCGGATCGAATCGTCATTGATGGCCGACGACCCGACGGCCGACGTCGGCGAGCCGCTCGGCTACCTAAGGCATTCCAAATTCCATCTACCTCAGACTTTTAGGTGAAAGGGTAGGGGCTGGAAAATGCCGCACCGCCGACACCGGAGACAAGATGACACGCGTACGGGCGATAAAGCCGGTGGATCGGGAGGCGCACGTAAACGTTCGACGAAAGGGATGAAATGAAAAAAATAAAATAAAAAACCCAAAAAACAAAAAAGAAAAAAAATATAATCATAAGAAGAGGAAAGAAGAAGCAGAAGAAGAAGAATAAAGGAACTTATCGGACCGTGGAGCGATCTGATTCCTCCGACGTTTTTTCTGTTATACCTATATACCTACTTTTATTTTCTGTTTGCAGGCTGTTTTTTACTTTTTGTTTATCTCCCTTTATTCACTCCAGTGCTGCAAATTCCGGTGAAAAAAAAATGAGCTTTTGCAATTTTAATAGAGCTTTTACACAGATATAGGTATACATATATACATATACACAAATAAAAATTGTGTATATCAATTAAATAAGCGCTAATGAGAGAATTCGTTTTTATTTTTTCCTGACGAATTTGCAGGCATGATTGATTCAATTATTCAAGTCTCAAATATTGTACGAGTACATTATTGTATCAATTATAAATTTTGGAAATTTGTTTTACCGATAAATTTCGTTGAAATATACCGATATCGAGGATATTTCAGTTTGAACAAATAAAAGCGTTCTGTTTATATAAAAATCATATATAAAATACGTCGAAAATCCGGTAACTGTGCTTCGGTGAGACTGCAGACGATACGAGGAATGGAATTTAATCGTTTACTCGCTGCTCAGACCGTTTCTACATCAGTATACATGAATAAATGATAAAATTGTGTGAAATACCGGAAAGGCCGGCAGATCATAGCGGCACCCTGCTGCCAAGCCGGGGCCGGACCCCCCGCTAGTAAATACAAAGTGCGAATAAAATCGCGAAGACGGGACTCACCTGGGCCGAGAAAGAACGAGACGCCGGGACGCGAAGACGCGGAGACGACGCTCGTCGACCCCATCTAAATATTGGAATAAATTGCGGCGCTTCTCATCCTACTATCCTCCTTACTCCTCTTCGTCCTTCTCCTCCGCGACTTTGCTGCCCGCGAGACGCGCCCAAGAGACTTTCAACCCTGTCCTCGAAGGTGGGCCACGGAGTACGACGGGCATGAGTATATGTACATCGGGGCCAACGAGGAGAAAAGAGGATGGGAAAATAAGGAAAGGAGGTAGGGAGGTAGGGAACGAGGGGGAACAGGCCCTTATCGCATCCACGCTTCACTGCGCTTCGGGGCTGAAGGCACCAGCCCCTGCCATCCCCCCCAACTGCATATAGTCCATCGAATCTTGGGGGCCGCGAGACGGTGCCGCTTCTATAACGGGTGATTCGCCAATTCTTCGTACACCGTTATATACCTATATATACAACGGATACAATATTCGCGAGTATTGTACAGCAGCTGGGCTACGAGAGGATATCATTTTATCCAAAACGCAGCCGAAGACTGACTGACTCCTTTAACTTACGTCCACGTATTTCGCATCAAACTTTACTCGCCTACGTCGTGAGCTGATCCCTTTCATAGTCCGCAGATTGAGGTAATTCTCCTCTATTTTCCTGAACAATACCTACAGCTGGCGTCTACAAAGTCTAGTTAAAAATGCATTCGACCAAAGGTCCGGGTTGATCGAGACGCCCGGTGCACTTTGTCGGCCCCAACTCTTTATCCCTCTCCTTCTCTTTCTCTTTCTCTATCTTTCTCCAGCGACCTTTTGCAGCGTCGACACTTTCGCGTGGAACGAACCCCCGCACGGTGAAGGTGTGGTTATACGGGGAGAAACTGGGCGTTTAATTCGAGCACGTGAGACATTCGATCTGTCGCAAGAAACTTCGGCGAGACGAGACTGTGCATTTACTGTATTGGGGGTGTCAAGTTTGTAGCGAAAATGGACCACCGAGTTTTGATAAATTATTTTCGTCGCTTTTACGACTCCGAAATGTAGAACCAGACAATGCGATTCTTCCATTTCGAATCGTCCATTCAAAAAAAAAAAAAAAAATTAGTACTTGAGTATCAAAAAATTTTTGAATAAATTTTGGGCTGGTACAAATTTTGGGGTACTTTTTACGCAACGAAATCAAAGGTCCTCTAAATTGGAGCACATCTTCGGGGTCAAAGTATAGACCGAGATAAAATCAAAAAACTCCTCAAATTTGCGAACCGCTGTACAGACTTTGATCTCGAATTTTCTAATTGAGGTGGCTTTCCGTCAGATTTTGGATAATTTATACAATTTGATAATATTACGTCGTCTATGTTCCCAGAAATCTTGCGATCGAATTTTCGGAGCTGATCGATCTCCGTCGCGATTATGAGACAGACGAAACCGCGAGTTAAAAAAAAAAATAATCTGTGATAATGTATACCTACAAGGATAAAGTAATACAGAAAATACTTGCAGGTGTTGTCGGTTGGGTAGTAGTACCATTTTCCGGGACAATCGATGACGAAAGGTTCTGCATTCTGAGGACATGACTGGCAGCGATCAATCCCTCGTTCAAGGGGAAAAACCGATTGTCGATAGGCAGCTAGTGGAGGAGGAAGTGAAAGAGGTGATAGAGAAGGGTTGGAGTGGGATTTGAAGGGGGTTAAAATGGGGAAACTGCGGCAATTAAATCGGAAATACCAGTTCTGACGGTCGCTGCTGCTCCTCGCTCGGCGTAATTTACCAGCTAATTTATTTTTGCCATCTGTTCGTAGTCGTACGACCGGTCCACCGCTACTAAAAATCGATCAACCATATATCGACCGAGGCTATACTCCCGTTTCAGGTCGACATAGTTTTTTTTCCCCGTCGACGCTTAAGGATAGGTACAAGCTACACCTACCTTAATCAGGACTTTACCCTTTTAATGCAATTTCAAACGGAGAGTTGAACCCCTTTCTAAATCGCATTATTCTTCATTTCATTATTCTCATAATTATAATATATAAATATAAATATAGCGAGTGGAAATTAGCCGTGGGAATAAACCATAGAAATTTCAACCCCGTAGTAGTGTAAATGATTGCTTATTATAGGTATACCTTATAGGTATAAATAAATCTACGCTGCAGCCTGCAGCGCATATGGAGGCCCGCATTTCGTGTATTTATAGAAATTACTAATTAGAGACGGTGTAACAGAACCTGGAGCAAGAATCAGGAACCGGTATAGGTGAATTTAATTATGTATACAGAAACTAATTGTGTGTACTGCACATACATATATACACAAATATCGTGGGCAATTAGAACCATGAAATGTATAATTGGTCAGAGGGCGCATTGAATCGCTGCAGTACTAAATATATGTATACTATGTATAAATGTATGTTATAGGTATGAGCAATAAATTGGCAAAACTGTGACAATATTATAATTTATTCTGGTGTAATACGTTAATTGTTAGTAAATATATATTACAAATTATATGTATCAAATAATACCTATACCTATAACTGCACTGCAGTTTTTCGGTGGCGATAAAAATTTCCCTGTGGGAATCGTATAACAACCCTGCGCGTTCCACTTCCACTTCCACTTCCACTTCCACTTCCACTTCTACCCCGAAGACCCGCTTGAGTCTGTAGCTATGAACAAGATGAGGGAGGTGCTGGTGCAAGAAGAGGAAGGCGCGATTCAATTTGCTCCATTTCCCTCCCTCGTCCCACTCCTCTATTCCTGAGAATTCTATCCTCTCTTTCTTTCCAGCTTTATCTTACTTTTTCTCATTCTATATACGTATATACATATATACAAACCTGTATATATATGTATACATCGCTAGGAGATATCTTTTCTCTTAGCAACGGCAATCGAACGAGACCAATTCGAGGGTTGGCTACGGGTGTTACTCAAGCACTCAGCCCAACGCGATTTCTCCGACTTTCCCCGTAATCGAACGAGACCCGTAACCCCCGGCTTTTGCACGTCTTTCTTAACGCGGCGAAATAATAATAACAACAACAACAACAAGAATAATAATAATAATAATAATAATAACAATATTAACGATATTGACCTGGAATAATTTATCATCAGAAAATTGCACAGCCCAGTACATGCATCGTTCTACCCCCAAAAAATACAATCCCACATGATTAAAGAAATATGTGAAAAGCTACGAGCTGGGCTTGTGTATTAATATTTCACAAATTTCAGGTGCATGTGTGTTGTACTCCGTGGTTGTGAATAGGGGTTAACATTATTACTTGGTGCCTTGGGTTTTCGGATTTCTGTACACTTTTAAAGATCCTAGCGGCATTCAGCTGTTACCTCAGTATAGCGGTGCAGTACTCGCGTTGTATAATTCTCAACGAGTCTCTCTTCTTCTTTTTTTTTTTTTTTTTTTTGTTACGTTCTCCTTTCCCTTTTTCACTCTCTCTCTCTCTCTCTCCCTCTCTTTCTCTCTTGCTTTATCTCTTTCTATCTTTTTTCGTTTATTTTTTTATTTCTTTCTTTTTTCTTCTTCCTCGTATACATTTCCGTTCAAAGTCTAACTCGTAGGGGTGGCTCGGTGAGGCGCGAGAGGGTGCCAGGCCGCGTCTCTCTGTTGTTTTCGAGTACCTGCGAGGTTTACTTCGCGTGCTTTCAGCTTCCATACCGGTTACAGAGGTTCCCGCTGATCATTTCCACCCTCTACTATACTCTACGATTGTACCGCGTCGAGACGAGTCGACTCGAGTCGAGTCGAGTCGCGACGAGCTAAATCCCCCGGGCGCTATCTTCCGCAAGCTCGTCATACCCCGTCTTTTACCTTCCTCCGCCATCCCCCCCTTATTTTAGCTCCGTTATACCATCCGCCGCTACCACCTGCGCGTCTTCCGGTATACTTCTAGTTACAGTATAGCAATAGCTGTATACTACATACCTTGATATCGGTTATATGCTTATATACTTATACTTATACTTACCTCGTTTTTAGTACGGGGTTGTCGGGATGCCAACCTTGAACGAGGTTGATGAGGGGTTACAACGAGTGTTAACTTCGTCAGCAACGTTCCTTTTAACTTTTAACTTTCTTCAATACCTTCGGGGGTTTCACGCCACCCCACAACTCGGTCGTTTACAGCTGTATAATGAGAATTCTTTAATCTAATATCATGTGACGAAAAATAAAAATCCCTCGACTTAGATTGTATCATATTATAAAAAATATAGAAGTTCATCGATATCATACCTCTACTTATAGCTGTTTGCGAAATAAACTGTATATACCTACACTGCATATAGGATATGGAGGGGAAATTAATCGCGTTTTAGTATTTAGAAATCTGGCTACGAGTTAAATTTGTTCGTTAATGATAAGGAGGATATATATATATATACATACATATATACTATACAGGTATACATGTATATAGGTATAGTATGTAATACCTAAGCAGTTATATAATGTAATTAACACGCAAACGCGTTGAAACTTTCTCAGCTCGGTTATACTTGTATATATGTATGTATATAGGTATACGTAGGTAGGTAGGTATGTATGATGATATACCTACTTATACCGTGGTCGGACAAGACGCAGAGGAAAGACTTTAGAGTGGTGCTGGAGGGATCATGGGGGGGGAGTGATAACGGGGAATTCTCGAGAGATTAGATTCGCCGAGGCGGAGATCCCGGAGACTCGGCAGTTATTAACAATTAGCTTCCGTTTCCGAGTCAAGCCTGCAGGAAGAGGCCCACCCTCTACCCTCTATCCTCAACCCTGGAACCCTCGATCCCCCATCCCTCTGACAACCCTGTATAATACTTCCGAGTAAACCGAGTAAATTCATCCGGCAGTTATTGCGAGAGAAAACTTTCGCAGGACCGCCTCTCCTATCAACGCTACGTAAATATTTACATAATAATGATAATGATAATCGTAATAATAATTATAATCATAATAATGATAATGATAATATAATAATGATGATACTGATCATAGTATAAAACATCGAAGTACACGAATATACTTTATGTATACTCAATCCTAAAGTGATATTTATAATTCGTTGATAATTCTTCATTAATGAACTAATATATAGGTATGTATATATGTATACTTATTGTTAGTATATAGGAACCTATAATAAACTCTTTTAATTAAATTGATAAATGTTACGTAGAAAGAAGGGTTTAGCATTCCTTTGTCGACGTCGTCGTCAAATTACGTTCATGCGAAGAGGGGGACCCAAGTTTGTCTCCGGTGAATCCGGATGACGACGGTCAAGTCGGATAGAGCGCGTGGGTCGGTACTTAATTACACGGGTCCGTTCGCGCACGAGGGATGACGGAGAAGTGAGTCGAGTTTGTCCGCGTTGTCCGTCTCCCGCATACTTATATGTATATGTATACACGTTGGTATATAATGTATGTGTGTGCAAATATATGTATATATAAAAATGCCGCGCGGTACTTAATTTTCTAACAAGTAGACGGACTCTATACTTATACTATATACCTATATTAAAAGGATCGAGTTATAGCGGACGGACGGACAAGTGGAAGGACCCTCTCGCCCTACGGAGTTACGTGGGCTAATAAAAATAAAAAAATAAAATAATGAGAAAAAAAAAACAACTGAATATACTTACTAACCGCGGTGAATTAATATTAACGAGAGCTAATCGGGTCCGGCTCTGATTAGAGGGAATCTCTCCTCCTCTCTCTCTCCTCCTCTCTTCTCACCCCGCGAGTTCCTCAATTTCATGCGACCGCGACGTCAGCCAAGTATCGTGAAAATATATAAGTTAAAAGTAGCTATGTTATACCTACCCAGGTATATATGTATAACTTATAAGCGTTTAATTTCAACGATAAATGAGGTCCTTTTGCGATTCCTTAAAAAACGTAAGGAAGACAAGAGAAAAAGAGAGAATGGTTTCTTTATTCGACATGCAAAGTCTGGAATTTTGATTAGAAGTAACGCGAAAAGCTTGCTAAAGGAATATATTACGTCGTAGGTATATAGAATGAAGACCGTCGCGGTAGAATACATATTGGGAAGTTGATAGTGAACGAAAAGTCTGTATGTATATATATCCGTATTGTGCATATGATATTTTCCGGCTCGAATATCCGTGAGGCAATTTTGAAATCGGATCACGTATAACGTCGATGCCAAAGAAGCGGCTGCTGTGCAGGAAACCGAACGCTGAACTCGCACGCTATGAAGAGAAAAGCTCGTCGCGCTTTACTCGTTGCTTCCTTGATCAGGATCCACGCGCGTTGTTGTATGTCTGTCTGTCTGCCTGTCTATCTGACTGTCTGTCTTTCTCCTTTGCTATTTTTTTTTTTATTTTATTTATTCTTTTTTTATTTTCTTTATTTTTTTTCACCTCTCAACGTCGTCGCGTGGTGATGACTGCGTGATCGAGGGAATCCACGATGATGAGCTTTACTCGTTGATACGAGAGTCGATCGATCGGAAAATACGTTGTCGTTACATTTTATCCCTCGATGACGCGCTTCACTATAGGTATACGTATTATACCCATACACAACGGATCAAATCTTTGTTAGAAACAAAAAATAAAAATAAATAAGAACAAAAATTTCACGCGAAAAATGAAATATAGATTCTGAATTTCTACGGTTTCCGTTTTTCATATCCATCCTTTTGTGTGTTTGAGATATATAGATAAAAGGAAGGAAGAAAGAAAAGATTCGCCGTATAGAACTTGTTTACCATCCCTTTTTAATAAATTAATAAAAAGCGTAAGAGATGATCTCGTTTGTACGGGGAAAAAATAATAAAATAAGATATACAAACGCTGTTTTTCTTTATGTTCTTTTTTCCCGTCTTTTTCGTTTGTGTACCTTATTTTTTTTTTTATTATTATTTATTTTTTTTTTTCTCTTATTTTTTTACAGGAAGCGACGTTTATTGGGTCTGAATATTTATAGATCGTCGAAATTATGGAGGCGCACGGAGAAAAACCGTATAGCTATATAGAAGGAAAACGGAGATGGAAGCTACTATCCAGCTCCATTACGTAAGTGGTATAGAGGCGCTGGTAAAACTCCTCTCATTTTTTTATGTTTTTTTTTTTTTTTTATGTTTTATTTTTCTTTTTTATTACTCGTCATGTTTGTGCCCGGAATGTCAAAGACTCAGAGTACCTATCGCCGGCCGAGTTTCAAAAACTCAGGGAGTCTCATTCAAAGCTTTTTAGGAAAAGAAAGACGCCGCGTTTTAGCTAAAGACGAAACCTCGCGAACATAAAAGGGTCAAAAGACGCGATGAGCGCGTGCATAGATCAAGTTAAACGACAGCAAAAACAAAAAGAAAAAAAAAAGAAAAAAAAAATGAAAAACGAGTTCAAAGAATATTTTCTCGGAAATTTAACCAGATTTTCAATCAATGTGTCCAATTTGTATAGAATTTAGAGAAAGTATAGTATGTATAATAAAGATTTATAAAAAATTTAATTGCCGCAAAAAAAAAAAAAAAAAAAAACACCGAAATTCGTAAGAATAATATATTCCCGCAAACTGTTCCGCAGTATGAGAGATATAGCCGTTTCGAAAGAGAACACAAAAAAGTAAATAAAAACAGAGAAGCACGAGTCTCGTAAAAGCCCGAGCCCCATTATTCATAATTTCAGTTTATTTTGCGGCGTAGATCTTTCCAGCCCCTTTTTCTCGCTGTACCTACAACCTGCAACACCGAAAAGTAACGCGTGACACGGGCAGGCGGCACGTACCCATGGGTACGTGAAACTCCGTATGCTCAACGGCGAATAGAGACTAGCTATCTGGTATAATATATCTATATACAGCAGCGTGTTACGAGTATGTGTACTTTGCGCAGAGCATGAAGCCCGGGAATATGCCATGCCACTCTGAAATGCATAAGGGGGATAAAAAGCTGTGGCTGGTACTCTCTTGGGACTCTCGACTCACTCACCCCCCCCCCCCCCCCCCCCCCACCCCCCCAGCCCCGGCGACGCATGGCTTTACCTGGCTCTATCTCACCTGAAACTCTGTCGGGCTTTATTCTGCCTGATTTCTAACTTCTAGCAGCACCCTGCAACTACCCCGGGGACTTGCACCGTATCATCTGCGACATTTGGCGCTCTCTATCGAGGGAATTTTCAAATTATTCAAATCCCCTTTTCCTATCGACACTTTGAAATAAGAATAGTAGCCGCTAGAAATATGGATATTCGATATTAAATTTTATCTATATATCTAAGGGATATAAATTTATGCACAAGACTGTCTGTCCTTTCATATTCATATGCATACGGTTGATTTTTCATATATTTATTATCGATGCAAAATAAAGGACGCGAGTATCAGGAAATATTGTGGCATATACATATTTTCTAAAATGATCGGTGTATATTATAGCTTCTTTGAAATACAAAATCGTACAATACTATATCATTGTTATACTTAGATACTAAATGTTCAGGCTAATGGTAAGAGCTATAAAATATAATCGACTGTGCGTTTGAGTATAAAGAACCAGCTTTCCCGCCTTCTGCTTTCCTCATTATTTTATTCTTATATTCTTATATTCTATTATCTATTTATTCTCGTATAAACCAGCGGGCAATACAACGTTACATATAAAAAATATTTTAAAGATATTATACTGCCTCGTCTTGGCCCGCCGTTTAATGACTTAGAAATTGATCGATGGATATAGTAGTTATATTCGGTAACTTCGTAGTAGCGTTTATTTATCTTTCACTACGGGCGTTAAATCGCTGTTTAATAATTGCGTTTAAGTTTATTAAAACCTAGTAGATAATAACGATTTAAAAATCGCAAAAGCCACATTACGTGCTTAAAATATATGTATTTATACTTGTGTGTGTATATGTATATAATATATAAATATAAATTCCTAATATATAAATACTAAACAGTATAGGTTCAAGTACGTGTTGATAAGTAATTTAGCATAATAACGTTCATTTCCTATAAAATGATAATAAAATAAAATAAGATACGAGTACGAGTACGAGTGGTTTCAACATTACATACATGTTGCATATCTATTATCTTTGGTAAATAATCAATAACTTATTACCAGGAATTAACTTACCAACGCGGTGATGTGGGTAGCGTTTGATTTCCGGTCACTGGTCCACTGAAATAATAAAAAAATAGATTACCCATATTTATTAAAGTCTGAATTATAGTTAAAATAATTAAAGAAAAAAACATTGAATGTGATGAAGTAGAAATAAGTCTCAAAAGACCTTTTGTCGACGTCCTCAAAACGCAACTCACCTCCAAGCTATCAAAGGGGTCAATCTCTCAGTCAATCTTTGGTAATTCCGTTCCAATTCTTTTTGGTAATCGCGTTGGTCAGGACCGATAAGATTCTTGTTTCGCTTTAGAGCGTCCAAACATTTTTTCGAAAAATCTTTGAAACACAGGCGTAATTTATGCTGCATTCTTGTTGGTTGAGCATTCTGTTCTTTCAATCCAGAAAGAAATACGACCGCAACTTCCGCTGGTCCTTGATTAACAGTAGTTCCAATACAGCCCTGCAAAACCATCTGCAACATCTTAGCATCGGGAGGTTCTTGCGCAGTAGCCGCAGCCACCTGCAATAAATCAAATATTATTCTTGTTAGTCCAAATGCAAGATCTTACTTCTTCTATGTAAAATCTAATTCAACCATGCTCACCTCGGCAGTCTTCTTCTGTATGTCTTCTATTGCTACCTCAATGGGGCTTAGAACGATCTGCTTTCTGGCGACAACACGAATTCTCGTTTTGAGATAAGGAAAATGAGTTGCTACGGTCAATATAGTCTTTCGTTTGCACTGTTCTCTCAATTCACCGTGGGCTTTTCCACCCGGAGTAAATGGCGTAGCGAAAACAAAGCGTTCTGTAACAAAAATGATGATGATTTCCTAAAGTCTTGGGACTGTTTCAGTTTTAGAAAAGTTGAACTCACTGATGTTAAAGTTTCTGTGAAAGACAGTTGGCCTGTGTCTTAATTCGTGTGGTTCAAAGTATGGCTCGACGTAAGTAATTTGAACATAGGCTTTGTCCTGTTCAAGTTTGCTGGGGTCTACAGGATTTGAATCTTTGATTATCACTGTATTTTCAGCACCGAATCTTTCGGCGTAGAAATTTTCAAGCCTAGAAAATATCTCTGGAAGTTTAGTCAGAGTTGGTTCCTTGTAGACAAACTCCTCTCCAGCTAAATCTCCAAATCTTGTTCCGTAGAATCCGACTCTGAAGTAAGTCCCGAAAACACGTTTACCAGCAAGCTGCTCTATTCTGGTATAAGACTCGTGCAGTTTTCTAAGAAAAAAATATTAAAAGAAGTTAGAATAATTCACAACTAAGTTGAAATTCAACAATTGAATTTCCAAACCAAGAAGCAGATAATAACTGTTCGAAGTAGAGAATACAGATGAAAAGAAATTATTCATTTCATACCCGTGAATATTTGCCAATTTTTTATAATCGTGAGCCGCTTCTGATATTGGCAACAACACTCTGTAGACGTCAGCAATGGCCTCGTACATTCCGGCTGCGTGTAACGAGCTAGCTGCATGTTCTAGAAGCCCAGCTAAACCGCTTTCTGAGAAATCAGGACCAAGACATAAGCCTTCTTCTCGTCTAGCCAGGACATCATCACCAACTGCACTCTCCTCTAGAGCATTTGGCGTCACAGGAGCTAGAGCAACAGCTCCGACTGGTCTGCCTCCTCCACCGGGCTCTAAAAGGTGAAGATATTCTGCTACTAAAGCTGCACTGTGAACCAGACACATTGCCGCCTCGGTGTGATTCTTTCTTTCCATATGTTGCTGTGCCATGTTCGCTAGCCAAGTTAGTCTGAGGTCTGGAGAGCCTTGGTAACCCTTTGCAATTCTGGGGAATTAGATTTCAATATAAAAATCATTTTTTTGGAGTAATTTAGAGATTGGATAAAGAAAAGAAGGGATTCAGCTTACCGGTACATCAAGTCAAGCAGCATTTCTGGATCCTCTTGGAACTCCTTCATCTTTACTGTGTCAGATAATATCATGTGGAGATTGAATAACAAGTCCTTAACTTGCTCGGGAAAACTTGTATCCGCTAACTCTGCATCCCGTTCTGCGTAGACTAAGACAGTTTTTAAAGCTCGTCTTAGAGCTCCTTCGCTAGGTGCTCTTCCTCGCCCTACCAATGCTGATAATGAAGTTGTGACCTGCATTTTAACTCGGGCAAAGTTCTGAAAACGAAAAAAGATTTAAAATCCTCCGTTTAAAATTCTGAGAATGAAATAATCGTTTAAATTCAAATTACGTTTCCAATTTCGAAGTTTTGTCGCATCAGAAGATACAGACTGGCCGCTGCGTGGCTTCTGACTGCACTTAAGGGCGAGCTGCATCTGGTCAGTAAAGTAAGACATAAATTTCCGCATCTTTCACTTTCCTCGTCAAAAAGTGCGCTGTGATATTTGAAGACTAGAGCTCTTTGGGTGTTGAACATATGCTGAAGAACCAAGGTGCTTTGATTCCTGTCCAATGCTCTTAAAAGAACTTTCAAAACGGCTCCAACCACTGCGCCTCCTCCTCCATCGGCTTGTACAACAGATTCCAGAGTATCTAAAACCACAAGCGAAGCCTCCGCAGCAAGAGCCCCTTCAATATGCGCATCTTGCTCAACAGCTCTGCCCTCAGTTTGTTCGCTTGGTCTGTAAGGCATTTGATCTTTTCTCCATCTAAGCCTGTCTCCACTGGATCTTTCCTTTCTTCTAAGCATCATCTCGCTTCTGGCGCTCCCCTGACCGAGTATAACGTCTTCTAATCTAGACCGGATATCGCTAGTAGCAGATGCTTGAGGCGGACATCTTTTCAGAGCCTTTTTCCCCTTGTATTCAAAGGCGGCAGTAGCAATGTTCAGAACTTGTAGCAGACTTAAAACTCGCCTGGCACTTAGCTCCGAGCACCACTGTCCAAGAGCAGACTTATCCAGGCCTTTTAGCAGCCAAAGAGCACACATCAATAAGTGCCTAGTTGCCTCTGAACTCAATGAAACTCGACACTGAGTTCCGGCCACATCCGTTGAACCCCCACCAGCTATTGCCAAAGCAACAGATTGAGTTATGGAACCAGACTCCTCAAGATAAGCGCTTCGCTCTTTAGAATCCCAGTGATAAAGCTGGGGCAAGGCATCCATCAGAATGTTTAAGAGTGGTAAATAGAGCGCAGCAACTCTGGATTTTGACGAAGGATCACTGTACCTTGGATCTATGTCATGGGCACCCATTAAATAGCGAACAGTACCAATGGCCTTGTGCTGCAGCGTAGGGTTTGGTATTTCTAGAGTATTAGCCAGATCTGAGAGGACTAAACCGACGAGAAAATGCTGTTGTCTAAACTCCTGGCTAAGCTCAGAAAACCTTGCCCTCTCTCCTGGTACCAGAGTCGATATTAAGCTCCCGGAACTTCCTGTCGAAGGACTGGGCGAGGCAGGAGCTGACCCTGACCATCCTGTGTAGCCAGTTCCAAAGGGCAAATTCAAAGGTACATAGTGTTCATGGGAGCAGATTGTTCTCACCAGATCAAGTTTCAGGGCGAATAAAGCGGCTGAATCAGGTATATGCATTGATGACTCTACGAGAGAACAGCAGCTGACACGAATCAAAGAAAGAACGAATCCCCTGTCCATTATGGATAACAAATCAGAGAGGAAATTTCCCAAGCTTGAAATAAGGTTCGAGGCTGTTCTGCTCTCTTTACCGCATCGCGCTATCACCTCGGTAGTTAAGGCTGCGACCAGAGTGGCAACGTCGTCTGAAAACTGAGGTGAAAAACGGGACTTTCTCGGGGGTTCCGCGCTCTCAAGTTCAGACAGAGAAACTACCATTGAGCGGACTATTAGCTCCAAGAAAAACCAGGAATGTGTTATCGCCAGCTCTCGAGCTTGGCCTGTTGAAACTACCCAATGCAGAGCGAGTTCTTCGTGCAGAAGCCTGCCAGTCGCCTGACTATTCATGGACGGAGATTCTTGACGCATTGAGGCAGTTCTGTCCAGCCCACGAGTATGGGCTTCCATCTCCAGGTCTTCAACTGGCAGATCTGGGTTGCTTCGAGCTCGGGCGACGCTGGATTTTCGCGATAAAGTCGGAAGACAGCACTGGTAGGCTGTGTAAGTTGCTAACAGGGCATGACGACCGTGGGGATCGACTTGACCATCTGGTAAACTTGTTACATTCCTAACAAGCAATCCTAGAGCTTCAAATGCCACTGCTGCTATGTTTAAAGGCTGCGAAGGCAGTGCTGGAGGTTTGACCAATAAACAGACTAGCTGATCCAGCAGCTGAGGTAAAGATCTGACTAAAGCTGATGTAGAAGCTCTGGCCAGCTCTAACATCGAAGCTTTTAGCTCTGACTCCATGCCTGCTTCACCAATATGTGGAGGTATTTGACCAGTTTCAAGGAAACCGCAAAGAGAAAGAAATCTGGAATAAAAATGTTTGGAATTTAAAAAATTTTTATGTGTGAAGAGAGATTGTTAATTAGAAATTGTAGTCTTAGGTTCTCATTCTTACCGGTCGATGTACTTGTCTTGGGCATGCACACTGGAGACTGGTTCTAATATCAGTGTGAAGACTCCTTTGTGAGCGTCTACCCACCTCGTACCTGGTAGATCAACATCTGGAGCTATATAGGAATAATTAGCTGGCGGAGGATCTAGAGTTGCTGGTAAGCAAAATTCCCCAGACTGGAGATGACCGTCCCTGAGCAGCTGCAGCCACTGTAAAATTTCGAATCATTTAACTTTCTGATCTTTTCATTTTGCTATTCTTTACATTTCCAATGCAATAATATAAAAGCATCTTACTGTGTAAGCCACTGGTGTTTCCACATTAGTTTGCTCAGCTTTTTTCTGACAACTTATATGATAGAAGGTAAAAAGCAGATGATGTTTCGCGCTCAGATCTGGAGGAAGTCGTATTTTCACTTCGTCGTAAAAGTTTGGATTTTTGTTGTGATAAGAAACTGACGTGAATGATTCATGCGTCATTTCCGGACACGAAGAACGTCCGAAAATCGCAGTTAGAGCATCAGCCTCGAGCTCTCCGCCCATCAGTTGTATTCTAACAGCTATATTACGAGCCGACCCAGTCCTCGAGCTGAAATTGGCTTCCTAAATTGACAAAAACCAGAAAGAATTAGCTTACTAAGAAAGAGAGCCGATTTTCACACTCCTCCTTACTTTTGGATAAATATAGAGCAGATTATGATACGTCAAGTCTGGCGAAACAACTTCGCTAGGAAATTCAAGTATCTCTTTAAATGGTCGGCTCTTTTCGTCAGGATAAGGTTTGAGTCTTCTTAGATCTGGGTCCAAACATCTTGGAAGTTCATCAGGCCTTGGGCTGAGATCTAATTTCAAAATACCTGGTAGGCATTTTAATCTTTTCAAGTTAGAACCAGGTCTACGTAATTCCGCCAATAGTTTGTACAAATCTTCGTCTCTTAACCGCTCACTCTCCTGCTTGAAGAAGCTTGATACCGTCAGCGTAATCGGCCTGAAGAAAATGTCAGTAGTTTCAATAAAGAAGCTTGTTATACATGCCACGTGATTTCAAGTGAGGATTATCGGACCTGAAACTATCCAGGGAGTTGGCAAAATCATCCGGAGACCAGCTACGTCGTTTATCGGAGCTGCGCCTCTCCAGAGAACCTCGCCTGGTCGGTGGTTCGACTTTCTTTCTCCACTGCTCAAGGCCTCCTGATTTTCTATCCAGGGATCCGGCGCTTCCTGTGCTATCTGCATCTCCGCCGCCTCCACCCCCGCCAATAACTCCAGAAAGGTGAATGGCAGTCCAAGCCAAAGGCATTCGATATCGTCCAAGTCGTTCGCAAGCTGCTACTGCAGCAGCTCTTACCTTTGGCAATGAAAAGAATGTTATTACAGTTTATTTTTCGATAGTTTATAGGCGTATCAAATAGATGTTTGATGTTTTTTGAGTGATATACCTTGTCCTTGTTTTTATCTTCTCGTAAATACGGTTCAGCACATTCTGAAATATCGCCCTGTAGGACCTTCTCTAATCTGACAACCAAGAACAGGTCTGGACTCGGCTTACTAATACTCAAAACACAGCTTCTTGCTAATGTGCTTGTATCACTGTAGGCAATATGACTTCCGAGCATTCGCTTTAGTCCTTCGGGATTCATGTCAACATAGAAGTTCTCTGAAACCTGTATAAAGTTTTAAATTATTAACAAAAGTTTTACCACCTTTTACGTCTTCTATATTCATACAAGATCAAATCAGTTTTGAATAACAGACCTTCTTTTTCTCTCTAGCATCATACAACGCTAAACTGGCAAATATGGGTTCAACTTCTAGCTCCAACTTCAGCTGTAAACATTTAACTAAAATCTTGTGAGAAAATGGTTCTGATGGTTCTAGGGCGGGGTTTATTTCCTGCCATTCATCGTCCGGGGAGGATGGAGGAGCGTAAAGTGGAAATAACGCCTCCTGAAATATGTTTTAATCATTATTGCCATAAGCTGCAAATCTTAGGGACTTGTGAACTACGTAATACAAATTTTTCTGCACCTGACGATCTTCGGAACGCTTTTGTTCATTTGTTAAATCTACAGTTTCAGGACAAACACGATCCAAAAGGCCAGGCAATAACGGATCATGTTGAGAATGACGTAGATCCAAACTGGCCCAAGAACCCCGCGGTGTATCTGCAGAATTACATAAATCTTCTTCATCATTTGGTGATCCAGACCCGTTGATGTCTTCCTGGTCAACCTGATGTATAAAATATCACTTTAGTCTCATAACCTCACGATTTGTTGTTAGTTTTTTCAACATTTTATGCTTTCTAGGATGAATTAGCAATGTTTCTAATACAAAGACTTCATTTTATTAATTATTTGTATGATAATTGGCTAATTTAGTCTTCAGATTGTCAAATAGACCTCAAAATCCTGTCTCGGAGTGTCCTGCAAGAGTCGATCTCTAGCGATGGGAGAAACTCGGCGTTTATATTTTCGATTCACAATCACCCAGTCAGATGTGAAAGTTTCCACACATCTTCTTACGTATGGTGATACTGTGTCCCTGAAATTAAGACGCTAACTGTAAGTTTTCCTCAATGTTTGAATAATTATCGATCTTATTATTCTCTCTTAGTTTACGATTAGAACTAGAAAAATATTCATTTCTTTAATTCCTTACAAAGATTCAGACGGTACTACGGGTTCCTCTGTCCTGATTTTTCTCTTAACAATTTTCAGCTCTACATCTCCTTGCGGAAAGTCTAAAATTGGTCTCAAAGGATCACGATCCAAAACAGATTGATGCTGGGCTAAAAATTCCTCGTAATCAAGAGGCTCCAATACTTCACACAGAGACATCTTTAATGAAAATGAAACGATATTATGAGCTAGAAATTTAATAGCTTGTTAAACAATAATTACAGAATCAAATGACCAGAGACATGGATGCAAATCATGTGTACTCTTTTAAAAATAAAAAGCAAAAGATCTCAGGGCGTTGTCTCTCAGATTGCGTTCTGGTATCTCTAAAAAGAGACTTCCATTCTCGATCAAAACAAAATTCATTTTTGTTTATGTAAGGATCTAAATGCCTGCATTTACCATAGAAGAAAAGCCAGAAACGCTGCTCCCACTTTTGGACAAATCTCTTGAATAAGATGTTGAGGTAGCTATTTGACGTCTAACATCAGAAGCATGCTGTTTGCTCAATTTGTGAGCAAAAGCACGTTGTACAGACGACATCGTGATTAAGTAATTAAAATACGATATCCTCTAAAATTCCTGGAATAAATAACCTATGTTGAAAGTATCTAGTTGAGGTAATGAATAGTATAAAACATTATTTATATAGCTCGCCGTGTGGGATTTGAGAATACAAAAATTAAAATGCATCATTTTTAACTGATATTTCTCATAAATAGGAGTTTCGACATAATCTGATAACGAGATATGTATGCCGATGTTTCAAACAGTGCATTGGCTAATTTGGTTAGGAATAATAAAAATTAATAATTTATGTATACCTGACATTAGTTTATCGGAATAAAATTCTGCTCATTATATGGTGCGATTTTTTATATTTGTCACAATCACATTTCTGCTACGGGTTTTACATCGGAGGTAATAAATTTCACCACCTTAATATTTGACGGAATGAAAATTTGACACAAGAATCAAAATGGCGTCAACGATACGACTACTGCCATTCAATAAATACGGCCGCTATGCGTAATATTACGGAAGCCCGGTGGAGACATCTAGAAACACACACGCGTGGACTTAGCGCCGCGTGGGTTTTCTACGGAAGCCTGGTCGAGTCAACCATAGACATACTGTTTCGGTCGATAAAATCAGCATTTACCGACATACACTGTCTGTAAAATATCTATGTAAAGGTGGTCCGTGACTTTATTATTTTTCAATTTTTTATAAATTAGTTATAACGTTGACTGAAGAATTTAAAGACGGCTCACCCTGGGTATTTTCGTGAGCCGAGAAAGTGGGCTTGAAGTGGGCTTGGGGACGAAACAGCGTCGGAACTTACCGACAGAAATAACATTGCAGTATATCTATAGTGTGTATCTATATACAGTAATGCTATTTCGGTCGGTAAATTCAGACACTATTCATATCCCCAAGCCCATTTTCCCGGCTCACACTTCCCCGTTAGGTGAGCCGTCTTTATAGATCTTCAGTCAACGCTCTTGTTTATCGCATGAAATAACATTATAACTTGATGTCAATTTCAACAAAATTTTTGAAAATAAAAAATCGAGGAGATTTTAATTTTAAAGACCGGGCTTCCATAAAATATAGGCATACACTGTCTGCGCCCCCATGCGGCGTCTAAATCTACGGCAGCCATACTATGTCGGCCGCATTCGGTAGATCGACTGTGTGTGTTTCTAAATGTCCCCACCGGGCTTCCGTACGATTGATACCTTCGCATGCGTCCACAGTGCATGCGTCGAAAACCTGGCGGGCTGACTTCAACCGGCTTGAATCTACAGTGGAGTTTGATAAGGTGAGTGTAGTCGAGTGTAACCACGTCTCGACGCTTCATTGTTTAGAGTGAATGTTAGATGTCCACGAACGGGTCTTTGTCAAAGCAAGATTTTGCAATTTTATGGCGTATCGATCATTGACATCTTACAAGAACGATCATACCAGAACTTATAGATATCTATAGAAAATATAACCATCAGAGTTAAATTTTCCATATGTGCGATATCCTGCAACTTTAGTCGGCCGCTGGGGCTGGTCAAGTCATAATTGTATCAAAACTTGATTTACACTATTCTTGAAATGACGTTCTTTCAATCGACAACAAAATATGCTAGCTTGAATTTTTCTCTCGATTGTCTGAACCGGTAAGTGTATTTATATTTTTCTCTACATTTCTCTACATTGACGTGCGAGACGTGAGTGGCGTTCCAATAAACAATTGACGATCGCACGTCTCATCATTATCGAATAATATTTAAAACAGTGAATAATTTTCTCAGTTGAAGTTGTTTTTTATTTATTTTAATTTTCGATTTTTTACCTAAAAACCAACGCTGATATGATAAAAGAAAGGTGAGAACAGTTCGAAATTAGTTTTTCGCAGGAGGGTAAATACGGGAAGGCGAATTGCAAAGCTCGGATCTTGTTTACGTTTGGACGAAATTCGAAAATAATCAGGCGGGTCCTTCACTCGTATTCAATACCTGACCAAACGTGCTGATATATTGCAAATATTTCTTTTGATTGTAGAGATAGACTGGAGCAAAATGATTCTTGCAGTCCTAAATGCAGATGGCAGTTGCAGACGCTGTTTATACTATACAGATCAAAGCTCGCCGATAAATGGAGTGAAAGGTACATACCGAAAAATACAACATTATTTATAATTATGAGGCATTTTCATTCAAATTCAATGTTTCGTGTACAATTTTTATGTTCAGCAAATTTCATTTTTTGTTTATTTTTTTTCGAATTTTTTATTTCGATATTAAATTGAAATTCAATTATTTATTCATTTATTTAACATCATTTAATTATCATACAGTGCAAATCTTACTGTTTCCATCACACAAAAATATCGCAATAATAAACGTTCGAATGTTTGACGAATAAATATTTTCTATTTGTCTATTGCAGTGTAATAAGTTTGTCTAATTCAGCGAAAATTTCTTTCGGATTTTTTCTCATTTTCTTTCATTTTTTATTGATTTATTTTTATATTTTATAGAAAATCATGACTGCACTCCCATCCTGACAATCGGATGAGCTGAGGTGAACCAAGGATGGCTCAGATCCCAGAAAGGCTGCCTGGAGTTTGGGAGATTCAGGTGAAACTTGAGACATTTCTTCAGCAATCTCTTCAGCATAATTATGACTCTTATTTTGATGAAAAACATCATTTATTTTTATTTTTATTCACACAAATCGAAAATGAATTGAAACAAAGCAATGAGACCTGATGTTCATTGTCAAGTTCCACATGTAGTGATTAATTACTTTACTTGCTTAATCTTTAACTTGTATTTTATTTGGTCGATTTTCTAAATTATTCATTTTTCTCTCAAGGAAAAAGATCAGAAGGAAAAATAAATAACAGGAAACAGCGAAGGAAGAAAGAGCACGAAAAAGGAACTCTCACAGATAAATTAATTAAAAGGTAAACAGTATTTACAATCATGTTGCCATTTTATTCAAGATTAATTATTGCGTCCATTTCGTATTTCTAAAATATCACCCTTCAATTTCGAAGTTTTAATTCTACATGTTAGGGAAATCTTTGAAAATCACATGAAACGTTAACTTTTCCAATAAACAAAATTATTATTCAATAAACAATATCTTATTTCATATTATAGATGTATTGGACAGTCTATCGGATAAATATATGGCATGAGAAGCATAATTTCAATTGAAGAATTAAAACTCAAAGGCTCTTCTCCATAATCAATATCCAATTTCTTAGTTAATGTGGTATATTAATAATTACTTCGACACTAAATATCTCACAACAACAATATTAATTAATAAGTTTGTTTGATGGTTGATGAGTACTCATTGGTTTGTGCTTCTGGCAGTTATAGGATGTGAGTCCCAATTCTTGAATCTTATCATTCAACTCTCAATGTAGGTTCAGTTTTATTATTGGATCACGGTAATATTTTCTATTGGTTTAAAGTGATTGTCATAATTAGCACAAACAGACGACTTCACATTTCAATTGATCTTTTTTATTTATTGATCTTTCGCATTATTTTCTTGCAAAATAAATTGTTATCAATTGAAAAAACAATGAACTTTGAGTAGATGTTTGAAGAAAGTATGCATTATTCAAAAAGAATTTCAATTCTGCATGGATAACCAGGGAACATTTTACTAAGGTCTCCATAATTCGAACTCATACCCTAATTGACTATTATTTCCGTATGCATGTAGTCTACAATTACCGAAATTGACCTTAATAATTAATTGTTGCAGAGACAAACTCAGAGGCAACGATGTGTCAATGAAAATTCTTCGTCTCCAATTCTGGTGAAGAAAATTAAAATGGAAAAATTAAAAGAAAGTTCAAATTAAAAAATAAAACTGGCTCGACAAAACTCTCACCAACCTACATCTGATTGTGAGGATTATAGTATATTGTATATGCAGATACGAATGCAAACAAATGCAGACACTCGAATTCTTCAGTCAATCGGAGTTGCGGGTTATGTGATAAAAAGTAAAGATATTATTTTGATAACATGATTTTTGATTATATCATGTTTTATTTATTAATTACCATGTAGGTATCCCCCACTAAAAATGTCAGATAGAAACTGATAGATTCGTATAAATCCGGTGAAGATTCAGGTTTCAAAACCGTATGGCAAATTCGCTTTTTGGGTACGGATCTTTTTCGATTCTATCAGTTTCTGTCTGGTTTTTTGAGTAGGGATACCTGTGTATGTATTTCTCGACTTTTCTAATTTTCTGAAGCTCACATGAAAATTTCTTAGTTTGATGCCTTTGAAGAGCTCTCTCCAAATTTCAACTTAAGTAAAAATTTTTCAGAGGTCACTCAAGAATTTCGAAAATTTCAAAATTCCAAAAAATAGAACTTTTTTTTTTATCCATCGGTTCTTCACTAATTCATAACTAACCTTAACATAACTAATCTTTCCTATGATTGTAGAGAAACATACTAAAATTTCGAGACAAAATATTAATATTTAAAGGCTGCTCAATGATTTAACAACAAAGATTTAATATACCGTCAATGGCTTTGAGCAACCTTTAGATATTGAAATTTTGACTTGAAATTTCAACAGTGACTTATTTATGGTAGAATGAATAAATTTTAATAGTGAGTATCATTGATATTGAAAATTTTGATAAAACAAAAAAATTAATACCCACAAATTAATTTTTTTCTTCAACGTTTTCTATTAATTTTTTTTAATTTCTTGTATCACTTAGAATTTACTTTTATTACAATTTTTAAATTCGTTTTAAAAATGTTCTCCTTTTTTATTTTTAAATCTAGATATTTGAGTATACTTGATCACTGTTGATGAAGAACAAAAACAATACCTTCTACAAGCTGTTGAGAATAATCAAATTAACGATCCATTTCGACACATCAACTGTACTCAAATATCCGAATTGAAAAATAAACAAAAGGAGAAACATTTATGTAAATGCTATATAAACAGATAATTATGGAAAAAATATTTCTGTTGAGATTTGAAAATTATAATTGATGTATATTTAACATGATATAAGAAATTATTTAAATCAATAAAAAATTAACAAACAATTCAATTTGTTGGTAATTATTTTGTTATCATATTTTTCAATTTCAATAATGCTCACTATTGAAATTCATTCATCCTACTATGAATTAGTCACTATTAGAATTTCAAGTTTAAATATTTATATTCAAAGGTCGCTCAAAGCCATTGACAGTTCATCAGATTTTTTTGTTAAATTATTGAGCGACCTTCAAATATTCATGTTTTAACTCGATATTCGAGTATGTTCCTTTACATTCTACGTAGAAAAGATCCAATCGGGGAAAAACTTGGAAATAAAAAAAAATCGATTTTTTGGAATTTTGAAATTTTCAAAATTCTTGAGCGATCTCTAAGAAATTTTTAATTGAGCTGAAACTTGGGGGGGGGGGGAGGTCTTGAAATGCTCTTGAAAGGCATAGAACTAACGAATTTTCATGTGAGTTTCGAAAAATGAAAGAAGTCGTTTTTCGTTGGCCGCTTTTTGTTGAATTATCAATTCTACATCCAGCAAATCTGTAGAAAAAACCTATCATAGAAGTTCAATTTTCCTGGCACAAGATCAATATCACTCTAATAACTACATGAATGTATTTACTGTATTTGTTCAAATTTTTGTTACAGTTAGATGAGAATATACCTACGAGCAGCTATGGACACACTTCATAAAAGTTTGGAAAATCAAACTTGGATTGTGATTAAACTTGTGAATAAACTAGACAAACTCTATTTGTGTCACAAAACGGAGGTCGTGAGATTACAGGTATCTTGAATGAACATTCTGAAGAATTTGAAATGAGTAAATCTAAAAGAGAAGATCTCAAAATTGTCAGCTTATCTCTACAATAAAACTTGAATTGGTCAGTTAATCATTAAATATGTTTTTGATCATTAGTCGAGCACATTTTCGTGTATTCCTGCAAAAGTGCAGCGAATCTGATGGATCACAAGGAAAGGAAGAGTGGGAAACTGGCAAGGGAGAAATCCAAAGGAGGTGAGAATAAAAATGAAATACTAATTATTGTCGCGAAATGTTTTTTTTTTTTTTTTATTATAGGTCGAAAACCACGCGTCGTGATGAAAAAACAATACAAGTAAAGAACTGTCGTTATTTGTACTATACGAGATGCGATGTTTGTTCAGAATGCAGTGTTACATTTTCTTTTTATTGAGCTGATTTTCTGACTGAAAATTGACTTGTCCCTTTATACTGCGAAAAAGTGCAAATAATTTTTGTACTAAAGATTCGAAAAAATGAACAAACGCTAGTTAACAATTAATTCTCTCAATTTTATAATGATTATCATACATATGCTTGCAACATTATAATTTCTATTCGAAATAACACAATTATAGACTCTTTTTTCCGTTATGATCCATTATTTAACTGTTAGCTTGATGTAAGAGAGAATTTTCGAGTGTCGTTATTTTTTCACGTATAGTTTATCACAATTGTTAACAACTGTTGTCTCGATTTCTCACAGTTGTAAATTTGAAATTCGCGCCTGGTATGGTAGGCAATCCAACACACAGTTAGCTCGTATTGCGCAGCAAGCCGCGCCGCGTTCTGGTATTTCGTCGCTACGTCGGCGGGCCGACTTCATCCGGCTTGAATTTTTGGTGGGATTGCGTTGAACCGCGTCTTGATGCGTTACAATTTGGGCCGATTGTTTAAATTCCACCAACGCGCCTGTGTGAAATGAGATTTCGCAAATTTATGAGGTTTCGATCATTGACAACTACGAGTGTCAGACCGAGAACTTGTGTGGATAAACTATAAAAAATGACGTATATCAATGTTGACAGTTTATTTTGCCGTAGATGCGATATCCCACGAGTTCATGTGCCATACGCAGGGATATAGTATAGTTATCATCGCATTGAAAATTGATATGTAGGGTCCTCAAAATGACTTTCAATTACGTTTTTCATTGACGACGAGATCATTGCTAGTTTGACCCTTTCTCTCCACTCTCTGGACCGGTGAGTGTACATATTTATTTGTCTATAATTGTGTAGCGTTTCTATTTACATCTTTTTAACGTGAATTCTTTTTTATTGAATGATGATTTCGACTCCCAAAAGGACATGCACGATCGTGTATCGCATAACCTTCGGCTATAGGTATCTCGGTAAAATATTATACACATAGATATGTATAGTTTGTTCAAATTGTAAAAACGTTGACCTACTTTCTCAACGCCAGTTAATCTAAATGTACTTCGAGCTCAATACAGATCCGTGATTGGCTACGATAGGTTCTTGGCCATTCAGAAGCCTGCATTTAGTTCTCACGCAATCTCAGATGAATTTGCATCGTCTATACGACCGGTATCTTATAAGCCTAAAGGGACGCCGCGGAAAAAAAAATTGACGACCCCGTTGCAAGTGACGCTGTGATAAACAATTGATAATCGCGCATCCGGCCATTTTATTGAAATTACAAGCCGGTGTGTAATTTTCTCGATTGAATTTATGTTTTTTGGCCTGAAGACCGACGTTGGCGTGTATAAAAAAGGTGAGGGTAGTTTAATCTTGTTTTGTACGACCGTTAGAAGTACTATTCAAACCGAGCATGTAATTTGTTTCCGCTAAACCTTATATTAGGAAAACATACATTTCCGAGCCGAAATTTTTCAGTTGTTGCGCCGTCAATTGTTTTGGTCAGGTGTGTTCGAATATTATTTCTACTTGTGGGTAGCCAAAAATTGTTTATCTTCCGATTAAATTAAAATAAGAAGTGATTAGATTCAAAAGTAGCATAGAATTGTTTATCTGCGTATAATAATTATATACAAGACGAAAAACTAACCAACAACGAAAATATAAAGTGAAGAGGAGCGAGCGAGAAGCATAGACCGAAAGTTGTTTACGTTTGGAAAAAAATGGAAAATATTCGTGCTGGTACGCTACTTATGTTCAAGACTTGACCGAACGTGATAATTGTTCCGAATCTTTCTTCTGATTACAAAGGTAGACTGCAGCCAGATGATTCTCATACTCTGAAATGCAGATGGAGGTTGTTATTTACACAGATCATATCTCCCCAATAGATTGAATAAAAGGTAAGCTGGTAATCATTACGATATTTGTAATTATTTCGCACTTTTATTCAAGTTCAATTTTTGCGTATACTTACATTTATTATTTCCAACAACATTATTGATTTTCTGCTTTTATTCGAATTTAAATTTTTTAAAAATGCAATTTTTATTCATTTACTCAATTATTTATTCATTTATTTGATGAAGACGTAATTTGTTTTTTTCTCTCCCACGAAAATATCACAGTGCTAATTGTATGCATGTTTGTTTAATTAATCTTGTATTTTTTTTTTTTTTTTTTGTTACAGCGCAATAATAACTATTGCCGACTTTTACAATTACATTCCTGTGGAACCAATCCGGACCAAATACTACACGGAAGTTAAGGAATTGACGATTGATTATATGGCATTTCAGAACAGGTAGGATGCAATATCTTGATGGATAATCCTTTCATATAATGTGGCCTCACAATCAGTATAATACGATCACGAACCTGAATTTCTATTGATTGATTAAATAATTGCTACAACACACACAAGTTTCATCGAATATATCGATCAGTTTTTACACTAATTCGAAATGAATTTCCAATGAAGTTTATTTCTTATTCTACTTATTTCTGTTTTTGTCTTACAAAAAATCATGTTTGCAGGCCCATCCCAAAAATAAAATGGACTGAGAGGATCAGAGGATGACTCAGATCCCAGAAAGGCTGCCTGGAGTTTGGGAGATTGAGGTGAAACTTGAGACATTTCTTCAGCAATCTCTGCCTGTCCTTATTACATAATAATGACTCTTATTTTGATGAGGAACGTCTTTTATTTTTATTTTCATTCACGGATATCAGGGTACACTTTTTAGTTTCAAGAATTCTTCTCTAAATCTTGTAGTTTGAATTCTACGTTTGAGGAAACTTTTTGAAAATCACTTGAAATGACACCTTTTTCAATACACAAAATTATGCCAACACTATTTGTCATTTAATAAAATTATTTTTTTTTTTTTTTCCATATTTCTGTTAGAGTTCAGAATGAGGGCCTGCAAAATCCCGAGGAATCGTGAAGCCTGGAAAAGTTGTACTACAGATATCTCATCTAACTACTATACTATGGAATAGGGCAGGGAAGAGAAGAAGAGGGAAGAAAGAGGGAAGGAAAGAGGTAGGAATAAGATATGATCGTTTGATAATCATTTTCTTTATTTTTTTTTCGAAGCTTTTATTTCGATAAATTTGAATTTAATTATTCATTCATTTATTTAACGTCAATTAATTGTCATACAGTGCAAATCTTACTTTTTCCGTCACACGAAAATATCGCAATCGTAATCGTTCGAATGTTTGACGAATAAATATTTTCTATTTGTCTATTGCAGTGTAATAAGTTCGTCTAATCCAGCGAAAATTTATTTCGGATTTTTTCTCATTCTCTTTCATTTTTTATTGATTTATTATTATATTTTAGAAAAAATCATGACTGCACTCCTATCCTGACAATCGGATGAGCTGAGGTGAACCAGGGATGACTCAGATCCCAGAAAGGCTGCCTGGAGTTTGGGAGATTGAGGTGAAACTTGAGACATTTCTTCAGCAATCTCTGCCTGTCCTTATTACATAATAATGACTTATTTGGATGAAAAACGTCTTTTATTTTTATTTTTATTCACGGATATCAGGGTACACTTGTTAGTTTCGATAATTCGTCTCTAAATCTGGAAGTTTGAATTCTACGTTTTAGGAAACTTCTTGAAAATCGCATGAAATGTGGACTTTTCCAATACACAAAATTATGCCAACACAATTTGTCATTTAATAAACCTCTTTCTTTTCTATATTTCAGTTACAGTTTAGAATAAGGGCCTGCAAAATCCCAAAGAATCGTGAAGCCTGGAAAAGTTGTACTACAGATTCTATCTATATTATGGAATAGGGAAGGGGCAAGAAGAAAAGGGAAATAAAGGAATGGGAAGAGGTAGGAATAAGATATGATCGTTTGATAATCATTTGCTCGTCATATATAATAAACAGAAGTTTTTAACAAGCTACAGTTGACTATTATTCCCTACTGTATGTTATAATGTACGATTACTCAAGGTAACTGCAATGATGAATTGTTTTAGCAAAAACGTGAAGGCTGACTTTCAATTGAAAATGCAGATCGTTCCATTCGTCAATTGGCTGGAGTTGCAGAGTTTGCTTACATGGGCCAAATCTCTTGGATTAATTGAACAGAAAGTAATTCGGTAAGCATGTCGCATTTTCAGTGAAGTTTAATGAATTATTCCGTAGAATTAGTAAATCCAATAAATTTTAATTTCTTCGTATGCTTCTGTCCAATTTTTTCATTCGTTTTCAAAATACTTTTATGCACAATGCAAAAATTTTGTTATATGAATTTACATACTGCAGACTCATAATCATTCGAATGTTCGAATAATGAATCATTTTTGTTCTTCTATGTTTATCTTACAGTATAAGAAATTCGATCAACCTTTCAAGATTCTGAGCCAGCAAATCCGGTGAATTGCAGAAAAACTACAGATAGTAGGATCAAAGAATGAAGTGCCAGGTAAGAATTAGATTAGAATAAGATACAAATTCATTCATTTATTATTCATTTGTCTAAGATTTTTTCATTGTAACATAATTCATGTCTCATTATAAAACAAACGGAATGTAAGTAGAGAACCATTGTTGGAAAACATATTGAAGCTGTATTCGTGCAGGATGCAGTGCTATATTTTCTTTTTTATTGAGCTAATTTTCATACTGAAAATTAAACTTATCCCTTGAAAGCGTAGAATGTGTTCTTAATTGTTGTGCAAAAGAGTAGAAAGAATAACCGAGCGTCAGTTAAAATTTCTTTCATCGTATTATCATTACACTTTAATATTTCGAGGTGAAATAATAAGATGATGAACTTTTGTTTGCTTAATTATCAATAATGATTCAATTGTTAGATCGTTTGAAAAGAGAATTTTTTGGTGTCTTTTATTTTTTTGCGAGCAATTTATATTACAATTGTTGTCAACAATAGGTATTATTACGCGCGCTAGATGCGCAGGAAACCTTCGCGCATGCTTAGCTCGTTCGCAGCGCCATCCTACGGGTTTGTCTCATAACTATTGTAATTTTCGTTACGTTTGAAATTCAACCGTCGTACTGGAATGGGGATAAAGAATCCTCGACGCGTCGTAGTTGAGCTGAAATGTCTCGGAATTATTATAGACGCGTCTGTGTTGAAGTAAGATTTTACAATTTTGCGAAGTGTTCTTTATTCACAGCTAGGAAAACGAGAACTTTGAGGTAAATATCGAAAATTATCTACGACTGTTGACGGTTGTTAATTAACAATAGACGAGATATTCTACAAGTTATTTAGTCGTTAATCGGGCTTGGTGGTTAGTTATCATTGCGTTGAAGAGTATGGCGTTCTCGGAATGACTTTTTTTATGATTGCCAAACTGTATTAGTTTGACCTTTTTTTGATTCTTATCAAATATCTGCATGATCCTATAACTCATAATGTGTGACTATATCTTGGTAAAGCGTCATAAAATACCTAAATGTGTAACTTGGTCCAACCGTAAAGACGGCATATCGTACGCTCAAAAGGGACGCCGGGAAAATAAAAATCTACCAGCGATTTTCGAGTGACGCTGTTATAAACAATAAGCGATCGTGCAATCCATCATCAATGTAAGCATAACAACTAAGTGAATAATTTTCGCGATTGAATCCGGGTTTTTTTTACCAGAAAATCGTTGTCGAAATGATAAAAAAAGGTGGGAATAGTTGATTCTCAGTTTTCCGCGACCCTTGAAAAGATTGTAATCTTTGGCAATAATCCGGTAGAATGTCATACGCATAGGTATGTGCAGTTTGTCGAAATCGTAAAAACGTTGACCTATTTCCTCAACGCCAATTAAACTAGATGTATTTCGCGCTCATTACAGTTTCGTGATTGGCTACGACGGGTTCTTGGCCGATCAGAAGCCTGCATTTAGTTCTCACGCAATCTCAGATGAATTTGCATTGTCTATACGACCGTTATGTTATAAGCCTAAAGGGACGCCGCGGAAAAAAAAATTGACGAGCGCATTGCAAGTGACGCTGTGATAAACAATTGATAATCGCGCATCCAGCCATTGTATTAAAATTACAAGCCGGCGTGTAATTTTCTCGATTGAATGTTTTTTGGCCTGAAGACCGACATTGGCGTTTATAAAAAAGGTGAGGGTAGTTTAATCTTGCTTTGTACGACCGTTAGAATTACAATTCAAATCCGAGCATGTAATTTGTCTCCGCTAAACCTTACATTAGGAGAACATATACATTTCCGAGCCGAAATTTTTTACTTGTTGCGCCGTCAATTGTTTCGGTCAGGTGTGTTCGAATATTATTCCTACTTGCGGGTAGCCAAAAATTGTTCATCTTTCGATTGAATTAAAATAAGAAGTAATCAGATTCAAAAGTATCATAGAATTGTTTATCTGCGTATAATAATTATATACAATACGAGAAACTAACTAACAACGAAAATATGAAGTGAACAGAAGCGAGCGAGAAGCATAGACCGAAAGTTGTTTACATTTGGAAAAAATTCTGGTTCGCTACTCATATCCAAGATTTGCCGGAACGTGATGATTATTGCGAATCTACATTTTGATTACAGAGGCAGACTGGAGCAAGATGATTCTCAGACTCGGAAATGCAGATGGAGGTTGTTATTTACACAGATCAAATCTCCTCAATAGATTGAATTAAAGGTTAGTTGGTAATCGTAACTATGTTTGTACTCATTTCGCATTTTTAATCAAGTTCAATGTTTGCACATACCTACATTTATTATTTCCAAGCATATTATTGATGTTCTGCTTTTATTCAAATTTTTCAAAAATTATATTTATTCATTTATTCAATAAAATGAAACGACAGATTTTTTTTTCTCCACGAAAATATCGCGGTGCTAATTGTAGGAATGATTGTTCAATAAATCTTCAGGCTCGTCAGGTACGGTCAGTACTAGGTAGAGACGATATAATTTTAGATAGTTTCTCGCGTTTGTCTTACTTAAGGACGAATATATTTTTTAGTTGACTTTTACATAGATTTTCGCGTTTATCTTTCTTAAGGACGATAGCATTTTTCAGATATGAGGCACCTTCAAGACTTCAAGACGAGTTTAATTCTCTAAAGATCGTCACTTTTAATTTTACACAGACTTTCGCGTTTATCTTTCCTAAGGACGATAGGATTTTTCAGATGTGAGGCACCTTCAAGACTTCAAGACAAGTTTAATTTTATATAGATCGTCGCGTCTAATTTTACGTAGACATTCGCGTTTATCTTCCTCAAGGACGATAGTGTTTTTCAGATGTTAGGCACCGTCAAGATTTTCAGACAAGTTTAATTTCAAATAGATCCTCGCGTTTAATTTTACATAGACTTTCGCGTTTATCTTTCTTAAGAACGGCAGTACTTTTCAGGATCTAGAACTGGTCAACACTCGACACTTTTCATCCAACTTTAGCTAGTCTTCGCATCAGGTTATCCATCATAACCACTTAATCATTTCTCATCTTCTTCACCTCTTCCATCTCCTCTGTCGTGCATGTACTTTTCGCATGTGTCGCAATAGCCTTGTTTTGGGTCAGTCACCTAGCAATGGGGTAGCATCTTCGGGATTGACGAATCCCTGGCGAAGTGCATATAAACAACTTGCTATGGTGATCATACCCTCTGAAAGGTTTCATATTGCTTCTTATATACTGCATGGGTGTCTGTTACTGCTTCGCTTCATTCATTCGATCATTTATTCATTTGGGGGTGACATTTAATTTTACATAGATTTTCGCGTTTATCTTTCTTAAGGACGATAGCATTTTTCAGATGTGAGGCACCTTCAAGATTACAAGACAAGTTTAATTCTATAGAGATCGTCGCTTTTAATTTTACATAGACATTCACGTTTATTTTTTAAGGGCGATAGAATATTTCGGGTGTGAGGCATCTTCAAGACTTCAAGACAAGTTTAATTTGATATAGATCGTCCCGTCTAATTTCACCTAGAGATTCGCGTTTATCTTCCTTAAGGACGATAGTGTTTTTCAGATGTTACGCACCGTCAAGATTTTCAGACAAGTTCAATTTCAAATAGATCTTCGCGTTTAATTTTACATAGACTTTCGCGTTTATTTTTTAAGGGCGATAGTATTTTTCGGATGTGAGGCATCTTCAAGACTTCAAGACAAGTTTAATTTTATATAGATCGTCGCGTTTAATTTTACATATACTTTCGCGTTTATTTTTTAGTATTTCTCGGATGTGAGGCACCTACAAGACTTCAAGACATGTTTAATTTTATGAAGACCGTCGCTTTTACTTTTACATAGACTTTCGCGTTTATTTTTTAAGGGCGATAGAATATTCCGGATGCTAGGCACCGTCAAGATTTCGAGACAAGCTTAATTTTATATAGATCGTAGCTTTTAATTTTACATAGATTTTCGCGTTTATCTTTCTTAAGGACGATAGCATTTTTCAGATGTGAGGCACCTTCAAGACTTCAAGACAAGTTAAATTTTCTAAAGATCGTCGCTTTTAATTTTACATAGACTTTCGCGTTTATCTTTCTTAAGGACGACGGTATTCTTCAAGTTTCAGGTACCATCAAGACTAGGTACAGTAGATTTAATTTCAAATAGATTCTCGCGTTTTTTTTTCTCAAGAACGACAACATTTTTCAGATTTTAGGTATCTTAGGATTTCAGGTTGCTCCTCTTTCACAGGTTCATCGACGAATCCTTTCTTTTCAGGGTACTTTAAAATTATAGTATTTTAAGCTATTAATACCGATCTGTGGTCTATGATCGGTATTAATAATTAGGGAAGAATTAATCACCTTTCTGTTGCAGTTTCGCTAAATGATTAAGTCGCTGACCCAAAGTACAAATTGATGTGCCCACCATGTTTTAGAGACAAAAATATTGGAACTTGTCTGCAAATGCCTTTTATTGGAGGATAGGAACAGGGCGGCCTCTACCTCGTCGCTATCAAGTGTTATCTTTAATCGTGAGTGTCCGACAATTGTAGTATAATTTGAAGAAAGATTTGAGACTTATAAAGTCAAGACTTTTTCGTGATATGGCTCTTCAATTGCCTGATACGATTTAATTAATCATTGGATGCAGGGTACACTTTTTAGTTTCAAGAATTCTTCTCTAAATCTTGTAGTTTGAATTCTACGTTTCAGGAAACTTTTTGAAAATCACTTGAAACGACACCTTTTCCAATACACAAAATTATGCCAACACTATTTGTCAATTAATAAATATCTTTTTTTTTTTTTCTCTATATTTCTGTCAGAGTTCAGAATGAGGGCCTGCAAAATCCCGAAGAATCGTGAAGCCTGGAAAAGTTGTACTACAGATATCTCATCTGTCTACATTATGGAATAGCGAAGGAAAGAGAAGAAAAGAGGAGAAAAAGGAGAGGGAAGAGGTAGGAATAAGATATGATTGTTTGATAATCATTTTCTTTATGTTTTTTTTTTTTTTCGAAGCTTTTATTTCGATAAATTTAAATCTGATTATTCATTAATTCATTTAACTACATTTAATTATCATACAGTGCAAATCTTACTTTTTCCGTCACACGAAAATATCGCAATCGTAATCGTTCGAATGTTTGACGAATAAATATTTTCTATTTGTCTATTGCAGTGTAATAAGATTGTCTAATTCAGCGAAAATTTATTCCGAATTTTTCGTATTTTCTTTCATTTTTTATTTATTTATTTTTATATTTTATAGAAAATCATGACTGCACTCCTATCCTGACAATCGGATGGACTGAGAGGAACCAGGGATGACTCAGATCCCAGAAAGGCTGCCCGGAATTTGGGAGATTGAGGTGAAACTTGAGACATTTCTTCGGCAATCTCTCAGTCTCTCTCAAGTTTGATTCTATAAAGATTTTCGCTTTTAATTTTACATATACTTTCGCGTTTATTTTTTAGTATTTTTCGGATATTAGGTACCGTCAAGATTTTAAGACAAGTTTAATTTTCTATAGATCGTAGCTTTTAATTTTACATAGATTTTCGCGTTTATCTTTCTTAAGGACGATAGCATTTTTCAGATGTAAGGCACCTTCAAGACTTCAAGACAAGTTTAATTCTATAAAGATCGTCACTTTTAATTTTACATATACTTTCGCGTTTATTTTTTAGTATTTTTCGGATATTAGGCACCGTCAAGATTTTAAGACAAGTTTAATTTTCTATAGATCGTAGCTTTTAATTTTACATAGATTTTCGCGTTTATCTTTCTTTAGGACGATAGCATTTTTCAGATGTAAGGCACCTTCAAGACTTCAAGACAAGTTTAATTCTATAAAGATCGTCACTTTTAATTTTACATAGACTTTCGCGTTTATTTTTTAAGGGCGATAGTATTTTTCGGATGTGAGGCATCTTCAAGACTTCAAGACAAGTTTAATTTTATATAGATCGTCGCGTCTAATTTTACGTAGACATTCGCGTTTATCTTCCTCAAGGACGATAGTGTTTTTCAGATGTTAGGCACCGTCAAGATTTTCAGACAAGTTTAATTTCAAATAGATCCTCGCGTTTAATTTTACATAGACTTTCGCGTTTATCTTTCTTAAGAACGGCAGTACTTTTCAGGATCTAGAACTGGTCAACACTCGACACTTTTCATCCAACTTTAGCTAGTCTTCGCATCAGGTTATCCATCATAACCACTTAATCATTTCTCATCTTCTTCACCTCTTCCATCTCCTCTGTCGTGCATGTACTTTTCGCATGTGTCGCAATAGCCTTGTTTTGGGTCAGTCACCTAGCAATGGGGTAGCATCTTCGGGATTCACGAATCCCTGGCGAAGTGCATATAAACAACTTGCTATGGTGATCATACCCTCTGAAAGGTTTCATATTGCTTCTTATATACTGCATGGGTGTCTGTTACTGCTTCGCTTCATTCATTCGATCATTTATTCATTTGGGGGTGACATTTAATTTTACATAGATTTTCGCGTTTATCTTTCTTAAGGACGATAGCATTTTTCAGATGTGAGGCACCTTCAAGATTACAAGACAAGTTTAATTCTATAAAGATCGTCGCTTTTGATTTTACATAGACATTCACGTTTATTTTTTAAGGGCGATAGAATATTTCGGGTGTGAGGCATCTTCAAGACTTCAAGACAAGTTTAATTTGATATAGATCGTCCCGTCTAATTTCACCTAGAGATTCGCGTTTATCTTCCTTAAGGACGATAGTGTTTTTCAGATGTTACGCACCGTCAAGATTTTCAGACAAGTTTAATTTCAAATAGATCTTCGCGTTTAATTTTACATAGACTTTCGCGTTTATCTTTCTTAAGAACGGCAGTACTTTTCAGGATCTAGAACTGGTCAACACTCGACACTTTTCATCCAGATTTAGGTAGGCTTCGCATCAGGTTATCCATCATAACCACTTAATCATTTTTCATCTTCTTCACCTCTTCCATCTCCTCTGTCGTGCATGTACTTTTCGCATGTGTCGCAATAGCCTTGTTTTGGGTCAGTCACCTAGCAATGGGGTAGCATCTTCGGGATTGACGAATCCCTGGCGAAGTGCATATAAACAACTTGCTATGGTGATCATACCCTCTGAAAGGTTTCATATTGCTTCTTATATACTGCATGGGTGTCTGTTACTGCTTCGCTTCATTCATTCGATCATTTATTCATTTGGGGGTGACATTTAATTTTACATAGATTTTCGCGTTTATCTTTCTTAAGGACGATAGCATTTTTCAGATGTGAGGCACCTTCAAGATTACAAGACAAGTTTAATTCTATAAAGATCGTACTTTTAATTTTACATAGACTTTCGCGTTTATTTTTTAAGGGCGATAGTATTTTTCGGATGTGAGGCATCTTCAAGACTTCAAGACAAGTTTAATTTTATATAGATCGTCGCGTTTAATTTTACATATACTTTCGCGTTTATTTTTTAGTATTTCTCGGATGTGAGGCACCTACAAGACTTCAAGACATGTTTAATTTTATGAAGACCGTCGCTTTTACTTTTACATAGACTTTCGCGTTTATTTTTTAAGGGCGATAGAATATTCCGGATGCTAGGCACCGTCAAGATTTCGAGACAAGCTTAATTTTATATAGATCGTAGCTTTTAATTTTACATAGATTTTCGCGTTTATCTTTCTTAAGGACGATAGCATTTTTCAGATGTGAGGCACCTTCAAGACTTCAAGACAAGTTAAATTTTCTAAAGATCGTCGCTTTTAATTTTACATAGACTTTCGCGTTTATCTTTCTTAAGGACGACGGTATTCTTCAAGTTTCAGGTACCATCAAGACTAGGTACAGTAGATTTAATTTCAAATAGATTCTCGCGTTTTTCTTTCTCAAGAACGACAACATTTTTCAGATTTTAGGTATCTTAGGATTTCAGGTTGCTCCTCTTTCACAGGTTCATCGACGAATCCTTTCTTTTCAGGGTACTTTAAAATTATAGTATTTTAAGCTATTAATACCGATCTGTGGTCTATGATCGGTATTAATAATTAGGGAAGAATTAATCACCTTTCTGTTGCAGTTTCGCTAAATGATTAAGTCGCTGACCCAAAGTACAAATTGATGTGCCCACCATGTTTTAGAGACAAAAATATTGGAACTTGTCTGCAAATGCCTTTTATTGGAGGATAGGAACAGGGCGGCCTCTACCTCGTCGCTATCAAGTGTTATCTTTAATCGTGAGTGTCCGACAATTGTAGTATAATTTGAAGAAAGATTTGAGACTTATAAAGTCAAGACTTTTTCGTGATATGGCTCTTCAATTGCCTGATACGATTTAATTAATCATTGGATGCAGGGTACACTTTTTAGTTTCAAGAATTCTTCTCTAAATCTTGTAGTTTGAATTCTACGTTTCAGGAAACTTTTTGAAAATCACTTGAAACGACACCTTTTCCAATACACAAAATTATGCCAACACTATTTGTCAATTAATAAATATCTTTTTTTTTTTTTCTCTATATTTCTGTCAGAGTTCAGAATGAGGGCCTGCAAAATCCCGAAGAATCGTGAAGCCTGGAAAAGTTGTACTACAGATATCTCATCTGTCTACATTATGGAATAGCGAAGGAAAGAGAAGAAAAGAGGAGAAAAAGGAGAGGGAAGAGGTAGGAATAAGATATGATTGTTTGATAATCATTTTCTTTATGTTTTTTTTTTTTTTCGAAGCTTTTATTTCGATAAATTTAAATCTGATTATTCATTAATTCATTTAACTACATTTAATTATCATACAGTGCAAATCTTACTTTTTCCGTCACACGAAAATATCGCAATCGTAATCGTTCGAATGTTTGACGAATAAATATTTTCTATTTGTCTATTGCAGTGTAATAAGATTGTCTAATTCAGCGAAAATTTATTCCGAATTTTTCGTATTTTCTTTCATTTTTTATTTATTTATTTTTATATTTTATAGAAAATCATGACTGCACTCCTATCCTGACAATCGGATGGACTGAGAGGAACCAGGGATGACTCAGATCCCAGAAAGGCTGCCCGGAATTTGGGAGATTGAGGTGAAACTTGAGACATTTCTTCGGCAATCTCTCAGTCTCTCTCAAGTTTGATTCTATAAAGATTTTCGCTTTTAATTTTACATATACTTTCGCGTTTATTTTTTAGTATTTTTCGGATATTAGGTACCGTCAAGATTTTAAGACAAGTTTAATTTTCTATAGATCGTAGCTTTTAATTTTACATAGATTTTCGCGTTTATCTTTCTTAAGGACGATAGCATTTTTCAGATGTAAGGCACCTTCAAGACTTCAAGACAAGTTTAATTCTATAAAGATCGTCACTTTTAATTTTACATATACTTTCGCGTTTATTTTTTAGTATTTTTCGGATATTAGGCACCGTCAAGATTTTAAGACAAGTTTAATTTTCTATAGATCGTAGCTTTTAATTTTACATAGATTTTCGCGTTTATCTTTCTTTAGGACGATAGCATTTTTCAGATGTAAGGCACCTTCAAGACTTCAAGACAAGTTTAATTCTATAAAGATCGTCACTTTTAATTTTACATAGACTTTCGCGTTTATTTTTTAAGGGCGATAGTATTTTTCGGATGTGAGGCATCTTCAAGACTTCAAGACAAGTTTAATTTTATATAGATCGTCGCGTCTAATTTTACGTAGACATTCGCGTTTATCTTCCTCAAGGACGATAGTGTTTTTCAGATGTTAGGCACCGTCAAGATTTTCAGACAAGTTTAATTTCAAATAGATCCTCGCGTTTAATTTTACATAGACTTTCGCGTTTATCTTTCTTAAGAACGGCAGTACTTTTCAGGATCTAGAACTGGTCAACACTCGACACTTTTCATCCAGATTTAGGTAGGCTTCGCATCAGGTTATCCATCATAACCACTTAATCATTTTTCATCTTCTTCACCTCTTCCATCTCCTCTGTCGTGCATGTACTTTTCGCATGTGTCGCAATAGCCTTGTTTTGGGTCAGTCACCTAGCAATGGGGTAGCATCTTCGGGATTGACGAATCCCTGGCGAAGTGCATATAAACAACTTGCTATGGTGATCATACCCTCTGAAAGGTTTCATATTGCTTCTTATATACTGCATGGGTGTCTGTTACTGCTTCGCTTCATTCATTCGATCATTTATTCATTTGGGGGTGACATTTAATTTTACATAGATTTTCGCGTTTATCTTTCTTAAGGACGATAGCATTTTTCAGATGTGAGGCACCTTCAAGATTACAAGACAAGTTTAATTCTATAAAGATCGTACTTTTAATTTTACATAGACTTTCGCGTTTATTTTTTAAGGGCGATAGTATTTTTCGGATGTGAGGCATCTTCAAGACTTCAAGACAAGTTTAATTTTATATAGATCGTCGCGTTTAATTTTACATATACTTTCGCGTTTATTTTTTAGTATTTCTCGGATGTGAGGCACCTACAAGACTTCAAGACATGTTTAATTTTATGAAGACCGTCGCTTTTACTTTTACATAGACTTTCGCGTTTATTTTTTAAGGGCGATAGAATATTCCGGATGCTAGGCACCGTCAAGATTTCGAGACAAGCTTAATTTTATATAGATCGTAGCTTTTAATTTTACATAGATTTTCGCGTTTATCTTTCTTAAGGACGATAGCATTTTTCAGATGTGAGGCACCTTCAAGACTTCAAGACAAGTTAAATTTTCTAAAGATCGTCGCTTTTAATTTTACATAGACTTTCGCGTTTATCTTTCTTAAGGACGACGGTATTCTTCAAGTTTCAGGTACCATCAAGACTAGGTACAGTAGATTTAATTTCAAATAGATTCTCGCGTTTTTCTTTCTCAAGAACGACAACATTTTTCAGATTTTAGGTATCTTAGGATTTCAGGTTGCTCCTCTTTCACAGGTTCATCGACGAATCCTTTCTTTTCAGGGTACTTTAAAATTATAGTATTTTAAGCTATTAATACCGATCTGTGGTCTATGATCGGTATTAATAATTAGGGAAGAATTAATCACCTTTCTGTTGCAGTTTCGCTAAATGATTAAGTCGCTGACCCAAAGTACAAATTGATGTGCCCACCATGTTTTAGAGACAAAAATATTGGAACTTGTCTGCAAATGCCTTTTATTGGAGGATAGGAACAGGGCGGCCTCTACCTCGTCGCTATCAAGTGTTATCTTTAATCGTGAGTGTCCGACAATTGTAGTATAATTTGAAGAAAGATTTGAGACTTATAAAGTCAAGACTTTTTCGTGATATGGCTCTTCAATTGCCTGATACGATTTAATTAATCATTGGATGCAGGGTACACTTTTTAGTTTCAAGAATTCTTCTCTAAATCTTGTAGTTTGAATTCTACGTTTCAGGAAACTTTTTGAAAATCACTTGAAACGACACCTTTTCCAATACACAAAATTATGCCAACACTATTTGTCAATTAATAAATTTCTTTTTTTTTTTGTCTCTATATTTCTGTCAGAGTTCAGAATGAGGGCCTGCAAAATCCCGAAGAATCGTGAAGCCTGGAAAAGTTGTACTACAGATATCTCATCTGTCTACATTATGGAATAGCGAAGGAAAGAGAAGAAAAGAGGAGAAAAAGGAGAGGGAAGAGGTAGGAATAAGATATGATTGTTTGATAATCATTTTCTTTATGTTTTTTTTTTTTTTCGAAGCTTTTATTTCGATAAATTTAAATCTGATTATTCATTAATTCATTTAACTACATTTAATTATCATACAGTGCAAATCTTACTTTTTCCGTCACACGAAAATATCGCAATCGTAATCGTTCGAATGTTTGACGAATAAATATTTTCTATTTGTCTATTGCAGTGTAATAAGATTGTCTAATTCAGCGAAAATTTATTCCGAATTTTTCGTATTTTCTTTCATTTTTTATTTATTTATTTTTATATTTTATAGAAAATCATGACTGCACTCCTATCCTGACAATCGGATGGACTGAGAGGAACCAGGGATGACTCAGATCCCAGAAAGGCTGCCCGGAATTTGGGAGATTGAGGTGAAACTTGAGACATTTCTTCGGCAATCTCTCAGTCTCTCTCAAGTTTGATTCTATAAAGATTTTCGCTTTTAATTTTACATATACTTTCGCGTTTATTTTTTAGTATTTTTCGGATATTAGGCACCGTCAAGATTTTAAGACAAGTTTAATTTTCTATAGATCGTAGCTTTTAATTTTACATAGATTTTCGCGTTTATCTTTCTTAAGGACGATAGCATTTTTCAGATGTAAGGCACCTTCAAGACTTCAAGACAAGTTTAATTCTATAAAGATCGTCACTTTTAATTTTACATATACTTTCGCGTTTATTTTTTAGTATTTTTCGGATATTAGGCACCGTCAAGATTTTAAGACAAGTTTAATTTTCTATAGATCGTAGCTTTTAATTTTACATAGATTTTCGCGTTTATCTTTCTTTAGGACGATAGCATTTTTCAGATGTAAGGCACCTTCAAGACTTCAAGACAAGTTTAATTCTATAAAGATCGTCACTTTTAATTTTACATAGACTTTCGCGTTTATTTTTTAAGGGCGATAGTATTTTTCGGATGTGAGGCATCTTCAAGACTTCAAGACAAGTTTAATTTTATATAGATCGTCGCGTCTAATTTTACGTAGACATTCGCGTTTATCTTCCTCAAGGACGATAGTGTTTTTCAGATGTTAGGCACCGTCAAGATTTTCAGACAAGTTTAATTTCAAATAGATCCTCGCGTTTAATTTTACATAGACTTTCGCGTTTATCTTTCTTAAGAACGGCAGTACTTTTCAGGATCTAGAACTGGTCAACACTCGACACTTTTCATCCAACTTTAGCTAGTCTTCGCATCAGGTTATCCATCATAACCACTTAATCATTTCTCATCTTCTTCACCTCTTCCATCTCCTCTGTCGTGCATGTACTTTTCGCATGTGTCGCAATAGCCTTGTTTTGGGTCAGTCACCTAGCAATGGGGTAGCATCTTCGGGATTCACGAATCCCTGGCGAAGTGCATATAAACAACTTGCTATGGTGATCATACCCTCTGAAAGGTTTCATATTGCTTCTTATATACTGCATGGGTGTCTGTTACTGCTTCGCTTCATTCATTCGATCATTTATTCATTTGGGGGTGACATTTAATTTTACATAGATTTTCGCGTTTATCTTTCTTAAGGACGATAGCATTTTTCAGATGTGAGGCACCTTCAAGATTACAAGACAAGTTTAATTCTATAAAGATCGTCGCTTTTGATTTTACATAGACATTCACGTTTATTTTTTAAGGGCGATAGAATATTTCGGGTGTGAGGCATCTTCAAGACTTCAAGACAAGTTTAATTTGATATAGATCGTCCCGTCTAATTTCACCTAGAGATTCGCGTTTATCTTCCTTAAGGACGATAGTGTTTTTCAGATGTTACGCACCGTCAAGATTTTCAGACAAGTTTAATTTCAAATAGATCTTCGCGTTTAATTTTACATAGACTTTCGCGTTTATCTTTCTTAAGAACGGCAGTACTTTTCAGGATCTAGAACTGGTCAACACTCGACACTTTTCATCCAGATTTAGGTAGGCTTCGCATCAGGTTATCCATCATAACCACTTAATCATTTTTCATCTTCTTCACCTCTTCCATCTCCTCTGTCGTGCATGTACTTTTCGCATGTGTCGCAATAGCCTTGTTTTGGGTCAGTCACCTAGCAATGGGGTAGCATCTTCGGGATTGACGAATCCCTGGCGAAGTGCATATAAACAACTTGCTATGGTGATCATACCCTCTGAAAGGTTTCATATTGCTTCTTATATACTGCATGGGTGTCTGTTACTGCTTCGCTTCATTCATTCGATCATTTATTCATTTGGGGGTGACATTTAATTTTACATAGATTTTCGCGTTTATCTTTCTTAAGGACGATAGCATTTTTCAGATGTGAGGCACCTTCAAGATTACAAGACAAGTTTAATTCTATAAAGATCGTCACTTTTAATTTTACATAGACTTTCGCGTTTATTTTTTAAGGGCGATAGTATTTTTCGGATGTGAGGCATCTTCAAGACTTCAAGACAAGTTTAATTTTATATAGATCGTCGCGTTTAATTTTACATATACTTTCGCGTTTATTTTTTAGTATTTCTCGGATGTGAGGCACCTACAAGACTTCAAGACATGTTTAATTTTATGAAGACCGTCGCTTTTACTTTTACATAGACTTTCGCGTTTATCTTTCTTAAGGACGACGGTATTCTTCAAGTTTCAGGTACCATCAAGACTAGGTACAGTAGATTTAATTTCAAATAGATTCTCGCGTTTTTCTTTCTCAAGAACGACAACATTTTTCAGATTTTAGGTATCTTAGGATTTCAGGTTGCTCCTCTTTCACAGGTTCATCGACGAATCCTTTCTTTTCAGGGTACTTTAAAATTATAGTATTTTAAGCTATTAATACCGATCTGTGGTCTATGATCGGTATTAATAATTAGGGAAGAATTAATCACCTTTCTGTTGCAGTTTCGCTAAATGATTAAGTCGCTGACCCAAAGTACAAATTAATGTGCCCACCATGTTTTAGAGACAAAAATATTGGAACTTGTCTGCAAATGCCTTTTATTGGAGGATAGGAACAGGGCGGCCTCTACCTCGTCGCTATCAAGTGTTATCTTTAATCGTGAGTGTCCGACAATTGTAGTATAATTTGAAGAAAGATTTGAGACTTATAAAGTCAAGACTTTTTCGTGATATGGCTCTTCAATTGCCTGATACGATTTAATTAATCATTGGATGCAGGGTACACTTTTTAGTTTCAAGAATTCTTCTCTAAATCTTGTAGTTTGAATTCTACGTTTCAGGAAACTTTTTGAAAATCACTTGAAACGACACCTTTTCCAATACACAAAATTATGCCAACACTATTTGTCAATTAATAAATTTCTTTTTTTTTTTGTCTCTATATTTCTGTCAGAGTTCAGAATGAGGGCCTGCAAAATCCCGAAGAATCGTGAAGCCTGGAAAAGTTGTACTACAGATATCTCATCTGTCTACATTATGGAATAGCGAAGGAAAGAGAAGAAAAGAGGAGAAAAAGGAGAGGGAAGAGGTAGGAATAAGATATGATTGTTTGATAATCATTTTCTTTATGTTTTTTTTTTTTTTCGAAGCTTTTATTTCGATAAATTTAAATCTGATTATTCATTAATTCATTTAACTACATTTAATTATCATACAGTGCAAATCTTACTTTTTCCGTCACACGAAAATATCGCAATCGTAATCGTTCGAATGTTTGACGAATAAATATTTTCTATTTGTCTATTGCAGTGTAATAAGATTGTCTAATTCAGCGAAAATTTATTCCGAATTTTTCGTATTTTCTTTCATTTTTTATTTATTTATTTTTATATTTTATAGAAAATCATGACTGCACTCCTATCCTGACAATCGGATGGACTGAGAGGAACCAGGGATGACTCAGATCCCAGAAAGGCTGCCCGGAATTTGGGAGATTGAGGTGAAACTTGAGACATTTCTTCGGCAATCTCTCAGTCTCTCTCAAGTTTGATTCTATAAAGATTTTCGCTTTTAATTTTACATATACTTTCGCGTTTATTTTTTAGTATTTTTCGGATATTAGGCACCGTCAAGATTTTAAGACAAGTTTAATTTTCTATAGATCGTAGCTTTTAATTTTACATAGATTTTCGCGTTTATCTTTCTTAAGGACGATAGCATTTTTCAGATGTAAGGCACCTTCAAGACTTCAAGACAAGTTTAATTCTATAAAGATCGTCACTTTTAATTTTACATATACTTTCGCGTTTATTTTTTAGTATTTTTCGGATATTAGGCACCGTCAAGATTTTAAGACAAGTTTAATTTTCTATAGATCGTAGCTTTTAATTTTACATAGATTTTCGCGTTTATCTTTCTTTAGGACGATAGCATTTTTCAGATGTAAGGCACCTTCAAGACTTCAAGACAAGTTTAATTCTATAAAGATCGTCACTTTTAATTTTACATAGACTTTCGCGTTTATTTTTTAAGGGCGATAGTATTTTTCGGATGTGAGGCATCTTCAAGACTTCAAGACAAGTTTAATTTTATATAGATCGTCGCGTCTAATTTTACGTAGACATTCGCGTTTATCTTCCTCAAGGACGATAGTGTTTTTCAGATGTTAGGCACCGTCAAGATTTTCAGACAAGTTTAATTTCAAATAGATCCTCGCGTTTAATTTTACATAGACTTTCGCGTTTATCTTTCTTAAGAACGGCAGTACTTTTCAGGATCTAGAACTGGTCAACACTCGACACTTTTCATCCAACTTTAGCTAGTCTTCGCATCAGGTTATCCATCATAACCACTTAATCATTTCTCATCTTCTTCACCTCTTCCATCTCCTCTGTCGTGCATGTACTTTTCGCATGTGTCGCAATAGCCTTGTTTTGGGTCAGTCACCTAGCAATGGGGTAGCATCTTCGGGATTCACGAATCCCTGGCGAAGTGCATATAAACAACTTGCTATGGTGATCATACCCTCTGAAAGGTTTCATATTGCTTCTTATATACTGCATGGGTGTCTGTTACTGCTTCGCTTCATTCATTCGATCATTTATTCATTTGGGGGTGACATTTAATTTTACATAGATTTTCGCGTTTATCTTTCTTAAGGACGATAGCATTTTTCAGATGTGAGGCACCTTCAAGATTACAAGACAAGTTTAATTCTATAAAGATCGTCGCTTTTGATTTTACATAGACATTCACGTTTATTTTTTAAGGGCGATAGAATATTTCGGGTGTGAGGCATCTTCAAGACTTCAAGACAAGTTTAATTTGATATAGATCGTCCCGTCTAATTTCACCTAGAGATTCGCGTTTATCTTCCTTAAGGACGATAGTGTTTTTCAGATGTTACGCACCGTCAAGATTTTCAGACAAGTTTAATTTCAAATAGATCTTCGCGTTTAATTTTACATAGACTTTCGCGTTTATCTTTCTTAAGAACGGCAGTACTTTTCAGGATCTAGAACTGGTCAACACTCGACACTTTTCATCCAGATTTAGGTAGGCTTCGCATCAGGTTATCCATCATAACCACTTAATCATTTTTCATCTTCTTCACCTCTTCCATCTCCTCTGTCGTGCATGTACTTTTCGCATGTGTCGCAATAGCCTTGTTTTGGGTCAGTCACCTAGCAATGGGGTAGCATCTTCGGGATTGACGAATCCCTGGCGAAGTGCATATAAACAACTTGCTATGGTGATCATACCCTCTGAAAGGTTTCATATTGCTTCTTATATACTGCATGGGTGTCTGTTACTGCTTCGCTTCATTCATTCGATCATTTATTCATTTGGGGGTGACATTTAATTTTACATAGATTTTCGCGTTTATCTTTCTTAAGGACGATAGCATTTTTCAGATGTGAGGCACCTTCAAGATTACAAGACAAGTTTAATTCTATAAAGATCGTACTTTTAATTTTACATAGACTTTCGCGTTTATTTTTTAAGGGCGATAGTATTTTTCGGATGTGAGGCATCTTCAAGACTTCAAGACAAGTTTAATTTTATATAGATCGTCGCGTTTAATTTTACATATACTTTCGCGTTTATTTTTTAGTATTTCTCGGATGTGAGGCACCTACAAGACTTCAAGACATGTTTAATTTTATGAAGACCGTCGCTTTTACTTTTACATAGACTTTCGCGTTTATTTTTTAAGGGCGATAGAATATTCCGGATGCTAGGCACCGTCAAGATTTCGAGACAAGCTTAATTTTATATAGATCGTAGCTTTTAATTTTACATAGATTTTCGCGTTTATCTTTCTTAAGGACGATAGCATTTTTCAGATGTGAGGCACCTTCAAGACTTCAAGACAAGTTAAATTTTCTAAAGATCGTCGCTTTTAATTTTACATAGACTTTCGCGTTTATCTTTCTTAAGGACGACGGTATTCTTCAAGTTTCAGGTACCATCAAGACTAGGTACAGTAGATTTAATTTCAAATAGATTCTCGCGTTTTTCTTTCTCAAGAACGACAACATTTTTCAGATTTTAGGTATCTTAGGATTTCAGGTTGCTCCTCTTTCACAGGTTCATCGACGAATCCTTTCTTTTCAGGGTACTTTAAAATTATAGTATTTTAAGCTATTAATACCGATCTGTGGTCTATGATCGGTATTAATAATTAGGGAAGAATTAATCACCTTTCTGTTGCAGTTTCGCTAAATGATTAAGTCGCTGACCCAAAGTACAAATTGATGTGCCCACCATGTTTTAGAGACAAAAATATTGGAACTTGTCTGCAAATGCCTTTTATTGGAGGATAGGAACAGGGCGGCCTCTACCTCGTCGCTATCAAGTGTTATCTTTAATCGTGAGTGTCCGACAATTGTAGTATAATTTGAAGAAAGATTTGAGACTTATAAAGTCAAGACTTTTTCGTGATATGGCTCTTCAATTGCCTGATACGATTTAATTAATCATTGGATGCAGGGTACACTTTTTAGTTTCAAGAATTCTTCTCTAAATCTTGTAGTTTGAATTCTACGTTTCAGGAAACTTTTTGAAAATCACTTGAAACGACACCTTTTCCAATACACAAAATTATGCCAACACTATTTGTCAATTAATAAATTTCTTTTTTTTTTTGTCTCTATATTTCTGTCAGAGTTCAGAATGAGGGCCTGCAAAATCCCGAAGAATCGTGAAGCCTGGAAAAGTTGTACTACAGATATCTCATCTGTCTACATTATGGAATAGCGAAGGAAAGAGAAGAAAAGAGGAGAAAAAGGAGAGGGAAGAGGTAGGAATAAGATATGATTGTTTGATAATCATTTTCTTTATGTTTTTTTTTTTTTTCGAAGCTTTTATTTCGATAAATTTAAATCTGATTATTCATTAATTCATTTAACTACATTTAATTATCATACAGTGCAAATCTTACTTTTTCCGTCACACGAAAATATCGCAATCGTAATCGTTCGAATGTTTGACGAATAAATATTTTCTATTTGTCTATTGCAGTGTAATAAGATTGTCTAATTCAGCGAAAATTTATTCCGAATTTTTCGTATTTTCTTTCATTTTTTATTTATTTATTTTTATATTTTATAGAAAATCATGACTGCACTCCTATCCTGACAATCGGATGGACTGAGAGGAACCAGGGATGACTCAGATCCCAGAAAGGCTGCCCGGAATTTGGGAGATTGAGGTGAAACTTGAGACATTTCTTCGGCAATCTCTCAGTCTCTCTCAAGTTTGATTCTATAAAGATTTTCGCTTTTAATTTTACATATACTTTCGCGTTTATTTTTTAGTATTTTTCGGATATTAGGCACCGTCAAGATTTTAAGACAAGTTTAATTTTCTATAGATCGTAGCTTTTAATTTTACATAGATTTTCGCGTTTATCTTTCTTAAGGACGATAGCATTTTTCAGATGTAAGGCACCTTCAAGACTTCAAGACAAGTTTAATTCTATAAAGATCGTCACTTTTAATTTTACATATACTTTCGCGTTTATTTTTTAGTATTTTTCGGATATTAGGCACCGTCAAGATTTTAAGACAAGTTTAATTTTCTATAGATCGTAGCTTTTAATTTTACATAGATTTTCGCGTTTATCTTTCTTTAGGACGATAGCATTTTTCAGATGTAAGGCACCTTCAAGACTTCAAGACAAGTTTAATTCTATAAAGATCGTCACTTTTAATTTTACATAGACTTTCGCGTTTATTTTTTAAGGGCGATAGTATTTTTCGGATGTGAGGCATCTTCAAGACTTCAAGACAAGTTTAATTTTATATAGATCGTCGCGTCTAATTTTACGTAGACATTCGCGTTTATCTTCCTCAAGGACGATAGTGTTTTTCAGATGTTAGGCACCGTCAAGATTTTCAGACAAGTTTAATTTCAAATAGATCCTCGCGTTTAATTTTACATAGACTTTCGCGTTTATCTTTCTTAAGAACGGCAGTACTTTTCAGGATCTAGAACTGGTCAACACTCGACACTTTTCATCCAACTTTAGCTAGTCTTCGCATCAGGTTATCCATCATAACCACTTAATCATTTCTCATCTTCTTCACCTCTTCCATCTCCTCTGTCGTGCATGTACTTTTCGCATGTGTCGCAATAGCCTTGTTTTGGGTCAGTCACCTAGCAATGGGGTAGCATCTTCGGGATTCACGAATCCCTGGCGAAGTGCATATAAACAACTTGCTATGGTGATCATACCCTCTGAAAGGTTTCATATTGCTTCTTATATACTGCATGGGTGTCTGTTACTGCTTCGCTTCATTCATTCGATCATTTATTCATTTGGGGGTGACATTTAATTTTACATAGATTTTCGCGTTTATCTTTCTTAAGGACGATAGCATTTTTCAGATGTGAGGCACCTTCAAGATTACAAGACAAGTTTAATTCTATAAAGATCGTCGCTTTTGATTTTACATAGACATTCACGTTTATTTTTTAAGGGCGATAGAATATTTCGGGTGTGAGGCATCTTCAAGACTTCAAGACAAGTTTAATTTGATATAGATCGTCCCGTCTAATTTCACCTAGAGATTCGCGTTTATCTTCCTTAAGGACGATAGTGTTTTTCAGATGTTACGCACCGTCAAGATTTTCAGACAAGTTTAATTTCAAATAGATCTTCGCGTTTAATTTTACATAGACTTTCGCGTTTATCTTTCTTAAGAACGGCAGTACTTTTCAGGATCTAGAACTGGTCAACACTCGACACTTTTCATCCAGATTTAGGTAGGCTTCGCATCAGGTTATCCATCATAACCACTTAATCATTTTTCATCTTCTTCACCTCTTCCATCTCCTCTGTCGTGCATGTACTTTTCGCATGTGTCGCAATAGCCTTGTTTTGGGTCAGTCACCTAGCAATGGGGTAGCATCTTCGGGATTGACGAATCCCTGGCGAAGTGCATATAAACAACTTGCTATGGTGATCATACCCTCTGAAAGGTTTCATATTGCTTCTTATATACTGCATGGGTGTCTGTTACTGCTTCGCTTCATTCATTCGATCATTTATTCATTTGGGGGTGACATTTAATTTTACATAGATTTTCGCGTTTATCTTTCTTAAGGACGATAGCATTTTTCAGATGTGAGGCACCTTCAAGATTACAAGACAAGTTTAATTCTATAAAGATCGTACTTTTAATTTTACATAGACTTTCGCGTTTATTTTTTAAGGGCGATAGTATTTTTCGGATGTGAGGCATCTTCAAGACTTCAAGACAAGTTTAATTTTATATAGATCGTCGCGTTTAATTTTACATATACTTTCGCGTTTATTTTTTAGTATTTCTCGGATGTGAGGCACCTACAAGACTTCAAGACATGTTTAATTTTATGAAGACCGTCGCTTTTACTTTTACATAGACTTTCGCGTTTATTTTTTAAGGGCGATAGAATATTCCGGATGCTAGGCACCGTCAAGATTTCGAGACAAGCTTAATTTTATATAGATCGTAGCTTTTAATTTTACATAGATTTTCGCGTTTATCTTTCTTAAGGACGATAGCATTTTTCAGATGTGAGGCACCTTCAAGACTTCAAGACAAGTTAAATTTTCTAAAGATCGTCGCTTTTAATTTTACATAGACTTTCGCGTTTATCTTTCTTAAGGACGACGGTATTCTTCAAGTTTCAGGTACCATCAAGACTAGGTACAGTAGATTTAATTTCAAATAGATTCTCGCGTTTTTCTTTCTCAAGAACGACAACATTTTTCAGATTTTAGGTATCTTAGGATTTCAGGTTGCTCCTCTTTCACAGGTTCATCGACGAATCCTTTCTTTTCAGGGTACTTTAAAATTATAGTATTTTAAGCTATTAATACCGATCTGTGGTCTATGATCGGTATTAATAATTAGGGAAGAATTAATCACCTTTCTGTTGCAGTTTCGCTAAATGATTAAGTCGCTGACCCAAAGTACAAATTGATGTGCCCACCATGTTTTAGAGACAAAAATATTGGAACTTGTCTGCAAATGCCTTTTATTGGAGGATAGGAACAGGGCGGCCTCTACCTCGTCGCTATCAAGTGTTATCTTTAATCGTGAGTGTCCGACAATTGTAGTATAATTTGAAGAAAGATTTGAGACTTATAAAGTCAAGACTTTTTCGTGATATGGCTCTTCAATTGCCTGATACGATTTAATTAATCATTGGATGCAGGGTACACTTTTTAGTTTCAAGAATTCTTCTCTAAATCTTGTAGTTTGAATTCTACGTTTCAGGAAACTTTTTGAAAATCACTTGAAACGACACCTTTTCCAATACACAAAATTATGCCAACACTATTTGTCAATTAATAAATTTCTTTTTTTTTTTGTCTCTATATTTCTGTCAGAGTTCAGAATGAGGGCCTGCAAAATCCCGAAGAATCGTGAAGCCTGGAAAAGTTGTACTACAGATATCTCATCTGTCTACATTATGGAATAGCGAAGGAAAGAGAAGAAAAGAGGAGAAAAAGGAGAGGGAAGAGGTAGGAATAAGATATGATTGTTTGATAATCATTTTCTTTATGTTTTTTTTTTTTTTCGAAGCTTTTATTTCGATAAATTTAAATCTGATTATTCATTAATTCATTTAACTACATTTAATTATCATACAGTGCAAATCTTACTTTTTCCGTCACACGAAAATATCGCAATCGTAATCGTTCGAATGTTTGACGAATAAATATTTTCTATTTGTCTATTGCAGTGTAATAAGATTGTCTAATTCAGCGAAAATTTATTCCGAATTTTTCGTATTTTCTTTCATTTTTTATTTATTTATTTTTATATTTTATAGAAAATCATGACTGCACTCCTATCCTGACAATCGGATGGACTGAGAGGAACCAGGGATGACTCAGATCCCAGAAAGGCTGCCCGGAATTTGGGAGATTGAGGTGAAACTTGAGACATTTCTTCGGCAATCTCTCAGTCTCTCTCAAGTTTGATTCTATAAAGATTTTCGCTTTTAATTTTACATATACTTTCGCGTTTATTTTTTAGTATTTTTCGGATATTAGGCACCGTCAAGATTTTAAGACAAGTTTAATTTTCTATAGATCGTAGCTTTTAATTTTACATAGATTTTCGCGTTTATCTTTCTTAAGGACGATAGCATTTTTCAGATGTAAGGCACCTTCAAGACTTCAAGACAAGTTTAATTCTATAAAGATCGTCACTTTTAATTTTACATATACTTTCGCGTTTATTTTTTAGTATTTTTCGGATATTAGGCACCGTCAAGATTTTAAGACAAGTTTAATTTTCTATAGATCGTAGCTTTTAATTTTACATAGATTTTCGCGTTTATCTTTCTTTAGGACGATAGCATTTTTCAGATGTAAGGCACCTTCAAGACTTCAAGACAAGTTTAATTCTATAAAGATCGTCACTTTTAATTTTACATAGACTTTCGCGTTTATTTTTTAAGGGCGATAGTATTTTTCGGATGTGAGGCATCTTCAAGACTTCAAGACAAGTTTAATTTTATATAGATCGTCGCGTCTAATTTTACGTAGACATTCGCGTTTATCTTCCTCAAGGACGATAGTGTTTTTCAGATGTTAGGCACCGTCAAGATTTTCAGACAAGTTTAATTTCAAATAGATCCTCGCGTTTAATTTTACATAGACTTTCGCGTTTATCTTTCTTAAGAACGGCAGTACTTTTCAGGATCTAGAACTGGTCAACACTCGACACTTTTCATCCAACTTTAGCTAGTCTTCGCATCAGGTTATCCATCATAACCACTTAATCATTTCTCATCTTCTTCACCTCTTCCATCTCCTCTGTCGTGCATGTACTTTTCGCATGTGTCGCAATAGCCTTGTTTTGGGTCAGTCACCTAGCAATGGGGTAGCATCTTCGGGATTGACGAATCCCTGGCGAAGTGCATATAAACAACTTGCTATGGTGATCATACCCTCTGAAAGGTTTCATATTGCTTCTTATATACTGCATGGGTGTCTGTTACTGCTTCGCTTCATTCATTCGATCATTTATTCATTTGGGGGTGACATTTAATTTTACATAGATTTTCGCGTTTATCTTTCTTAAGGACGATAGCATTTTTCAGATGTGAGGCACCTTCAAGATTACAAGACAAGTTTAATTCTATAAAGATCGTCGCTTTTGATTTTACATAGACATTCACGTTTATTTTTTAAGGGCGATAGAATATTTCGGGTGTGAGGCATCTTCAAGACTTCAAGACAAGTTTAATTTGATATAGATCGTCCCGTCTAATTTCACCTAGAGATTCGCGTTTATCTTCCTTAAGGACGATAGTGTTTTTCAGATGTTACGCACCGTCAAGATTTTCAGACAAGTTTAATTTCAAATAGATCTTCGCGTTTAATTTTACATAGACTTTCGCGTTTATCTTTCTTAAGAACGGCAGTACTTTTCAGGATCTAGAACTGGTCAACACTCGACACTTTTCATCCAGATTTAGGTAGGCTTCGCATCAGGTTATCCATCATAACCACTTAATCATTTTTCATCTTCTTCACCTCTTCCATCTCCTCTGTCGTGCATGTACTTTTCGCATGTGTCGCAATAGCCTTGTTTTGGGTCAGTCACCTAGCAATGGGGTAGCATCTTCGGGATTGACGAATCCCTGGCGAAGTGCATATAAACAACTTGCTATGGTGATCATACCCTCTGAAAGGTTTCATATTGCTTCTTATATACTGCATGGGTGTCTGTTACTGCTTCGCTTCATTCATTCGATCATTTATTCATTTGGGGGTGACATTTAATTTTACATAGATTTTCGCGTTTATCTTTCTTAAGGACGATAGCATTTTTCAGATGTGAGGCACCTTCAAGATTACAAGACAAGTTTAATTCTATAAAGATCGTCACTTTTAATTTTACATAGACTTTCGCGTTTATTTTTTAAGGGCGATAGTATTTTTCGGATGTGAGGCATCTTCAAGACTTCAAGACAAGTTTAATTTTATATAGATCGTCGCGTTTAATTTTACATATACTTTCGCGTTTATTTTTTAGTATTTCTCGGATGTGAGGCACCTACAAGACTTCAAGACATGTTTAATTTTATGAAGACCGTCGCTTTTACTTTTACATAGACTTTCGCGTTTATCTTTCTTAAGGACGACGGTATTCTTCAAGTTTCAGGTACCATCAAGACTAGGTACAGTAGATTTAATTTCAAATAGATTCTCGCGTTTTTCTTTCTCAAGAACGACAACATTTTTCAGATTTTAGGTATCTTAGGATTTCAGGTTGCTCCTCTTTCACAGGTTCATCGACGAATCCTTTCTTTTCAGGGTACTTTAAAATTATAGTATTTTAAGCTATTAATACCGATCTGTGGTCTATGATCGGTATTAATAATTAGGGAAGAATTAATCACCTTTCTGTTGCAGTTTCGCTAAATGATTAAGTCGCTGACCCAAAGTACAAATTAATGTGCCCACCATGTTTTAGAGACAAAAATATTGGAACTTGTCTGCAAATGCCTTTTATTGGAGGATAGGAACAGGGCGGCCTCTACCTCGTCGCTATCAAGTGTTATCTTTAATCGTGAGTGTCCGACAATTGTAGTATAATTTGAAGAAAGATTTGAGACTTATAAAGTCAAGACTTTTTCGTGATATGGCTCTTCAATTGCCTGATACGATTTAATTAATCATTGGATGCAGGGTACACTTTTTAGTTTCAAGAATTCTTCTCTAAATCTTGTAGTTTGAATTCTACGTTTCAGGAAACTTTTTGAAAATCACTTGAAACGACACCTTTTCCAATACACAAAATTATGCCAACACTATTTGTCAATTAATAAATTTCTTTTTTTTTTTGTCTCTATATTTCTGTCAGAGTTCAGAATGAGGGCCTGCAAAATCCCGAAGAATCGTGAAGCCTGGAAAAGTTGTACTACAGATATCTCATCTGTCTACATTATGGAATAGCGAAGGAAAGAGAAGAAAAGAGGAGAAAAAGGAGAGGGAAGAGGTAGGAATAAGATATGATTGTTTGATAATCATTTTCTTTATGTTTTTTTTTTTTTTCGAAGCTTTTATTTCGATAAATTTAAATCTGATTATTCATTAATTCATTTAACTACATTTAATTATCATACAGTGCAAATCTTACTTTTTCCGTCACACGAAAATATCGCAATCGTAATCGTTCGAATGTTTGACGAATAAATATTTTCTATTTGTCTATTGCAGTGTAATAAGATTGTCTAATTCAGCGAAAATTTATTCCGAATTTTTCGTATTTTCTTTCATTTTTTATTTATTTATTTTTATATTTTATAGAAAATCATGACTGCACTCCTATCCTGACAATCGGATGGACTGAGAGGAACCAGGGATGACTCAGATCCCAGAAAGGCTGCCCGGAATTTGGGAGATTGAGGTGAAACTTGAGACATTTCTTCGGCAATCTCTCAGTCTCTCTCAAGTTTGATTCTATAAAGATTTTCGCTTTTAATTTTACATATACTTTCGCGTTTATTTTTTAGTATTTTTCGGATATTAGGCACCGTCAAGATTTTAAGACAAGTTTAATTTTCTATAGATCGTAGCTTTTAATTTTACATAGATTTTCGCGTTTATCTTTCTTAAGGACGATAGCATTTTTCAGATGTAAGGCACCTTCAAGACTTCAAGACAAGTTTAATTCTATAAAGATCGTCACTTTTAATTTTACATATACTTTCGCGTTTATTTTTTAGTATTTTTCGGATATTAGGCACCGTCAAGATTTTAAGACAAGTTTAATTTTCTATAGATCGTAGCTTTTAATTTTACATAGATTTTCGCGTTTATCTTTCTTTAGGACGATAGCATTTTTCAGATGTAAGGCACCTTCAAGACTTCAAGACAAGTTTAATTCTATAAAGATCGTCACTTTTAATTTTACATAGACTTTCGCGTTTATTTTTTAAGGGCGATAGTATTTTTCGGATGTGAGGCATCTTCAAGACTTCAAGACAAGTTTAATTTTATATAGATCGTCGCGTCTAATTTTACGTAGACATTCGCGTTTATCTTCCTCAAGGACGATAGTGTTTTTCAGATGTTAGGCACCGTCAAGATTTTCAGACAAGTTTAATTTCAAATAGATCCTCGCGTTTAATTTTACATAGACTTTCGCGTTTATCTTTCTTAAGAACGGCAGTACTTTTCAGGATCTAGAACTGGTCAACACTCGACACTTTTCATCCAACTTTAGCTAGTCTTCGCATCAGGTTATCCATCATAACCACTTAATCATTTCTCATCTTCTTCACCTCTTCCATCTCCTCTGTCGTGCATGTACTTTTCGCATGTGTCGCAATAGCCTTGTTTTGGGTCAGTCACCTAGCAATGGGGTAGCATCTTCGGGATTCACGAATCCCTGGCGAAGTGCATATAAACAACTTGCTATGGTGATCATACCCTCTGAAAGGTTTCATATTGCTTCTTATATACTGCATGGGTGTCTGTTACTGCTTCGCTTCATTCATTCGATCATTTATTCATTTGGGGGTGACATTTAATTTTACATAGATTTTCGCGTTTATCTTTCTTAAGGACGATAGCATTTTTCAGATGTGAGGCACCTTCAAGATTACAAGACAAGTTTAATTCTATAAAGATCGTCGCTTTTGATTTTACATAGACATTCACGTTTATTTTTTAAGGGCGATAGAATATTTCGGGTGTGAGGCATCTTCAAGACTTCAAGACAAGTTTAATTTGATATAGATCGTCCCGTCTAATTTCACCTAGAGATTCGCGTTTATCTTCCTTAAGGACGATAGTGTTTTTCAGATGTTACGCACCGTCAAGATTTTCAGACAAGTTTAATTTCAAATAGATCTTCGCGTTTAATTTTACATAGACTTTCGCGTTTATCTTTCTTAAGAACGGCAGTACTTTTCAGGATCTAGAACTGGTCAACACTCGACACTTTTCATCCAGATTTAGGTAGGCTTCGCATCAGGTTATCCATCATAACCACTTAATCATTTTTCATCTTCTTCACCTCTTCCATCTCCTCTGTCGTGCATGTACTTTTCGCATGTGTCGCAATAGCCTTGTTTTGGGTCAGTCACCTAGCAATGGGGTAGCATCTTCGGGATTGACGAATCCCTGGCGAAGTGCATATAAACAACTTGCTATGGTGATCATACCCTCTGAAAGGTTTCATATTGCTTCTTATATACTGCATGGGTGTCTGTTACTGCTTCGCTTCATTCATTCGATCATTTATTCATTTGGGGGTGACATTTAATTTTACATAGATTTTCGCGTTTATCTTTCTTAAGGACGATAGCATTTTTCAGATGTGAGGCACCTTCAAGATTACAAGACAAGTTTAATTCTATAAAGATCGTACTTTTAATTTTACATAGACTTTCGCGTTTATTTTTTAAGGGCGATAGTATTTTTCGGATGTGAGGCATCTTCAAGACTTCAAGACAAGTTTAATTTTATATAGATCGTCGCGTTTAATTTTACATATACTTTCGCGTTTATTTTTTAGTATTTCTCGGATGTGAGGCACCTACAAGACTTCAAGACATGTTTAATTTTATGAAGACCGTCGCTTTTACTTTTACATAGACTTTCGCGTTTATTTTTTAAGGGCGATAGAATATTCCGGATGCTAGGCACCGTCAAGATTTCGAGACAAGCTTAATTTTATATAGATCGTAGCTTTTAATTTTACATAGATTTTCGCGTTTATCTTTCTTAAGGACGATAGCATTTTTCAGATGTGAGGCACCTTCAAGACTTCAAGACAAGTTAAATTTTCTAAAGATCGTCGCTTTTAATTTTACATAGACTTTCGCGTTTATCTTTCTTAAGGACGACGGTATTCTTCAAGTTTCAGGTACCATCAAGACTAGGTACAGTAGATTTAATTTCAAATAGATTCTCGCGTTTTTCTTTCTCAAGAACGACAACATTTTTCAGATTTTAGGTATCTTAGGATTTCAGGTTGCTCCTCTTTCACAGGTTCATCGACGAATCCTTTCTTTTCAGGGTACTTTAAAATTATAGTATTTTAAGCTATTAATACCGATCTGTGGTCTATGATCGGTATTAATAATTAGGGAAGAATTAATCACCTTTCTGTTGCAGTTTCGCTAAATGATTAAGTCGCTGACCCAAAGTACAAATTGATGTGCCCACCATGTTTTAGAGACAAAAATATTGGAACTTGTCTGCAAATGCCTTTTATTGGAGGATAGGAACAGGGCGGCCTCTACCTCGTCGCTATCAAGTGTTATCTTTAATCGTGAGTGTCCGACAATTGTAGTATAATTTGAAGAAAGATTTGAGACTTATAAAGTCAAGACTTTTTCGTGATATGGCTCTTCAATTGCCTGATACGATTTAATTAATCATTGGATGCAGGGTACACTTTTTAGTTTCAAGAATTCTTCTCTAAATCTTGTAGTTTGAATTCTACGTTTCAGGAAACTTTTTGAAAATCACTTGAAACGACACCTTTTCCAATACACAAAATTATGCCAACACTATTTGTCAATTAATAAATTTCTTTTTTTTTTTGTCTCTATATTTCTGTCAGAGTTCAGAATGAGGGCCTGCAAAATCCCGAAGAATCGTGAAGCCTGGAAAAGTTGTACTACAGATATCTCATCTGTCTACATTATGGAATAGCGAAGGAAAGAGAAGAAAAGAGGAGAAAAAGGAGAGGGAAGAGGTAGGAATAAGATATGATTGTTTGATAATCATTTTCTTTATGTTTTTTTTTTTTTTCGAAGCTTTTATTTCGATAAATTTAAATCTGATTATTCATTAATTCATTTAACTACATTTAATTATCATACAGTGCAAATCTTACTTTTTCCGTCACACGAAAATATCGCAATCGTAATCGTTCGAATGTTTGACGAATAAATATTTTCTATTTGTCTATTGCAGTGTAATAAGATTGTCTAATTCAGCGAAAATTTATTCCGAATTTTTCGTATTTTCTTTCATTTTTTATTTATTTATTTTTATATTTTATAGAAAATCATGACTGCACTCCTATCCTGACAATCGGATGGACTGAGAGGAACCAGGGATGACTCAGATCCCAGAAAGGCTGCCCGGAATTTGGGAGATTGAGGTGAAACTTGAGACATTTCTTCGGCAATCTCTCAGTCTCTCTCAAGTTTGATTCTATAAAGATTTTCGCTTTTAATTTTACATATACTTTCGCGTTTATTTTTTAGTATTTTTCGGATATTAGGCACCGTCAAGATTTTAAGACAAGTTTAATTTTCTATAGATCGTAGCTTTTAATTTTACATAGATTTTCGCGTTTATCTTTCTTAAGGACGATAGCATTTTTCAGATGTAAGGCACCTTCAAGACTTCAAGACAAGTTTAATTCTATAAAGATCGTCACTTTTAATTTTACATATACTTTCGCGTTTATTTTTTAGTATTTTTCGGATATTAGGCACCGTCAAGATTTTAAGACAAGTTTAATTTTCTATAGATCGTAGCTTTTAATTTTACATAGATTTTCGCGTTTATCTTTCTTTAGGACGATAGCATTTTTCAGATGTAAGGCACCTTCAAGACTTCAAGACAAGTTTAATTCTATAAAGATCGTCACTTTTAATTTTACATAGACTTTCGCGTTTATTTTTTAAGGGCGATAGTATTTTTCGGATGTGAGGCATCTTCAAGACTTCAAGACAAGTTTAATTTTATATAGATCGTCGCGTCTAATTTTACGTAGACATTCGCGTTTATCTTCCTCAAGGACGATAGTGTTTTTCAGATGTTAGGCACCGTCAAGATTTTCAGACAAGTTTAATTTCAAATAGATCCTCGCGTTTAATTTTACATAGACTTTCGCGTTTATCTTTCTTAAGAACGGCAGTACTTTTCAGGATCTAGAACTGGTCAACACTCGACACTTTTCATCCAACTTTAGCTAGTCTTCGCATCAGGTTATCCATCATAACCACTTAATCATTTCTCATCTTCTTCACCTCTTCCATCTCCTCTGTCGTGCATGTACTTTTCGCATGTGTCGCAATAGCCTTGTTTTGGGTCAGTCACCTAGCAATGGGGTAGCATCTTCGGGATTGACGAATCCCTGGCGAAGTGCATATAAACAACTTGCTATGGTGATCATACCCTCTGAAAGGTTTCATATTGCTTCTTATATACTGCATGGGTGTCTGTTACTGCTTCGCTTCATTCATTCGATCATTTATTCATTTGGGGGTGACATTTAATTTTACATAGATTTTCGCGTTTATCTTTCTTAAGGACGATAGCATTTTTCAGATGTGAGGCACCTTCAAGATTACAAGACAAGTTTAATTCTATAAAGATCGTCGCTTTTGATTTTACATAGACATTCACGTTTATTTTTTAAGGGCGATAGAATATTTCGGGTGTGAGGCATCTTCAAGACTTCAAGACAAGTTTAATTTGATATAGATCGTCCCGTCTAATTTCACCTAGAGATTCGCGTTTATCTTCCTTAAGGACGATAGTGTTTTTCAGATGTTACGCACCGTCAAGATTTTCAGACAAGTTTAATTTCAAATAGATCTTCGCGTTTAATTTTACATAGACTTTCGCGTTTATCTTTCTTAAGAACGGCAGTACTTTTCAGGATCTAGAACTGGTCAACACTCGACACTTTTCATCCAGATTTAGGTAGGCTTCGCATCAGGTTATCCATCATAACCACTTAATCATTTTTCATCTTCTTCACCTCTTCCATCTCCTCTGTCGTGCATGTACTTTTCGCATGTGTCGCAATAGCCTTGTTTTGGGTCAGTCACCTAGCAATGGGGTAGCATCTTCGGGATTGACGAATCCCTGGCGAAGTGCATATAAACAACTTGCTATGGTGATCATACCCTCTGAAAGGTTTCATATTGCTTCTTATATACTGCATGGGTGTCTGTTACTGCTTCGCTTCATTCATTCGATCATTTATTCATTTGGGGGTGACATTTAATTTTACATAGATTTTCGCGTTTATCTTTCTTAAGGACGATAGCATTTTTCAGATGTGAGGCACCTTCAAGATTACAAGACAAGTTTAATTCTATAAAGATCGTACTTTTAATTTTACATAGACTTTCGCGTTTATTTTTTAAGGGCGATAGTATTTTTCGGATGTGAGGCATCTTCAAGACTTCAAGACAAGTTTAATTTTATATAGATCGTCGCGTTTAATTTTACATATACTTTCGCGTTTATTTTTTAGTATTTCTCGGATGTGAGGCACCTACAAGACTTCAAGACATGTTTAATTTTATGAAGACCGTCGCTTTTACTTTTACATAGACTTTCGCGTTTATTTTTTAAGGGCGATAGAATATTCCGGATGCTAGGCACCGTCAAGATTTCGAGACAAGCTTAATTTTATATAGATCGTAGCTTTTAATTTTACATAGATTTTCGCGTTTATCTTTCTTAAGGACGATAGCATTTTTCAGATGTGAGGCACCTTCAAGACTTCAAGACAAGTTAAATTTTCTAAAGATCGTCGCTTTTAATTTTACATAGACTTTCGCGTTTATCTTTCTTAAGGACGACGGTATTCTTCAAGTTTCAGGTACCATCAAGACTAGGTACAGTAGATTTAATTTCAAATAGATTCTCGCGTTTTTCTTTCTCAAGAACGACAACATTTTTCAGATTTTAGGTATCTTAGGATTTCAGGTTGCTCCTCTTTCACAGGTTCATCGACGAATCCTTTCTTTTCAGGGTACTTTAAAATTATAGTATTTTAAGCTATTAATACCGATCTGTGGTCTATGATCGGTATTAATAATTAGGGAAGAATTAATCACCTTTCTGTTGCAGTTTCGCTAAATGATTAAGTCGCTGACCCAAAGTACAAATTGATGTGCCCACCATGTTTTAGAGACAAAAATATTGGAACTTGTCTGCAAATGCCTTTTATTGGAGGATAGGAACAGGGCGGCCTCTACCTCGTCGCTATCAAGTGTTATCTTTAATCGTGAGTGTCCGACAATTGTAGTATAATTTGAAGAAAGATTTGAGACTTATAAAGTCAAGACTTTTTCGTGATATGGCTCTTCAATTGCCTGATACGATTTAATTAATCATTGGATGCAGGGTACACTTTTTAGTTTCAAGAATTCTTCTCTAAATCTTGTAGTTTGAATTCTACGTTTCAGGAAACTTTTTGAAAATCACTTGAAACGACACCTTTTCCAATACACAAAATTATGCCAACACTATTTGTCAATTAATAAATTTCTTTTTTTTTTTGTCTCTATATTTCTGTCAGAGTTCAGAATGAGGGCCTGCAAAATCCCGAAGAATCGTGAAGCCTGGAAAAGTTGTACTACAGATATCTCATCTGTCTACATTATGGAATAGCGAAGGAAAGAGAAGAAAAGAGGAGAAAAAGGAGAGGGAAGAGGTAGGAATAAGATATGATTGTTTGATAATCATTTTCTTTATGTTTTTTTTTTTTTTCGAAGCTTTTATTTCGATAAATTTAAATCTGATTATTCATTAATTCATTTAACTACATTTAATTATCATACAGTGCAAATCTTACTTTTTCCGTCACACGAAAATATCGCAATCGTAATCGTTCGAATGTTTGACGAATAAATATTTTCTATTTGTCTATTGCAGTGTAATAAGATTGTCTAATTCAGCGAAAATTTATTCCGAATTTTTCGTATTTTCTTTCATTTTTTATTTATTTATTTTTATATTTTATAGAAAATCATGACTGCACTCCTATCCTGACAATCGGATGGACTGAGAGGAACCAGGGATGACTCAGATCCCAGAAAGGCTGCCCGGAATTTGGGAGATTGAGGTGAAACTTGAGACATTTCTTCGGCAATCTCTCAGTCTCTCTCAAGTTTGATTCTATAAAGATTTTCGCTTTTAATTTTACATATACTTTCGCGTTTATTTTTTAGTATTTTTCGGATATTAGGCACCGTCAAGATTTTAAGACAAGTTTAATTTTCTATAGATCGTAGCTTTTAATTTTACATAGATTTTCGCGTTTATCTTTCTTAAGGACGATAGCATTTTTCAGATGTAAGGCACCTTCAAGACTTCAAGACAAGTTTAATTCTATAAAGATCGTCACTTTTAATTTTACATATACTTTCGCGTTTATTTTTTAGTATTTTTCGGATATTAGGCACCGTCAAGATTTTAAGACAAGTTTAATTTTCTATAGATCGTAGCTTTTAATTTTACATAGATTTTCGCGTTTATCTTTCTTTAGGACGATAGCATTTTTCAGATGTAAGGCACCTTCAAGACTTCAAGACAAGTTTAATTCTATAAAGATCGTCACTTTTAATTTTACATAGACTTTCGCGTTTATTTTTTAAGGGCGATAGTATTTTTCGGATGTGAGGCATCTTCAAGACTTCAAGACAAGTTTAATTTTATATAGATCGTCGCGTCTAATTTTACGTAGACATTCGCGTTTATCTTCCTCAAGGACGATAGTGTTTTTCAGATGTTAGGCACCGTCAAGATTTTCAGACAAGTTTAATTTCAAATAGATCCTCGCGTTTAATTTTACATAGACTTTCGCGTTTATCTTTCTTAAGAACGGCAGTACTTTTCAGGATCTAGAACTGGTCAACACTCGACACTTTTCATCCAACTTTAGCTAGTCTTCGCATCAGGTTATCCATCATAACCACTTAATCATTTCTCATCTTCTTCACCTCTTCCATCTCCTCTGTCGTGCATGTACTTTTCGCATGTGTCGCAATAGCCTTGTTTTGGGTCAGTCACCTAGCAATGGGGTAGCATCTTCGGGATTCACGAATCCCTGGCGAAGTGCATATAAACAACTTGCTATGGTGATCATACCCTCTGAAAGGTTTCATATTGCTTCTTATATACTGCATGGGTGTCTGTTACTGCTTCGCTTCATTCATTCGATCATTTATTCATTTGGGGGTGACATTTAATTTTACATAGATTTTCGCGTTTATCTTTCTTAAGGACGATAGCATTTTTCAGATGTGAGGCACCTTCAAGATTACAAGACAAGTTTAATTCTATAAAGATCGTCGCTTTTGATTTTACATAGACATTCACGTTTATTTTTTAAGGGCGATAGAATATTTCGGGTGTGAGGCATCTTCAAGACTTCAAGACAAGTTTAATTTGATATAGATCGTCCCGTCTAATTTCACCTAGAGATTCGCGTTTATCTTCCTTAAGGACGATAGTGTTTTTCAGATGTTACGCACCGTCAAGATTTTCAGACAAGTTTAATTTCAAATAGATCTTCGCGTTTAATTTTACATAGACTTTCGCGTTTATCTTTCTTAAGAACGGCAGTACTTTTCAGGATCTAGAACTGGTCAACACTCGACACTTTTCATCCAGATTTAGGTAGGCTTCGCATCAGGTTATCCATCATAACCACTTAATCATTTTTCATCTTCTTCACCTCTTCCATCTCCTCTGTCGTGCATGTACTTTTCGCATGTGTCGCAATAGCCTTGTTTTGGGTCAGTCACCTAGCAATGGGGTAGCATCTTCGGGATTGACGAATCCCTGGCGAAGTGCATATAAACAACTTGCTATGGTGATCATACCCTCTGAAAGGTTTCATATTGCTTCTTATATACTGCATGGGTGTCTGTTACTGCTTCGCTTCATTCATTCGATCATTTATTCATTTGGGGGTGACATTTAATTTTACATAGATTTTCGCGTTTATCTTTCTTAAGGACGATAGCATTTTTCAGATGTGAGGCACCTTCAAGATTACAAGACAAGTTTAATTCTATAAAGATCGTACTTTTAATTTTACATAGACTTTCGCGTTTATTTTTTAAGGGCGATAGTATTTTTCGGATGTGAGGCATCTTCAAGACTTCAAGACAAGTTTAATTTTATATAGATCGTCGCGTTTAATTTTACATATACTTTCGCGTTTATTTTTTAGTATTTCTCGGATGTGAGGCACCTACAAGACTTCAAGACATGTTTAATTTTATGAAGACCGTCGCTTTTACTTTTACATAGACTTTCGCGTTTATTTTTTAAGGGCGATAGAATATTCCGGATGCTAGGCACCGTCAAGATTTCGAGACAAGCTTAATTTTATATAGATCGTAGCTTTTAATTTTACATAGATTTTCGCGTTTATCTTTCTTAAGGACGATAGCATTTTTCAGATGTGAGGCACCTTCAAGACTTCAAGACAAGTTAAATTTTCTAAAGATCGTCGCTTTTAATTTTACATAGACTTTCGCGTTTATCTTTCTTAAGGACGACGGTATTCTTCAAGTTTCAGGTACCATCAAGACTAGGTACAGTAGATTTAATTTCAAATAGATTCTCGCGTTTTTCTTTCTCAAGAACGACAACATTTTTCAGATTTTAGGTATCTTAGGATTTCAGGTTGCTCCTCTTTCACAGGTTCATCGACGAATCCTTTCTTTTCAGGGTACTTTAAAATTATAGTATTTTAAGCTATTAATACCGATCTGTGGTCTATGATCGGTATTAATAATTAGGGAAGAATTAATCACCTTTCTGTTGCAGTTTCGCTAAATGATTAAGTCGCTGACCCAAAGTACAAATTGATGTGCCCACCATGTTTTAGAGACAAAAATATTGGAACTTGTCTGCAAATGCCTTTTATTGGAGGATAGGAACAGGGCGGCCTCTACCTCGTCGCTATCAAGTGTTATCTTTAATCGTGAGTGTCCGACAATTGTAGTATAATTTGAAGAAAGATTTGAGACTTATAAAGTCAAGACTTTTTCGTGATATGGCTCTTCAATTGCCTGATACGATTTAATTAATCATTGGATGCAGGGTACACTTTTTAGTTTCAAGAATTCTTCTCTAAATCTTGTAGTTTGAATTCTACGTTTCAGGAAACTTTTTGAAAATCACTTGAAACGACACCTTTTCCAATACACAAAATTATGCCAACACTATTTGTCAATTAATAAATTTCTTTTTTTTTTTGTCTCTATATTTCTGTCAGAGTTCAGAATGAGGGCCTGCAAAATCCCGAAGAATCGTGAAGCCTGGAAAAGTTGTACTACAGATATCTCATCTGTCTACATTATGGAATAGCGAAGGAAAGAGAAGAAAAGAGGAGAAAAAGGAGAGGGAAGAGGTAGGAATAAGATATGATTGTTTGATAATCATTTTCTTTATGTTTTTTTTTTTTTTCGAAGCTTTTATTTCGATAAATTTAAATCTGATTATTCATTAATTCATTTAACTACATTTAATTATCATACAGTGCAAATCTTACTTTTTCCGTCACACGAAAATATCGCAATCGTAATCGTTCGAATGTTTGACGAATAAATATTTTCTATTTGTCTATTGCAGTGTAATAAGATTGTCTAATTCAGCGAAAATTTATTCCGAATTTTTCGTATTTTCTTTCATTTTTTATTTATTTATTTTTATATTTTATAGAAAATCATGACTGCACTCCTATCCTGACAATCGGATGGACTGAGAGGAACCAGGGATGACTCAGATCCCAGAAAGGCTGCCCGGAATTTGGGAGATTGAGGTGAAACTTGAGACATTTCTTCGGCAATCTCTCAGTCTCTCTCAAGTTTGATTCTATAAAGATTTTCGCTTTTAATTTTACATATACTTTCGCGTTTATTTTTTAGTATTTTTCGGATATTAGGCACCGTCAAGATTTTAAGACAAGTTTAATTTTCTATAGATCGTAGCTTTTAATTTTACATAGATTTTCGCGTTTATCTTTCTTAAGGACGATAGCATTTTTCAGATGTAAGGCACCTTCAAGACTTCAAGACAAGTTTAATTCTATAAAGATCGTCACTTTTAATTTTACATATACTTTCGCGTTTATTTTTTAGTATTTTTCGGATATTAGGCACCGTCAAGATTTTAAGACAAGTTTAATTTTCTATAGATCGTAGCTTTTAATTTTACATAGATTTTCGCGTTTATCTTTCTTTAGGACGATAGCATTTTTCAGATGTAAGGCACCTTCAAGACTTCAAGACAAGTTTAATTCTATAAAGATCGTCACTTTTAATTTTACATAGACTTTCGCGTTTATTTTTTAAGGGCGATAGTATTTTTCGGATGTGAGGCATCTTCAAGACTTCAAGACAAGTTTAATTTTATATAGATCGTCGCGTCTAATTTTACGTAGACATTCGCGTTTATCTTCCTCAAGGACGATAGTGTTTTTCAGATGTTAGGCACCGTCAAGATTTTCAGACAAGTTTAATTTCAAATAGATCCTCGCGTTTAATTTTACATAGACTTTCGCGTTTATCTTTCTTAAGAACGGCAGTACTTTTCAGGATCTAGAACTGGTCAACACTCGACACTTTTCATCCAACTTTAGCTAGTCTTCGCATCAGGTTATCCATCATAACCACTTAATCATTTCTCATCTTCTTCACCTCTTCCATCTCCTCTGTCGTGCATGTACTTTTCGCATGTGTCGCAATAGCCTTGTTTTGGGTCAGTCACCTAGCAATGGGGTAGCATCTTCGGGATTCACGAATCCCTGGCGAAGTGCATATAAACAACTTGCTATGGTGATCATACCCTCTGAAAGGTTTCATATTGCTTCTTATATACTGCATGGGTGTCTGTTACTGCTTCGCTTCATTCATTCGATCATTTATTCATTTGGGGGTGACATTTAATTTTACATAGATTTTCGCGTTTATCTTTCTTAAGGACGATAGCATTTTTCAGATGTGAGGCACCTTCAAGATTACAAGACAAGTTTAATTCTATAAAGATCGTCGCTTTTGATTTTACATAGACATTCACGTTTATTTTTTAAGGGCGATAGAATATTTCGGGTGTGAGGCATCTTCAAGACTTCAAGACAAGTTTAATTTGATATAGATCGTCCCGTCTAATTTCACCTAGAGATTCGCGTTTATCTTCCTTAAGGACGATAGTGTTTTTCAGATGTTACGCACCGTCAAGATTTTCAGACAAGTTTAATTTCAAATAGATCTTCGCGTTTAATTTTACATAGACTTTCGCGTTTATCTTTCTTAAGAACGGCAGTACTTTTCAGGATCTAGAACTGGTCAACACTCGACACTTTTCATCCAGATTTAGGTAGGCTTCGCATCAGGTTATCCATCATAACCACTTAATCATTTTTCATCTTCTTCACCTCTTCCATCTCCTCTGTCGTGCATGTACTTTTCGCATGTGTCGCAATAGCCTTGTTTTGGGTCAGTCACCTAGCAATGGGGTAGCATCTTCGGGATTGACGAATCCCTGGCGAAGTGCATATAAACAACTTGCTATGGTGATCATACCCTCTGAAAGGTTTCATATTGCTTCTTATATACTGCATGGGTGTCTGTTACTGCTTCGCTTCATTCATTCGATCATTTATTCATTTGGGGGTGACATTTAATTTTACATAGATTTTCGCGTTTATCTTTCTTAAGGACGATAGCATTTTTCAGATGTGAGGCACCTTCAAGATTACAAGACAAGTTTAATTCTATAAAGATCGTACTTTTAATTTTACATAGACTTTCGCGTTTATTTTTTAAGGGCGATAGTATTTTTCGGATGTGAGGCATCTTCAAGACTTCAAGACAAGTTTAATTTTATATAGATCGTCGCGTTTAATTTTACATATACTTTCGCGTTTATTTTTTAGTATTTCTCGGATGTGAGGCACCTACAAGACTTCAAGACATGTTTAATTTTATGAAGACCGTCGCTTTTACTTTTACATAGACTTTCGCGTTTATTTTTTAAGGGCGATAGAATATTCCGGATGCTAGGCACCGTCAAGATTTCGAGACAAGCTTAATTTTATATAGATCGTAGCTTTTAATTTTACATAGATTTTCGCGTTTATCTTTCTTAAGGACGATAGCATTTTTCAGATGTGAGGCACCTTCAAGACTTCAAGACAAGTTAAATTTTCTAAAGATCGTCGCTTTTAATTTTACATAGACTTTCGCGTTTATCTTTCTTAAGGACGACGGTATTCTTCAAGTTTCAGGTACCATCAAGACTAGGTACAGTAGATTTAATTTCAAATAGATTCTCGCGTTTTTCTTTCTCAAGAACGACAACATTTTTCAGATTTTAGGTATCTTAGGATTTCAGGTTGCTCCTCTTTCACAGGTTCATCGACGAATCCTTTCTTTTCAGGGTACTTTAAAATTATAGTATTTTAAGCTATTAATACCGATCTGTGGTCTATGATCGGTATTAATAATTAGGGAAGAATTAATCACCTTTCTGTTGCAGTTTCGCTAAATGATTAAGTCGCTGACCCAAAGTACAAATTGATGTGCCCACCATGTTTTAGAGACAAAAATATTGGAACTTGTCTGCAAATGCCTTTTATTGGAGGATAGGAACAGGGCGGCCTCTACCTCGTCGCTATCAAATGTTATCTTTAATCGTGAGTGTCCGACAATTGTAGTATAATTTGAAGAAAGATTTGAGACTTATAAAGTCAAGACTTTTTCGTGATATGGCTCTTCAATTGCCTGATACGATTTAATTAATCATTGGATGCAGGGTACACTTTTTAGTTTCAAGAATTCTTCTCTAAATCTTGTAGTTTGAATTCTACGTTTCAGGAAACTTTTTGAAAATCACTTGAAACGACACCTTTTCCAATACACAAAATTATGCCAACACTATTTGTCAATTAATAAATTTCTTTTTTTTTTTGTCTCTATATTTCTGTCAGAGTTCAGAATGAGGGCCTGCAAAATCCCGAAGAATCGTGAAGCCTGGAAAAGTTGTACTACAGATATCTCATCTGTCTACATTATGGAATAGCGAAGGAAAGAGAAGAAAAGAGGAGAAAAAGGAGAGGGAAGAGGTAGGAATAAGATATGATTGTTTGATAATCATTTTCTTTATGTTTTTTTTTTTTTTCGAAGCTTTTATTTCGATAAATTTAAATCTGATTATTCATTAATTCATTTAACTACATTTAATTATCATACAGTGCAAATCTTACTTTTTCCGTCACACGAAAATATCGCAATCGTAATCGTTCGAATGTTTGACGAATAAATATTTTCTATTTGTCTATTGCAGTGTAATAAGATTGTCTAATTCAGCGAAAATTTATTCCGAATTTTTCGTATTTTCTTTCATTTTTTATTTATTTATTTTTATATTTTATAGAAAATCATGACTGCACTCCTATCCTGACAATCGGATGGACTGAGAGGAACCAGGGATGACTCAGATCCCAGAAAGGCTGCCCGGAATTTGGGAGATTGAGGTGAAACTTGAGACATTTCTTCGGCAATCTCTCAGTCTCTCTCAAGTTTGATTCTATAAAGATTTTCGCTTTTAATTTTACATATACTTTCGCGTTTATTTTTTAGTATTTTTCGGATATTAGGCACCGTCAAGATTTTAAGACAAGTTTAATTTTCTATAGATCGTAGCTTTTAATTTTACATAGATTTTCGCGTTTATCTTTCTTAAGGACGATAGCATTTTTCAGATGTAAGGCACCTTCAAGACTTCAAGACAAGTTTAATTCTATAAAGATCGTCACTTTTAATTTTACATATACTTTCGCGTTTATTTTTTAGTATTTTTCGGATATTAGGCACCGTCAAGATTTTAAGACAAGTTTAATTTTCTATAGATCGTAGCTTTTAATTTTACATAGATTTTCGCGTTTATCTTTCTTTAGGACGATAGCATTTTTCAGATGTAAGGCACCTTCAAGACTTCAAGACAAGTTTAATTCTATAAAGATCGTCACTTTTAATTTTACATAGACTTTCGCGTTTATTTTTTAAGGGCGATAGTATTTTTCGGATGTGAGGCATCTTCAAGACTTCAAGACAAGTTTAATTTTATATAGATCGTCGCGTCTAATTTTACGTAGACATTCGCGTTTATCTTCCTCAAGGACGATAGTGTTTTTCAGATGTTAGGCACCGTCAAGATTTTCAGACAAGTTTAATTTCAAATAGATCCTCGCGTTTAATTTTACATAGACTTTCGCGTTTATCTTTCTTAAGAACGGCAGTACTTTTCAGGATCTAGAACTGGTCAACACTCGACACTTTTCATCCAACTTTAGCTAGTCTTCGCATCAGGTTATCCATCATAACCACTTAATCATTTCTCATCTTCTTCACCTCTTCCATCTCCTCTGTCGTGCATGTACTTTTCGCATGTGTCGCAATAGCCTTGTTTTGGGTCAGTCACCTAGCAATGGGGTAGCATCTTCGGGATTGACGAATCCCTGGCGAAGTGCATATAAACAACTTGCTATGGTGATCATACCCTCTGAAAGGTTTCATATTGCTTCTTATATACTGCATGGGTGTCTGTTACTGCTTCGCTTCATTCATTCGATCATTTATTCATTTGGGGGTGACATTTAATTTTACATAGATTTTCGCGTTTATCTTTCTTAAGGACGATAGCATTTTTCAGATGTGAGGCACCTTCAAGATTACAAGACAAGTTTAATTCTATAAAGATCGTCACTTTTAATTTTACATAGACTTTCGCGTTTATTTTTTAAGGGCGATAGTATTTTTCGGATGTGAGGCATCTTCAAGACTTCAAGACAAGTTTAATTTTATATAGATCGTCGCGTTTAATTTTACATATACTTTCGCGTTTATTTTGTAGTATTTTTCGGATATTAGGCACCGTCAAGATTTTAAGACAAGTTTAATTTTCTATAGATCGTAGCTTTTAATTTTACATAGATTTTCGCGTTTATCTTTCTTTAGGACGATAGCATTTTTCAGATGTAAGGCACCTTCAAGACTTCAAGACAAGTTTAATTCTATAAAGATCGTCACTTTTAATTTTACATAGACTTTCGCGTTTATTTTTTAAGGGCGATAGTATTTTTCGGATGTGAGGCATCTTCAAGACTTCAAGACAAGTTTAATTTTATATAGATCGTCGCGTCTAATTTTACGTAGACATTCGCGTTTATCTTCCTCAAGGACGATAGTGTTTTTCAGATGTTAGGCACCGTCAAGATTTTCAGACAAGTTTAATTTCAAATAGATCCTCGCGTTTAATTTTACATAGACTTTCGCGTTTATCTTTCTTAAGAACGGCAGTACTTTTCAGGATCTAGAACTGGTCAACACTCGACACTTTTCATCCAACTTTAGCTAGTCTTCGCATCAGGTTATCCATCATAACCACTTAATCATTTCTCATCTTCTTCACCTCTTCCATCTCCTCTGTCGTGCATGTACTTTTCGCATGTGTCGCAATAGCCTTGTTTTGGGTCAGTCACCTAGCAATGGGGTAGCATCTTCGGGATTGACGAATCCCTGGCGAAGTGCATATAAACAACTTGCTATGGTGATCATACCCTCTGAAAGGTTTCATATTGCTTCTTATATACTGCATGGGTGTCTGTTACTGCTTCGCTTCATTCATTCGATCATTTATTCATTTGGGGGTGACATTTAATTTTACATAGATTTTCGCGTTTATCTTTCTTAAGGACGATAGCATTTTTCAGATGTGAGGCACCTTCAAGATTACAAGACAAGTTTAATTCTATAAAGATCGTCACTTTTAATTTTACATAGACTTTCGCGTTTATTTTTTAAGGGCGATAGTATTTTTCGGATGTGAGGCATCTTCAAGACTTCAAGACAAGTTTAATTTTATATAGATCGTCGCGTTTAATTTTACATATACTTTCGCGTTTATTTTGTAGTATTTTTCGGATATTAGGCACCGTCAAGATTTTAAGACAAGTTTAATTTTCTATAGATCGTAGCTTTTAATTTTACATAGATTTTCGCGTTTATCTTTCTTTAGGACGATAGCATTTTTCAGATGTAAGGCACCTTCAAGACTTCAAGACAAGTTTAATTCTATAAAGATCGTCACTTTTAATTTTACATAGACTTTCGCGTTTATTTTTTAAGGGCGATAGTATTTTTCGGATGTGAGGCATCTTCAAGACTTCAAGACAAGTTTAATTTTATATAGATCGTCGCGTCTAATTTTACGTAGACATTCGCGTTTATCTTCCTCAAGGACGATAGTGTTTTTCAGATGTTAGGCACCGTCAAGATTTTCAGACAAGTTTAATTTCAAATAGATCCTCGCGTTTAATTTTACATAGACTTTCGCGTTTATCTTTCTTAAGAACGGCAGTACTTTTCAGGATCTAGAACTGGTCAACACTCGACACTTTTCATCCAACTTTAGCTAGTCTTCGCATCAGGTTATCCATCATAACCACTTAATCATTTCTCATCTTCTTCACCTCTTCCATCTCCTCTGTCGTGCATGTACTTTTCGCATGTGTCGCAATAGCCTTGTTTTGGGTCAGTCACCTAGCAATGGGGTAGCATCTTCGGGATTGACGAATCCCTGGCGAAGTGCATATAAACAACTTGCTATGGTGATCATACCCTCTGAAAGGTTTCATATTGCTTCTTATATACTGCATGGGTGTCTGTTACTGCTTCGCTTCATTCATTCGATCATTTATTCATTTGGGGGTGACATTTAATTTTACATAGATTTTCGCGTTTATCTTTCTTAAGGACGATAGCATTTTTCAGATGTGAGGCACCTTCAAGATTACAAGACAAGTTTAATTCTATAAAGATCGTCACTTTTAATTTTACATAGACTTTCGCGTTTATTTTTTAAGGGCGATAGTATTTTTCGGATGTGAGGCATCTTCAAGACTTCAAGACAAGTTTAATTTTATATAGATCGTCGCGTTTAATTTTACATATACTTTCGCGTTTATTTTTTAGTATTTCTCGGATGTGAGGCACCTACAAGACTTCAAGACATGTTTAATTTTATGAAGACCGTCGCTTTTACTTTTACATAGACTTTCGCGTTTATTTTTTAAGGGCGATAGAATATTCCGGATGCTAGGCACCGTCAAGATTTCGAGACAAGCTTAATTTTATATAGATCGTAGCTTTTAATTTTACATAGATTTTCGCGTTTATCTTTCTTAAGGACGATAGCATTTTTCAGATGTGAGGCACCTTCAAGACTTCAAGACAAGTTAAATTTTCTAAAGATCGTCGCTTTTAATTTTACATAGACTTTCGCGTTTATCTTTCTTAAGGACGACGGTATTCTTCAAGTTTCAGGTACCATCAAGACTAGGTACAGTAGATTTAATTTCAAATAGATTCTCGCGTTTTTTTTTCTCAAGAACGACAACATTTTTCAGATTTTAGGTATCTTAGGATTTCAGGTTGCTCCTCTTTCACAGGTTCATCGACGAATCCTTTCTTTTCAGGGTACTTTAAAATTATAGTATTTTAAGCTATTAATACCGATCTGTGGTCTATGATCGGTATTAATAATTAGGGAAGAATTAATCACCTTTCTGTTGCAGTTTCGCTAAATGATTAAGTCGCTGACCCAAAGTACAAATTGATGTGCCCACCATGTTTTAGAGACAAAAATATTGGAACTTGTCTGCAAATGCCTTTTATTGGAGGATAGGAACAGGGCGGCCTCTACCTCGTCGCTATCAAGTGTTATCTTTAATCGTGAGTGTCCGACAATTGTAGTATAATTTGAAGAAAGATTTGAGACTTATAAAGTCAAGACTTTTTCGTGATATGGCTCTTCAATTGCCTGATACGATTTAATTAATCATTGGATGCAGGGTACACTTTTTAGTTTCAAGAATTCTTCTCTAAATCTTGTAGTTTGAATTCTACGTTTCAGGAAACTTTTTGAAAATCACTTGAAACGACACCTTTTCCAATACACAAAATTATGCCAACACTATTTGTCAATTAATAAATTTCTTTTTTTTTTTGTCTCTATATTTCTGTCAGAGTTCAGAATGAGGGCCTGCAAAATCCCGAAGAATCGTGAAGCCTGGAAAAGTTGTACTACAGATATCTCATCTGTCTACATTATGGAATAGCGAAGGAAAGAGAAGAAAAGAGGAGAAAAAGGAGAGGGAAGAGGTAGGAATAAGATATGATTGTTTGATAATCATTTTCTTTATGTTTTTTTTTTTTTTTCGAAGCTTTTATTTCGATAAATTTAAATCTGATTATTCATTAATTCATTTAACTACATTTAATTATCATACAGTGCAAATCTTACTTTTTCCGTCACACGAAAATATCGCAATCGTAATCGTTCGAATGTTTGACGAATAAATATTTTCTATTTGTCTATTGCAGTGTAATAAGATTGTCTAATTCAGCGAAAATTTATTCCGAATTTTTCGTATTTTCTTTCATTTTTTATTTATTTATTTTTATATTTTATAGAAAATCATGACTGCACTCCTATCCTGACAATCGGATGGACTGAGAGGAACCAGGGATGACTCAGATCCCAGAAAGGCTGCCCGGAATTTGGGAGATTGAGGTGAAACTTGAGACATTTCTTCGGCAATCTCTCAGTCTCTCTCAAGTTTGATTCTATAAAGATTTTCGCTTTTAATTTTACATATACTTTCGCGTTTATTTTTTAGTATTTTTCGGATATTAGGCACCGTCAAGATTTTAAGACAAGTTTAATTTTCTATAGATCGTAGCTTTTAATTTTACATAGATTTTCGCGTTTATCTTTCTTAAGGACGATAGCATTTTTCAGATGTAAGGCACCTTCAAGACTTCAAGACAAGTTTAATTCTATAAAGATCGTCACTTTTAATTTTACATATACTTTCGCGTTTATTTTTTAGTATTTTTCGGATATTAGGCACCGTCAAGATTTTAAGACAAGTTTAATTTTCTATAGATCGTAGCTTTTAATTTTACATAGATTTTCGCGTTTATCTTTCTTTAGGACGATAGCATTTTTCAGATGTAAGGCACCTTCAAGACTTCAAGACAAGTTTAATTCTATAAAGATCGTCACTTTTAATTTTACATAGACTTTCGCGTTTATTTTTTAAGGGCGATAGTATTTTTCGGATGTGAGGCATCTTCAAGACTTCAAGACAAGTTTAATTTTATATAGATCGTCGCGTCTAATTTTACGTAGACATTCGCGTTTATCTTCCTCAAGGACGATAGTGTTTTTCAGATGTTAGGCACCGTCAAGATTTTCAGACAAGTTTAATTTCAAATAGATCCTCGCGTTTAATTTTACATAGACTTTCGCGTTTATCTTTCTTAAGAACGGCAGTACTTTTCAGGATCTAGAACTGGTCAACACTCGACACTTTTCATCCAACTTTAGCTAGTCTTCGCATCAGGTTATCCATCATAACCACTTAATCATTTCTCATCTTCTTCACCTCTTCCATCTCCTCTGTCGTGCATGTACTTTTCGCATGTGTCGCAATAGCCTTGTTTTGGGTCAGTCACCTAGCAATGGGGTAGCATCTTCGGGATTCACGAATCCCTGGCGAAGTGCATATAAACAACTTGCTATGGTGATCATACCCTCTGAAAGGTTTCATATTGCTTCTTATATACTGCATGGGTGTCTGTTACTGCTTCGCTTCATTCATTCGATCATTTATTCATTTGGGGGTGACATTTAATTTTACATATACTTTCGCGTTTATTTTTTAGTATTTTTCGGATATTAGGCACCGTCAAGATTTTAAGACAAGTTTAATTTTCTATAGATCGTAGCTTTTAATTTTACATAGATTTTCGCGTTTATCTTTCTTTAGGACGATAGCATTTTTCAGATGTAAGGCACCTTCAAGACTTCAAGACAAGTTTAATTCTATAAAGATCGTCACTTTTAATTTTACATAGACTTTCGCGTTTATTTTTTAAGGGCGATAGTATTTTTCGGATGTGAGGCATCTTCAAGACTTCAAGACAAGTTTAATTTTATATAGATCGTCGCGTCTAATTTTACGTAGACATTCGCGTTTATCTTCCTCAAGGACGATAGTGTTTTTCAGATGTTAGGCACCGTCAAGATTTTCAGACAAGTTTAATTTCAAATAGATCCTCGCGTTTAATTTTACATAGACTTTCGCGTTTATCTTTCTTAAGAACGGCAGTACTTTTCAGGATCTAGAACTGGTCAACACTCGACACTTTTCATCCAACTTTAGCTAGTCTTCGCATCAGGTTATCCATCATAACCACTTAATCATTTCTCATCTTCTTCACCTCTTCCATCTCCTCTGTCGTGCATGTACTTTTCGCATGTGTCGCAATAGCCTTGTTTTGGGTCAGTCACCTAGCAATGGGGTAGCATCTTCGGGATTGACGAATCCCTGGCGAAGTGCATATAAACAACTTGCTATGGTGATCATACCCTCTGAAAGGTTTCATATTGCTTCTTATATACTGCATGGGTGTCTGTTACTGCTTCGCTTCATTCATTCGATCATTTATTCATTTGGGGGTGACATTTAATTTTACATAGATTTTCGCGTTTATCTTTCTTAAGGACGATAGCATTTTTCAGATGTGAGGCACCTTCAAGATTACAAGACAAGTTTAATTCTATAAAGATCGTCACTTTTAATTTTACATAGACTTTCGCGTTTATTTTTTAAGGGCGATAGTATTTTTCGGATGTGAGGCATCTTCAAGACTTCAAGACAAGTTTAATTTTATATAGATCGTCGCGTTTAATTTTACATATACTTTCGCGTTTATTTTGTAGTATTTTTCGGATATTAGGCACCGTCAAGATTTTAAGACAAGTTTAATTTTCTATAGATCGTAGCTTTTAATTTTACATAGATTTTCGCGTTTATCTTTCTTTAGGACGATAGCATTTTTCAGATGTAAGGCACCTTCAAGACTTCAAGACAAGTTTAATTCTATAAAGATCGTCACTTTTAATTTTACATAGACTTTCGCGTTTATTTTTTAAGGGCGATAGTATTTTTCGGATGTGAGGCATCTTCAAGACTTCAAGACAAGTTTAATTTTATATAGATCGTCGCGTCTAATTTTACGTAGACATTCGCGTTTATCTTCCTCAAGGACGATAGTGTTTTTCAGATGTTAGGCACCGTCAAGATTTTCAGACAAGTTTAATTTCAAATAGATCCTCGCGTTTAATTTTACATAGACTTTCGCGTTTATCTTTCTTAAGAACGGCAGTACTTTTCAGGATCTAGAACTGGTCAACACTCGACACTTTTCATCCAACTTTAGCTAGTCTTCGCATCAGGTTATCCATCATAACCACTTAATCATTTCTCATCTTCTTCACCTCTTCCATCTCCTCTGTCATGCATGTACTTTTCGCATGTGTCGCAATAGCCTTGTTTTGGGTCAGTCACCTAGCAATGGGGTAGCATCTTCGGGATTGACGAATCCCTGGCGAAGTGCATATAAACAACTTGCTATGGTGATCATACCCTCTGAAAGGTTTCATATTGCTTCTTATATACTGCATGGGTGTCTGTTACTGCTTCGCTTCATTCATTCGATCATTTATTCATTTGGGGGTGACATTTAATTTTACATAGATTTTCGCGTTTATCTTTCTTAAGGACGATAGCATTTTTCAGATGTGAGGCACCTTCAAGATTACAAGACAAGTTTAATTCTATAAAGATCGTCACTTTTAATTTTACATAGACTTTCGCGTTTATTTTTTAAGGGCGATAGTATTTTTCGGATGTGAGGCATCTTCAAGACTTCAAGACAAGTTTAATTTTATATAGATCGTCGCGTTTAATTTTACATATACTTTCGCGTTTATTTTTTAGTATTTCTCGGATGTGAGGCACCTACAAGACTTCAAGACATGTTTAATTTTATGAAGACCGTCGCTTTTACTTTTACATAGACTTTCGCGTTTATTTTTTAAGGGCGATAGAATATTCCGGATGCTAGGCACCGTCAAGATTTCGAGACAAGCTTAATTTTATATAGATCGTAGCTTTTAATTTTACATAGATTTTCGCGTTTATCTTTCTTAAGGACGATAGCATTTTTCAGATGTGAGGCACCTTCAAGACTTCAAGACAAGTTAAATTTTCTAAAGATCGTCGCTTTTAATTTTACATAGACTTTCGCGTTTATCTTTCTTAAGGACGACGGTATTCTTCAAGTTTCAGGTACCATCAAGACTAGGTACAGTAGATTTAATTTCAAATAGATTCTCGCGTTTTTTTTTCTCAAGAACGACAACATTTTTCAGATTTTAGGTATCTTAGGATTTCAGGTTGCTCCTCTTTCACAGGTTCATCGACGAATCCTTTCTTTTCAGGGTACTTTAAAATTATAGTATTTTAAGCTATTAATACCGATCTGTGGTCTATGATCGGTATTAATAATTAGGGAAGAATTAATCACCTTTCTGTTGCAGTTTCGCTAAATGATTAAGTCGCTGACCCAAAGTACAAATTGATGTGCCCACCATGTTTTAGAGACAAAAATATTGGAACTTGTCTGCAAATGCCTTTTATTGGAGGATAGGAACAGGGCGGCCTCTACCTCGTCGCTATCAAGTGTTATCTTTAATCGTGAGTGTCCGACAATTGTAGTATAATTTGAAGAAAGATTTGAGACTTATAAAGTCAAGACTTTTTCGTGATATGGCTCTTCAATTGCCTGATACGATTTAATTAATCATTGGATGCAGGGTACACTTTTTAGTTTCAAGAATTCTTCTCTAAATCTTGTAGTTTGAATTCTACGTTTCAGGAAACTTTTTGAAAATCACTTGAAACGACACCTTTTCCAATACACAAAATTATGCCAACACTATTTGTCAATTAATAAATTTCTTTTTTTTTTTGTCTCTATATTTCTGTCAGAGTTCAGAATGAGGGCCTGCAAAATCCCGAAGAATCGTGAAGCCTGGAAAAGTTGTACTACAGATATCTCATCTGTCTACATTATGGAATAGCGAAGGAAAGAGAAGAAAAGAGGAGAAAAAGGAGAGGGAAGAGGTAGGAATAAGATATGATTGTTTGATAATCATTTTCTTTATGTTTTTTTTTTTTTTTCGAAGCTTTTATTTCGATAAATTTAAATCTGATTATTCATTAATTCATTTAACTACATTTAATTATCATACAGTGCAAATCTTACTTTTTCCGTCACACGAAAATATCGCAATCGTAATCGTTCGAATGTTTGACGAATAAATATTTTCTATTTGTCTATTGCAGTGTAATAAGATTGTCTAATTCAGCGAAAATTTATTCCGAATTTTTCGTATTTTCTTTCATTTTTTATTTATTTATTTTTATATTTTATAGAAAATCATGACTGCACTCCTATCCTGACAATCGGATGGACTGAGAGGAACCAGGGATGACTCAGATCCCAGAAAGGCTGCCCGGAATTTGGGAGATTGAGGTGAAACTTGAGACATTTCTTCGGCAATCTCTCAGTCTCTCTCAAGTTTGATTCTATAAAGATTTTCGCTTTTAATTTTACATATACTTTCGCGTTTATTTTTTAGTATTTTTCGGATATTAGGCACCGTCAAGATTTTAAGACAAGTTTAATTTTCTATAGATCGTAGCTTTTAATTTTACATAGATTTTCGCGTTTATCTTTCTTAAGGACGATAGCATTTTTCAGATGTAAGGCACCTTCAAGACTTCAAGACAAGTTTAATTCTATAAAGATCGTCACTTTTAATTTTACATATACTTTCGCGTTTATTTTTTAGTATTTTTCGGATATTAGGCACCGTCAAGATTTTAAGACAAGTTTAATTTTCTATAGATCGTAGCTTTTAATTTTACATAGATTTTCGCGTTTATCTTTCTTTAGGACGATAGCATTTTTCAGATGTAAGGCACCTTCAAGACTTCAAGACAAGTTTAATTCTATAAAGATCGTCACTTTTAATTTTACATAGACTTTCGCGTTTATTTTTTAAGGGCGATAGTATTTTTCGGATGTGAGGCATCTTCAAGACTTCAAGACAAGTTTAATTTTATATAGATCGTCGCGTCTAATTTTACGTAGACATTCGCGTTTATCTTCCTCAAGGACGATAGTGTTTTTCAGATGTTAGGCACCGTCAAGATTTTCAGACAAGTTTAATTTCAAATAGATCCTCGCGTTTAATTTTACATAGACTTTCGCGTTTATCTTTCTTAAGAACGGCAGTACTTTTCAGGATCTAGAACTGGTCAACACTCGACACTTTTCATCCAACTTTAGCTAGTCTTCGCATCAGGTTATCCATCATAACCACTTAATCATTTCTCATCTTCTTCACCTCTTCCATCTCCTCTGTCGTGCATGTACTTTTCGCATGTGTCGCAATAGCCTTGTTTTGGGTCAGTCACCTAGCAATGGGGTAGCATCTTCGGGATTCACGAATCCCTGGCGAAGTGCATATAAACAACTTGCTATGGTGATCATACCCTCTGAAAGGTTTCATATTGCTTCTTATATACTGCATGGGTGTCTGTTACTGCTTCGCTTCATTCATTCGATCATTTATTCATTTGGGGGTGACATTTAATTTTACATAGATTTTCGCGTTTATCTTTCTTAAGGACGATAGCATTTTTCAGATGTGAGGCACCTTCAAGATTACAAGACAAGTTTAATTCTATAAAGATCGTCGCTTTTGATTTTACATAGACATTCACGTTTATTTTTTAAGGGCGATAGAATATTTCGGGTGTGAGGCATCTTCAAGACTTCAAGACAAGTTTAATTTGATATAGATCGTCCCGTCTAATTTCACCTAGAGATTCGCGTTTATCTTCCTTAAGGACGATAGTGTTTTTCAGATGTTACGCACCGTCAAGATTTTCAGACAAGTTTAATTTCAAATAGATCTTCGCGTTTAATTTTACATAGACTTTCGCGTTTATCTTTCTTAAGAACGGCAGTACTTTTCAGGATCTAGAACTGGTCAACACTCGACACTTTTCATCCAGATTTAGGTAGGCTTCGCATCAGGTTATCCATCATAACCACTTAATCATTTTTCATCTTCTTCACCTCTTCCATCTCCTCTGTCGTGCATGTACTTTTCGCATGTGTCGCAATAGCCTTGTTTTGGGTCAGTCACCTAGCAATGGGGTAGCATCTTCGGGATTCACGAATCCCTGGCGAAGTGCATATAAACAACTTGCTATGGTGATCATACCCTCTGAAAGGTTTCATATTGCTTCTTATATACTGCATGGGTGTCTGTTACTGCTTCGCTTCATTCATTCGATCATTTATTCATTTGGGGGTGACATTTAATTTTACATAGATTTTCGCGTTTATCTTTCTTAAGGACGATAGCATTTTTCAGATGTGAGGCACCTTCAAGATTACAAGACAAGTTTAATTCTATAAAGATCGTCACTTTTAATTTTACATAGACTTTCGCGTTTATTTTTTAAGGGCGATAGTATTTTTCGGATGTGAGGCATCTTCAAGACTTCAAGACAAGTTTAATTTTATATAGATCGTCGCGTTTAATTTTACATATACTTTCGCGTTTATTTTTTAGTATTTCTCGGATGTGAGGCACCTACAAGACTTCAAGACATGTTTAATTTTATGAAGACCGTCGCTTTTACTTTTACATAGACTTTCGCGTTTATTTTTTAAGGGCGATAGAATATTCCGGATGCTAGGCACCGTCAAGATTTCGAGACAAGCTTAATTTTATATAGATCGTAGCTTTTAATTTTACATAGATTTTCGCGTTTATCTTTCTTAAGGACGATAGCATTTTTCAGATGTGAGGCACCTTCAAGACTTCAAGACAAGTTAAATTTTCTAAAGATCGTCGCTTTTAATTTTACATAGACTTTCGCGTTTATCTTTCTTAAGGACGACGGTATTCTTCAAGTTTCAGGTACCATCAAGACTAGGTACAGTAGATTTAATTTCAAATAGATTCTCGCGTTTTTTTTTCTCAAGAACGACAACATTTTTCAGATTTTAGGTATCTTAGGATTTCAGGTTGCTCCTCTTTCACAGGTTCATCGACGAATCCTTTCTTTTCAGGGTACTTTAAAATTATAGTATTTTAAGCTATTAATACCGATCTGTGGTCTATGATCGGTATTAATAATTAGGGAAGAATTAATCACCTTTCTGTTGCAGTTTCGCTAAATGATTAAGTCGCTGACCCAAAGTACAAATTGATGTGCCCACCATGTTTTAGAGACAAAAATATTGGAACTTGTCTGCAAATGCCTTTTATTGGAGGATAGGAACAGGGCGGCCTCTACCTCGTCGCTATCAAGTGTTATCTTTAATCGTGAGTGTCCGACAATTGTAGTATAATTTGAAGAAAGATTTGAGACTTATAAAGTCAAGACTTTTTCGTGATATGGCTCTTCAATTGCCTGATACGATTTAATTAATCATTGGATGCAGGGTACACTTTTTAGTTTCAAGAATTCTTCTCTAAATCTTGTAGTTTGAATTCTACGTTTCAGGAAACTTTTTGAAAATCACTTGAAACGACACCTTTTCCAATACACAAAATTATGCCAACACTATTTGTCAATTAATAAATTTCTTTTTTTTTTTGTCTCTATATTTCTGTCAGAGTTCAGAATGAGGGCCTGCAAAATCCCGAAGAATCGTGAAGCCTGGAAAAGTTGTACTACAGATATCTCATCTGTCTACATTATGGAATAGCGAAGGAAAGAGAAGAAAAGAGGAGAAAAAGGAGAGGGAAGAGGTAGGAATAAGATATGATTGTTTGATAATCATTTTCTTTATGTTTTTTTTTTTTTTTCGAAGCTTTTATTTCGATAAATTTAAATCTGATTATTCATTAATTCATTTAACTACATTTAATTATCATACAGTGCAAATCTTACTTTTTCCGTCACACGAAAATATCGCAATCGTAATCGTTCGAATGTTTGACGAATAAATATTTTCTATTTGTCTATTGCAGTGTAATAAGATTGTCTAATTCAGCGAAAATTTATTCCGAATTTTTCGTATTTTCTTTCATTTTTTATTTATTTATTTTTATATTTTATAGAAAATCATGACTGCACTCCTATCCTGACAATCGGATGGACTGAGAGGAACCAGGGATGACTCAGATCCCAGAAAGGCTGCCCGGAATTTGGGAGATTGAGGTGAAACTTGAGACATTTCTTCGGCAATCTCTCAGTCTCTCTCAAGTTTGATTCTATAAAGATTTTCGCTTTTAATTTTACATATACTTTCGCGTTTATTTTTTAGTATTTTTCGGATATTAGGCACCGTCAAGATTTTAAGACAAGTTTAATTTTCTATAGATCGTAGCTTTTAATTTTACATAGATTTTCGCGTTTATCTTTCTTAAGGACGATAGCATTTTTCAGATGTAAGGCACCTTCAAGACTTCAAGACAAGTTTAATTCTATAAAGATCGTCACTTTTAATTTTACATATACTTTCGCGTTTATTTTTTAGTATTTTTCGGATATTAGGCACCGTCAAGATTTTAAGACAAGTTTAATTTTCTATAGATCGTAGCTTTTAATTTTACATAGATTTTCGCGTTTATCTTTCTTTAGGACGATAGCATTTTTCAGATGTAAGGCACCTTCAAGACTTCAAGACAAGTTTAATTCTATAAAGATCGTCACTTTTAATTTTACATAGACTTTCGCGTTTATTTTTTAAGGGCGATAGTATTTTTCGGATGTGAGGCATCTTCAAGACTTCAAGACAAGTTTAATTTTATATAGATCGTCGCGTCTAATTTTACGTAGACATTCGCGTTTATCTTCCTCAAGGACGATAGTGTTTTTCAGATGTTAGGCACCGTCAAGATTTTCAGACAAGTTTAATTTCAAATAGATCCTCGCGTTTAATTTTACATAGACTTTCGCGTTTATCTTTCTTAAGAACGGCAGTACTTTTCAGGATCTAGAACTGGTCAACACTCGACACTTTTCATCCAACTTTAGCTAGTCTTCGCATCAGGTTATCCATCATAACCACTTAATCATTTCTCATCTTCTTCACCTCTTCCATCTCCTCTGTCGTGCATGTACTTTTCGCATGTGTCGCAATAGCCTTGTTTTGGGTCAGTCACCTAGCAATGGGGTAGCATCTTCGGGATTCACGAATCCCTGGCGAAGTGCATATAAACAACTTGCTATGGTGATCATACCCTCTGAAAGGTTTCATATTGCTTCTTATATACTGCATGGGTGTCTGTTACTGCTTCGCTTCATTCATTCGATCATTTATTCATTTGGGGGTGACATTTAATTTTACATATACTTTCGCGTTTATTTTTTAGTATTTTTCGGATATTAGGCACCGTCAAGATTTTAAGACAAGTTTAATTTTCTATAGATCGTAGCTTTTAATTTTACATAGATTTTCGCGTTTATCTTTCTTTAGGACGATAGCATTTTTCAGATGTAAGGCACCTTCAAGACTTCAAGACAAGTTTAATTCTATAAAGATCGTCACTTTTAATTTTACATAGACTTTCGCGTTTATTTTTTAAGGGCGATAGTATTTTTCGGATGTGAGGCATCTTCAAGACTTCAAGACAAGTTTAATTTTATATAGATCGTCGCGTCTAATTTTACGTAGACATTCGCGTTTATCTTCCTCAAGGACGATAGTGTTTTTCAGATGTTAGGCACCGTCAAGATTTTCAGACAAGTTTAATTTCAAATAGATCCTCGCGTTTAATTTTACATAGACTTTCGCGTTTATCTTTCTTAAGAACGGCAGTACTTTTCAGGATCTAGAACTGGTCAACACTCGACACTTTTCATCCAACTTTAGCTAGTCTTCGCATCAGGTTATCCATCATAACCACTTAATCATTTCTCATCTTCTTCACCTCTTCCATCTCCTCTGTCGTGCATGTACTTTTCGCATGTGTCGCAATAGCCTTGTTTTGGGTCAGTCACCTAGCAATGGGGTAGCATCTTCGGGATTCACGAATCCCTGGCGAAGTGCATATAAACAACTTGCTATGGTGATCATACCCTCTGAAAGGTTTCATATTGCTTCTTATATACTGCATGGGTGTCTGTTACTGCTTCGCTTCATTCATTCGATCATTTATTCATTTGGGGGTGACATTTAATTTTACATAGATTTTCGCGTTTATCTTTCTTAAGGACGATAGCATTTTTCAGATGTGAGGCACCTTCAAGATTACAAGACAAGTTTAATTCTATAAAGATCGTCACTTTTAATTTTACATAGACTTTCGCGTTTATTTTTTAAGGGCGATAGTATTTTTCGGATGTGAGGCATCTTCAAGACTTCAAGACAAGTTTAATTTTATATAGATCGTCGCGTTTAATTTTACATATACTTTCGCGTTTATTTTTTAGTATTTCTCGGATGTGAGGCACCTACAAGACTTCAAGACATGTTTAATTTTATGAAGACCGTCGCTTTTACTTTTACATAGACTTTCGCGTTTATTTTTTAAGGGCGATAGAATATTCCGGATGCTAGGCACCGTCAAGATTTCGAGACAAGCTTAATTTTATATAGATCGTAGCTTTTAATTTTACATAGATTTTCGCGTTTATCTTTCTTAAGGACGATAGCATTTTTCAGATGTGAGGCACCTTCAAGACTTCAAGACAAGTTAAATTTTCTAAAGATCGTCGCTTTTAATTTTACATAGACTTTCGCGTTTATCTTTCTTAAGGACGACGGTATTCTTCAAGTTTCAGGTACCATCAAGACTAGGTACAGTAGATTTAATTTCAAATAGATTCTCGCGTTTTTTTTTCTCAAGAACGACAACATTTTTCAGATTTTAGGTATCTTAGGATTTCAGGTTGCTCCTCTTTCACAGGTTCATCGACGAATCCTTTCTTTTCAGGGTACTTTAAAATTATAGTATTTTAAGCTATTAATACCGATCTGTGGTCTATGATCGGTATTAATAATTAGGGAAGAATTAATCACCTTTCTGTTGCAGTTTCGCTAAATGATTAAGTCGCTGACCCAAAGTACAAATTGATGTGCCCACCATGTTTTAGAGACAAAAATATTGGAACTTGTCTGCAAATGCCTTTTATTGGAGGATAGGAACAGGGCGGCCTCTACCTCGTCGCTATCAAGTGTTATCTTTAATCGTGAGTGTCCGACAATTGTAGTATAATTTGAAGAAAGATTTGAGACTTATAAAGTCAAGACTTTTTCGTGATATGGCTCTTCAATTGCCTGATACGATTTAATTAATCATTGGATGCAGGGTACACTTTTTAGTTTCAAGAATTCTTCTCTAAATCTTGTAGTTTGAATTCTACGTTTCAGGAAACTTTTTGAAAATCACTTGAAACGACACCTTTTCCAATACACAAAATTATGCCAACACTATTTGTCAATTAATAAATTTCTTTTTTTTTTTGTCTCTATATTTCTGTCAGAGTTCAGAATGAGGGCCTGCAAAATCCCGAAGAATCGTGAAGCCTGGAAAAGTTGTACTACAGATATCTCATCTGTCTACATTATGGAATAGCGAAGGAAAGAGAAGAAAAGAGGAGAAAAAGGAGAGGGAAGAGGTAGGAATAAGATATGATTGTTTGATAATCATTTTCTTTATGTTTTTTTTTTTTTTTCGAAGCTTTTATTTCGATAAATTTAAATCTGATTATTCATTAATTCATTTAACTACATTTAATTATCATACAGTGCAAATCTTACTTTTTCCGTCACACGAAAATATCGCAATCGTAATCGTTCGAATGTTTGACGAATAAATATTTTCTATTTGTCTATTGCAGTGTAATAAGATTGTCTAATTCAGCGAAAATTTATTCCGAATTTTTCGTATTTTCTTTCATTTTTTATTTATTTATTTTTATATTTTATAGAAAATCATGACTGCACTCCTATCCTGACAATCGGATGGACTGAGAGGAACCAGGGATGACTCAGATCCCAGAAAGGCTGCCCGGAATTTGGGAGATTGAGGTGAAACTTGAGACATTTCTTCGGCAATCTCTCAGTCTCTCTCAAGTTTGATTCTATAAAGATTTTCGCTTTTAATTTTACATATACTTTCGCGTTTATTTTTTAGTATTTTTCGGATATTAGGCACCGTCAAGATTTTAAGACAAGTTTAATTTTCTATAGATCGTAGCTTTTAATTTTACATAGATTTTCGCGTTTATCTTTCTTAAGGACGATAGCATTTTTCAGATGTAAGGCACCTTCAAGACTTCAAGACAAGTTTAATTCTATAAAGATCGTCACTTTTAATTTTACATATACTTTCGCGTTTATTTTTTAGTATTTTTCGGATATTAGGCACCGTCAAGATTTTAAGACAAGTTTAATTTTCTATAGATCGTAGCTTTTAATTTTACATAGATTTTCGCGTTTATCTTTCTTTAGGACGATAGCATTTTTCAGATGTAAGGCACCTTCAAGACTTCAAGACAAGTTTAATTCTATAAAGATCGTCACTTTTAATTTTACATAGACTTTCGCGTTTATTTTTTAAGGGCGATAGTATTTTTCGGATGTGAGGCATCTTCAAGACTTCAAGACAAGTTTAATTTTATATAGATCGTCGCGTCTAATTTTACGTAGACATTCGCGTTTATCTTCCTCAAGGACGATAGTGTTTTTCAGATGTTAGGCACCGTCAAGATTTTCAGACAAGTTTAATTTCAAATAGATCCTCGCGTTTAATTTTACATAGACTTTCGCGTTTATCTTTCTTAAGAACGGCAGTACTTTTCAGGATCTAGAACTGGTCAACACTCGACACTTTTCATCCAACTTTAGCTAGTCTTCGCATCAGGTTATCCATCATAACCACTTAATCATTTCTCATCTTCTTCACCTCTTCCATCTCCTCTGTCGTGCATGTACTTTTCGCATGTGTCGCAATAGCCTTGTTTTGGGTCAGTCACCTAGCAATGGGGTAGCATCTTCGGGATTCACGAATCCCTGGCGAAGTGCATATAAACAACTTGCTATGGTGATCATACCCTCTGAAAGGTTTCATATTGCTTCTTATATACTGCATGGGTGTCTGTTACTGCTTCGCTTCATTCATTCGATCATTTATTCATTTGGGGGTGACATTTAATTTTACATAGATTTTCGCGTTTATCTTTCTTAAGGACGATAGCATTTTTCAGATGTGAGGCACCTTCAAGATTACAAGACAAGTTTAATTCTATAAAGATCGTCGCTTTTGATTTTACATAGACATTCACGTTTATTTTTTAAGGGCGATAGAATATTTCGGGTGTGAGGCATCTTCAAGACTTCAAGACAAGTTTAATTTGATATAGATCGTCCCGTCTAATTTCACCTAGAGATTCGCGTTTATCTTCCTTAAGGACGATAGTGTTTTTCAGATGTTACGCACCGTCAAGATTTTCAGACAAGTTTAATTTCAAATAGATCTTCGCGTTTAATTTTACATAGACTTTCGCGTTTATCTTTCTTAAGAACGGCAGTACTTTTCAGGATCTAGAACTGGTCAACACTCGACACTTTTCATCCAGATTTAGGTAGGCTTCGCATCAGGTTATCCATCATAACCACTTAATCATTTTTCATCTTCTTCACCTCTTCCATCTCCTCTGTCGTGCATGTACTTTTCGCATGTGTCGCAATAGCCTTGTTTTGGGTCAGTCACCTAGCAATGGGGTAGCATCTTCGGGATTGACGAATCCCTGGCGAAGTGCATATAAACAACTTGCTATGGTGATCATACCCTCTGAAAGGTTTCATATTGCTTCTTATATACTGCATGGGTGTCTGTTACTGCTTCGCTTCATTCATTCGATCATTTATTCATTTGGGGGTGACATTTAATTTTACATAGATTTTCGCGTTTATCTTTCTTAAGGACGATAGCATTTTTCAGATGTGAGGCACCTTCAAGATTACAAGACAAGTTTAATTCTATAAAGATCGTACTTTTAATTTTACATAGACTTTCGCGTTTATTTTTTAAGGGCGATAGTATTTTTCGGATGTGAGGCATCTTCAAGACTTCAAGACAAGTTTAATTTTATATAGATCGTCGCGTTTAATTTTACATATACTTTCGCGTTTATTTTTTAGTATTTCTCGGATGTGAGGCACCTACAAGACTTCAAGACATGTTTAATTTTATGAAGACCGTCGCTTTTACTTTTACATAGACTTTCGCGTTTATTTTTTAAGGGCGATAGAATATTCCGGATGCTAGGCACCGTCAAGATTTCGAGACAAGCTTAATTTTATATAGATCGTAGCTTTTAATTTTACATAGATTTTCGCGTTTATCTTTCTTAAGGACGATAGCATTTTTCAGATGTGAGGCACCTTCAAGACTTCAAGACAAGTTAAATTTTCTAAAGATCGTCGCTTTTAATTTTACATAGACTTTCGCGTTTATCTTTCTTAAGGACGACGGTATTCTTCAAGTTTCAGGTACCATCAAGACTAGGTACAGTAGATTTAATTTCAAATAGATTCTCGCGTTTTTCTTTCTCAAGAACGACAACATTTTTCAGATTTTAGGTATCTTAGGATTTCAGGTTGCTCCTCTTTCACAGGTTCATCGACGAATCCTTTCTTTTCAGGGTACTTTAAAATTATAGTATTTTAAGCTATTAATACCGATCTGTGGTCTATGATCGGTATTAATAATTAGGGAAGAATTAATCACCTTTCTGTTGCAGTTTCGCTAAATGATTAAGTCGCTGACCCAAAGTACAAATTGATGTGCCCACCATGTTTTAGAGACAAAAATATTGGAACTTGTCTGCAAATGCCTTTTATTGGAGGATAGGAACAGGGCGGCCTCTACCTCGTCGCTATCAAGTGTTATCTTTAATCGTGAGTGTCCGACAATTGTAGTATAATTTGAAGAAAGATTTGAGACTTATAAAGTCAAGACTTTTTCGTGATATGGCTCTTCAATTGCCTGATACGATTTAATTAATCATTGGATGCAGGGTACACTTTTTAGTTTCAAGAATTCTTCTCTAAATCTTGTAGTTTGAATTCTACGTTTCAGGAAACTTTTTGAAAATCACTTGAAACGACACCTTTTCCAATACACAAAATTATGCCAACACTATTTGTCAATTAATAAATTTCTTTTTTTTTTTGTCTCTATATTTCTGTCAGAGTTCAGAATGAGGGCCTGCAAAATCCCGAAGAATCGTGAAGCCTGGAAAAGTTGTACTACAGATATCTCATCTGTCTACATTATGGAATAGCGAAGGAAAGAGAAGAAAAGAGGAGAAAAAGGAGAGGGAAGAGGTAGGAATAAGATATGATTGTTTGATAATCATTTTCTTTATGTTTTTTTTTTTTTTCGAAGCTTTTATTTCGATAAATTTAAATCTGATTATTCATTAATTCATTTAACTACATTTAATTATCATACAGTGCAAATCTTACTTTTTCCGTCACACGAAAATATCGCAATCGTAATCGTTCGAATGTTTGACGAATAAATATTTTCTATTTGTCTATTGCAGTGTAATAAGATTGTCTAATTCAGCGAAAATTTATTCCGAATTTTTCGTATTTTCTTTCATTTTTTATTTATTTATTTTTATATTTTATAGAAAATCATGACTGCACTCCTATCCTGACAATCGGATGGACTGAGAGGAACCAGGGATGACTCAGATCCCAGAAAGGCTGCCCGGAATTTGGGAGATTGAGGTGAAACTTGAGACATTTCTTCGGCAATCTCTCAGTCTCTCTCAAGTTTGATTCTATAAAGATTTTCGCTTTTAATTTTACATATACTTTCGCGTTTATTTTTTAGTATTTTTCGGATATTAGGCACCGTCAAGATTTTAAGACAAGTTTAATTTTCTATAGATCGTAGCTTTTAATTTTACATAGATTTTCGCGTTTATCTTTCTTAAGGACGATAGCATTTTTCAGATGTAAGGCACCTTCAAGACTTCAAGACAAGTTTAATTCTATAAAGATCGTCACTTTTAATTTTACATATACTTTCGCGTTTATTTTTTAGTATTTTTCGGATATTAGGCACCGTCAAGATTTTAAGACAAGTTTAATTTTCTATAGATCGTAGCTTTTAATTTTACATAGATTTTCGCGTTTATCTTTCTTTAGGACGATAGCATTTTTCAGATGTAAGGCACCTTCAAGACTTCAAGACAAGTTTAATTCTATAAAGATCGTCACTTTTAATTTTACATAGACTTTCGCGTTTATTTTTTAAGGGCGATAGTATTTTTCGGATGTGAGGCATCTTCAAGACTTCAAGACAAGTTTAATTTTATATAGATCGTCGCGTCTAATTTTACGTAGACATTCGCGTTTATCTTCCTCAAGGACGATAGTGTTTTTCAGATGTTAGGCACCGTCAAGATTTTCAGACAAGTTTAATTTCAAATAGATCCTCGCGTTTAATTTTACATAGACTTTCGCGTTTATCTTTCTTAAGAACGGCAGTACTTTTCAGGATCTAGAACTGGTCAACACTCGACACTTTTCATCCAACTTTAGCTAGTCTTCGCATCAGGTTATCCATCATAACCACTTAATCATTTCTCATCTTCTTCACCTCTTCCATCTCCTCTGTCGTGCATGTACTTTTCGCATGTGTCGCAATAGCCTTGTTTTGGGTCAGTCACCTAGCAATGGGGTAGCATCTTCGGGATTCACGAATCCCTGGCGAAGTGCATATAAACAACTTGCTATGGTGATCATACCCTCTGAAAGGTTTCATATTGCTTCTTATATACTGCATGGGTGTCTGTTACTGCTTCGCTTCATTCATTCGATCATTTATTCATTTGGGGGTGACATTTAATTTTACATAGATTTTCGCGTTTATCTTTCTTAAGGACGATAGCATTTTTCAGATGTGAGGCACCTTCAAGATTACAAGACAAGTTTAATTCTATAAAGATCGTCGCTTTTGATTTTACATAGACATTCACGTTTATTTTTTAAGGGCGATAGAATATTTCGGATGTGAGGCATCTTCAAGACTTCAAGACAAGTTTAATTTTATATAGATCGTCGCGTCTAATTTTACGTAGACATTCGCGTTTATCTTCCTCAAGGACGATAGTGTTTTTCAGATGTTAGGCACCGTCAAGATTTTCAGACAAGTTTAATTTCAAATAGATCCTCGCGTTTAATTTTACATAGACTTTCGCGTTTATCTTTCTTAAGAACGGCAGTACTTTTCAGGATCTAGAACTGGTCAACACTCGACACTTTTCATCCAGATTTAGGTAGGCTTCGCATCAGGTTATCCATCATAACCACTTAATCATTTCTCATCTTCTTCACCTCTTCCATCTCCTCTGTCGTGCATGTACTTTTCGCATGTGTCGCAATAGCCTTGTTTTGGGTCAGTCACCTAGCAATGGGGTAGCATCTTCGGGATTGACGAATCCCTGGCGAAGTGCATATAAACAACTTGCTATGGTGATCATACCCTCTGAAAGGTTTCATATTGCTTCTTATATACTGCATGGGTGTCTGTTACTGCTTCGCTTCATTCATTCGATCATTTATTCATTTGGGGGTGACATTTAATTTTACATAGATTTTCGCGTTTATCTTTCTTAAGGACGATAGCATTTTTCAGATGTGAGGCACCTTCAAGATTACAAGACAAGTTTAATTCTATAAAGATCGTCACTTTTAATTTTACATAGACTTTCGCGTTTATTTTTTAAGGGCGATAGTATTTTTCGGATGTGAGGCATCTTCAAGACTTCAAGACAAGTTTAATTTTATATAGATCGTCGCGTTTAATTTTACATATACTTTCGCGTTTATTTTTTAGTATTTCTCGGATGTGAGGCACCTACAAGACTTCAAGACATGTTTAATTTTATGAAGACCGTCGCTTTTACTTTTACATAGACTTTCGCGTTTATTTTTTAAGGGCGATAGAATATTCCGGATGCTAGGCACCGTCAAGATTTCGAGACAAGCTTAATTTTATATAGATCGTAGCTTTTAATTTTACATAGATTTTCGCGTTTATCTTTCTTAAGGACGATAGCATTTTTCAGATGTGAGGCACCTTCAAGACTTCAAGACAAGTTAAATTTTCTAAAGATCGTCGCTTTTAATTTTACATAGACTTTCGCGTTTATCTTTCTTAAGGACGACGGTATTCTTCAAGTTTCAGGTACCATCAAGACTAGGTACAGTAGATTTAATTTCAAATAGATTCTCGCGTTTTTTTTTCTCAAGAACGACAACATTTTTCAGATTTTAGGTATCTTAGGATTTCAGGTTGCTCCTCTTTCACAGGTTCATCGACGAATCCTTTCTTTTCAGGGTACTTTAAAATTATAGTATTTTAAGCTATTAATACCGATCTGTGGTCTATGATCGGTATTAATAATTAGGGAAGAATTAATCACCTTTCTGTTGCAGTTTCGCTAAATGATTAAGTCGCTGACCCAAAGTACAAATTGATGTGCCCACCATGTTTTAGAGACAAAAATATTGGAACTTGTCTGCAAATGCCTTTTATTGGAGGATAGGAACAGGGCGGCCTCTACCTCGTCGCTATCAAGTGTTATCTTTAATCGTGAGTTTCCGACAATTGTAGTATAATTTGAAGAAAGATTTGAGACTTATAAAGTCAAGACTTTTTCGTGATATGGCTCTTCAATTGCCTGATACGATTTAATTAATCATTGGATGCAGGGTACACTTTTTAGTTTCAAGAATTCTTCTCTAAATCTTGTAGTTTGAATTCTACGTTTCACGAAACTTTTTGAAAATCACTTGAAACGACACCTTTTCCAATACACAAAATTATGCCAACACTATTTGTCAATTAATAAATTTCTTTTTTTTTTTGTCTCTATATTTCTGTCAGAGTTCAGAATGAGGGCCTGCAAAATCCCGAAGAATCGTGAAGCCTGGAAAAGTTGTACTACAGATATCTCATCTGTCTACATTATGGAATAGCGAAGGAAAGAGAAGAAAAGAGGAGAAAAAGGAGAGGGAAGAGGTAGGAATAAGATATGATTGTTTGATAATCATTTTCTTTATGTTTTTTTTTTTTTTCGAAGCTTTTATTTCGATAAATTTAAATCTGATTATTCATTAATTCATTTAACTACATTTAATTATCATACAGTGCAAATCTTACTTTTTCCGTCACACGAAAATATCGCAATCGTAATCGTTCGAATGTTTGACGAATAAATATTTTCTATTTGTCTATTGCAGTGTAATAAGATTGTCTAATTCAGCGAAAATTTATTCCGAATTTTTCGTATTTTCTTTCATTTTTTATTTATTTATTTTTATATTTTATAGAAAATCATGACTGCACTCCTATCCTGACAATCGGATGGACTGAGAGGAACCAGGGATGACTCAGATCCCAGAAAGGCTGCCCGGAATTTGGGAGATTGAGGTGAAACTTGAGACATTTCTTCGGCAATCTCTCAGTCTCTCTCAAGTTTGATTCTATAAAGATTTTCGCTTTTAATTTTACATATACTTTCGCGTTTATTTTTTAGTATTTTTCGGATATTAGGCACCGTCAAGATTTTAAGACAAGTTTAATTTTCTATAGATCGTAGCTTTTAATTTTACATAGATTTTCGCGTTTATCTTTCTTAAGGACGATAGCATTTTTCAGATGTAAGGCACCTTCAAGACTTCAAGACAAGTTTAATTCTATAAAGATCGTCACTTTTAATTTTACATATACTTTCGCGTTTATTTTTTAGTATTTTTCGGATATTAGGCACCGTCAAGATTTTAAGACAAGTTTAATTTTCTATAGATCGTAGCTTTGAATTTTACATAGATTTTCGCGTTTATCTTTCTTTAGGACGATAGCATTTTTCAGATGTAAGGCACCTTCAAGACTTCAAGACAAGTTTAATTCTATAAAGATCGTCACTTTTAATTTTACATAGACTTTCGCGTTTATTTTTTAAGGGCGATAGTATTTTTCGGATGTGAGGCATCTTCAAGACTTCAAGACAAGTTTAATTTTATATAGATCGTCGCGTCTAATTTTACGTAGACATTCGCGTTTATCTTCCTCAAGGACGATAGTGTTTTTCAGATGTTAGGCACCGTCAAGATTTTCAGACAAGTTTAATTTCAAATAGATCCTCGCGTTTAATTTTACATAGACTTTCGCGTTTATCTTTCTTAAGAACGGCAGTACTTTTCAGGATCTAGAACTGGTCAACACTCGACACTTTTCATCCAGATTTAGGTAGGCTTCGCATCAGGTTATCCATCATAACCACTTAATCATTTCTCATCTTCTTCACCTCTTCCATCTCCTCTGTCGTGCATGTACTTTTCGCATGTGTCGCAATAGCCTTGTTTTGGGTCAGTCACCTAGCAATGGGGTAGCATCTTCGGGATTGACGAATCCCTGGCGAAGTGCATATAAACAACTTGCTATGGTGATCATACCCTCTGAAAGGTTTCATATTGCTTCTTATATACTGCATGGGTGTCTGTTACTGCTTCGCTTCATTCATTCGATCATTTATTCATTTGGGGGTGACATTTAATTTTACATAGATTTTCGCGTTTATCTTTCTTAAGGACGATAGCATTTTTCAGATGTGAGGCACCTTCAAGATTACAAGACAAGTTTAATTCTATAAAGATCGTCACTTTTAATTTTACATAGACTTTCGCGTTTATTTTTTAAGGGCGATAGTATTTTTCGGATGTGAGGCATCTTCAAGACTTCAAGACAAGTTTAATTTTATATAGATCGTCGCGTTTAATTTTACATATACTTTCGCGTTTATTTTTTAGTATTTCTCGGATGTGAGGCACCTACAAGACTTCAAGACATGTTTAATTTTATGAAGACCGTCGCTTTTACTTTTACATAGACTTTCGCGTTTATTTTTTAAGGGCGATAGAATATTCCGGATGCTAGGCACCGTCAAGATTTCGAGACAAGCTTAATTTTATATAGATCGTAGCTTTTAATTTTACATAGATTTTCGCGTTTATCTTTCTTAAGGACGATAGCATTTTTCAGATGTGAGGCACCTTCAAGACTTCAAGACAAGTTAAATTTTCTAAAGATCGTCGCTTTTAATTTTACATAGACTTTCGCGTTTATCTTTCTTAAGGACGACGGTATTCTTCAAGTTTCAGGTACCATCAAGACTAGGTACAGTAGATTTAATTTCAAATAGATTCTCGCGTTTTTTTTTCTCAAGAACGACAACATTTTTCAGATTTTAGGTATCTTAGGATTTCAGGTTGCTCCTCTTTCACAGGTTCATCGACGAATCCTTTCTTTTCAGGGTACTTTAAAATTATAGTATTTTAAGCTATTAATACCGATCTGTGGTCTATGATCGGTATTAATAATTAGGGAAGAATTAATCACCTTTCTGTTGCAGTTTCGCTAAATGATTAAGTCGCTGACCCAAAGTACAAATTGATGTGCCCACCATGTTTTAGAGACAAAAATATTGGAACTTGTCTGCAAATGCCTTTTATTGGAGGATAGGAACAGGGCGGCCTCTACCTCGTCGCTATCAAGTGTTATCTTTAATCGTGAGTGTCCGACAATTGTAGTATAATTTGAAGAAAGATTTGAGACTTATAAAGTCAAGACTTTTTCGTGATATGGCTCTTCAATTGCCTGATACGATTTAATTAATCATTGGATGCAGGGTACACTTTTTAGTTTCAAGAATTCTTCTCTAAATCTTGTAGTTTGAATTCTACGTTTCAGGAAACTTTTTGAAAATCACTTGAAACGACACCTTTTCCAATACACAAAATTATGCCAACACTATTTGTCAATTAATAAATTTCTTTTTTTTTTTGTCTCTATATTTCTGTCAGAGTTCAGAATGAGGGCCTGCAAAATCCCGAAGAATCGTGAAGCCTGGAAAAGTTGTACTACAGATATCTCATCTGTCTACATTATGGAATAGCGAAGGAAAGAGAAGAAAAGAGGAGAAAAAGGAGAGGGAAGAGGTAGGAATAAGATATGATTGTTTGATAATCATTTTCTTTATGTTTTTTTTTTTTTTTCGAAGCTTTTATTTCGATAAATTTAAATCTGATTATTCATTAATTCATTTAACTACATTTAATTATCATACAGTGCAAATCTTACTTTTTCCGTCACACGAAAATATCGCAATCGTAATCGTTCGAATGTTTGACGAATAAATATTTTCTATTTGTCTATTGCAGTGTAATAAGATTGTCTAATTCAGCGAAAATTTATTCCGAATTTTTCGTATTTTCTTTCATTTTTTATTTATTTATTTTTATATTTTATAGAAAATCATGACTGCACTCCTATCCTGACAATCGGATGGACTGAGAGGAACCAGGGATGACTCAGATCCCAGAAAGGCTGCCCGGAATTTGGGAGATTGAGGTGAAACTTGAGACATTTCTTCGGCAATCTCTCAGTCTCTCTCAAGTTTGATTCTATAAAGATTTTCGCTTTTAATTTTACATATACTTTCGCGTTTATTTTTTAGTATTTTTCGGATATTAGGCACCGTCAAGATTTTAAGACAAGTTTAATTTTCTATAGATCGTAGCTTTTAATTTTACATAGATTTTCGCGTTTATCTTTCTTAAGGACGATAGCATTTTTCAGATGTAAGGCACCTTCAAGACTTCAAGACAAGTTTAATTCTATAAAGATCGTCACTTTTAATTTTACATATACTTTCGCGTTTATTTTTTAGTATTTTTCGGATATTAGGCACCGTCAAGATTTTAAGACAAGTTTAATTTTCTATAGATCGTAGCTTTTAATTTTACATAGATTTTCGCGTTTATCTTTCTTTAGGACGATAGCATTTTTCAGATGTAAGGCACCTTCAAGACTTCAAGACAAGTTTAATTCTATAAAGATCGTCACTTTTAATTTTACATAGACTTTCGCGTTTATTTTTTAAGGGCGATAGTATTTTTCGGATGTGAGGCATCTTCAAGACTTCAAGACAAGTTTAATTTTATATAGATCGTCGCGTCTAATTTTACGTAGACATTCGCGTTTATCTTCCTCAAGGACGATAGTGTTTTTCAGATGTTAGGCACCGTCAAGATTTTCAGACAAGTTTAATTTCAAATAGATCCTCGCGTTTAATTTTACATAGACTTTCGCGTTTATCTTTCTTAAGAACGGCAGTACTTTTCAGGATCTAGAACTGGTCAACACTCGACACTTTTCATCCAACTTTAGCTAGTCTTCGCATCAGGTTATCCATCATAACCACTTAATCATTTCTCATCTTCTTCACCTCTTCCATCTCCTCTGTCGTGCATGTACTTTTCGCATGTGTCGCAATAGCCTTGTTTTGGGTCAGTCACCTAGCAATGGGGTAGCATCTTCGGGATTCACGAATCCCTGGCGAAGTGCATATAAACAACTTGCTATGGTGATCATACCCTCTGAAAGGTTTCATATTGCTTCTTATATACTGCATGGGTGTCTGTTACTGCTTCGCTTCATTCATTCGATCATTTATTCATTTGGGGGTGACATTTAATTTTACATAGATTTTCGCGTTTATCTTTCTTAAGGACGATAGCATTTTTCAGATGTGAGGCACCTTCAAGATTACAAGACAAGTTTAATTCTATAAAGATCGTCGCTTTTGATTTTACATAGACATTCACGTTTATTTTTTAAGGGCGATAGAATATTTCGGGTGTGAGGCATCTTCAAGACTTCAAGACAAGTTTAATTTGATATAGATCGTCCCGTCTAATTTCACCTAGAGATTCGCGTTTATCTTCCTTAAGGACGATAGTGTTTTTCAGATGTTACGCACCGTCAAGATTTTCAGACAAGTTTAATTTCAAATAGATCTTCGCGTTTAATTTTACATAGACTTTCGCGTTTATCTTTCTTAAGAACGGCAGTACTTTTCAGGATCTAGAACTGGTCAACACTCGACACTTTTCATCCAGATTTAGGTAGGCTTCGCATCAGGTTATCCATCATAACCACTTAATCATTTCTCATCTTCTTCACCTCTTCCATCTCCTCTGTCGTGCATGTACTTTTCGCATGTGTCGCAATAGCCTTGTTTTGGGTCAGTCACCTAGCAATGGGGTAGCATCTTCGGGATTGACGAATCCCTGGCGAAGTGCATATAAACAACTTGCTATGGTGATCATACCCTCTGAAAGGTTTCATATTGCTTCTTATATACTGCATGGGTGTCTGTTACTGCTTCGCTTCATTCATTCGATCATTTATTCATTTGGGGGTGACATTTAATTTTACATAGATTTTCGCGTTTATCTTTCTTAAGGACGATAGCATTTTTCAGATGTGAGGCACCTTCAAGATTACAAGACAAGTTTAATTCTATAAAGATCGTCACTTTTAATTTTACATAGACTTTCGCGTTTATTTTTTAAGGGCGATAGTATTTTTCGGATGTGAGGCATCTTCAAGACTTCAAGACAAGTTTAATTTTATATAGATCGTCGCGTTTAATTTTACATATACTTTCGCGTTTATTTTTTAGTATTTCTCGGATGTGAGGCACCTACAAGACTTCAAGACATGTTTAATTTTATGAAGACCGTCGCTTTTACTTTTACATAGACTTTCGCGTTTATTTTTTAAGGGCGATAGAATATTCCGGATGCTAGGCACCGTCAAGATTTCGAGACAAGCTTAATTTTATATAGATCGTAGCTTTTAATTATACATAGATTTTCGCGTTTATCTTTCTTAAGGACGATAGCATTTTTCAGATGTGAGGCACCTTCAAGACTTCAAGACAAGTTAAATTTTCTAAAGATCGTCGCTTTTAATTTTACATAGACTTTCGCGTTTATCTTTCTTAAGGACGACGGTATTCTTCAAGTTTCAGGTACCATCAAGACTAGGTACAGTAGATTTAATTTCAAATAGATTCTCGCGTTTTTCTTTCTCAAGAACGACAACATTTTTCAGATTTTAGGTATCTTAGGATTTCAGGTTGCTCCTCTTTCACAGGTTCATCGACGAATCCTTTCTTTTCAGGGTACTTTAAAATTATAGTATTTTAAGCTATTAATACCGATCTGTGGTCTATGATCGGTATTAATAATTAGGGAAGAATTAATCACCTTTCTGTTGCAGTTTCGCTAAATGATTAAGTCGCTGACCCAAAGTACAAATTGATGTGCCCACCATGTTTTAGAGACAAAAATATTGGAACTTGTCTGCAAATGCCTTTTATTGGAGGATAGGAACAGGGCGGCCTCTACCTCGTCGCTATCAAATGTTATCTTTAATCGTGAGTGTCCGACAATTGTAGTATAATTTGAAGAAAGATTTGAGACTTATAAAGTCAAGACTTTTTCGTGATATGGCTCTTCAATTGCCTGATACGATTTAATTAATCATTGGATGCAGGGTACACTTTTTAGTTTCAAGAATTCTTCTCTAAATCTTGTAGTTTGAATTCTACGTTTCAGGAAACTTTTTGAAAATCACTTGAAACGACACCTTTTCCAATACACAAAATTATGCCAACACTATTTGTCAATTAATAAATATCTTTTTTTTTTTTTCTCTATATTTCTGTCAGAGTTCAGAATGAGGGCCTGCAAAATCCCGAAGAATCGTGAAGCCTGGAAAAGTTGTACTACAGATATCTCATCTGTCTACATTATGGAATAGCGAAGGAAAGAGAAGAAAAGAGGAGAAAAAGGAGAGGGAAGAGGTAGGAATAAGATATGATTGTTTGATAATCATTTTCTTTATGTTTTTTTTTTTTTTCGAAGCTTTTATTTCGATAAATTTAAATCTGATTATTCATTAATTCATTTAACTACATTTAATTATCATACAGTGCAAATCTTACTTTTTCCGTCACACGAAAATATCGCAATCGTAATCGTTCGAATGTTTGACGAATAAATATTTTCTATTTGTCTATTGCAGTGTAATAAGATTGTCTAATTCAGCGAAAATTTATTCCGAATTTTTCGTATTTTCTTTCATTTTTTATTTATTTATTTTTATATTTTATAGAAAATCATGACTGCACTCCTATCCTGACAATCGGATGGACTGAGAGGAACCAGGGATGACTCAGATCCCAGAAAGGCTGCCCGGAATTTGGGAGATTGAGGTGAAACTTGAGACATTTCTTCGGCAATCTCTCAGTCTCTCTCAAGTTTGATTCTATAAAGATTTTCGCTTTTAATTTTACATATACTTTCGCGTTTATTTTTTAGTATTTTTCGGATATTAGGCACCGTCAAGATTTTAAGACAAGTTTAATTTTCTATAGATCGTAGCTTTTAATTTTACATAGATTTTCGCGTTTATCTTTCTTAAGGACGATAGCATTTTTCAGATGTAAGGCACCTTCAAGACTTCAAGACAAGTTTAATTCTATAAAGATCGTCACTTTTAATTTTACATATACTTTCGCGTTTATTTTTTAGTATTTTTCGGATATTAGGCACCGTCAAGATTTTAAGACAAGTTTAATTTTCTATAGATCGTAGCTTTGAATTTTACATAGATTTTCGCGTTTATCTTTCTTTAGGACGATAGCATTTTTCAGATGTAAGGCACCTTCAAGACTTCAAGACAAGTTTAATTCTATAAAGATCGTCACTTTTAATTTTACATAGACTTTCGCGTTTATTTTTTAAGGGCGATAGTATTTTTCGGATGTGAGGCATCTTCAAGACTTCAAGACAAGTTTAATTTTATATAGATCGTCGCGTCTAATTTTACGTAGACATTCGCGTTTATCTTCCTCAAGGACGATAGTGTTTTTCAGATGTTAGGCACCGTCAAGATTTTCAGACAAGTTTAATTTCAAATAGATCCTCGCGTTTAATTTTACATAGACTTTCGCGTTTATCTTTCTTAAGAACGGCAGTACTTTTCAGGATCTAGAACTGGTCAACACTCGACACTTTTCATCCAACTTTAGCTAGTCTTCGCATCAGGTTATCCATCATAACCACTTAATCATTTCTCATCTTCTTCACCTCTTCCATCTCCTCTGTCGTGCATGTACTTTTCGCATGTGTCGCAATAGCCTTGTTTTGGGTCAGTCACCTAGCAATGGGGTAGCATCTTCGGGATTCACGAATCCCTGGCGAAGTGCATATAAACAACTTGCTATGGTGATCATACCCTCTGAAAGGTTTCATATTGCTTCTTATATACTGCATGGGTGTCTGTTACTGCTTCGCTTCATTCATTCGATCATTTATTCATTTGGGGGTGACATTTAATTTTACATAGATTTTCGCGTTTATCTTTCTTAAGGACGATAGCATTTTTCAGATGTGAGGCACCTTCAAGATTACAAGACAAGTTTAATTCTATAAAGATCGTCGCTTTTGATTTTACATAGACATTCACGTTTATTTTTTAAGGGCGATAGAATATTTCGGGTGTGAGGCATCTTCAAGACTTCAAGACAAGTTTAATTTGATATAGATCGTCCCGTCTAATTTCACCTAGAGATTCGCGTTTATCTTCCTTAAGGACGATAGTGTTTTTCAGATGTTACGCACCGTCAAGATTTTCAGACAAGTTTAATTTCAAATAGATCTTCGCGTTTAATTTTACATAGACTTTCGCGTTTATCTTTCTTAAGAACGGCAGTACTTTTCAGGATCTAGAACTGGTCAACACTCGACACTTTTCATCCAGATTTAGGTAGGCTTCGCATCAGGTTATCCATCATAACCACTTAATCATTTTTCATCTTCTTCACCTCTTCCATCTCCTCTGTCGTGCATGTACTTTTCGCATGTGTCGCAATAGCCTTGTTTTGGGTCAGTCACCTAGCAATGGGGTAGCATCTTCGGGATTGACGAATCCCTGGCGAAGTGCATATAAACAACTTGCTATGGTGATCATACCCTCTGAAAGGTTTCATATTGCTTCTTATATACTGCATGGGTGTCTGTTACTGCTTCGCTTCATTCATTCGATCATTTATTCATTTGGGGGTGACATTTAATTTTACATAGATTTTCGCGTTTATCTTTCTTAAGGACGATAGCATTTTTCAGATGTGAGGCACCTTCAAGATTACAAGACAAGTTTAATTCTATAAAGATCGTCACTTTTAATTTTACATAGACTTTCGCGTTTATTTTTTAAGGGCGATAGTATTTTTCGGATGTGAGGCATCTTCAAGACTTCAAGACAAGTTTAATTTTATATAGATCGTCGCGTTTAATTTTACATATACTTTCGCGTTTATTTTTTAGTATTTCTCGGATGTGAGGCACCTACAAGACTTCAAGACATGTTTAATTTTATGAAGACCGTCGCTTTTACTTTTACATAGACTTTCGCGTTTATTTTTTAAGGGCGATAGAATATTCCGGATGCTAGGCACCGTCAAGATTTCGAGACAAGCTTAATTTTATATAGATCGTAGCTTTTAATTTTACATAGATTTTCGCGTTTATCTTTCTTAAGGACGATAGCATTTTTCAGATGTGAGGCACCTTCAAGACTTCAAGACAAGTTAAATTTTCTAAAGATCGTCGCTTTTAATTTTACATAGACTTTCGCGTTTATCTTTCTTAAGGACGACGGTATTCTTCAAGTTTCAGGTACCATCAAGACTAGGTACAGTAGATTTAATTTCAAATAGATTCTCGCGTTTTTCTTTCTCAAGAACGACAACATTTTTCAGATTTTAGGTATCTTAGGATTTCAGGTTGCTCCTCTTTCACAGGTTCATCGACGAATCCTTTCTTTTCAGGGTACTTTAAAATTATAGTATTTTAAGCTATTAATACCGATCTGTGGTCTATGATCGGTATTAATAATTAGGGAAGAATTAATCACCTTTCTGTTGCAGTTTCGCTAAATGATTAAGTCGCTGACCCAAAGTACAAATTGATGTGCCCACCATGTTTTAGAGACAAAAATATTGGAACTTGTCTGCAAATGCCTTTTATTGGAGGATAGGAACAGGGCGGCCTCTACCTCGTCGCTATCAAGTGTTATCTTTAATCGTGAGTGTCCGACAATTGTAGTATAATTTGAAGAAAGATTTGAGACTTATAAAGTCAAGACTTTTTCGTGATATGGCTCTTCAATTGCCTGATACGATTTAATTAATCATTGGATGCAGGGTACACTTTTTAGTTTCAAGAATTCTTCTCTAAATCTTGTAGTTTGAATTCTACGTTTCAGGAAACTTTTTGAAAATCACTTGAAACGACACCTTTTCCAATACACAAAATTATGCCAACACTATTTGTCAATTAATAAATTTCTTTTTTTTTTTGTCTCTATATTTCTGTCAGAGTTCAGAATGAGGGCCTGCAAAATCCCGAAGAATCGTGAAGCCTGGAAAAGTTGTACTACAGATATCTCATCTGTCTACATTATGGAATAGCGAAGGAAAGAGAAGAAAAGAGGAGAAAAAGGAGAGGGAAGAGGTAGGAATAAGATATGATTGTTTGATAATCATTTTCTTTATGTTTTTTTTTTTTTTCGAAGCTTTTATTTCGATAAATTTAAATCTGATTATTCATTAATTCATTTAACTACATTTAATTATCATACAGTGCAAATCTTACTTTTTCCGTCACACGAAAATATCGCAATCGTAATCGTTCGAATGTTTGACGAATAAATATTTTCTATTTGTCTATTGCAGTGTAATAAGATTGTCTAATTCAGCGAAAATTTATTCCGAATTTTTCGTATTTTCTTTCATTTTTTATTTATTTATTTTTATATTTTATAGAAAATCATGACTGCACTCCTATCCTGACAATCGGATGGACTGAGAGGAACCAGGGATGACTCAGATCCCAGAAAGGCTGCCCGGAATTTGGGAGATTGAGGTGAAACTTGAGACATTTCTTCGGCAATCTCTCAGTCTCTCTCAAGTTTGATTCTATAAAGATTTTCGCTTTTAATTTTACATATACTTTCGCGTTTATTTTTTAGTATTTTTCGGATATTAGGCACCGTCAAGATTTTAAGACAAGTTTAATTTTCTATAGATCGTAGCTTTTAATTTTACATAGATTTTCGCGTTTATCTTTCTTAAGGACGATAGCATTTTTCAGATGTAAGGCACCTTCAAGACTTCAAGACAAGTTTAATTCTATAAAGATCGTCACTTTTAATTTTACATATACTTTCGCGTTTATTTTTTAGTATTTTTCGGATATTAGGCACCGTCAAGATTTTAAGACAAGTTTAATTTTCTATAGATCGTAGCTTTTAATTTTACATAGATTTTCGCGTTTATCTTTCTTTAGGACGATAGCATTTTTCAGATGTAAGGCACCTTCAAGACTTCAAGACAAGTTTAATTCTATAAAGATCGTCACTTTTAATTTTACATAGACTTTCGCGTTTATTTTTTAAGGGCGATAGTATTTTTCGGATGTGAGGCATCTTCAAGACTTCAAGACAAGTTTAATTTTATATAGATCGTCGCGTCTAATTTTACGTAGACATTCGCGTTTATCTTCCTCAAGGACGATAGTGTTTTTCAGATGTTAGGCACCGTCAAGATTTTCAGACAAGTTTAATTTCAAATAGATCCTCGCGTTTAATTTTACATAGACTTTCGCGTTTATCTTTCTTAAGAACGGCAGTACTTTTCAGGATCTAGAACTGGTCAACACTCGACACTTTTCATCCAACTTTAGCTAGTCTTCGCATCAGGTTATCCATCATAACCACTTAATCATTTCTCATCTTCTTCACCTCTTCCATCTCCTCTGTCGTGCATGTACTTTTCGCATGTGTCGCAATAGCCTTGTTTTGGGTCAGTCACCTAGCAATGGGGTAGCATCTTCGGGATTCACGAATCCCTGGCGAAGTGCATATAAACAACTTGCTATGGTGATCATACCCTCTGAAAGGTTTCATATTGCTTCTTATATACTGCATGGGTGTCTGTTACTGCTTCGCTTCATTCATTCGATCATTTATTCATTTGGGGGTGACATTTAATTTTACATAGATTTTCGCGTTTATCTTTCTTAAGGACGATAGCATTTTTCAGATGTGAGGCACCTTCAAGATTACAAGACAAGTTTAATTCTATAAAGATCGTCGCTTTTGATTTTACATAGACATTCACGTTTATTTTTTAAGGGCGATAGAATATTTCGGATGTGAGGCATCTTCAAGACTTCAAGACAAGTTTAATTTTATATAGATCGTCGCGTCTAATTTTACGTAGACATTCGCGTTTATCTTCCTCAAGGACGATAGTGTTTTTCAGATGTTAGGCACCGTCAAGATTTTCAGACAAGTTTAATTTCAAATAGATCCTCGCGTTTAATTTTACATAGACTTTCGCGTTTATCTTTCTTAAGAACGGCAGTACTTTTCAGGATCTAGAACTGGTCAACACTCGACACTTTTCATCCAGATTTAGGTAGGCTTCGCATCAGGTTATCCATCATAACCACTTAATCATTTCTCATCTTCTTCACCTCTTCCATCTCCTCTGTCGTGCATGTACTTTTCGCATGTGTCGCAATAGCCTTGTTTTGGGTCAGTCACCTAGCAATGGGGTAGCATCTTCGGGATTGACGAATCCCTGGCGAAGTGCATATAAACAACTTGCTATGGTGATCATACCCTCTGAAAGGTTTCATATTGCTTCTTATATACTGCATGGGTGTCTGTTACTGCTTCGCTTCATTCATTCGATCATTTATTCATTTGGGGGTGACATTTAATTTTACATAGATTTTCGCGTTTATCTTTCTTAAGGACGATAGCATTTTTCAGATGTGAGGCACCTTCAAGATTACAAGACAAGTTTAATTCTATAAAGATCGTCACTTTTAATTTTACATAGACTTTCGCGTTTATTTTTTAAGGGCGATAGTATTTTTCGGATGTGAGGCATCTTCAAGACTTCAAGACAAGTTTAATTTTATATAGATCGTCGCGTTTAATTTTACATATACTTTCGCGTTTATTTTTTAGTATTTCTCGGATGTGAGGCACCTACAAGACTTCAAGACATGTTTAATTTTATGAAGACCGTCGCTTTTACTTTTACATAGACTTTCGCGTTTATTTTTTAAGGGCGATAGAATATTCCGGATGCTAGGCACCGTCAAGATTTCGAGACAAGCTTAATTTTATATAGATCGTAGCTTTTAATTTTACATAGATTTTCGCGTTTATCTTTCTTAAGGACGATAGCATTTTTCAGATGTGAGGCACCTTCAAGACTTCAAGACAAGTTAAATTTTCTAAAGATCGTCGCTTTTAATTTTACATAGACTTTCGCGTTTATCTTTCTTAAGGACGACGGTATTCTTCAAGTTTCAGGTACCATCAAGACTAGGTACAGTAGATTTAATTTCAAATAGATTCTCGCGTTTTTTTTTCTCAAGAACGACAACATTTTTCAGATTTTAGGTATCTTAGGATTTCAGGTTGCTCCTCTTTCACAGGTTCATCGACGAATCCTTTCTTTTCAGGGTACTTTAAAATTATAGTATTTTAAGCTATTAATACCGATCTGTGGTCTATGATCGGTATTAATAATTAGGGAAGAATTAATCACCTTTCTGTTGCAGTTTCGCTAAATGATTAAGTCGCTGACCCAAAGTACAAATTGATGTGCCCACCATGTTTTAGAGACAAAAATATTGGAACTTGTCTGCAAATGCCTTTTATTGGAGGATAGGAACAGGGCGGCCTCTACCTCGTCGCTATCAAGTGTTATCTTTAATCGTGAGTTTCCGACAATTGTAGTATAATTTGAAGAAAGATTTGAGACTTATAAAGTCAAGACTTTTTCGTGATATGGCTCTTCAATTGCCTGATACGATTTAATTAATCATTGGATGCAGGGTACACTTTTTAGTTTCAAGAATTCTTCTCTAAATCTTGTAGTTTGAATTCTACGTTTCACGAAACTTTTTGAAAATCACTTGAAACGACACCTTTTCCAATACACAAAATTATGCCAACACTATTTGTCAATTAATAAATTTCTTTTTTTTTTTGTCTCTATATTTCTGTCAGAGTTCAGAATGAGGGCCTGCAAAATCCCGAAGAATCGTGAAGCCTGGAAAAGTTGTACTACAGATATCTCATCTGTCTACATTATGGAATAGCGAAGGAAAGAGAAGAAAAGAGGAGAAAAAGGAGAGGGAAGAGGTAGGAATAAGATATGATTGTTTGATAATCATTTTCTTTATGTTTTTTTTTTTTTTCGAAGCTTTTATTTCGATAAATTTAAATCTGATTATTCATTAATTCATTTAACTACATTTAATTATCATACAGTGCAAATCTTACTTTTTCCGTCACACGAAAATATCGCAATCGTAATCGTTCGAATGTTTGACGAATAAATATTTTCTATTTGTCTATTGCAGTGTAATAAGATTGTCTAATTCAGCGAAAATTTATTCCGAATTTTTCGTATTTTCTTTCATTTTTTATTTATTTATTTTTATATTTTATAGAAAATCATGACTGCACTCCTATCCTGACAATCGGATGGACTGAGAGGAACCAGGGATGACTCAGATCCCAGAAAGGCTGCCCGGAATTTGGGAGATTGAGGTGAAACTTGAGACATTTCTTCGGCAATCTCTCAGTCTCTCTCAAGTTTGATTCTATAAAGATTTTCGCTTTTAATTTTACATATACTTTCGCGTTTATTTTTTAGTATTTTTCGGATATTAGGCACCGTCAAGATTTTAAGACAAGTTTAATTTTCTATAGATCGTAGCTTTTAATTTTACATAGATTTTCGCGTTTATCTTTCTTAAGGACGATAGCATTTTTCAGATGTAAGGCACCTTCAAGACTTCAAGACAAGTTTAATTCTATAAAGATCGTCACTTTTAATTTTACATATACTTTCGCGTTTATTTTTTAGTATTTTTCGGATATTAGGCACCGTCAAGATTTTAAGACAAGTTTAATTTTCTATAGATCGTAGCTTTGAATTTTACATAGATTTTCGCGTTTATCTTTCTTTAGGACGATAGCATTTTTCAGATGTAAGGCACCTTCAAGACTTCAAGACAAGTTTAATTCTATAAAGATCGTCACTTTTAATTTTACATAGACTTTCGCGTTTATTTTTTAAGGGCGATAGTATTTTTCGGATGTGAGGCATCTTCAAGACTTCAAGACAAGTTTAATTTTATATAGATCGTCGCGTCTAATTTTACGTAGACATTCGCGTTTATCTTCCTCAAGGACGATAGTGTTTTTCAGATGTTAGGCACCGTCAAGATTTTCAGACAAGTTTAATTTCAAATAGATCCTCGCGTTTAATTTTACATAGACTTTCGCGTTTATCTTTCTTAAGAACGGCAGTACTTTTCAGGATCTAGAACTGGTCAACACTCGACACTTTTCATCCAGATTTAGGTAGGCTTCGCATCAGGTTATCCATCATAACCACTTAATCATTTCTCATCTTCTTCACCTCTTCCATCTCCTCTGTCGTGCATGTACTTTTCGCATGTGTCGCAATAGCCTTGTTTTGGGTCAGTCACCTAGCAATGGGGTAGCATCTTCGGGATTGACGAATCCCTGGCGAAGTGCATATAAACAACTTGCTATGGTGATCATACCCTCTGAAAGGTTTCATATTGCTTCTTATATACTGCATGGGTGTCTGTTACTGCTTCGCTTCATTCATTCGATCATTTATTCATTTGGGGGTGACATTTAATTTTACATAGATTTTCGCGTTTATCTTTCTTAAGGACGATAGCATTTTTCAGATGTGAGGCACCTTCAAGATTACAAGACAAGTTTAATTCTATAAAGATCGTCACTTTTAATTTTACATAGACTTTCGCGTTTATTTTTTAAGGGCGATAGTATTTTTCGGATGTGAGGCATCTTCAAGACTTCAAGACAAGTTTAATTTTATATAGATCGTCGCGTTTAATTTTACATATACTTTCGCGTTTATTTTTTAGTATTTCTCGGATGTGAGGCACCTACAAGACTTCAAGACATGTTTAATTTTATGAAGACCGTCGCTTTTACTTTTACATAGACTTTCGCGTTTATTTTTTAAGGGCGATAGAATATTCCGGATGCTAGGCACCGTCAAGATTTCGAGACAAGCTTAATTTTATATAGATCGTAGCTTTTAATTTTACATAGATTTTCGCGTTTATCTTTCTTAAGGACGATAGCATTTTTCAGATGTGAGGCACCTTCAAGACTTCAAGACAAGTTAAATTTTCTAAAGATCGTCGCTTTTAATTTTACATAGACTTTCGCGTTTATCTTTCTTAAGGACGACGGTATTCTTCAAGTTTCAGGTACCATCAAGACTAGGTACAGTAGATTTAATTTCAAATAGATTCTCGCGTTTTTTTTTCTCAAGAACGACAACATTTTTCAGATTTTAGGTATCTTAGGATTTCAGGTTGCTCCTCTTTCACAGGTTCATCGACGAATCCTTTCTTTTCAGGGTACTTTAAAATTATAGTATTTTAAGCTATTAATACCGATCTGTGGTCTATGATCGGTATTAATAATTAGGGAAGAATTAATCACCTTTCTGTTGCAGTTTCGCTAAATGATTAAGTCGCTGACCCAAAGTACAAATTGATGTGCCCACCATGTTTTAGAGACAAAAATATTGGAACTTGTCTGCAAATGCCTTTTATTGGAGGATAGGAACAGGGCGGCCTCTACCTCGTCGCTATCAAGTGTTATCTTTAATCGTGAGTGTCCGACAATTGTAGTATAATTTGAAGAAAGATTTGAGACTTATAAAGTCAAGACTTTTTCGTGATATGGCTCTTCAATTGCCTGATACGATTTAATTAATCATTGGATGCAGGGTACACTTTTTAGTTTCAAGAATTCTTCTCTAAATCTTGTAGTTTGAATTCTACGTTTCAGGAAACTTTTTGAAAATCACTTGAAACGACACCTTTTCCAATACACAAAATTATGCCAACACTATTTGTCAATTAATAAATTTCTTTTTTTTTTTGTCTCTATATTTCTGTCAGAGTTCAGAATGAGGGCCTGCAAAATCCCGAAGAATCGTGAAGCCTGGAAAAGTTGTACTACAGATATCTCATCTGTCTACATTATGGAATAGCGAAGGAAAGAGAAGAAAAGAGGAGAAAAAGGAGAGGGAAGAGGTAGGAATAAGATATGATTGTTTGATAATCATTTTCTTTATGTTTTTTTTTTTTTTTCGAAGCTTTTATTTCGATAAATTTAAATCTGATTATTCATTAATTCATTTAACTACATTTAATTATCATACAGTGCAAATCTTACTTTTTCCGTCACACGAAAATATCGCAATCGTAATCGTTCGAATGTTTGACGAATAAATATTTTCTATTTGTCTATTGCAGTGTAATAAGATTGTCTAATTCAGCGAAAATTTATTCCGAATTTTTCGTATTTTCTTTCATTTTTTATTTATTTATTTTTATATTTTATAGAAAATCATGACTGCACTCCTATCCTGACAATCGGATGGACTGAGAGGAACCAGGGATGACTCAGATCCCAGAAAGGCTGCCCGGAATTTGGGAGATTGAGGTGAAACTTGAGACATTTCTTCGGCAATCTCTCAGTCTCTCTCAAGTTTGATTCTATAAAGATTTTCGCTTTTAATTTTACATATACTTTCGCGTTTATTTTTTAGTATTTTTCGGATATTAGGCACCGTCAAGATTTTAAGACAAGTTTAATTTTCTATAGATCGTAGCTTTTAATTTTACATAGATTTTCGCGTTTATCTTTCTTAAGGACGATAGCATTTTTCAGATGTAAGGCACCTTCAAGACTTCAAGACAAGTTTAATTCTATAAAGATCGTCACTTTTAATTTTACATATACTTTCGCGTTTATTTTTTAGTATTTTTCGGATATTAGGCACCGTCAAGATTTTAAGACAAGTTTAATTTTCTATAGATCGTAGCTTTTAATTTTACATAGATTTTCGCGTTTATCTTTCTTTAGGACGATAGCATTTTTCAGATGTAAGGCACCTTCAAGACTTCAAGACAAGTTTAATTCTATAAAGATCGTCACTTTTAATTTTACATAGACTTTCGCGTTTATTTTTTAAGGGCGATAGTATTTTTCGGATGTGAGGCATCTTCAAGACTTCAAGACAAGTTTAATTTTATATAGATCGTCGCGTCTAATTTTACGTAGACATTCGCGTTTATCTTCCTCAAGGACGATAGTGTTTTTCAGATGTTAGGCACCGTCAAGATTTTCAGACAAGTTTAATTTCAAATAGATCCTCGCGTTTAATTTTACATAGACTTTCGCGTTTATCTTTCTTAAGAACGGCAGTACTTTTCAGGATCTAGAACTGGTCAACACTCGACACTTTTCATCCAACTTTAGCTAGTCTTCGCATCAGGTTATCCATCATAACCACTTAATCATTTCTCATCTTCTTCACCTCTTCCATCTCCTCTGTCGTGCATGTACTTTTCGCATGTGTCGCAATAGCCTTGTTTTGGGTCAGTCACCTAGCAATGGGGTAGCATCTTCGGGATTCACGAATCCCTGGCGAAGTGCATATAAACAACTTGCTATGGTGATCATACCCTCTGAAAGGTTTCATATTGCTTCTTATATACTGCATGGGTGTCTGTTACTGCTTCGCTTCATTCATTCGATCATTTATTCATTTGGGGGTGACATTTAATTTTACATAGATTTTCGCGTTTATCTTTCTTAAGGACGATAGCATTTTTCAGATGTGAGGCACCTTCAAGATTACAAGACAAGTTTAATTCTATAAAGATCGTCGCTTTTGATTTTACATAGACATTCACGTTTATTTTTTAAGGGCGATAGAATATTTCGGGTGTGAGGCATCTTCAAGACTTCAAGACAAGTTTAATTTGATATAGATCGTCCCGTCTAATTTCACCTAGAGATTCGCGTTTATCTTCCTTAAGGACGATAGTGTTTTTCAGATGTTACGCACCGTCAAGATTTTCAGACAAGTTTAATTTCAAATAGATCTTCGCGTTTAATTTTACATAGACTTTCGCGTTTATCTTTCTTAAGAACGGCAGTACTTTTCAGGATCTAGAACTGGTCAACACTCGACACTTTTCATCCAGATTTAGGTAGGCTTCGCATCAGGTTATCCATCATAACCACTTAATCATTTCTCATCTTCTTCACCTCTTCCATCTCCTCTGTCGTGCATGTACTTTTCGCATGTGTCGCAATAGCCTTGTTTTGGGTCAGTCACCTAGCAATGGGGTAGCATCTTCGGGATTGACGAATCCCTGGCGAAGTGCATATAAACAACTTGCTATGGTGATCATACCCTCTGAAAGGTTTCATATTGCTTCTTATATACTGCATGGGTGTCTGTTACTGCTTCGCTTCATTCATTCGATCATTTATTCATTTGGGGGTGACATTTAATTTTACATAGATTTTCGCGTTTATCTTTCTTAAGGACGATAGCATTTTTCAGATGTGAGGCACCTTCAAGATTACAAGACAAGTTTAATTCTATAAAGATCGTCACTTTTAATTTTACATAGACTTTCGCGTTTATTTTTTAAGGGCGATAGTATTTTTCGGATGTGAGGCATCTTCAAGACTTCAAGACAAGTTTAATTTTATATAGATCGTCGCGTTTAATTTTACATATACTTTCGCGTTTATTTTTTAGTATTTCTCGGATGTGAGGCACCTACAAGACTTCAAGACATGTTTAATTTTATGAAGACCGTCGCTTTTACTTTTACATAGACTTTCGCGTTTATTTTTTAAGGGCGATAGAATATTCCGGATGCTAGGCACCGTCAAGATTTCGAGACAAGCTTAATTTTATATAGATCGTAGCTTTTAATTATACATAGATTTTCGCGTTTATCTTTCTTAAGGACGATAGCATTTTTCAGATGTGAGGCACCTTCAAGACTTCAAGACAAGTTAAATTTTCTAAAGATCGTCGCTTTTAATTTTACATAGACTTTCGCGTTTATCTTTCTTAAGGACGACGGTATTCTTCAAGTTTCAGGTACCATCAAGACTAGGTACAGTAGATTTAATTTCAAATAGATTCTCGCGTTTTTCTTTCTCAAGAACGACAACATTTTTCAGATTTTAGGTATCTTAGGATTTCAGGTTGCTCCTCTTTCACAGGTTCATCGACGAATCCTTTCTTTTCAGGGTACTTTAAAATTATAGTATTTTAAGCTATTAATACCGATCTGTGGTCTATGATCGGTATTAATAATTAGGGAAGAATTAATCACCTTTCTGTTGCAGTTTCGCTAAATGATTAAGTCGCTGACCCAAAGTACAAATTGATGTGCCCACCATGTTTTAGAGACAAAAATATTGGAACTTGTCTGCAAATGCCTTTTATTGGAGGATAGGAACAGGGCGGCCTCTACCTCGTCGCTATCAAATGTTATCTTTAATCGTGAGTGTCCGACAATTGTAGTATAATTTGAAGAAAGATTTGAGACTTATAAAGTCAAGACTTTTTCGTGATATGGCTCTTCAATTGCCTGATACGATTTAATTAATCATTGGATGCAGGGTACACTTTTTAGTTTCAAGAATTCTTCTCTAAATCTTGTAGTTTGAATTCTACGTTTCAGGAAACTTTTTGAAAATCACTTGAAACGACACCTTTTCCAATACACAAAATTATGCCAACACTATTTGTCAATTAATAAATATCTTTTTTTTTTTTTCTCTATATTTCTGTCAGAGTTCAGAATGAGGGCCTGCAAAATCCCGAAGAATCGTGAAGCCTGGAAAAGTTGTACTACAGATATCTCATCTGTCTACATTATGGAATAGCGAAGGAAAGAGAAGAAAAGAGGAGAAAAAGGAGAGGGAAGAGGTAGGAATAAGATATGATTGTTTGATAATCATTTTCTTTATGTTTTTTTTTTTTTTCGAAGCTTTTATTTCGATAAATTTAAATCTGATTATTCATTAATTCATTTAACTACATTTAATTATCATACAGTGCAAATCTTACTTTTTCCGTCACACGAAAATATCGCAATCGTAATCGTTCGAATGTTTGACGAATAAATATTTTCTATTTGTCTATTGCAGTGTAATAAGATTGTCTAATTCAGCGAAAATTTATTCCGAATTTTTCGTATTTTCTTTCATTTTTTATTTATTTATTTTTATATTTTATAGAAAATCATGACTGCACTCCTATCCTGACAATCGGATGGACTGAGAGGAACCAGGGATGACTCAGATCCCAGAAAGGCTGCCCGGAATTTGGGAGATTGAGGTGAAACTTGAGACATTTCTTCGGCAATCTCTCAGTCTCTCTCAAGTTTGATTCTATAAAGATTTTCGCTTTTAATTTTACATATACTTTCGCGTTTATTTTTTAGTATTTTTCGGATATTAGGCACCGTCAAGATTTTAAGACAAGTTTAATTTTCTATAGATCGTAGCTTTTAATTTTACATAGATTTTCGCGTTTATCTTTCTTAAGGACGATAGCATTTTTCAGATGTAAGGCACCTTCAAGACTTCAAGACAAGTTTAATTCTATAAAGATCGTCACTTTTAATTTTACATATACTTTCGCGTTTATTTTTTAGTATTTTTCGGATATTAGGCACCGTCAAGATTTTAAGACAAGTTTAATTTTCTATAGATCGTAGCTTTGAATTTTACATAGATTTTCGCGTTTATCTTTCTTTAGGACGATAGCATTTTTCAGATGTAAGGCACCTTCAAGACTTCAAGACAAGTTTAATTCTATAAAGATCGTCACTTTTAATTTTACATAGACTTTCGCGTTTATTTTTTAAGGGCGATAGTATTTTTCGGATGTGAGGCATCTTCAAGACTTCAAGACAAGTTTAATTTTATATAGATCGTCGCGTCTAATTTTACGTAGACATTCGCGTTTATCTTCCTCAAGGACGATAGTGTTTTTCAGATGTTAGGCACCGTCAAGATTTTCAGACAAGTTTAATTTCAAATAGATCCTCGCGTTTAATTTTACATAGACTTTCGCGTTTATCTTTCTTAAGAACGGCAGTACTTTTCAGGATCTAGAACTGGTCAACACTCGACACTTTTCATCCAACTTTAGCTAGTCTTCGCATCAGGTTATCCATCATAACCACTTAATCATTTCTCATCTTCTTCACCTCTTCCATCTCCTCTGTCGTGCATGTACTTTTCGCATGTGTCGCAATAGCCTTGTTTTGGGTCAGTCACCTAGCAATGGGGTAGCATCTTCGGGATTCACGAATCCCTGGCGAAGTGCATATAAACAACTTGCTATGGTGATCATACCCTCTGAAAGGTTTCATATTGCTTCTTATATACTGCATGGGTGTCTGTTACTGCTTCGCTTCATTCATTCGATCATTTATTCATTTGGGGGTGACATTTAATTTTACATAGATTTTCGCGTTTATCTTTCTTAAGGACGATAGCATTTTTCAGATGTGAGGCACCTTCAAGATTACAAGACAAGTTTAATTCTATAAAGATCGTCGCTTTTGATTTTACATAGACATTCACGTTTATTTTTTAAGGGCGATAGAATATTTCGGGTGTGAGGCATCTTCAAGACTTCAAGACAAGTTTAATTTGATATAGATCGTCCCGTCTAATTTCACCTAGAGATTCGCGTTTATCTTCCTTAAGGACGATAGTGTTTTTCAGATGTTACGCACCGTCAAGATTTTCAGACAAGTTTAATTTCAAATAGATCTTCGCGTTTAATTTTACATAGACTTTCGCGTTTATCTTTCTTAAGAACGGCAGTACTTTTCAGGATCTAGAACTGGTCAACACTCGACACTTTTCATCCAGATTTAGGTAGGCTTCGCATCAGGTTATCCATCATAACCACTTAATCATTTTTCATCTTCTTCACCTCTTCCATCTCCTCTGTCGTGCATGTACTTTTCGCATGTGTCGCAATAGCCTTGTTTTGGGTCAGTCACCTAGCAATGGGGTAGCATCTTCGGGATTGACGAATCCCTGGCGAAGTGCATATAAACAACTTGCTATGGTGATCATACCCTCTGAAAGGTTTCATATTGCTTCTTATATACTGCATGGGTGTCTGTTACTGCTTCGCTTCATTCATTCGATCATTTATTCATTTGGGGGTGACATTTAATTTTACATAGATTTTCGCGTTTATCTTTCTTAAGGACGATAGCATTTTTCAGATGTGAGGCACCTTCAAGATTACAAGACAAGTTTAATTCTATAAAGATCGTCACTTTTAATTTTACATAGACTTTCGCGTTTATTTTTTAAGGGCGATAGTATTTTTCGGATGTGAGGCATCTTCAAGACTTCAAGACAAGTTTAATTTTATATAGATCGTCGCGTTTAATTTTACATATACTTTCGCGTTTATTTTTTAGTATTTCTCGGATGTGAGGCACCTACAAGACTTCAAGACATGTTTAATTTTATGAAGACCGTCGCTTTTACTTTTACATAGACTTTCGCGTTTATTTTTTAAGGGCGATAGAATATTCCGGATGCTAGGCACCGTCAAGATTTCGAGACAAGCTTAATTTTATATAGATCGTAGCTTTTAATTTTACATAGATTTTCGCGTTTATCTTTCTTAAGGACGATAGCATTTTTCAGATGTGAGGCACCTTCAAGACTTCAAGACAAGTTAAATTTTCTAAAGATCGTCGCTTTTAATTTTACATAGACTTTCGCGTTTATCTTTCTTAAGGACGACGGTATTCTTCAAGTTTCAGGTACCATCAAGACTAGGTACAGTAGATTTAATTTCAAATAGATTCTCGCGTTTTTTTTTCTCAAGAACGACAACATTTTTCAGATTTTAGGTATCTTAGGATTTCAGGTTGCTCCTCTTTCACAGGTTCATCGACGAATCCTTTCTTTTCAGGGTACTTTAAAATTATAGTATTTTAAGCTATTAATACCGATCTGTGGTCTATGATCGGTATTAATAATTAGGGAAGAATTAATCACCTTTCTGTTGCAGTTTCGCTAAATGATTAAGTCGCTGACCCAAAGTACAAATTGATGTGCCCACCATGTTTTAGAGACAAAAATATTGGAACTTGTCTGCAAATGCCTTTTATTGGAGGATAGGAACAGGGCGGCCTCTACCTCGTCGCTATCAAGTGTTATCTTTAATCGTGAGTGTCCGACAATTGTAGTATAATTTGAAGAAAGATTTGAGACTTATAAAGTCAAGACTTTTTCGTGATATGGCTCTTCAATTGCCTGATACGATTTAATTAATCATTGGATGCAGGGTACACTTTTTAGTTTCAAGAATTCTTCTCTAAATCTTGTAGTTTGAATTCTACGTTTCAGGAAACTTTTTGAAAATCACTTGAAACGACACCTTTTCCAATACACAAAATTATGCCAACACTATTTGTCAATTAATAAATTTCTTTTTTTTTTTGTCTCTATATTTCTGTCAGAGTTCAGAATGAGGGCCTGCAAAATCCCGAAGAATCGTGAAGCCTGGAAAAGTTGTACTACAGATATCTCATCTGTCTACATTATGGAATAGCGAAGGAAAGAGAAGAAAAGAGGAGAAAAAGGAGAGGGAAGAGGTAGGAATAAGATATGATTGTTTGATAATCATTTTCTTTATGTTTTTTTTTTTTTCGAAGCTTTTATTTCGATAAATTTAAATCTGATTATTCATTAATTCATTTAACTACATTTAATTATCATACAGTGCAAATCTTACTTTTTCCGTCACACGAAAATATCGCAATCGTAATCGTTCGAATGTTTGACGAATAAATATTTTCTATTTGTCTATTGCAGTGTAATAAGATTGTCTAATTCAGCGAAAATTTATTTCGGATTTTTTCTCATTCTCTTTCATTTTTTATTGATTTATTTTTATATTTTATAGAAAATCATGACTGCACTCCTATCCTGACAATCGGATGAGCTGAGGTGAACCAGGGATGACTCAGATCCCTGAGAAATTCTGCCCTGGAGTTTGGGAGATTGAGGTGAAACTTGAGACATTTCTTCAGCAATCTCTGCAGCATAGTTATGACTCTTATTTTGATGAAAAACGTCATTTATTTCTATTTTTATTCACACGAATCGAAAATGAATTGAAACAAAGCAATGAGATCTGATGTTCATTGTCAAGTTCCACATGTAGTGATTAGTTACTTCAATACTTGGTTAATCTTCAACTTGTATTCTATTTGGTCGATTTTCTGAATCATTAATCTTTCTCCGAAGAAACAAGATCATAAGGGAAAATAATTTACAGGAAACAGAGAAGGGAGAAAGAGCACGAAAGAGAAACTCTCGCATATAAATTAATTGAAAGGTTAACAGTATTTAGAATCATGTTGCCTTTTTATTCAAGATTACTTACGATACTTAGGTACGGTCAAGACTAGGTGAAGTCGACTTAATTTTAGATAAATTCTCGCGTTTGTCTTCCTTAAGAACGAGAGTATTTTTCAGATCTTAGGTACCTTCACGACTAGGTATATGGTCCATATAATTTTATATAGTTTCTAGTCGCGTTTGTCTTTCTTAGGAACGAGAGTATTTATCAGAATTCAGGTACCGTCAACACTATTCAGAGTCCTTATAATTTTAGATAGTTTCCGGGTTTGTCTTTATTAAGAACGTCTGCGTTTTTCAGGTTTTAGGCCCGGTCAACACTCGGAACATTTCATGCAACTTCAGGTAGTCTTCGCTACACGAAGCAGGTTATCCATCATCACCATGCAATCATTTTTCATCTTCTTCCCCTCTACCATTTTCTCTGTCTTGCATGTACTTTTCGCATGTGTCGCAATTGCCTTGATTTGGGTGAGCCACGTAGCAATGGGGTACACGCGGCTTCGGGACTGGAAAATCCCTTGCGAAGTGCGTGAACAACATGCTTCGGTGATAATCCCCTCTGAAAGGTTTCATATTGCTTCTTATGTACTGCATGGGTGTCTGTTACTGCTTCGCTTCATTCATTCCATCATTTATTCATTTGGTTAGCTTGCAGCCAACCGAATAGCTACCCGAGTTTCCTCGCAGAAGGTTCTAGTTTTAGTAAATTCATGTAGATCTGCGAATCGGGTATCCAGTTTTCGCGTCTGTCTTTCTTAAGGACGATAGTATTTTTTCAGATTTTAGGTACCGTCAAGACTCGGTACGGTCGATTTAACGTGAGATAAATACTCACGTTTGTCTCTCTTAAGAACTAGGGTATTTTTCAGATTTTAGGTACCGTCAACATTGTTCAGAGTCCATATAATTTTAGATAGTTTCCGCGTTTGTCTTTCTTAAGAACGTCTGCATTTTTCAGGTTTTAGGATCGGTCAACACTCGACACGTTTTATCCAACTTTGGGTAGTCTTCGTTACACGAAGCAGGTTATCCATCATCGCCATGCAATCATTTTTCATCTTCTTCCCCTCTACCATTTTCTCTGTCTTGCATGTACTTTTCGCATGTGTCGCAATTGCCTTGATTTGGGTGAGCCACGTAGCAATGGGGTACACGCGGCTTCGGGACTGGAAAATCCCTTGCGAAGTGCGTGAACAACATGCTTCGGTGATAATCCCCTCTGAAAGGTTTCATATTGCTTCTTATGTACTGCATGGGTGTCTGTTACTGCTTCGCTTCATTCATTTCATCATTTAATCATTTGGTTAGCTTGCAGCCAACCGAATAGCTACCAGAGTTTCCTTGCGGAAGGTTCTAGTTTTAGTAAATTCATGTAGATCTACGAATTGGGTATCCAGTTTTCGCGTCTGTCTTTCTTAAGGACGATAGTATTTTGCAGATTTCCGCGATAGACCCAAAGAGTATCTAACTATTTATTTTACATTTATTTATAATCCTTTTTTTGTACAGAAAATATTTATAATTACTTAATATCACACATTGATGTTAGAAAACTTATTATATAGTTATATTTGTATAATCATTTGAATCAATATACACATTTTATTGCTACATCATTTCCCACGAGAATCTATAATTAGAGTAAATTTGTTTCTTCTTTTATATCTTTCAAAAATATAAAATAATAATAAACCCAGGAATAAGTAACTCCGATTGCACAATATAATGACGTAGCAGCGAGAGGTAGAAACGGCAGACTTTCAGAGAACAGTATTTTGTGCAAGAAATTTTCATATATTGGTAACAACGGCAAAAGTTCGATGTATAGCCACTCGTAATTCTTCAGCAATGATTTTTTATGCAGATTTATCAAACTAGCTATACTCAGAATTGTATAGAATAATAATAATAATATTCGCAAAGGAGATAGGTCGATTTGATAAAGAAGCGGAAGGAGAGCTGCATGCCCAGCTGCACTCAATATTATAAAAATCTTTGCATCCATAGCATCAAACGTTGCTAAAACGCTGGAACATCAAGAAATACCATAATTAGATATGCTTAGGGACTGTATGCTAACAAACTCCGACTTTTACTTCATTATATTTGAAATACTGATCTGATAAAACTGGGTTATCGAGATACAGCTGCCCAGAACCTACCACAGTGGAATGATCGCAGTCAGTATAGCCTTTTCATGAACATGCCAACCGAACATGAATGATGTCAGACCACAGAGGACGACACACCTCGTGAAGTGCTGTCGTGATATGTAGTTAGTTCCAGTAAACAAGACCCACAAGCTAGGCTGAAAATAATAAAAGATAGTAATTTTCCTTTTACGTTTTTACTTTTTACATAATTTAAAGTGATTAACGAAATTCTTACAAGCATTAATGCAAAGGTTATTATGAAAGTTGCAAAGGGTGTTGGAGTAGGCAAAACTGCGTAGATATATTCCTGAACTAAACCTCCGGTCATAGAAGCTGTCCTAGCTGCAGTTGACCAACCAAATCGCTTCCAAACTACCGACAGGAGTTTGTCAAATCCTGTGTATAGTGCCCATGCGTTAGCTGCCCAGTAGGCATGTACTAAGCCTCTTTTAAATGGGAACAATCTTGTTATTACCTGAATTGAGTTAAATAAAACGTTTATTCGAATTGAAAAAATTCGTTGTGTTGTATTCTTATAGTCCAAAAATATCCAAGAATTCAGAAATCAAAGCAGCTTGCAATTAATGAAAAATTTATATGAGCAATGGAACTTAATTAATGGACTTAATGAATCACGTTTGTAAGTGATTACAGTATTAATCGCAGATCAAATTAAGAAAAATTGCAAAAATTAAGGAATACACATTTATAGTTAATAATTATTGATTAGTTAATTAATAATTGAATATTTAAATGTTAATTGGATCGAGAATTATTACCAATTACAAAATGTAAGAAAAATTTTATTGGTAACTGACCAATTAATTAATTTTTGCACAACACTGATAGAAGCCTATCTAAAAAATAAAAAAACTATTATTAAGAACCTGAGGTAACTGATGCATGAATGGACCAAAGGACACAGCCAGAATAGACATAACAATACTTCCAAGTTTGAAAATGTTAGAGAAGTATTTTCCATTCTTGAAACAATACCATCTTAGCAGCCAGACAATAAACGCTGGAGCCACGTAAACATAAATATGTTTCAAATTCAGTAAAACAGCAAACCAGAATGCACCCTGAAGAACCTGGCTCTGGAAATTGAACAATTCAGAAAGTCAGGTTTCAAACTTCTAAGCTTTCTTCTCTCTATAATGATAATTCACCTCCTCTGAAGTCCTGGTCACTCGAGCCAAAGATAGCATTAATATACCAAGTAGAAATCCGTTGTATTGAAAATGGACATGATCAACTACGAACAGTCCAATATTACACAAAGCCAACAGCGTCATAGTGGCAAAACTCTCTTCAGATTGGTAATAAGTTTTGCCAATTCTGGAGATTTAAAAAAATGTATTTTTTGACATTTAGAATGAATGAAAAATAAATTTAAGCTTCTTACTCTCTAACTCCGTACGCGTATACCAAGTCAGCAAAAATCACAGTCAATCGCTGAAATATTTTAGTCTCAAAAGAAGCGTATTCCAGATTATCAACCTGCAGCATCTTGGGATCAAAAAATCTAGCTAATTGACTGAGAAAATATTCAAACCAAGCAAAAAGAGGTGGATAATCTAACGTCCATTGCGACTTGGAATTTGTGTACCATTCTTTGACTGGCAAGCTGTGAGTTATGGCTAACCAGTTGCGGTGGACCTCGAAATCGGTCGAGTGACTAAAAAATTTCACATTCTAATAACAGCGAAGAATTTTTGAAAGCATTTCTCGTTTACAGTAGAAAGTTATTCATAATACTTACTAAGTTGGAAATAGAAGAAGTTTGACAGACGATACGAGGATGAAAATCAACCAAAACGATCGGTTCGATCTGTCAGACAAACCCTCGGAATATTCTTTAACATTTGCTTCAACTCTTTTATCTGACGGTTTGATATTTTTCTCAGATCCTCTCTCTCTTTTTCGTAAAACCATTTTAATACGTGGCAAAAACTCGACCGACACTATTAACAGTTCATTATTAAGATGTTAACCTACAAATTTTTTAGGTTATATTTTGAACTCGCGCAATCCGCGTGGCGATTACCACGGGGAATTCCAGTTCGCGCGTTCCATATTAACACCAAAGTAATTCCTATTGGCTGAATTGTTTCGATGTATATTTAAACCGATAGATCGATAGTCCGAGGTTGTTGCAGACGATGAAACTGTAATAATTAATAATCCGAAAATATTAGATATTCTTCGATTTTTTTGTTTGTTAACAAACCGTGTTATTCCGTTTACGAAGGGATGAAGTGATATTTTCTGAAATAAGTAGAATAAATCGAGCTATTCCTGAAAACTAATCAAACAATTAAAACAATTTAAAACCGAGATATGGTCTAGCGGTATTAACCTATAAATAAATAAAGTTCTGCACGTTAACATAAATGAATTTAAGAACAATGTATTTCCCTTACACATTAGCGTGCATATTCCTCACGATTACTCTATCGGCATTCGGGGTATGTAACACATTTGATTATCTCAAATAATGAAAAGATATTTTCCACGCCCTAACCTAACCCAAAATTTTATTCTATCATTTCTTACGTCGTTAAAAATTACGACCTCAATTCGCTCATTCATATCCCCTAACTTTTCTTTTTTCTTTTTACCAAAATTCCTGAAACAGAACAATGAAAAAAAAAATTAATTAAAAATCCCATTTTTCTCCATTTCAGAGCGAACTAGACTACGACGGTTGGCTCCGTCTGCGTCTATGGCACGCCTTGAATCTAGACCCTGTACCAAATTTTATAGAAAGAGGTAACATAACTGTGACCAGTGTTCGCAGCGGAGCTTCAGCAATAGCTCAAATGGGTCTTCAACCTATGGAGATAACATTGCTTAAAAAATTAGCAGATGAAGATAGAGAATATCGTCTAAAAGCATCCGTCCGTGGTTCTTCTGGTTCTGAAACAACATTCCTTACATCTGTACCAGCGGTAATAAAACAAAAATCCCAAAAATAGCTTTCAAATCATATCTTAAAAATGTAAATATTTTTTGTAAACCTTATCTTTTAAGCAATTATTTTCCTCAATTATCATATTCTCTTATCTCCAATTTGAGGGTAAAGATTACCAGTAATTTGACGACGGATTCAATCTGTTTCGATGACCAGTTTCAGCACCGCAAATTATTATGTATTTGTTTAATTTTTTTTTTTTCCTCATCTAAATTTTAAAATAATAACATAGCTTGTTGCCCTTTGTCTTATAGAATTTAATATCCCTTGTTAATATTTTTTTTTTGGTTCTTAACATTCATTTTGTATTATTCTCAGTGTCTGCTACTTGGCTCATCTCTTGAAGATTATTTAACTGTCTGGCTCGATGGAGCAGCAGAACCCGTTGCGGTCAGCATATCTTCTTACGGTCCTTGCTCTCGCGAAAATCCACCTACCCAGATGTGGACGACCGGAGTTCAAGTGAGATATCCCGAGGCGGGACCGGTCCCAGACACAGCAACCTACATTCAAAAACTTGAGAGAGAAAAGGAGGCTAGGGAGAGAGGAGATACTAAGGACAATCGATCTTTTCTGGCCAAATATGTAAGCATGTTATTCTGTTTTAATCATTTAATCGATTTTTTTATTTTTTAAAAATTCTTTGTTGTTTTCAAGATGCATCGAATTTTCGTTTTTGAATAACTGGCGGCGATGTTTACGCGTGAAACGTGTTTAACCCGCGATAATATATCGAGCAGCCTTGAAAATGTTTACGAGACACAATAAACTGTGTAACTAGCCTGTTGGCCCTGACATGAATCGTTTATGCAGTTTATTTATTTTTAAATACTAATTACACATTGATATGTTTCATGTTTGTGTTTAAATTTGTTTATTTAATTGTTTCATTTTTTTTTATTCAATTTCAGTGGATGTACATAGTACCTGCAGTTATATTCGTACTATTATCATCTGCAACTAATCCTGAGGCTGGTGGTGGAGCCGGAGGCGGTGGAGGCGGTGCTCAGAGATAACAAACGCATTTTACTACACGATCTTACGACATATTAATTAAATACCTAGTTATTTATTCGATTTCTGTATAATTGCTTACATTAATGTACGAGGAATTAAATAATTAAATAAACAAATAAATTAATTAATAAACAAATAAATTAATTAATAAACAAATAAATACAAAATTTTATCGATTCTTTATCCCATTTTCATGTTCTTTTTTTCAACATTTTTAGCTCAACTAAAATCTAGCTTCTATAATTATCAGGAAATTTAAGGGGCTGGGGCCTTTTTAGTGTAACGCTCTGAAAAGTACGTCATTCTTGGGAATTTCTGTAGCAAAAACTGAGACATATCGATTCCAAATTTACTGGGTATACATAATTTTTTTTTTTTTAATAAATTCTCCAAATAATTCGCTGGTATAGTGCACCGCGCGCGAGGTGTTATGAAAATTTACGTGGATGGTGAGCACGATAGAGCTCGTTCTGGTCATCTGAATCAAAAAAGTCATGAAGATTTGTAATCAGTATAAATGCACCTATCGTTCGACCTAGAAGAAATGAAAGAATAAAAAAAGTGCCTAAATAGCAGTATGTAAAAAAATAGTCGATTTTTTTTCTGTTTTTTTTTGTTAGAAAAATAAACATAGAAATCGTAATTTGATGAATATCAATTTGAGTATAGGCAGAACGATAGAAGGACATCTCTTATAAATATGCGTACTCGATTCAAGACAATCGGATCATTGATTATTGAGATATCACGTTCACCGATTTTAAAAATGTCGATTCGAGATAAACGGCTTTAAAGTTTGAAGTATCGTTATAGCAGCGGTAGTGCGCTGCTCAACTCAAACATGTATAGCATCGTCAGTTCTGGGAATTTCCTCATCACACAGGGCTTAGAATCTTCGCAGGAGTTTCAGCTTCAAGATTATGGGAAAAGAAAAAAAATTGATTCTTTACATCTGTGATACTAGAAAGGCCCCTTAATCGGCGGACCAAAAACTAGGAAATTAAGTGATGAAATTGATTGAAATCGAATTCAAACGATTTATTTTATTCAATAAAATTGAGGTACAGTTAAATTTTTGATAACTAAATGATACGATACGAAGCGTGAGAGGCGGCGTGCCGCAGGTGTTTGCATAATTCAAATAATCAATAAAAAGCTCGTCGTGCTCCCCGCAGGTCAGGTATGATAGAGAAAGTGAACAGAGAGTTGTGTACTCATAGAGTTAAACAGAAAGCATAGAATGGCAGCGTTTTCTCTGAATTTAGAGAGAAAAATAGAATCTGGTTTAGTAACTAGCGGAAAATTTGATGGATCACACGCTTGTCTTGTGGCCGCAACTTCTGGAGGTAACGTTATAGTCCACAGTCCGCATCGACGCGCTCCTGTAAACCCCGTAGACGATATTGGAGCCGGAAGACTCGCTTGGACTGGAGAACTTGCGGAATTAAGAATCGGAAAACAGGTCAGTGGCATATTTGCTGAATAATAACGAACGTGCCAATTTTCAATTTCTCTAGGACAATTTTCAAAATCTTCTCGACTCTAATCTTGCAGGAAAAAAAAAATTGTAATGTATAAGTATAACTTTCCGTGAATTATCATTACGATTTTTTTAAATTATGTGAATACGATTAATGGAATAAGCTGGCTCATGTTTTATTTCTAAGGTAACTGCCTTGTTCGCCGGACAATTAGGCGAAGACGAAAGGGATGTGCTTTTGGTCGGTACCACGACTCATCTTCTCGCTTACAATGTCGAGGATAACGCGGATGTATTTTATAAGGAGGTAAGTCCTGGTAAATCGGACTCACCCCTTTGCTTCGTAATTTACATTTATTGAATATACCATAATACTCTATAACAATAAATTATCCTATTCGTATTCAGATGTCCGATGGTGTTTACGCCATCGTTATAGGAAAATTAGGATGGCTAATGGATCGCAGAGTGGTAGTTGTTGGGGGAAATTGCTCTGTTACAGTCCTGGATCCCTCAGGATCAGAGGTTTTCTGGACTGTCACAGGCGACATCATCGTCTCACTCGCAATCTTCGACTTTGACGGCGACGGGTCGAACGAGGGGAGTATAGTAAAATTCATAACGAGGGGGTAGTTACCCTAAAAAGTTGAAATGCCGTTTAAACTTCTACGTAAAGTTTTGATAAAATCTTGCCAATCCTACATAAAGCTTGTTCAAGCCCCATGAAATGATTTGAAAATCTTGAAGTCTCGGTATTTGGGGTAGACAAAAAAGTTTCGAGTGGTTGACCCCTCGGTACAAAAAGAAGCAATTACTCTCCGAGGAACCAATAATAAAGAATGAAATTTCTAACACTACAGCTCGTCTTAGGGAGCACAGATTTCGAGGTGAGAGTATTAAAGGGTGACTCAGTGGCATGGGAGGTAAAAGAAACAGCCCCAGTAACAGCCCTAGTGCCTTTGACTGGTCGCCAATTTGGCTATGCCGTAGGAAACGGTACCGTAGGTGTCTACGAGGCAGGCACGCGTCTTTGGCGTGTCAAGGTAAGTCTATCAACCAAAATTTAATAAACTAACAAATAAATAAATAAATGAGTAAATGAAAGAATCTCCTCCCGGTCTTCTTCTAAATCCCAAGTCGAAGCACAGAGTCGTGGCAATTCGAGGTTTCGACGTAAACGGAGACGGTAACGAAGAGCTAATAACAGGCTGGAGCAGCGGTAAAGTTGATGCTCGAGTTCCAGCCACTGGAGAAGTAGTTTTCCGGATACAACTGAGCGCTTCAGTGGCCGGAATCATACGTGCAGATTATCGTCGTACCGGACGACCCGACTTAGTGATAGTCTCCTCAGCCGGAGAGGGTAAAATCCGACACAGTAATAACAGTGACACATAAAACCGTCTCCCAATGATCAAAAAATAATAAATTATCATCAATCGATGTACAGTCCGAGGCTACGGATCGGGTACAGCAACAGAGGCTCCCGAACCGGGTGACAAAGTGCGGGAATTATTAGCCAGGAAACAGGCCTTGATTTCGGAGCTGAGACACAGGGCAGCAAATCCTGGTCTTTTTGGATCAAGACTTGCAATTGGAGTTTCTTGCAGCGATGGAGCAGCGCGACTTGCTTTAGCCGCTGGTCCAGGTCTCCTAGTCCATTGCGCTATCGTTTTTGCTGAAGGTGTTTTCGAAGGTGAGACTCTTGTAGCTCGTCCTAGTCGACCGAGTGGACAGATCGAAATTGAACTTCGACCTCCAAAAGACGCTCCTGTGGATGTTCACGTTAAAGTTTGCGTCGGTGCTTTGGGCGCCGATCTTCTTCAGGTATTCTCACACACTAAATATAATACAACGATTTTCACCTGCCCAGCCTCATTTTTGAACAGGATTCACATTACCGTATTTATTCAGGTGTTTGAATTGACCAGACAACTTCCCCGCTTCAGTATGTACGAAAGAATTCAGCGTCCGAAAGAAATTTCCGATTCAATTTCTCAGAATATTGGTGTTACGGTTGAGGTGAGTGAGTCTCGACGGTCTCTAGCTGCGTGGAGGTATTATTCTCCTTTTATATATTCCTTCTTTTTCCATAAATTTTATCTTTTCTCTCAAATTTCGCTTACCTTGAGGTCGCGGAGCGGCCGCAACGTGTGGCAATTTGGTTGAGCCATAATTTGATATTACCCGAAGATACGGAGGTCGAAGTATCGGAAGACGGTTCGTTAAGCGTCTGTCTCAATGGATTAAGGGACGGAAAAATCCACCTTCTCGAAGCCTCCGTGGCTGGAAAGTTCAGGCTAATTACAGAGGATGCAAACTTCGCTGGAGAAATGATTCACTCATTAGCCGCGTATCTCGGGCTCGGAGAGCTAACTGCCGAAGCAAACTTTCCAGAAGAAGAGAAAAAGATGACGGAAGCTCTGGAGCGACTTGCCGGTAGAAATTTCTTTTCAATTATCAATTACCATCTTTATTTCGATTTTATATGGTTCTACATTCCCCTTTTTCTTTTTGTCCCGATCCTTCTCCTCCGGTTAATAAACCAGGACTTCGCGAGGCGGAAATCCGTCTCCGAGCAGGCGAAGCGCGAGGTGCAGTTCTGTTAAAGAATCTCTTGGTGCGGACAGAGGACGCGAGAATTCTCGGCGATGCAAAGAGCGCGAAGATGAGACTTTCCCAGTTAAAGGCAGTGAACAGTGACCTAATGAGAGAGCACGAGATCGGTAGTAACAGCTACAACGATCTAGTCCGCACACTTCGAGAACTAAACGCGTCTGTCCAACGCGTAGCGCATCTTCGAGGTATAACACGAATCAAAAAAATCACAACTTAAAAATTGACAAAATTTTCACGCACTTATACATCAAAGTTGAAAAAAAAAAAATTTCAGTCGGAAAGGCAGCTGCGAATGCGGTCGCTAAATGCAGATCTGCGATCCGCGACGGAGACTCTAGGGCTCTGGTTCTCGCAGCTCGACAGGGTTGACAGTCAAAATATCATTCCACACGTTAATTGCATCCAATAAACGCTACCGATAAGGCATGGAATCGGGTAAAATAATATGATTAGAGATTTTCTGACGATATACGGAAATACGTTTTTACTCCGATAATAATTGTTATCAATTTTTTTCGTTTTCATGTGATAATAATGATAATAATAATAGTAATAATGATATGTATATGCGTGTATTATTTCGGGTATTTGAAACCTAGGGTCTATCCTGAGGGATCCGTTTATCGACGCGTTTATTTGTCGGACAATATTCGGCGTATTCTTCCCACGTGCATCCGGGACTAGCGCAACATTCTTGTGTAATAGATGCAACCGCGGTTCCGGGACTACGTCTTCTAAGGTCACGACGGTACCTCAGCATCTCTTTCGCTTTCCAGCTTGGTACCCAGGGAGGTTGTGGTGGCCGAGTAAGACTCCCCGAACGGCGACTTACTCCGTAAATATCCTTTTCACAAGCCCAGTAAAGATGACGTAGTAAAGTCTCTCGACACCTAGCGTGAGTCTCTCGATGCCAGGCGTTTTCCCAATCAGCTCTTGACCTGGAGGGGACACAATGACTTTCCGTTATTCACCACAAATATACGAACATTTTTCCCTATAGGTATAATTTTTATACCTCAAGGATTTGAAGGCAAAAAAAAATTTTCTGTTAAATGTTTATGAAAAACGGTAACTGCGGTAATTAATTCTTCATACCTTTCCTTGAAAACTCGCTCCAGATTTAGGAGGTGATCCGTGGCCCCGATCGCCCCGAGAGCTTCCAAAGCGAGGCAGCCAAATGCCAGAGCTGATGCTCGCATCTTGCAGAAACGATATGGAAGAGTCTTTCGACGGGTGTGGCGTCGGTTCTTATACCCTTCATTCCAGACGGGACAAATGTATGTTTGTAAGTTAAGGCGTATACGGATATACCAGTAAATTGGCACCGTATGTATGTACAAACGGTCGGTATAACAAACAAACCCCTACGAATTGCGGGTTTGATTGTGGCTGTAAATCGTTTCGGAGTATCCGGAGAAAGCCCTCGGGAAAAATTACGCTTTTAGACGTTATTGCGTTCTCTAATTCGAGCTCTGGAACACCTCTTCGTTCTCTTCGCCATCAGCTAAGCCATGATGTGTACAATCGTCAATATCTACCTACTCAAGTATTCGAACGTCAAAATCGGGGTGAATAAAATGATCTAGGGGTGACCTGAAAGGGTGAATTATTTTTCCCTGTACAGATTTTCATTGAACTATAGTATCAATATTATGCATTCGAGTTTAGTCACGATGTTTACGTACGTTACCGCCGCCATACGAATCTGGTAAAATAGTTTCCCACGGTTAATCGCACTATATGTCTGAAATAGACCATACATATACCCGTGGTTCGCGAGTGTGTACAGGCTCAGCAAAGATTAGACAAAAAAATGAAACCTTTTTTTTGTTAAACCAACAAATAATCTGCAATGTAGGCTATATGATATTGATACTACTTATCGTTATATCGGATCAAAATTATACGAAAGGTACGCGGACTAAAATTTTTTGGAATATATAGTTATCGTTTATTGGGGAATATTGTATTAAAATTACAATTATTACAAGCCGCGCGAAAGAGGTAACTGTGTAAGTGCATTAGGGAGGAGCTCCTCGTGCAGAGATACTCAGCCTTCTTCTGTGCGAAGGAACCGGAGGTCTCCTCAACGAGTTGATGGAACCGTCTGTAGACGCTCTTACTCGGAAGGGATTTACCTGAAGAGAACTACCTGCGGCAGCTTCACTAACGAGCCTTGCAACTTCGGAGAACATGACGGTGACCTGCAGCAGTTATGAAGAAGAAGATAAGATATATATCGGCGTGTTATATGGATTCGTGGTAACAAAGCTGGATGAACGCGTTTGGACGATGCGCGATGAAGATTTTTGGGATTCAAACTGGAGGAAAAAGAACTACTTTCGATTCCTCTCTTTGAGGTAACGATTTCTATCCAACTTCCGAATTCTTATCACTTCGTACGTTTGACTGTTGCGTACCTGATCCACCGACTCCCTTGTTGATATCTCGTAAAATCCATGAGCCTCGATGTCGTCCGCACGCCGACGCCCTTCCCAAGCCGAAACCATCCTCTCACCAGGAGATGCGGCAAGATCTGCTTTATTCCCGATCAGAACGACCACAGGTGGAACTCTTCTGCCTCGTCTGGCATGTGTCACCAAAAATCTGACAAAGGGATTATCAAAGAATATAAAATAGTCGAGAGATAAGAAACGCGAAGATTTGTATACCTGAAACGCGAAGTTTCGTCAAAGCTGACGCGATCAGTGACAGAATAGACGATCAAGATCGCGTCTGCCCATCGTAACTTCGGTTCTGTAGGAGCCGGAGGATATCCTGGAGGATCAGCGATTTCCCATGAACCGGTTGCCGGGTCTGTTACCTTGTAAATTCTCTCCGTTGTACAGTCATACTCGCCGATGAATCTCCGAGTAGCAAATCTCACTGCCAGAGCTAAAAGAAAAAAAAATAACGAGTGAGCCAAGTAATTGAACAATTAAGGAAATTTATTACATACGTATGTGTATTCGCAATGGCACGTATGTAGACGGCGGACTTTATGCACAATCTTCAAGTTGCGTACATACATAAGTATAAATGTAGAAATTGGAATACTGACCAGTCTTTCCAACGCCGGGTTGTCCCAATAGAACAACACGAATCGTTTTTGTTGCAATATCCCTAATCCCCGATAATCCAAGGCTCCAAGTGATCGGGGGTGTCATTTTATATCTGAATTATGATCGTGGTCGATGCTGCGTGGTTATTAGTTTCGAACTGTTGGTTTTAACCGAGGCGCGATATACCGCAGGGTCTATTATGTCAGTACGTCCCCGTCCAGCCACGTTATTCTTCTAGCTATTAACCGATAACGTTGAACCGCCCCGACGTAGCGTATACCTATAACCACCTCATTTCAGGTATAAATATAGGCTCAGACACGTGCCTGTGTACATTAAGATATAACGCTGATCGTTGTATACATGCCCCTGACACAAGAAGAGATATGCACGAACGTGCGGTTTTTATACATAAAGGTAGGTATGTATGTATGTACATAATTATTATATCAGGGAAAATCGCCCGGTCAACCGTGAACGGGGTAAACATAAATCTAATCAAAAGTGTGCGTATCGTCTTAGCCATAATGTATACGTATAAACCATAATTATACCAGTCAAATGATCACGGTCCTATATAATTCGCAGAGAAAAGGTGTAAACAACGCTTGCTAAATATGTATACTTATATATTTATGTATATACAGGAACACGTACGCCAGCTGGTAATTTTCTATCTGGGCATGATGAATATCTCACAGGTGAAAGACGGGTGTGTTTAAAGTTCAAAAAATATACCGAAATCTGTCTTGAAACGAGGAAGAAAAAATAAATAAAAAATTGTAAAAAATGGGTAGTGATAATTATAGTTACTACAGAATTTGTATCGCATATTAGTCACTCGATTCTATCGTCGATCGTTTGCGACACTGTATAAAGAGTGTGATTATAATAATTATATCTTGTACTGCAGAGGAGGGAAGGACGTTGAGATCTCTTATTATTTACTCTTCTTCCCGCTACCCCCCCGTAAAGCCCTACTCGAGGTTATCGCCGGAGACTAACTTGTGAGGGCGAGAACCAGGACAACAAAATAAAATGGGCAGAGTCCGTAGTCGGCTTGTTATCCAACTTACGATTGTTTGTCTACAATGTATGTACTTATACGTTGATATATATCGATATACATATATATAGCATATACATATGGAAGCATGTAGTACATCGATTACAATAGCGTCGATCTATACATGCATCGGATTGTATCTTGTGTATAGATTTTGGTTTACCTATATCTATTGTGGGTTAATCTGTAAATCGTAATCTAGATAGTATAATAGAGAACGTACGTATACCCTGGGTATTGACGTACCGATATTTCGGTAGCTAACATGCATCGTCGTTGGCAAGCCAGGCCATAATCACGCTCTTATGCTAGCGGGTTTCAATTCCGATAAGATAAAGCGCGGGTCATAGCTCGAAGGACAGCCTGCGGATCTTAAAAAATCTGTTCGGTAATTATTCATGTTTTCGTGTTTACGTGTTTTCGTTATTTAGCGTTAATATATATAGATATATAGATATATGTATATACCCGTCTCGTAATGCAGCTTGCCTCGACCCGCTGTGTGCCTATATAATTATAATTAAATAACGTTGCGTTGCGTTACGTTATGTTACTTTTCGTCGCGGTTGTTTGTTCACGCGTCTCTCAGCTGATCGACTCGATATTAATTTTCCTCGTCAATCCTATACCCGCGGTGTCTTCTGCAATGCAGAAAATTTCAAATTCCATCATATAAATTAACAAAATAATTCATCGACCCGATGAGACGCGAATCGTATCTAAATAAAACAAAGAAAAAGAAAGAAAACGAAAAAAGAACTAAACTTTTTGCAGTAATATATTCTGCAACAATTAGGGTCGCTGCAATCTCGCGAGTTCAACAGAGGAAATCAAAGACTGTATAATATGTTGGGGCTCGTTGCCCCCAGAGAAACAACGACCCGCCGCAATTAGACGCCCGGCGTATACTTTATACTTAATACTTATTTACATGTATACATAATCGTACATTATACGTAAGCGTGTATGGTCTATATTTAGAACATGAGATGTCGGATACTAGACACAGGGGTCAACAACAACGGCGCCTCTTTCGCCTCTTTTGCTTCCTTTATTTCGCCTCTTTCATTTCTCGGCTACATCGCCCTCGAAATTAAATAGCTTATAAGATTCAAGACCTGGACTGCAGGCGTGAAACTTGAAACTTGAAACTTGAAGGCCACATAGAGGCGGGGGTGGAGAGAGCTGAGAGGTGAGAACGAACAATCGTTATAGGCCCGATTGCACCGTGAAGTATAATTACGGGCAGGTGAGCGACTGAAATTGATACGATGACGTTGCAGGGAAAAACGAAACATCGCTTACACCCACGTCGTCTCCTTGGCTTCCCGGTTCTTCGGCACCATACATGCAGACCAATCGAATCCACCCCTCATCGTGCAACTGTACATATAAACTTTTTTGTTTAAAAATACGATAAAAAAATCTCTTTCTATAATGTCGTGATGGTTTTTCTTCGGTGCTTAATTTTCCTTCAATTTTTTTTTTTTGATTCTCGGCAGCAGCTATTTATTGTTTATAATAGATATAGTTACGATCGAGGACCACTTGAACTGCGTTATTGAACCCGAGCTGCAATCGGGTTAACCGGGGACGGCGACGACCGTAGTATAATAATATATAACAAATAGATTCTGGCCGAGTAGGGAACCCCGTGCTATAAGCTGAATAGGGAGGAGAAGGGAATTTGTTTCTTATCTTCAAACTCGGCGACTCTCAGGCGGCGCGTTAGCGACGAACTGTACAACAAAAACGACAACAAACAATACGAAAACTAAAACACGCGTTTCTAAAAAGTTTCGCAGATATACATTATATATACATATAACTACTCTGATATCAGTTAGGTAAACGTATATACACGATCAGGCGCGTACCTGCCAGTGGCAACCCCGTTCGCGGTACCATCATCAACAACAAAACTCTCCCTCCTGTCATAATCATTGTTGGAAAACGTGGAACGTGAACTCACGCCGTTGTTCCGACGGTGTCTAGTTTCCTCAGAATATATAATAATAATACATATACATATATACATATACCCAGTCAAAGTTTCTTTGGCTAATTTACGGACTTACGCGGAGTGGTGTGTATAAGGGAACGAGAGAGCGGTATATAGAGAAAGGAAGAGAGAAGTACGTACATACAATAATGAGTGTATGTATATACACACTTGTCAGTCGGTTCGTACATACTGCTAACAGTAAACGGTATTAGTTGGTAACGCGAGAAGCAATATCGTGTATATCGTTAACGAACTATCGATTATTAGCGGTTCTTCTTCTCATTCTTATTCCTATTCCTATATTCTTAAGGCGACACGTATAATGTTAAACTTCTTCCACATACCTATACGTATATGTGTACGTCTATACCTATATACATAATACATCATATAGAGAGGCACGTGCCAAAGAACAAGAGCGATATACCCTGAGAGGAGACTTTGAGTCGTTGTCATAGTTGTATGAACATATACGCATACATATAGCCTATACAATACATTATAATATACGATTATACATATACATATATATATATAATGGTAATAATATACGTATTGTTCAGTGACGGTTGTGCACTTGTGGAGTATAAATCGCGAGTCTGACGAACCCTAATACATCGGTGATCTGGACAGGCAACAATAACATGGATTATATATGTGTGTATGTATTGTTTTGAAACGCGGTTACAATAACGTGCGATCGAGAGAGAAATGTGTATGTATAAAATAATCGCGATCTATATTATCGCGAATAAAAATTGTTACGCGGCTGTTTTAATATATATACACGAGATTATATACATATAGCTTTGACTTTTCCCCACCACCGATACCCCACGACAAGCTGCTATACGAGGCTAAGAAATAAGAACTTCTTCGCGGTGGAGAGTCGAGTAGCGGTTCCGGTCGCTCGAGTTAACATCAGAGTGTCGCGGATGCCGAACCGACGTTCCGTATAACTCCGAACCGCTACATGTATATCAGTCGTTAGACGGTTATAGTTCAATTCTTTTTTTTTTTTTCTTTGGTTTTTTCATTCTTCTTTCGGCTTGTTGAAAGAGGGAACAAAGTGGCGACCTTCCCTTGGCCAGGGGGGTGTTGAACAGAAAAAAATAACAGATCGGGGGACGTTACCATCCCCTCCAACGAGCTCGCCTAGCTGGTGGTATAAAACAGGTCTGAAGCCCCTAATTGTCGACTACGAAGAGAACGATGAGACCTAACGAGACGAGGACCAACGTAGTATGCAGGACCGGCAAGATAGCTTTGGTCCTGCTAGTTCTTATACAGTTATTTTTAACGTGTGAAATAACCGCGATTCCGTACCAAAGAACGATCAGACTTTGCTCCAGGAGTTTAAGCGACGCGCTTTTCCTAGTCTGCAAAGACCGAGGGTTTAACGAACCTTTTCCATATTCCGAAGAGCAAACCGACGACGAGGGAAGACGTACAACTTCTGTAATCGGTATAAGAAGAGCAGGTCTTGTACAGGAGTGCTGTCATCGGGCATGCAGCATAGATCAGCTTGAAAGATACTGCAAGCCGTTGCCGCAACCGGTGCGACAGGAAGATGCAGCGTCCCGCGGAAACGCGATTGGGTACGTTTTAAATATTATAAAATTATATATATACGAATGTGCGAATATACTTCGCGTGAAATTTTAATTGGATTAAAGAAATGTGAGAATAACATGTGCAGTGAAAGAATTTCCTTAGAAATCGCTGGGCTTTCGCCCTTTTTTTTCTGATGATACTTCAGGTATGCAGCGAATGATATGCGGTGTTTCAGATCGAAGCCCCCTTCGTCGTCTTATAAAATAGTCAGTCTCCCGTATTCCTCTGTCAAGAAATTTCAAGTCGCTAGTGTAACTGTTGCCCCGATTATTCCCGATCGTCAAACCCGTCAAACACCTAGACGTAAAAGAAGGAAAAAGGCGCGTCGGAAGTTTGCAAAAAAATGCAGATGCCGCCGGCAACGAAAGCTCCGAAAGAGCTGGCGGAAGGTGCTTTCATCAATAACCGATTCATTTTTGCTAACTAAAACCTCTACCGATTTTTCCGCACTTCCATATTCAACGCATTTAGATATCTTTTCACCATTTTTTTTTTCTTTTTTCTTCTTTTTTATCCCTGTATAACCTGCACTTCAGATGCATGCGGTGATCACGTTGTACGCTGCTGCACAGCACGAATGTTAAATATGTCGTTTTGCGTATATAGGTATACGTTGTGTGTGTGTGTGTGTGTGTGTCGATTGTAGAGAATTATTATCAAATATACGTATATAAATTGATTCATAGATTTAATTTTTTATTTTTCTATTTCTCTGCGAACGTCTCAGGTCTCAAGAGAAACGGTGATACCAAAAGTGCCGGCCTTTCAGGTGGGGACAACTTCGCCCGAACCGATCGACTCGATCGTTATTTTTCCGTTTAAATCGGAGCTCAGCCTCGAGCGAATTGACGTTAACGTGCAGGGTGGAGATCGAGGCGATTTCAACCGATCACGATGACCCAGCTGCAGTTCAGTATACGATTGAAAAACTGCGCCTTCTGCGATCAAGAGATATTTTGAGGCGCGAGATCGTTATGACATACCTATAGGCGCAGTGCATTGTATAATTTAACGTGCAGAAGAGGTGTTCCGAAACGAAGAATATATACGTTATACATACCGCACGTACTATATAATACGTATATCTAATATACAAAAAATTCCTATACCTAAATATTTGTATACGTAATTATGTATTGTACATATGTATACCGCGCGTGCAAGTGTGCAGTTGCAATATATACTATTTATGCGATAAATTAATACGCGTTTTCGCCCGCTATAATAATCTATATACTATATAATACTCTAGTGAATCGATGATCTCATTAAATTATTTTAACTATAAATTTTGTAATATCAACCAATTTTTTCACCATTATATACCTATTAATTATTATACTTATATATAATATTATTTATACGGTCCCAAGAACATTGATTTAAACACGTTGTATATGTATGTACTATATTGTATAATTATTTCCATACAAGATTAAGTTAATAGGAATATATAATTGATATTATTGTACAGGTATATAAGCGACGAATAATTATTGTACTAAACGTAGGCATATATTATTATATATACCTGAATTGACAAATAATATAAACGTCGAATCCCACGCTGATCAAAGTTTTAATAAAATGTACCTTTTATCTATAATCAATTGCCGGTATTTTTATATGTATACCTTATACCTATACGTTTCACTTCCTATTCCTATAGATTTTATTCCCTATCAATTCAAATGGACGAGGAAAGAAGACGGTATAAAATACGGTTTTTCACGGTGCTTTTCACCATCCCGCAACATCATGTAAAAATAGAAAGTTGACTGTACATGCTAGTTTTTCATCCCAGTCATCTCTAGGTATTTCAAAGTCTGTAAATTTCTGATTTTTTTTTCCCCTCATTTGGATATAATAAGTCCTGAAAATTTCAGTCTGCAGTCTTTATGGAATATATGCCAAAGATCCGAAAACGTAAAGACTCGTTAACGATTTTGAGCAAGAGTCATTTTCTTCGATCTCTTATATCACCGTCTAGGTGATGAAAAGTTAGAAAATTGGATGAAAGTTCGGGAGAGACGATGGGTTTTGGAGGGGCGCGTAAGAGAAACATAAAGTAATATGTGTGAATAATATAACAGTTATATATCGGTATATACAAGGTTGGGTATATTGAAATTAGGGGCAATTAATGACGCTTGCTGGATCACTGCAGGCATTATTCCCCAGATTCTCGTTGCAGCACCTTGCAGCATACTCAGTGATCATCCTGAAAGTTTGATCCTTGTTCTTTGCCGCCCTTGGTAGCCGGTCGACAATCTCCTCGTACAGTTCCTCCAAATCGTTGTAGCTCAGTCCCATACCCAGATCGTCACCTGAGACCTAATTATATGATGTAAATGTAAATTTTGTCAAATAAATTCTTCCATTCCACTTTTATTTCGTCTTACATTACGGAATTATATTATATCAGCACTTACTGGAGGGGGAAAACCGAACCCTGAGTAACCCGGGTAGCTGACATCCGGCTCCCGGGTGCTTTCGCTGTACCCTTGATCCCTGGGTCTAACGATTCCGCGGTCTCGATATTCGCGGTTATTTTTTAGCAATATTTCGGCGATTAGAGGCGGAGCAGCGGTAGCGTATGGAAAAACTTGTCGTTTGATGTTGAAAGCGCGAAGAGCGGTTCCGGAATCGCGATGATCTTCGGAGTCCAGTTGGAAAACGTCACGCTTTAATCTTACGCCGTTGTTTACGCAGTACTTGAGCCACATGTTTCGCACTTTGGTCTTACAGTTTACGTTAAAGTCCCCGTTTGCCCCCGTCTCGTTGGTACAAATAATTATAACGAATACTAGGGAGACCGCGAATACCTCAACAGAAAACATTACAGCGATTATTTTCTCGTGATGATTGAATAGAAACTGAACAAGTACCTCGTTTCTCACCTGCATTTATTCTCCGTTTACCTTATCGAGGACGTGCCATATTCTCCAATCACTGAACTATATACTTACGACGTATAAGATGAATCGCAACACGTACAAATCCGCGGAAAAATTACCGCTCGAATTCTTCGTCTCCTTCATTATAAGATTTATCGATCATGCATGATCTTTTACACATTTATATATAGAATTATTAGTTATATGCGTGTAATTTCAACTGCGATTTGTGTCAATTGATTTTCAACGAAGTATATATGTTTACCCGTGTATAATAAACTTTTCACTAAGTCGCAGTATGTATCTTTTATTTATGTAATTAGTTTGTGTGATACATTTATTAGTAATAATCGTATTAATAAAAAGCTTATCGAAATTAATTAAATATATATAGGTATAATATAATAATTGGCGCGCAAATATTCGTAACGCGTATTCTCGGGGGTCATTAATTTATTTATTTTGTTTTTTCGATGTTTTCGTCGTGACCCGCGACCGCACGTACATACTTTTTTAATTCGTATATACTACATAACAATATCGCGCTAATTATGCCTCCATATATATCATGTGTTATAACGCGGTTAAAAATTTCACAGCGATGTAAGGAATGAAAACAATAATGGTGATGCAACTCGTCTGCACGTTTACTGTGACAAGGTGTTTCTACACTTTCTTGGAATACTATCCAGAATGCCCCAGTTTAGAGACACTGATGTATATAAATACGTAAATATATATTAACTATTATACGTGTTTATTGTATGAAAACAGTGCCTTGAAATCGTGCAAAATGCGAATTGTATGTATTTACGAGTTGTTATACACAGGTGTAAATAATATTCAGATATACCCATATATGTATCACGGTATATGCGACAATACATTCATCTATTTCTTCAGTTGTGTATTTGAATGCATGCATGGCTCAATTTTCCTCGTTAAAACGGTATATCAGTCAAGGAAAGTTAATTTGCTGAAAAAGGTGGGAAAACTTATGAAACGAAGAGTGGAGGCACATTTATTTTGTTTGACTGTACTATTCTATCTTATCCTTTCTCTCAAAAAAAAAAAAAAAAAAAAACTGAAAATCTAAAAATCATTGAAGTGGTAATTGCAGGTGCTCTTTTAAGATGTCAGATAGAAATTTGAAGCAAAAATGTGACGCTTAACATTCGTGTTACATAATTGTATGTATTATGTATAATATTATGAAAATATACTTCTCGCGATAATTTATGCGATATATTTTAATTAGTTATCGACGGGCGTATAGAGTTAATCGTATACAATAATATAAGTTATATCTATACACATATATACATATAGCAGATTATATCCATATATATATACGCGTTTTAGAATTCATTGATGAGAATTATGGATGAAGATTATACACAATTAAATATGTATGTATTTATATTATTTTCGATTAGCGTTTACTTGGTAGATTTCTAAGGAACGTCTACATAGGTATATAGTATGTATATGTATATTTATAACCGAAAAAAGCAATAAATTCTTGGTCAATGTCGTCAAGCCGTGGCGTCAAAACTAAATGACCTTTGAACCTCGCCCCGATTTCTTAGCGTATTTTCAATCTAATTCGAACGTTTTCCAGACTATTTCAACTATACATATGTATATATACGTATATATTATCCATACGTCGAGTACGTGCGGTTGTCGAGACGTGTTACTGTAAACACATATGAACGTTACTATATACATATAAACATGTTTTCTCTGATTTGATAAGCAGTATCATTACTAATAAAGATGATCTCTGCTATGGGAGAGAATTTTATATTAAGATCGTACGAATAATAAAAAAAAAAAAAAAAAAATATTGGAGAGTACTTAGTTCAGTTGACCTGGTAATATGTGTAATAATGTAGATACTATGGGTATATTTATACATGTAGTACTATAAATCTAAAAAGATTATCGCAAGAAGTTAGATACTGAAAGTGATCATCGCATTCCTAATGTTACATATCGCAAATCAGCTTAATTATTCTTTCAATTATTGTATATTCAAGTCTGCGACGCATATTTTTTTATTATATTCGTTATACATATACATACATATATACATAGTGTTTCCCGTATTATAATATATAGATATAAATTAAAATGCAATCACATACTCATTTTCGCTAATACAGCAACAAAAGAGCTGCATAGACGTTATTACAATCATTGCCAGTCCAATATGTATATTATAGACATAATAAAATGGATGAAAAATCTTGAAGAAACTCACATACCGAGAAAAAAAAAATTGCATAAAAACTGAAACAGATTCGCTTGCAAATTTCACAATGTTTTGGATTAAAATAAATTGACAATATCAGCAAGAGCTCAAGTTGAAATTATTTTCGATTATTTGATACCATATTATTCTTCAATTTAGTAAAATATATTCTGACCCATGGAAATGCTCTATACAAAGAATAGAAAAAAAAACTATTTACTGCAAAATCTCAACCGCAACTATAATCATGAGTTGAGTTATCCATCAATAAGTTAATTTAATGTCCAAAATATAAATACATGTATAATAACAGAAGAGAATTACTCTGGTATGTTCTGTGATCCTTATTCTTGAGTATAGTTTTCTATAGATAGAAATGCATCGCTATTTCGCTAATATTAATACTCGTAAACCAATATACAATTGTGCCGTAATAACACGTGCGATCTATGAATGGATTCTCACATATTACAGATCACACCCTAACCGGCTGACAAGTGTCAGCCGTCTGCAGGTGCAGCGTGTACGATAATCCTTCAAATACACATCTCTTTAATTTGGCGTATCTGAATGGTGGGGATGATCATTCATCGTCGTAAAAATCGTCGAGGAATGACAGATGGCGGCGCCTTTATGTCGTGGCAAAATTCCAAACTACACTCTGACACGTATGCTGACCGTAATCATTCAATCGGCTTTAAATGCTGTCCTTTTATTCACAAACTATTCGAAAGTGACATTTTCTTAACAGATTTGAAGAAAATACGGATTTATTAACCGCGTCTAATCAACGCCTGTGTCTGTGTAAACGAGGACGCGGTATCCCACATCGTACGTATGACAAATCCATCCAGATTCTCAAACTCCGCAAATCAAACATAACCTATAACCAACAGCCTCTCATTCATCGATATCTGATGTAACATCGTGTCGAATAACATATTCTACACAAATTTTTGGCCTTTTTTATTTATTTTTTTTGTTTTACCGTGATTATCCCAACCTAAAATTATCGGTTTTTTTTTTGGAGAAAAAATTATCTCAAGTTCGAATTTTTCAGGACTGAAAGATGAGTAGCATCGCAGAACAGCCATGCTACACTTTAATAAATGTCCCGATCGACTCGGAGCCCATAAACGAGCTCCAGTTGAAATTGGATTTGGAAAAGGGGGACACTAAGATAAAGATCGAGGCTCTGAAAAGAACTATTCATATGATTCTTAGCGGCGAAAGACTACCCGGTCTCCTAATGACAATAATAAGATTTGTCTTGCCGCTACAAGATCATGCGGTTAAAAAACTTCTCCTTATATTCTGGGAAATTGTTCCTAAAACTTCTCAAGATGGAAAACTTCTTCAAGAGATGATCCTCGTCTGTGATGCTTACAGAAAGGACTTGCAACACCCCAATGAATTTGTCAGGGGATCAACACTGAGGTCTTTGTTCTTTAATATTTTATTAAATGTTGATTAAACTAGTTGAAATTTGGTGAAATATATTCTAAAATTATTTTCTTTTGTTTATTTATTGCAGATTTCTATGCAAACTGAAAGAACCGGAGCTCCTCGAGCCCCTGATGCCCGCAATAACGGCCTGTCTTGAGCACAGACATTCCTATGTTCGCCGAAACGCAGTCTTAGCCATATTTACAATCTATAGAAACTTTGAGTTCCTTATTCCAGACGCTCCGGAATTAATTGCCAAATACTTGGAGGGAGAGCAGGATATGTCTTGCAGACGTAACGCGTTTCTCATGCTGCTGCACGCCGATCAAAGCAGGGCTTTAGCCTACCTTGCTGCTTGTCTTGACCAAGTTCCCAGCTTTGGAGACATTCTACAGCTTGTTATTGTCGAGTTAATTTACAAGGTGAAGCCTTGTGGAACTATTTTTGATGATCTTACTACACATTGCTGTTTTTTTGTCAATATATTTGCTAATCTTTAATTTTTACTCTAGGTTTGCCATGCCAATCCGTCTGAGAGGGCTCGGTTCATTCGTTGCATTTATAGTTTGTTGAATTCCCCAAGTGCTGCGGTTCGATATGAAGCTGCTGGGACATTGGTCACTTTGTCAAGTGCTCCAACTGCTATAAGAGCTGCCGCTGCTTCCTATGTTGAGCTAGTCGTCAAAGAGAGCGATAATAATGTCAAGTTAATAGTTCTGGATAGATTGATCGCTATGAAAGACAGTCCAACACATGAGAGAGTGCTTCAGGACTTGGTCATGGATGTTCTCAGAGTTTTGGGTAGGTGGGAGCGGCGTAGAGTTTTTTTAGCTACATTTTTTACTAACTGATTCTAATTTTGGAATTTTAGGATCTCCTGCCTTCGAAGTCAGGACAAAAACCCTGGCCTTGGCAATGGACCTCGTGTCAAATCGAACGATTGATGAAATGGTACAGCTACTAAAGAAAGAAGTGACAAGAACAGCAGGTGGCGAACATGAGGACGCTGGCAGATACAGACGGCTTTTAGTCCGGACTCTGCACGCCTGTTCTATCAAATTTCCAGACGTAGCTGCAACAGTAATTCCAGTCCTGACCGACTTCCTTTCAGAAAATAACGAGGCTGCAGCTACAGACGTTCTAATCTTTGTTCGCGAAGCTATACAGAGATTTGAACCCCTCAGGCCATTGATTATAGAAAAATTACTTGAAGTGAGAAGATTTTCCTCATTCTCTCTACTTTGCTTACCTGAAAATCTTCCAACTGTTATACAATGTTTTCTTCATTCTTTTTGTTTAGGTATTCCCGCAAATTCGATCCGTCAAAGTCCACCGAGCTGCACTCTGGATACTCGGAGAGTATGCAACCTCAAAAGAAGACATCGAGGCAGTTATGAGTCGCATCAGAGCTGCCCTAGGAGAACTGCCTTTAGTTGAAGCAGAAAACAAGAGAGCAGCCGGAGACAAGCCACCAGAAGAAGATGGGGCAGGAGCTTCAACAGCAGCACCAGCACAGCTGGTCACTTCAGATGGAACTTACGCAAGTCAGAGTGCCTTTAGTGCAACTTCTTCAGGTAATATCATCATCTGAAAAGAACGATTTATGAAACGACATGAAGTATTTAAATATAAAGTTTTTGAATTAAGCCAAATGATTTTTTTTCCATTAGGTAAAAAAGAGGAGAAACGTCCGGCGCTGGTTCAATACATGATGGATGGTGATTTCTTCATTGGTGCATCACTTGCTACAACTCTGGCCAAACTTGTACTTCGTTACAAAAGCTTGGAGAGTGATCCGAAAAAAAGCAATAGAACACAAGCCGAAGCAATGCTTGTTATGTCCAGTGTATTGCAATTAGGTCGTTCAGGGCTTCCAACAAAAGCAATGACTCACGATGATGCAGAACGACTCACAGTCTGCTTGAGATCTCTTGCTTGCCCCACTCCAATGATACAAAAGGTCTTTACAGAAGGCTGCAGAGATGCTCTAGGCAGAATGTTCGCTGCAAAAGCTGAGGAGGATTCGCAGACTCAAAAGGTCGCCAAATCACATGATTTAACACATACGTTTACAGATTTTGTCTCAAATCTAATACCCCGTTTGTATTCCTAAAAAATTAACAGGCAAAAGAAAAGCCGGGCAGTATTGTGCAGGTCGACGATGCCATACAGTTTCTACAACTCAATCGCAATGCTGATCTCACTGGGGGTACCGGTGACGTATTTGAACAGAGTTTGAGCGTCGCGGTGGCAGGAAGACCCGGTACTAATATTTCACGAGATTAATTTACCTGAATTGAACAATATTTGAACTCCTGTGTTTTAACAATTGATATTTTCAGGTGGAGCAGGAGATACGCCAGCGCCCAGTGCCTTGAGCAAAGTAACACAGCTAACAGGATTTTCTGATCCTGTATACGCGGAAGCTTTGGTACATGTAAACCAATACGACATTGTTTTAGATGTTCTTGTTGTTAACCAGACGGAAGATACTCTACAGAATTGTACATTGGAACTGGCTACTATGGGAGATCTAAAACTCGTCGAAAGACCACAACCCATTGTACTAGCGCCGAGAGATTTTGCCAGCATTAAAGCAAACGTTAAGGTTGCTTCAACAGAGAATGGAATCATCTTTGGAAATATTGGTGAATTTTCTTTATCTCATGTTTTAGATGTTTAACATAAGTTCTTAAAATATTATCAAGAGGTATATCAATGTACCGAAAAAATTTGAAAATTACATCTGACTGACCTTCCTGATTTTAATTTTTACAGTCTACGATATTTCGGGAGCCGGTTCAGACAGAAGTGTAGTAGTCCTAAACGACATTCATATAGACATAATGGACTACATAGTACCAGCAACATGTACCGATAGTGAATTCCGTAGAATGTGGTCAGAGTTTGAATGGGAAAACAAAGTCTCAGTTAATACTACGCTATCAGATCTCAGAGAGTATCTTGCCCATCTGTTGAAGTCGACTAACATGCGGTGTTTGACTCCGGAAAAGGTATTTAGATCTTTATTTCGACGTTTAGATGAAGTTTAACGTTTTTTTTCTTCTAATATGTAATGATGCTAATTTTTTTCATTTCGCAGGCTCTTTCTGGTCAGTGTGGATTCATGGCTGCAAATATGTACGCGAAATCTATATTCGGTGAAGATGCTTTGGCCAATTTGTCAATTGAGAAACCTATGCACAAGCAAGACGCTCCTGTAGTTGGTCATATACGTATAAGAGCTAAGAGCCAAGGTATGGCTTTGTCATTAGGCGACAAGATAAATTCAACGCAGAAAGGTCCTCAAAGTAAACTTGTTCAGGCTGCCTGAGAATCGATTACCATAAATAAATAAATAAATAAATAATCATCTATTAAATACTATCGATGAATGAATAGATTGTCGCGTATTTTGCGATTCGAATCTGTGCAAAATAACGCCTAATTTAAATGGAACGAAATAGGTAATAAGCAATGGTACAGCTTGCAGACTATAAGAAAAGACTCTGTATCTTTTAGAGATGCAACGAATCACGTTTTATAACGTGAATATCAATTTCGCGTTCCCGAAAGGTGTTACGTATTAATTATTATGAGTTTCGTAGCGTTTCTAACAATTGTTAATATTATTATACATAAATAGGTACATACATACATACACACATACCATAAATAAATATATGTTAATTATACATAAATATGAATGACATAATGAATGGTAAAAAAAATAAAAATAATGAAAATAACATGATAAAATAAACCCATTATAGAAATTGATTTTTATTAACATAATAATATGTAATAATTCAATTGTAATACTTCATCAGGCGACAAATTCTTATGATAAAGAAAAAAAAAATGAAAAATAAAAAATAACAAACAACATTAAATATTAATTATTAATAAATGTGTAATTATTATGGAAATGAAGAATGTACCGATATATACAAATAAGAATAAAGGAAAAAGATAACGGTATTAAAAATTAAATTCTATATTATTTATCATCTATATAATCATTTTGATTGTCGTATCATTTAATATCAAGAATTCGTTATTAATTAATTATTATTATTAGATATCATGAAAGAATTATCTTATTATAAATAAATTATTAATTGAAAAAAAAAAAAATTATCAATACTCGGAAATACATTTTTGAAAATTAATCGTAAGTATATACTACACTATAAATCATTAATTGCCTATAATAAATAGTCTAAACTCTTAAAATTTAAACAATATTAATTATTATTTATTTATTTATTTATTTCTTGATCTTCTCACGATCTAGATTATCCTAAGAAAAAATAAATTTAATATTAACTTACAACAAATAATACATTTTTGTTTCTCTGCTATCAAACAATTTATCAAAATAGATGAAAATGTCAAATTTCGTCTCCTTCATGTTCTTCGTATGTATTTTTTTTTTCTACAAGCTTCTTGCAAACGGAATTAATTTTCTCAAAAAAATATCCTTTCTTCCTATACCTATAATGATCCTTAAAGCCACCCTCCTCTCCTTGGTGATCGTGAAGTTGCAAATCGTGGTGACCTGGGTACAGACTTTGGCTGTGCTTTAACCAGTAGTCGTTTATCGTCTGTGTTCTCTTGGCCTAATTCAGGGGTAACCGGTGTGACAGAAACTTCCGGTACCCTTTTCTGTATACTTTCCGAAGACGATGATGTCTGCTGTCGCAAAATACCAGTCGTCCCGGTCTTCTTCCTCTCGGTTATCCGTGGAGGTGATGCTTTAGCGGTTGTCACTACTGCAGGCATCGGACTTTTTCTCGGTTTTGGCAGCTGCTTTTCCCGTCTTTCATCAACGTACCCGACCGCAGCTGGGGGCTTCGACTATAGTTTGAGAAAAAATAAATAAAAATAATAGTGCGAAGGACTAAATTCACTTCAATCCTCTTTATTTATTCATTTTCAATGTCTTTTATTTCTTTTCCTCAACGATGAAATTGAACAATTATTTATTATCCATTCGCTTACACTCGGCTCAGGCGTCGGCGTCGCGGTCACCGTTTGTTCGTCGTCCTTTTCATCTATGTCTTTCAGGATGTGAAGGATGCTTGAAGCCGTGGTTTCCGGTAGATGAACAGGACTCACAGGAGGCAGCGGGCTTTTAGATGAAAGTCTTTTCGCGTCTTCCATCGCTCGTTTTAAACTTCTTTGACTTTGGATTGAAGCGCGGCTGTTGCTTTTCCCAATTTGAGAACTTTGAACCGCGCGACCTACGACCTTAAAGGCGCAAAGTAGTTTTTTTACTTGATAGAATATTTCAATATCTGCAGCAGCTCGATGTTCTCTTTCCATCTGAACCTTATTAATTATTATAAAAAAATCTGCTTGATCCTTTTACCTGTTAATTAATTATTTATATTAATTACCTGACTCCAACGATGACCTGCAGACCTTAGTACAGCCAGACGAGCGACGCGTTTCCACCGCGCTGCGGCGTCCTCACCATCAGGCGGCTGTTGCAGAGCTAACTCTTCGCAAGCTTCTTCTTCGGCAAGTCCTGCCATAGGACCTAATACCTGGAAGTCCGTCATCAACCGCCTTTCCCATACTCGCATTTTAGGACCCGGGGTCGCTGCAGCCGCAGAGTAAACAGAAAAGGAAATCGATAATGTGTTTGTTATTTGCTCATTTATCTTTGCGTATTGATTTATCCAAACGAGAGGTATGCATGTGCTACACGACACCAAAAATAAACCTACCAATATTCATCTGTAAAAATCATGGCAATTGATATTAAGGAACTAATTGGAATGGAGTGAGTTTACGGCTTCAAATTGTTGGATAAGTTGTACAGGTATGAAGGGGGAAAACAGTATTCATATCAGTCAATCAGGTGATGGAATTCAGGAGTAAATTTCGAAATGTTTAAAAGACCTGTGGCACAGGACGGTTTTGCGATGAAACGTGTTATACCTGTAACTGGAAGGCTTCTAAAGTGAACTAACGGATCGAATCAAATTAGGGCAGACGCAATCAGCTCTCCAGAGCAGCCATGTATAGTACATATATGAAACCGTTATTAGTACATAAATGTGTATAACTGATTGAGTCTGGGGTAGAAACTTCGGAATAAGAATCCCTAATTAAATCCATGAATAAGCCGCGTGAAAAATTCTAAATTGAAAACCTTGTTCTTTCCCAAGAGTATCTTTTCTTCAGGGATACGTAGGTATATCTATACAAAGTTAAGAGAAACAGAGATTCTTGTTCGTTTGCTACTCACATTTATCCTTGGTGTTCGCTCCGGCAATGTCCATACCGTTTCTCCCAAGGATATCGAGTAGTTCGCAACGCCATGAAGAGAGATCAGATTTTAACTCATGGAGATCGTCTTCGGTTACGGGTTCCATCACCTGTTGGCCATGATCTACTACCACGTAGCGCCAGACCAGTGCCCTCATCACGCCTCCGTACCTATTCCGAATATATTATGTGTATATGACTTGAAATCGATACTTCTGCCCATTTTTTCTTTAATTTATCAATGATGGCTCCTCATAAATTATACCTGTGCTCCTGAACTCGTCTTCGCATGCTGGACCGTCTGCTCGGATCCTTTTTCCAGAGACCGCAAAGTCTGCAGAACATTTTTGGAGCTGGTATCAGATTGAATGGTGGTGGCAACGTGCCTCCCTCCTCAAAGTAACTTATCCAAAGTTTTGTCCTCGCAAATTTCCACTCGGTATCAGAATGTTGCTGATAAAAGAGTTCGACATTTTATCATCTCATATCCATGGTGATAAATTTGATATAATTACATACCACGATCAGGGTATAACTGTTGCTCATCATGGCGATCAAGAGATTCAATAAAACGATCACATTGATGACGGAATACGAGCCGAACATCAAGAGACTCCAAAACCGCGTGTATGACTTTATCCCTGAGAAACGTCAACTTTTATGATGCAATGTGAATGCACAAATTTCAGCGTAAATTTCATGAGGATAAATTACCGCATATATCTACCTGTTAGCTCAAACGTGTCGATTCCCACGCCCCCGAAACTCGCCCAGAATAAACTCTGGCAGGATTCAAAGAGGCTGCTGAATCTGTGTAAAAAAAAAAAACGGCATTGCAAACCGTGTTCACTCATTTTTATATAAGGCATGGATGCATGCAGCTCGAGATTCGTACAGAAAAATTCATCGGTACCTTCGCCACCGCAAACAAGCGTCTCCTTCTCCATCCCAGTCTGGTACGAGGTCTGCAGCACCATAACACTTCCGTCTTTCCAGCTCAGCAAAATACCATAACAGCTGATTCAGACCACAAGCAAACGCGAAGAGCACCAGGGTGTAGATGAAGAAAAATTTAACGATGTCGATGACCATTTTACCGAGCGAAATCTGAATCAAAGAGCAGAATCGAAATCGGATCTTTTTGTCTGAAATTTTGAAGAAGAAATAAATGGACGCATGGCTTTTCTCAAGTGATACTAAAAGCCGATAAAATTGATGAAGAATACATGATATTACCTGGAGCGGGCCGAGGTGTGGATCGATGCTGAATAAATGCACGAGTTTGAGAGCGCTGAAGACGTTCGCCGCCGAGAAGAGACCCTCGGCGATAAGTTGTGGGTCAAAATCTGGCCATTTTTCACGTGGAATAGTTGCGGTAGCAGGATTTTCCCTGATCTCTGCAGCCTGTTGAAAGAACGCTGCGATCCTTAGGATCGCGGTAGCCACGTAAAGCGTGTTCCTCGTAAAGTCTATGAAGTTCCACAGGTCTCTTAGGTAGTTCCGAAGTCCGTCGACCCACACCTCCCGTGTTTCTTGCCAAATAAATCCCAGGACGTATACTAAAACGATACACTCCAACGGCGATGGACCGACGCCCCGTTGTCGCAACAACGACGCCTCCAGGTCACGTCGGGCTTCTTCACCGCCGAGTAACCGGACGGCTTGGACTTCCGCTCGTTGTGATACCAGGATCAATATCCCTGAAGAAGAAGAAGGTCAGAATTAGTTATACTCTTAACATCATCATCGATCCCAGCGATCCTGAACTCAAAATTTATACTCACCTAAAAAGAAAAGGTAAGACGCTGCATGAACGAGGAATTTGACGAAAGGATTCCGCATTTTACGGCCCACCGACGAGTCTGGTGCGACTAAATAGACCAGACAATAAATCGGGAAAAGGAGAGCCGTCCTTGCTATCGTCCAGAAACGTTTGGCCGTCGACATTCGACGGAATCCAGGCACACCCTCGTACCAAATAGCGGCAAGAATTTGCTGAACATGAGGATGAGCGACGAAATGCTTCTGTTTATATCGTATAGCAGTTTCAAGACGAGGCAGAGTCCTGCAGGAAGATGCGGAAGCCGCTGCTCTTTCAGCCTCTTCCGGATCGTGGTTCAAAATCGTTAATAATTCAGCTGTACTTCTGGCCTGCTGTAGCAACTCGACGGCAAAACTGTACAATAATAATAAACGGCCATTCACACAAATCCTCTTATAGTTTATGAAATACTTGTGATGACACCCACCGCTCTACCTGTCTTCTCAGCTTCGTGTACTCGGCCCTAATTTCTGGCTCGGCTAATGCAAGCTGTCGGAGTTCCCAGCTGAGCTGAAAGGCGGTCATCAGAGGATCAAGGGAGCTTAAAGCTATCAGACACGGACTGGAAAGCGCTCGATATTCTGCTATACGGGTTGAAGAAAGTCGTAGCGGATCGCAAGTGGCGGCTCTAAGACAGTCGGGACATCCGCATCTGACATCATGGGGCATTGGAAGCGTAGCTCCTCTGTCCAAGAGGAGTTTTAAAATTTCATAATTGTCGCGTTGTGCGGCAAGAACTAGTGGCGTTGTACCAGGCGGGTATTTTGCTATAGCAGGGTCGACTTTTTGCCAGCTATGAATCACCTCGTCATCTTGACCCTGATCGATGGACGGTTCGTTCGGCGATGGAGATTTTTTAACAGTTGCTGAAGAAGTAGAATTCGGAGATTTTAACGAAGGTAATTGCCCGTCAGACTCGTCTCCTCGCAGCAATTCTTCGTGTTCTAAAAGCAGCTCTACAGCCTCAACGAATTCACAATCAACAGCGTGTAGCAGGGCATCTCTAGTCTCTACTCCCATTACTATCAACAGTTCGACCATCTGAAGATTCTCCGCTTCTATCGACAACGTTAGGGCACCGCGACCAAGACTGTCCACGCAGTTGAGGTCGATAGGTTTAGTTTGCTGTGGATGAGACGAGAACCGAGATGATCAGTCGAAATTGGTACAACAGACGTCGAGAATGATTTAGAATGTACAAAACTACTTGCGCAGCATCGAGAATACATATTATTTAATAATAAATCGTATTACCTTTAATCGATCGGGATTATTTGCTACCTGAAGCATCCTGCGAACGTTTGGCAGATCCCCTCGTTCGACAGCGAGAAGATACTTTTTTTCTTCGAGTAGAAGAGGCCGGGGTAGATTGACGACGTAATCATCGGGTCCGTTCGGATCTGTTTTCCCGGCCTCCAGCTCTTTAACATCGTTCTTCATGGCTTCTCGTGTCATCTCGCAATTGTTCATTTAAAATTAATCAATATGTATATATCGCTGCACAATTACTGCACGTAGTCCTGTGCTCCGGAAGTCCGGCATCGCGTTCCACTATCTCAAGAAATGAAAAAAGAAACGCGACTCAAAGAGCCAAGCTCAGCGAGGCTCACTTTATAGGGGCGCAACATCGGTGGAAATTAAATTAGCTGAGCTTAACCAAGACCCTGCGCATCGCGGAGTCGGCCCCTTGGCTAGGAGGCCGTAGCCACGAGGCTGCTTCGGCCGGACACGGGGATGGTAATGGTAATTCGTTTAACTTCCGATATCGCATTACCGTGCGGCGGCATGTTGCGCGACCGACCTCACCCACACGTGTTTTTTCTGCACGTAGCTGGTTTGAGTTAGTTACGACTGATGTGAAGCGGCCTCAGAATTTGATATTTATTTGTATATGTAATATATATATTTTTTTTTTAATGCTGACGACAATGCAACTAGGCCGTCTGTGGATGCTCACGGGACTCGATTATAGTCGACAACGAATGCCATGTGCTGTGAAAGAAGAAAGCCACCTAACAGAGTTCACTCCCATCGGAGTCCTCCGGGACTCTGGCTTTCTTCATTCTTTCATTTCTTCAGACTCCACCGCGCCGGTCAAACCAATTGTCGCAATATCAGCTCTGACCATCTTGTCCGTCACTTATTCCCAATCTATTGACAGCCTCGCAGACCCCGCCGATCAAAAGAAGCCCCAATCCGTGCGGAATTTCGGATACTCGGTTTTTCTTTTTGCTATTTTTTGCTATTGCGGTAATTATTCTCGTTATCGCAATCTCCCAAATTTCTAATTATGCAATTTTTCATATTCTATGATATAGTTTGTATCGAATGAGATGTAATAATACGAGAAATGGGTAACTTTCACGTGACTATACGCTGAGCGTAAGAAATTGTAAAGTGAGTGATAAGTAGCTTAACAAAACACGCGAACAGTCGCAGCGGAAATCCGTTTTATTTACTTATAATACGTTGTATTGCGTAACGTTGGAAAATAACGAAAGTAACTAGCAATATCGATACCCTGTCCCAAGAGAAAAAAAAAATTTGAGAAGAAAAAAGTTAGAGAGAAAAAAACCCCCCGAATAAGAAAGAAAACAAATAAAGAAAAATCACGAGAATGATATAAATCTGTATAAAAGAGCTCTTTGTAAAATGACAAGACTGCGAAAATTGCTCTCGCTCCTCATCCCCGTCGCGGCCGAGTCTCTATACTCTCTTAGGCATCAGGCACCTGTTACATATTATACGAGTGGTAGAGTAGAAGAGGGTCCTGAAGTGAAGTGCCCATCCGTTCGTCAGCTACCGTCTAGTAGGTACGACCGCGGACCGAGTCTAAAGGCAAGCATTGTGGACGGGAGGGGTAGGTGCAAGACGGGGAATATGTTTGCCGAAGGACTTCGCCCCCGCGGCTATCTGGCCGGGCGTTGTTTGCTCAGTGCCTCTGTTCGGCCTGCCTCACGTGCTTTGACCGTTCCCCCTTATCACCCTCCGTTCTCCTGTAGCCGCGAATCCGCGCTTGAACCTCCGTCCTTCGGCTCACCACTCTTTTGCCGTTCTTTGGGAACCCTTGTCGCCGATGCGGGAGGGAGGGGAGCATATTTATTCTTATGAAATTCGCATTACGAGCTTACGGTCCTATTACGGCCTAATACATACATATAGAGAGTATAATATTCGCTCGCTTATCATCGCAGAAATGTGTATATATATAACAAAAAAAAAAAAAGAAAAGAAAAGAAGAGAAAAAGCGGGGATTGTCCGATGAGCCAAAAGAGGTACAGAAGAGAAGATTCTTTGGATAGGTATAAAAGGACGAGAAGCGTCGTCGTCGTCGTCGGTATAGATCGTCCCATGCAATTATTGACTCGGGTTGAAAAATTTCTACCAAGATTCGACGCCGGGGAGGGGGGGGGGGGGGGGGGGGTCTGGAGACCCCCGAAAGCGGTGGATGAAATATTGCGGTAAGATGACTCAGAGTTTTGAACCACGGTAAAGTTAAGCCATTAACCGAACGGAATGGTAATCGGTGGGGATAGGGGAAGTACTTGGTGTTCAACGTTTTTCCGCCGACTCGCTACTTCTTTTATCATCATCTCGGAGAAAACCGACTTTAGAATATCAACCTTTGACTTTTTAGACTAACTAAATATCACCCGAGGCTTCAGCCTAACGAACCGATCTGACACCAGTTAATTATAATTAATGGATACTCAGGGAAAGTACTTATTAAAATGGTGCAGCAAGTTCATTTAGTTATTTGCCAATTCTAGAAATGAAGTAAGAATAATTTGAAAATCATTTCAAACGTGATTAAGTAAACATAAAAGATGCAAAAAATTACGTTTTGTTGACCAGTGTCCATTCTAAGTAACGGACTGGGGCACACAGTGCTTTGAAATTTATACAGGGCTTTTGAAATGCTTTTTTCTATGGCCTGAACTTCGGAAAATGTCGTAAAAATAATCTGACGCTGTGTATAGCCAAAAAAGTAACGGATTTTTGAGTACAATATTGATGATCAAACATCCTTATATCAATTCTTGAGTCAGTGATCAATTTTTTTTTTTAGCCTGACTGGACAGTTTGCACTATTGTGTCCGGTCCGGGCGTAAAAAATTTCTAGTTAATCGGGAGGTTCGTGCGAATCGCGTGTCCGTGCGTGGGTGAAAGCAAGGAAGTGCGCAGCACCGAGAATGTAGCATTTCGTAGTTCGTCAAGATTTGTAGCGTTTGTTGTACTTCGTCCGGGTTCTCCAAGATCGAGTAAAAAGAAGATATCGCGGTGCCAGCGTGGTACTTGACAAAAACAGCTTCCGGTCCCCTTCCTCGAAGTTTCCCAACTCCTTTTCGATGTCGCGAGCGTTATATCAGGCCCTGACGCAGCCTCGAATCGTTCAGTTGCTCATGGAGCCGATTGCGCGTGAATTTAATCGAGTTTGATAGCTGACCTTGACTTGATCCGACCCGAAATCAACGCTGTACGAGTTTCATCATGGGAGGCGGAAACCGCGTGCGTCTTTTCCTACTTTGCGTCGCGGCACTGACCCTCGTGGCTCCAGGACGAACCGCGAAACGAATTATCAAACGACTTCCAATGCAGTTTAAATACACTGCGGAGGACCAGGCTGTCGCGGCTACAAAACACGGTGGAGGAGGTATGCGAAATTCGATAATACACGTGTTAGGACTTTCAGAAATAATTACAAAGCGAGCTGTAAGCTGCAATTGGTGCTTAATTTTGCAAATCCAATCGTTTTCGTTAACAATTTATATCTCGATGTTTTCAGGCGGAGGAAGTAAGCACCATGAAGAAGGAGGTGGGAAGAAGCACGAAGAAGAACACCACGGCTCGCACGGTGAGAAAGGAGACAAGGTAAGAAAGAGTAAAATTTTTTTTCACGACTTCCTTTCTCCTCTCTCCTTTTATTCCCGTTAAGTTTTTATGTTTTCTTATCTTTCGAGAGAAAACAGTTGGGGAATGCGGAAAAAGAAACGAGTATCGATACTCGGCAAGCCCCGCGTCGTGTATAGATTCGACAGCTGACATTAAACAACGTATATTGTATGGGCGAGCGAATTCCTTTGGTGGCTACTTCTTCCCTTCACCCAATTTCCCCTTTCCTATTTTACAAAACCAAGAGAATACGAGGGGGCAGTTTGTCTCTATCTCCGACGACAGGGTGGGGAGGAGTCCTTGTCCCTCGGGTACTTCGAGCCTAAAGGCATCGGGTATATCAGAGGCGTACGTACTTAGGTATACAAAGATATCGTATCAAACATGCGTGGATAGAGGTATAAGAGTTACGTGGAAGGTTCGACGTATGAAGGACCTACGTATGCGTACTCGTACCCATATAATACGGACTACCGGCATGTCGTGTCATGGGGGTAAAGGCATTCGTCGATTTTCCTTTGCCGCAGGGATACAAAGCCTCCCACGAATTTGATAAGGGTGAAAAAGGCCACCACGACAAGGAGGGGCACAAGCATCATTACGGGAAAAAGGGTGGCCATGAGAAGAAGAGCCACGAGGAAGCTGGACACTACGGGGAACATCACCACGGTGAGAAAGGTGAGAAGGCGGCGAAGTTTGGCGAGGATGGTAAACACCAGAAAGGACACAGCACCAAAGGCGAACACAATATATTCAAAAAGGTACGTGTCCATCTTTCTCTCCTTGCCACTTATAGAAAACAAAAAGTAAAACAAAAACCTCAAACCCCCCGTTCATTCCCAGGACGAGTACGAGAAAAAACAAGACTTCTACGACGAATACCACGAAGGTGGAGATCACGAAAAGCACGGAGGTCACCACCAGGAGCACGAAGGAAAGAAGGGAGGGCACCACAAGAAAGGACACCACGAGGCTGCGCACCACGAGGTAAGTGTAATTCGAATTACGTGTTACAGTTAGGATCTAGGAGTTATTTAATCCGATTTTTTACCATTCCCGTCTCATTGCAGGACCACCATGGAAAGAAGAAAAAACACGAGGAAGGACACCATCACAAAGATCACAAAGGACACAAGGAAGCGGAGGGCCACGATGCGCATCATCACCACGAGTCGAAGTACGGGAAGAAGGGGGGTCACGAAGATGGTAAAAAGTGGGCCTACAAGAAGAGTGGTCGCTGAGGAGTCACGCTATGATCATCTGGTTAATGCTCTGATACCTGGAGGATTCGACGGAATTTTATACCCGGTGGTTTGCGTACAGAAACCGTCTTCTTGGTACCTACAAGCTCCACCCGCCCGAGCTCTAAATGCTAAATTTTATAGTACATTCATAAAACTTTTTATACGACATAAACATATATACATCTATGTCATAAAAACTCATCTGTGTAAGGCTGTGTTTTATTTATTCATGCGTTCGTCACTCCCGTAAATTCAGAAGGGTATACCTAATTTATATACATCGCTTCATTTATATTCGTTCAATTTTATTAGCTGATTGATTACGATTACCGTATAATATTATCATTGGCGGATAAGAAAATCAGAGTACTTTTTTCTCTCGTGTTTCATTTTTTTATTTTCTATTTTTTATCGACTGTCGAAGAAGCTGGGAATACCCTGTAATGCTCTTTAAGGGTTTATTTTTATTTTATATGTATATTTTTAACCCCAATCCACTCGCGACGATGTTCTAGACTCGTATTATTTCTTTACCGTCGAATTTATACTTTATAAAGTACAATATCGTAAAGATCGAGATTGTGATTGCCTAAAAAATTGTTTATAAAAACTGCAACGCGGTTATACCTATCACGAGGTTGCGCCGTGCCGCGTGACAAAATGCCACCGAATTATCTAACACAAGAAGCTTATAGTCACGGTCTGATGAAAAATTGAACGAGTAGCCGAGGTACTTGACTGTAGAAACTCATCGACTATTCAATATTGCGGCAATTCATCGATGCTTGAAAGTTTCCCAGCCCAATATATTATACTCCGTTCATACCGGACACCGGTCATCCCTATACACGGAGTTTACTTTATGCACGATGCCCAGATGCATTTTTGTGTTTCCGGAGTTGCTCTAGGCAATCTTATTGAAAATCAAGACGATAAATGGAATCCTCTTTTTTCACCACTTTTCCTGATCATTCCCATACAGTTCGATGCTAGGTATCTACGGCTAGATTTAGAAAACTCGAGGGGAAACAAATTCCAGGCGAAGTAGAGATAAGGGTGCAGAGCTTTTCTACGCCGTTTTGCACTCCTGCAATCCCTGCTTTTCCTGCAATAGACTCGGGTAACGCTGAGCTAGCTGAAGCGAATAATTGCACCAACCCATTAGAGTAATATATTTACAACTAGACGTAAAACCACGTATGTATGTATGTAGTACGTATGCACATACGTATAGGTAAACCCACTCTCGCACTTTCCTCGTACGTGCCGCACGGCAATATATGTATGCATATTCATACACGGGGTGGCACGTTCAATTATCGCGAAGATCTCCGACTGAAGGAGACCAGCTTGGACATAGGCAGATGATTAACTTACGAGACGAATATTGGTCTGCAGAATAACCGGTAGAAGAATTGTCGATACGAATTCGAAGGATTTATGCATACCAAGAAAAATGATTCGTCTTGAATGTATCAAAACGAATCACCTTGTAGGTATAAATTTATACACATATTCATACGGTCGACCCGAAACATTAAGTAGATTCCATGGGCGACGAGACTTGGCATAGTCAGGCAGATCTCATCTCCGCAGTGTTTATATGACGCGTAGCTGTTTTTGGTGTTTGACTTTTTCTGACGGTTTTTTTTTTGAATTCTCGATCTCAGTGCGGTCGGTGAGATTAACTTAGTGCGGAAATTTATCTCGGACAATAGAAACGACGGTTTGATAGGCACGTCTTCGACGTATTACGAGATTGTTGATGAAAATTACGACCTGTGACGAGTGGGCAACGAATTGCGGTGTTCCTAGAATCGAATGCGACAGCATATCGCAGTTTGGCAAGAATTGTTTGAAACATTTACCGATTAATATTGCGCAAAATTGCATGGCTCGAGATTAATCTAAATATTGTATAACAACGATTACGTTGAATGATTCGGTATTTCGGTCAAATCCTCATTAAGAATCGGTAACGGTATTCCCATTTCATTGCGGTCAGACAATTTTAAACATGGGGCAATACCGTAGAGAGATTTAACTTTTGTATATACGATGACATATCTATAATAAATGAAAGATTTTCAGTGACACCGCGGCAACTATCCGTCTTGTCCGATAATCGATTCCCGAGCGCGACCACCTTCTTGTGCAAGGGAATGACTCCAATAATTGCATCGTTTAACAAGACGGGCAACAGCCGCGTTAGAGAAAGGAGGAAGCCTAGGCGGGGCGGAGGATCGAGCGAGACCAAACTGGTGATAGTTAATCGGTGGAAAATCGTCTTATCATTCCCACTGTCTGGGTAGAAACACACGGAGGCCGGACTATAACTGGGTGTGATCCAAGGCGAGAGAGGTCAGTCTGCGCTACCACGCCCGATTATGAAGATGCGGACGTTGCCACTGCGGTGCGCGTTTCTGAGCATCGTTTGTTTAGCAGTATCGGTAAGGAGTGATAACTTCCTTGTAAATAAATTGCCTCACCGAATTTCGGTGGTATAATTTTGATAAAAAATTTCAAAAATTCGTTTTTATTATAGATACCGATAAAATGTGATGTTCAAGAATCGAAATGGAGACAAGAATTCGCTGGTCAAATGGCTGCGGAATCGCGGAGGCGAGTAGCGACCGCGTTGCCGCCTCAGATTCTCAGCTCTGCTGAACAGCCCGAAGTTCTTGCAGCAGTTGCTTACGAACCACAACGGATGTACGCGAGCACGGAGGTCAAACGAAGAGTTGCATATCCGACTGGACCTGCACCAGCTGACCATCTTCTCTTGCCGAAAATTAACGCCCTTGATGTAAACACGCCTCAGCCGATCTCCAGGAGAAGGCGAAAGTCGAAAAGTCAAAAAAATATCGGTGCAGTTAGTGAGCCTTACGCATACGTTGGGGTAGCTAGTGCTCCTCTGGCCTCTGCTCGTGGGGCACCAATTACAGGATCGCCGACGACACTACCTCAGCTATATCCTACGGAGGAAGTTACCGCAGGATATCGTCGTCGCGTAGATCGTCCTCGTCCGTTCGATATGCACCAGCACTTTGGTCTGTCGCGAGATACGATCATCGCAACGCCTACAGCAGGGGAATCGTCGACAGGTGTACCGTCTGATTTTAAAGAAATAATCACTGAAAACAGCCCTAGGATTTTGTCCACATATGGTGAAGTCGCGAGGACGTTTGAGAAAACATTACCGCTTGAGACGACGAGTCTACCGTTTGCCGATAAGGAATCGGTTGGTTATAATGAGGAAGAAATTCAGGGGACAGAAAGCAGTGTTGAGAGAATACTGGATGATGAAGAACCGACCCAAAGAAATATCAGGTATGAAGAAGCCCGTGATAATAGTGGTGATATATCAACTAATTATGGTGAAGAAGAGTCAACGCTACAAGAGACGGCCGAACTCGCTGATGTCAACTATCTCGGTAACTACGAGGATAATGGAGAGGCCGGTCAAGAGTACGCTGGAAATTATGAAGTACATGAAAATACTCACAAAAGCGGGGGAGGTGGCAGTGGAAACGGCGGAAGTGGTGGTGGACACGCTGGAGGTGGCGGTGGACACGGTGGAGGTGGCGGTGGAGGACATGGTGGCGGTGGACATGGCGGTGGAGGCGGTGGACACGGCGGTGGAGGCGGTGGACACGGCAGTGGAGGCGGTGGACACGGCGGTGGAGGCGGTGGACACGGTGGAGGTGGTGGTGGACACGGCAGTGGAGGCAGTGGACACGGCAGTGGAGGCAGTGGACACGGCAGTGGAGGCGGTGGACACGGTGGAGGTGGCGGTGGAGGACATGGTGGCGGTGGACATGGCGGTGGAGGCGGTGGAGGCGGTGGACACGGCAGTGGAGGCGGTGGACACGGTGGAGGTGGCGGTGGAGGCGGTGGACACGGCGGTGGAGGCGGTGGACACGGTGGAGGTGGTGGTGGACACGGCGGTGGAGGCAGTGGACACGGCAGTGGAGGCGGTGGACACGGTGGAGGTGGCGGTGGAGGACATGGTGGCAGTGGACACGGCGGTGGAGGCGGTGGACACGGTGGAGGTGGCGGTGGAGGCGGTGGACACGGCGGTGGAGGCGGTGGACACGGTGGAGGTGGTGGTGGACACGGCGGTGGAGGCAGTGGACACGGCAGTGGAGGCGGTGGACACGGTGGAGGTGGCGGTGGAGGACATGGTGGCAGTGGACACGGCGGTGGAGGCGGTGGACACGGTGGAGGTGGTGGTGGACACGGCAGTGGAGGCAGTGGACACGGCAGTGGAGGCAGTGGACACGGCAGTGGAGGCGGTGGACACGGTGGAGGTGGCGGTGGAGGACATGGTGGCGGTGGACACGGCGGTGGACACGGCGGAGGTGGTGGAGGACATGGCGCAGGTGGCGGTGGTGGGGGTGGGCATGGTGGCAGTAGCGGAGGTGGACATGGTGGAAGTGGTAGTGGAGGACATGGTGGAGGAGGTCACGGTGGAGGTGGCGGAGGAAGTGGAGGTGGAGGTGGAGGACACGGTGGCTCAAGTGGTGGAGGAGGACACGGTAGCAGTGGCGGTGGTGGTGGAGGAGGGGGTGGAAAAGCAGGTGGCGGTGATTCCAAATTCGAGAAAGGAGGTGGAGAGGAACATAAAGCAGAACATCACAGTTCCCACGGTGAAAAGGGAGACAAGGTAATTCTCGCCAAGCCTATAATTACTAATTAATACAAAGTCACAACCCCGAGGTTCAAAAAGGTTTCAAGAACTCTTCTAGCCAAGGAGCACTAATTAACCGCATCTTTATTCTTCTCAATAGGGCTACGAGGGGTGGCACGAGCACGACAAAAGCGAGAAAGGTCACCATGACAAAGAAAATCACAGCGGTCAGTACAGCGAGAAGAAGGGCGAGGAGAAAAAACACCATGCGGAGGGTGGGTATCACGGGGAACACCACCACGGTGAGAAAGGGACAAAAGAGGCGAACTTTGGCGAAAAGGGGGAGCATAAAAAGGGGCACAACACGAAGGGGGAACACTTTATCCACAAAAAGGTATGCTGTACGATTATCGTTCTTCGTCGTATTATCAAGCAGTCACCACTTGGAAATCAACGATCGTATTTCCCTCTTCGTAACGAACATAATTTCATTACCAAGCCTACACAATTAAAAAATTTTTTTTTTTTTTCCAATTATTCACCGATGCGTCAGCGTGATAATCGATTTACTCCTCTCTAATTATTCATCGTCGTACCAGAGACCGCTAATTTGTTAATATGATTTTGTGGTTTAGCTGCCCACTTTTTCCCGGTACGACCGTAAAGCGAATCGACTTATAAATTTGTCATCCCGGAAAATATTGAATCGAATAAGATTATTTTTCATCTTCGGAGTTGTATTCCAGTCGCCAGGTAATTTTAGTTTATAGAACCTCCAAAAATCAAGACTTCTCTAAATTTTGTAAGCCAACTGCCTATTTTTTGCTCTGGCGACTAGGTTATAGGCATACGGTTCGTCACTCTGGTAGAAGTTATTAAGCATTTTGACTCAAGTGTGTAGGTATATTTTATCTAATTTGGTATTATGGCAATAGTAAACAATTCTATCTTGCAGGACGAGTACGAAAAGAAGACTGAATTCTTCGACGAATTTCACGAAGACGGTGGAAACGAAAAGGGTGGGGAATACCACCACGAACACGAATCCAAAAAGGGTGGCCACGAAAAATCTGCTCATCATGACGCCGCTGAGCACGAAGAAAAACATGGTAAGGAAAAGAAACACGAGGAGGGACATCACTACGACGAACACAAAGGACATAAAGCAGCCGATGGGCACGAGGTGCACCATGACCATCACGATAAATATGGCAAGAAAGAAGCTCACGACGAAGGGAAAAAATGGGCATATGAGAAAGGGGACGGTGGAGCTGCTGGAGGAGGTGGAGGAGGAGGACATGGCGGCGGTGGTGCTGGTGCTGGTGCTGGAGGACATGGTGGTGCAGCTGGGGGACATGGTGGAAGTGGTGGAGGAGGTCACGGTGGTGGTGGCGGCGGTGGCGGCGGAGGACACGGTGGAGGTGGCGGAGGAGGTCATGCTGGTGGCAGTGGAGGTGGCGCAGGAGGTCATGGTGGCGGTGGTGGCGGAGGAGGAGGAGGAGGTGGTGGTCACCACTGAAGATTATCTGACAAGAAAGGCATCACAACTGATTCGAAGAAGCCTGCAATTAGGCGCAATTGACAACCAAAGCATAATCTCTTTCCACGAGGCACCACGGTTTTGTCTAGCTGCTATAATTCAGGCGATAAATGTAAATTGGTTCATATTTTTATAAAACTGTCAACTCAAAATTGAAAACTTTGACAATCCGCTACCGCTTCGCGAGGTCAGCGCTCAGTCAGTTTTCAATTTCCCTTTGGTTTATTAATCTGCTGAATTCTACGCCCAACTACCTTGAACGTTGCAGCATCGATATATCCTCACCCTCACATACAAATGTATAATACACATACACACCTATTACACACCCCTTCGAAAAAAAAAAAAAAAAATGATTGTCGTCTTATTGACGTAACGGTGAAATATAGCTAGTAAAATTGTTAATCTTGATTGCTTCGCTGTTGTCAGAGCCCATCCCCCATCCCCTTGTCCTACAACTGAGACAGCGCATGCTGAATAAGAGACTGTACCGCATATTGGAGGGAACGTCGAGAACGGCTTACCGCATATTATTAGTTCCGTGTTTCCCGCGTGATTATCTTCGTAAAATGGCACGCGATTTATGAACAGTTTTTTAATCTAGCCCGGCCGTCCGGTTTACTCTCTATTCTCGGTTTACCCCAGTGTTTGCAATCCGCGTATGACACCTGTGCAGGCGTTGGTCGCATCAATTGGACGCGTGATTTACACACGTGGTGATAATAATGTGAATATCATATCCGATAGCAACATCCCCGTAGTCTCTACCTCCTCGTTAACGCGACGCATCGCTAAGCGGGACTAAGCGCCGTGGGAACAGTAGCGTCCGGTCACTCGATCGTCACGTACTTACTCTGGACACTCGATAGACCCATTTTCGACCCTCGTACTCTACAGAAATCGACGGACCCTCTCGTAGGTCCAGGGTCCAGGGTCCAGGGTCCAAACCCGGATCTAACTCGTATGTTGTAATAATATAACTTAAATGAAGGAGGCGAGAAGAGGAGGACAGGTCTCTGAGCAGAGAAAAAAAAAACTAATCACTAATAACGGTATCCAAGAACAAGAGAAATAGAGAAGAAAGAGAGGGAGAGAAGATTAGTCAATAACGGTAGTTCAATTAATTAATCACTCCCCGGAAACAAGCTCCGTCAATACCGTGAAATCTGAAGAATCTGTCATTTTTCATTCACCTTTCAAACTTTCAATTTTAAAGTCGCGCCGAGGATGTTGTATAACCGTGATATCACTCAAATTCTTTTTTTTTTTAATTGAGATATCGAGGAGATGGATGAAAAATTATAGGTTGTAGCGAGCGTTAGCCTAGTTCCTTTCAGCCGAGAAATCATTGAGTCAGCTCCGTTACCTCTATTACACTAATTATCCCAACGTACCAGACTGTAACATCTTACAAGCTATGAACTGTCTCGATTTTTTCGATGAACTACGACAGGTGAAATTTTAATGATATTATTTCCGTGCCTTCTCTGGGTCTATTTTGTCACTCTTCTCATTTTTAACTAGCCTACAATATGAGGGGTGAAGAGCTGGATGTTCGCACTCGTAGTGATTGACCGTAAACTCTTCCGTTGCGTTGGTTCTTTTTATTTTATTTTTTTTTTCTCATCGGTTTCCGTAGCGAGCCTCGTATACGAAGCGTGTAGGTGTAGGTTTACGTATACACGTATGAGTCTAAGTATGTGAAATCTAGGTATGTAGAAACAAGTAATAAGTATATACCCTAGGTAGGCACATGGGTAGTTGAATTTGATCGGCTATGAACGTTGCGAAAGTGTCGAAGTAACGACGAACCAGTTCCTTATATTCCGCCCTTATATTGTTCTTCCAGGCCCGGGGCACATGGCGGTAGCTGTAGCTGGGCGACCCGAAACCAGCTCATCCTGGGCTTAGGCTACCTGGGTGGGCGATAATGTCCTCGGCCACCACATTTACGGCTCGTTTACGATCCGAATCCGCAAATCGTTCGACGCATGTATATACAGAAGCGATGAGGTGACGAGGCGTGGCTAAGAGGCATCCCTCGCACTCCACCCTCGTTCAAAACAACATCCTTACCAGAGATTTCGCGAGATTTTCTTACACCCGTAAAAATTCTACGAAATTGGTATGAAAACCTCGGCGAAAATTTGAAATCTCGTCAAAAAATGAAACCCACGACGAAACGCGTAAACGACACGTCAAATTATTCTGCGGTATGTAAAAATAGGTATATGCATGTATGTATATGTATGTACGTAGTAGTAAATTCATCAGTTTTCATCAGATAAGTGAGAATTTAATCAGTTCAGTTCAAGCGAGTCACAGTGTTCAAACTAATACACTTGGTGAGGTCGAAGTCGTAATCCTGTAGACTCTTGAAACATAGTTAGATATCACCAACTCCAACCCTATCCCGAGGCTAATTGTTCGCTCCCCATACTGGCGCGACTAATTCTCACCTCACCTCGCTCTCGAGTATAAGATACACGAATGTGTAGGTATATACATACGTGAGTAGTACTTACCTGAGTAGATGTAATAGGGCTCGGTATTGCTTCTATGGAAAATTCTCCTCCTCCTCTAATCCGAGCTAGTATATGAATGGTACGTATACGCGTAGTCGTACATATGCATACGTCATTCCCGACTGTGCTCAAGTGTTTTTGTACGTGTGTCTGGGTTCCACAATACATGTGAGAATAGGGGTATAGGTATATGGGCTGTTCTCCAGCACCCCTTATAGTCCCATACACCGAATGATAAAGTAAAACGCGTAACGGTAACGCAAAGCGAAGCGAACCAGCCGCATGAAAAGCGATACAATATAACTCAAGTAATGTAACGTTACGCGATGGTGAAATGGAGATATTCGATATCCCGCGCAGGATGTCCAAGACACTCGGTGGCGCCTACACCCCCAACCCTCCTCACATCCAGGATATCTACAGGTGTACGGTTATACGGTTCGGATCTGTACCTGCCTCGAGTTTTCCTCGTTTTTATTTTCCTTATTTTCACCTATTCCTTACAGGTGTCTGGTATCTTTATGCACGGGTTGATCCTCCACCTACTACACCGGAAGTATTTTATACTCAGATAGGTATCTGTTCTGTTCGATATATACCTATATATTTTTTTTTGTTCTTATTTTTCCGCTCTTTACCTGGATCCATTGATTGGCGCCTGTAGAATTCGAGCTCAGGTTAAATTATTCAGGTCCTTTATCTCTCTTTCTCTCTCTCTTTAATTCTGACTCTGACTCTGACTTTTTGCGTTCATTCATTCCGTTCTCCTTTTTTCTTTCACATATTTTTTTCATTTTATCGGGTATTTATTCACGCGGTAAAAAGGGGGCTTAAAGAAAAATAGAGGCGTATATATAACAGGATCATGCGTGCAGGAGAAAGAGCCGAAGGACGAGATCGGCAAAGTAATCAGCTAAAATAAATTCAAAGGATATTTGAAATTTTCAATCTACATAACGTGTATGTATGTATACCTATATGTATGTACCTTTATTAGTATCTTCACATGCACGCCTTCGATGACGTTGCGACCTACAGTTATCTCGTACCGCGTTTCTTATTTCTCTGGCAAGGCTGTGCTGCAAGCTCCTGTGTGCCAACCGCGAAATAGGAGAACGTCGTTAAACGAACAAACGTACAAACGAGCTAAACGAGGACGGGGTAGCAAGCCCCCGATTACCTACTAGTGAGAAAACCGTCTAGTGAATTTAATTAATGGATGTGAGAGCCGCGTGCGCCGTCACACACCTGAGAAATGACATTTTCAACCTCGTATGTACAGGACCTGACAGGAGTAGAAATAAGTCGAGATGGGGTAGTACTGATATAGTTTTAGCTGTGGAAAAAATTCGCCACGCGGGGAGGCCGCGGTTTATAGTCAACAAATCGAACTGAATTATATTGGCGTCGTGTGAGGAGCCATTAAACGTGGAAAGCCCATTAATAGCGGCGGGCTACCGACCTGCAGTTGTTACCAATATCAATTAGCCTTTCATTACGCCTCGTACTGTTAGGTATAATGTATTTGTTCTCCCGGCACGCCTCGTGTGTAATAAACGGTTGACGCGCTTCTTGACTTCCCGTCTTTTAGTTTCCCGGTCCCGTCGCCAGTCACGGAGTTTTGCAATTGGCCCAGAGTATACGCGGGCAACGTCATGCGTCGCGACGGCGGCGTCGGCGGCAGTGGTAGCGGCGGCGACGAGCGCGGGGTTGAACTTGTTATATAGGAGACCGACGCGGCGCCTTTACCGTCATTCTTACCCCGACTGCAACGTGCGTGCCTCCGGTGGTTGTGGTTGTGCCGAAGAAGAACCTGAAGACCGTTCAACGGGACGATCAACGGGACGCGATAAGCTAAACCACCGAAAGAAGAAATTAAGAAAAAAAAAAAACCAGAACCAGAAGAAGAAGAAGAAGAAGCCAACGCGGAAGAGAAGCAGGAGATACGAAGAGAGCAAAGCAGGTGAGTTTCCGCTCATATCACACGTTGATTTTGTTTATAAAAAACCGCGTAATTTTTCTTTTGTTCTATAACTTGTTCATTTTTCTGTCCTTTTTTGGAATTCATTAATCCTTCCAGAGTTGGAAATTGAGTTACGTTATTTCCATGTTTTAACCTGCACCGGAGATCGTGGTACCCATTTTAATACCAATTTTCATAACGATCACACGATCGATCATGAATATGAAATAGCGATACTCGACGGAATGATACCAGAGGAAGCGAATAAGTGGCCCGCAAACGTTAACGGAACTTCGTTTTTATTGGCCCTTGACGTTCTCTCGAGACTCTCGAGTTTCACTTACGAAAACAGGCAATAATCGCAGGCCGCCAATATAAAGGAAAAACCTCAAGGGTGATCGGTTCGCATTCGTCTTTTCTTCATATCTTTACCCACCCCTACCCATCGATTGTCAATGAGTTAGCAAACCATATTATACGAGAATTTCACATACCGATTTTCGTTATTCATTCCGCAATCGGGATTTTCGGTTTACATATTGAAATACCCTCGAAATACCAACGGAAAATCTTCACTTTTACCGCGACTTTCTCGACTCTAAATAATTCGGAACTTTCCTATCGACATTTCGGTATTGACAATGGACCTTGATACCAAATAATTTCGGAAACAAATTACCAAGAAATAGACCGTGAATCGAGATACCTAACATCCCCAAATTATTGGTATATAACGCAATAACTTAACCGTATGGGCAGAACCGCGTCCGACATATGAACGTAACATATGGCGCATATAGGGCAAGGATACTCGTTTCCTGATCTGCGATAGCATAAAAGTATGTGATGCGGCAGGCTGTGCCAGAAAATGGTCAGAAAATGGAATATAGAAGAAGAGCTGGAGGAAGCAGCGATAAAGAAAAGTGGAAGGGGTTGCATATATATCCTCCTGTTGACGACACAACGGATCAAGCGGATGAAAGAGTAAGGATTTGTCATAAAAGGACGATGAAGGTATGGGAGGGTGGGTGAAAGACTCACGTTCGTTATTAGCCAGCCGTTATTACCAAGGCTTAGGATCGTGAGCGAACAGGCGAGCGAACGAGCAAACGATCTCGTCAAGGTCCTCAAGTCTGATCCTTGCAGGAAGGCATACCTTATACCTACAGCTTACTCTCATGTCGCGATTCGGGATGGGGAAATGGTCCAATACCTCAGACCCGCAGACAAAGACTTAACAAGCCGCGAGAGGCTGGAGAACTACTGACCGTATCCTTCGTTTCGATCCTGAGTAACAGAGTAACAAAGCTCGGGTCAAGCCGTGCGGTCGTACACTCGGCTTTACGCTTGTTCATGGATGGTACATCCCGGGCTTCTGCATCGGGATACACGAACATGTATGGACAGTGCAAGCACCCATCTTCAGGCACCAGCCCTCGAAACTGAATACCGTAATTTCACTTTTCAAGTATCATTGACATCGTGGTCGTACATCCCCTAATGAAGAAATGGCACTCGGTGAATTGTTCCGAGAGTAAATCTCTATCGTACGGACAGCTAACTGTTCCATATACTGATCTTTGTTGCAAAAAAAATTTCAAAAAATCTATTTGAAACTAGAAAATTTGACTGTAAAAAAAATTAACTACACAAGCCGTTCTTGCTCTTTCGAAACTATATTTAGAGGTTTGATTTCTGAACAATTAGAGAGTGAGAGATATAAAATCAATCCAAGTCCTCACGATAAGTGTTTTTGAATTTTGACTGCACATCTTGCTGTGATAAGGGACGGTTTAAAATTATTAAACTTCGATTTATTACGCCTCAAAAAACTGTCGAGTTTCTATAACGAAAAAATATTTTTCGGGAAAGACCGGTCCTTCGTGAATCACCCTTTTTGAGTCGGTATTCGTGTATCTAGTATAAGTTAAAAAGTTTAGTGGTTCCAGAGCAGATGTGGTATGAGTAATATAAACGCAGTACTGTTTCATGTTTATATATTTTCATTAAGCCAACCTTCTTTGTATAGTAACAAGATTTCGTGAAAACGATTTATGTTCAGACGATTTTAAGGTACCAGCACAGGTGCTGCAGTCGTTCGGTAAACGTGACGTGACGTAAATTATACATAGACACATGCCTTCACCCGCATAAATTTTATCTGCAATCATCGAAACTGTATTACAAGTGTTTATTTGATTAACCAGTTCGTATAATCCCGGTGTATGAAATTTGGAAAGTTGAATTCCTTATGCGATCGATTTTTACTATCAATGATAAAATATCTGCAATGCAGAAATAAATGCATAAATTTTGAAAGCCATCTTTTATACCTGTATAAGTACTCATAACGAAATTCCACGATGTCAGGTGAAATTTGCGACAAATTTTCGAACCTCTATAATGAATTCCGGGGGGTAAGTTATATGGAGATATTGGCGGGTCTCATGGATGATCGTTTATTGTTAGGGTCGTGTGTCTGATCGAATAGCGGGTTGACGCAAGGATATAAGCGGTTCTTACAACGTTAAGATTTCGAGGCGTTCATGCTCCTCCGCTTCTGCAGGTTGACGTGAACTCTCATCCGTCATCTCGCCGGCAGTTTGCCTCAGGTTTTGGCGTTTGACGGTGGGGGGAATTTACAACCGACAAAGTTTTCAAGGACACGTAGCGATCCGGTGCAGGTTTATTCAATTTTAGCTCCTAATTTAGGTACAACAAAACGTGTGAAAACTTTTCGGTATATAACACTGATCGCAGGAGTGTTTTAGGGTGACGTCGCGGTTGGTCCCCAGCTCGTACCTACCCCATAAACGTGTACGTAATAGTACAATTTATATTTCAAAAGAGACTCGAGGGAACGAGACTAACGATAAAATGAAGAAAAAAATATATATACCTATATATTTTGTACGGGTTTCCCTGCCTCTTTCATGTGTATGTATAAATTTTTTTTTTTCTCTTCACTTTCTTTTATAATATTATTTTCTCTCTCAGTTCACCGGTTTTATATGTATTATAGGTATATATATTTACGTTTTTATAGATTCCAGAAAAGACCAATAAGTCGAAGGATACAAAGGAACAAAAAGAGTACCTGTACCTCTCTCTGCAGTAGCTCTCGGAAAAATTTCGTGCCCAGAAACCTCGACAAAGCTCTCTACTATTCTATTCTTTTTATTTTCCAACATATCTCTTTCTGTTCGATAAAGTTTTTCTCTTCATTCCCTTCTCTTCGGTCTTTATCTCTACCTCTAAATTTTTTTTTTTTTCACCTGTTTTTTTTTGGTTTTAAACCCCGCTGTATATTTCCGTACTGTATACGAATGCGATTCCTATTCGCATAGAAAAACTTCAACGTTAATTTATCTCACATCGTTAATTTCACGAATCTAATTTTTGTTATCCTCTGTTTACCGCGTACAGTTATATAGACGTTCGTCTACCTGCACTTCTGTTCCATTCTGATCATATATTCGAGTTATATAACCGTTATTTCTATATACATCCGTTGATACATAAACGAATATAACGACTGATCACTGATCGTTACATCATAATCTTATTAGACTGGTTTGAAAATCATCCCCTTAGTTTGGACCCTTCGTAAAGCTATCCAATCATTTCGTTTCGTTTTTTTTTTTTATTTTTCTTTTTGATTTATACATATGCCCTGTTACTTGTATGACAATATCCACGCGTGGGTTTTGATATTTGTTTGGAGTATGATCGAGTACAGGTGTATCTGTAAGTGTAGTCGTACTCGCTGATCGCCGGATTTTGGATTACCGGTCGTAATGGACCGGTAATGACAATAATAATAACGGTAGGTAGGTATAGTAATGACAATAGTAATAAAGCGACCCTCGTTGCATATATCTATGCTAGGACAACGGTAAAGGCGTATAAAGACGCTCTCTTAGCAGGCCGCTCCATGCCCGAACGACCGGATCAACTCGTAAAGGAGAGAAATCTCAGGGTCCAACACTCAGCTATTAAACTCTCAACCCCCGAGGTGAGCGCATTATAATAAGTCGCTGAATTTCGAGAAAAGCTTCGTGGATCAAACTGGAAAGCTGAAGCTTTACCATATTTCGGTTAGTCACCTCGAATGGAAAATTGAAAGAATATTTCCTTTACTTTACTTTACTTTACTTTCTTTTTACGGAATTCTCAAGTCAGAATATCGAAACTTAAGGGGTGTGAAAAATAAGGTGCTGTTACCGAATCGAAAGGCTAGAGCTAATCCTCCATCCACCTCTGAGCTAGATTCCTAAAAATTTACTAAACAGAAAAGTCGAAGCACTCTTGTTAATTAAACCAATCGGCTCAAGGTGAAAACGTTGCCACAGAAAAATTTAGGAAACGAGTTGAAAGAAGAATTTCCGCAAGCAAAAGTCAGAAAGTATAAGCCTTGCCTTACAGATCGCGCTGTATAACGTAGAATCGTTAAATAGCTGAAAGAAAAAAGCGGGTATCCTTCGTCCTGCGTTCCCTCATTCTTTTAATTTCCTTCTGGCTAAGGAGAGTGACGATGGTTAGGCTCTGTCTAGAGTAGATCCATCCTGCATTGCGCGTGATATCTTCGTTAAGGAAACACTTAGCGTTTTAGCTGAGGGCTTTGCGACTCGGAATGAAAAAGACGTGGTGGTATAATCCGAGAAGCTGTCTGCCCTGTGGTTCGCCACCCCGAGTGTTAATTACCGCGTAAAAGGGGGATGTGGGGTGCGGGAGGATGGTGGCTGGTGAAAACTCGAGGCGTAATCTCGCCCGGGCAGAACCCGCCGGCGATTGCGAAAAATACAGTGCAAACCAACTCCAGGCTTCTCCGCTAATCTCCGAAAGGATGTGGATGAGGATGAGGGGGTGGAAAGACGGGAATTAACTGCTACCTGCGGGTTATTCGACGCCACGAGGACGCGGCGTCAAAGGCGAGGCGGGGAGCGACGCTACGTGACGCGACGCGACGCGACTCGGCTCGAGGCAAGGCGAGGCGGCACCTGTTGCCGTAGCACAGATTTCAGCCCGCATTTAAACCGTCCGTTTCTTCGCCCTTCGCCTTTTACGCTATATACTCGCCACCTCCGCAATTACACCTCGCGAGAAGTCGGCTGGCTCGTCCAGCGTTCATTTCTCGTTAATTTTTTCTAATGGAATCATCCTTTTAATTTTCACCATTTCCCTCGCGCCTCGCGTACCTCCCATCGCGTACCTCGTACCTCGACGGTGACCTGCCACCCCGGGAATGTAGATTGCGTCCGAAACCCCCCAGGCGATGTGGGCGAGGGCTGGCTGCCTCCTCCCGCTCGGAAATGAAAACCCCCTTGAGGTAGATAGCCGCGAGTGACGACGACACCCGATCTCTTCGATGCCTATACACTTGGTGGTTTTGTTCCGCGAGGGAGGAAGGCTGCAGGGTTTACTTTTTCCGCAATCTAGGCTCATCTTTAAAGAAGAGAAAAGAAGACGGAGGAGAAGAAAAAGGAGAATTTGCGGAAAGGATAGAAGCCTAAGCCATAGGGCAAACATACCTATATATTCATATATAGTATATATACCCTATAATAAACGAAAAGTATAAGAACGAAGAGTGCCGGATGGGCATACCCTCGGTTCTGGAGATCCAATCTCCTCCGTAAATAGCTCGGATATATGCTGGTTATTTCCCGCTTCATTTTCATTTCGATTTCTACAAGGCGACCGCCCCGACTACCCCAGCAACCTCGGACTCCGTGCCTATAACGCGGTACCATTAATCATCCACCGTTTATCCCTGAACTAACATCTTATCTGATTCACGCGGGCGTATTCACGATTAAACCCTTTCAGCCAAAATTTCTGCCGCCATATGGGTCATTCATACCAAAAATTATATACTTTCATTAAAGTTACGTCTATAATCATTTTTTTCCACATTTTTCTTCTTTTTTTTTCTCTCTCTACAAAGTTCCAATAAACCGCTGTAATTACGTATATATACACGGAAATATCCGTTAACGATGAAAGCTTTTTTCCACAACGAATATTAAAATCACTTGATTATCCCAGTTTCGTTTTTTTCTTTTTCAATCCGCGAATGAACAATTTATTCAGTATTTTATCCCCTCATTCGTATTAGGAAATTCGGGGGTGGGTATAAAGTGCCGCAGAAAATCCGGGCGGTTAGAATCGCGGTGCCGTTGGAGTGAAAAGTCGTTAAGAAAACCACAGACACTGGGCCGCCTAGCTAATTAAATTACTGCAGGGTATTCAATTAACGAGCACCAAGAGCTGGAATGGAAACTCTGAGCCGAACCGGGAACGGGATACGAGTATACCAGCAAACTCGGTCGCACCTGCCGCCTACCTACTGCAGTCGTCGCTATCACCACCACACTGTATTTTATTTCTCAATTATAGAATATTGAGAACATACTTTCACACTCGTGCCTATATTAAGTCCATAGACGTATAACGCATTCTATACTTTCCTTTGATAATTTTATGGAAAATTTTGACCCCCTCGTTTCCAATTTTCGTTAATTTTTTTTTAAACCCTTGTAATGAGATTTCTGCAGTCGTTGCTAATCAGTTTCGACGCTCCAGGTGAAGGAACGGAAGTCCCGGGTCCGCATAAAAGGGAGAGGCGAAAGATGAAGAATTTTGCTTTGGCATTGGCCTGTACTTGCCTGCTATCAGCGGTGCGACCATCCTGGACGATGGAGGAGTCGCCTTCATCAGCCCCGCTGCAATCATCGTCGGGAAATTTAGAGCTGGAATCTGAAGTTGACCCGGACGGTCTCATGGGACTTGATCTGCAAGGTAGTCCTGGAAAACGGGCTTATACCTACGTGTCCGAGTACAAGAGGCTCCCTATCTACAACTTCGGTCTTGGGAAACGATGGGGAGGTAGCAACACCGATGAAGAGAAGGTAAGGTTTTACCACCGGTTCCGTAGTCCCTCAAGGACTAGAACCTCATGTTCTTCGTCGGGCGCCTGTAATCCCTTATTCCAGAGAGCGCGGCTCTACTCCTTCGGGCTTGGGAAACGCGCAAGACCGTACAGCTTCGGACTTGGAAAGCGTGGCGGCGATTCATCCCCGTCTTCTTCGTTCATCGTTCGGGGTGATGACTACGGTGAATTATCCCGCGAACCGATCGAAGATTACTTGGATAAACGTAGCCGATTGTACAGCTTCGGTTTGGGGAAAAGACTGGCCGGTGACGAACTGCAAGGAGACTTTGGCCTGCAAAGATTCAATTTTGGACTCGGTAAACGGGGCAGCGAGGACTTTGGACATCGGTATAAATTCGGACTTGGTAAACGGAGGCTGATGGTCGATGAGGACGACCAACAGCAGACCGCCGGATCTTAAATACCGAGCATAAATAACCCTAATTTATATTTTCTCTTTCTTTATCTCTTTCCCGCCCTTTACTACTGCAGATCCTCATAAGATATTGGAAAGTGAATGTAATTGTAATTGTCAATAATAACACGGCGCCCACCTATTACTTCTTCATATAGAATTAATATACATATAGACCATTCTGCAGGAGAGAGGATAGAGAGAGAAGAGACGCCTTTGGCGAGCGGGGGGCAACGGATCTTCTATATCATAGATGAACTGTCAAATCCAGGTATTAGCTGACCCGCACCCAAGTAATCCCCAGTTTTGATGCGCGAGGTAGCGCGGTGATTCAATTATTTAATCCTGCATTATATTAGGTAACTGTGTGATAAATAAGATTATATATACATATATACATTATACATATGTACGCCTATCACGATCCGCTGTCCTCTGCTCGCTGTCCTCTTACAATCGGTGAAGGTCCTCTGCGGTTACTTGACCACGCCTAAGGTGGCAGCGACGAATAACACTATCTAATCTAATCCATAAAATAAGTGAAAACAATGTATAATCTGTATGTGAGTAAAAAAAAAATAAAGCGGCTATCTGTAACCCACGATGTGTCGCCGATTTTCAATCCCTGAAGAAATTCATGATCTATAATTATTATCGAAGGAAAATTATAACGAATTCGAGCGAAATTCGAATTATTTCGATTGGTTTTTTCTTCAGCTTTTCACAGATATGATTTCTTTGACCGATCACCTTTCGACGTATTATATATAGTAAGACGAAATTCGAGAAGTTTCCCGGTTTCTCGAGAGGCTAATAAAGACTACACTCAAAGTCCAATAAATAAATCTACAAATAATGAAATAAATTCGGCTATAAATCTATCAATAAGTTAAGGAAGCCTCGTACGTACGTAGCGTACAGCTAGTGTTTTCCAATTTGGTATCGTCGAGAGGCGTACATCGGTATACCCGAGGGAATTGAGATAGCAGCTCGTCGCTGGTCTGTGGATCTGGAATAAGGCGTGTGTCAGTATACTGCAAAGCACGATGGACAGTGTAACGGAAAAACGGTGTAAAACGGGAAATAGGATGCCCGTAGGATCTCTATTTTCCCTATCTCTTCTTCTGCTCCTCATTACACTGCCGAGTTGTTCTTTCACGATTATAACTTGGTTGCCAAACGTCGAATGGACCACGGCGAGCAATTGGGCTGACGGTACTGTCCCCCAGAATGGAACACGCGTTGTGTTTCCAGTCGAAATGAGACTCTCGGTCGGTCTCCCAGCTCAAAATTCTGCCCTCGATCTAGCAGGACTCGAACTACCCCGAGACGGTTCCTTGGTTTTTCCTGAGACTGGAGTGTTCACGGTAAGCGGAAAAAAGAATGATACGTATTGACTACGAAGTTCCTAAAATCGAAATTCTGGTTATTAGTCATACCGTACTCTGTTCAATAGTCGAAATGATCTACATAAACGATCGAGTTATGCGATGAACGAGGGTGCAGCGGGGGCCCTAAACACCTCTGTAATTCAATTGCTTTGTATATATTTGCGACTGATTTACCCGCTGAATTAACCCCGTACGAAAGCGCGAGCGGTCAGAACCGCGTTGACCAAACCTTTACCAAAAGGCAAACACTCAGCCTAAACATATATATGTACACGGCGTGTGCCTACATAAGGATGGTACTTAAGGTGGGAAAAATTAGAAATTTTCAGTCAAGTTCTTATGCTGAAAGGGTGAAATAGTAAAAATGATAATAATATCTTCCACTGCAGCTGAATGTATGAGAATTTCAGCGTTATATCACGATGTCTATAAAAAATCTGAATAAATGGAAAAATACAAAAGCTGAGTTCGACCGTATGTCTGTGCCTACATACATATGGCTGCAGCATCTCTGTATGGCTGCAGAGAGTTACGTATCACAGTGAAAACGTTGAATGTTGATCGTTGTAGCTTTCCTCGTGTAGACGTAATTGGCATACAAGTATAAGGTGTAGGTATAGGTATGTAGGTGTACATACGTGGGCATCAGTATTGAATACGTTACCCGTATTTGAGGCCGCTTGTTGCCGGGTATGTTTATTCTCTCTCTTCATCTTTCACCTTTTCCTCGAAATTAACGAACAAGGATTGAACGGTAACCGCTCATCTATACACATGCATAATCCACCCTTGCAGACTACACCCTCGAGCCAGTAAATCGATTGTACATACATACATACATACGTAAATTTCCGATCCACCTACAACACGAATGTTCTCTTTGAAGCAACATCTTGCCAACCCCTGATCACAAGGGACGATCCCCTCTCGTTCTCACTTGTGAATTGACGGGTATTATTGCCGCGGATGTTGCACGGATTTCCGGGGACGTATAGTCCCCCAGCCGATCAATCGATCTACACACTATTAACTCGGAATCGTACATACATCCCCGCAGGCTCAAGTTACTCCAATTAATCGGAAGAGAGTAGATCTGGCGAAATTGGCCTCTCAGAATTCAAGAGTAGAATAAAGATGATCAGTGAATCTTGTATAGGGGTTGTCGATTATATTCTACTTGACTAATTCCCACTCGCGTTTCGAGATAAGAAACCGTAATATACTGTATAATAAAATTGGTAAAAACAGATCAGTCAGACTAAGGACTCCGCGAAAACAGCCCATTGGTCACTCGACGGACCTCTACTATGGGCTGACCCGAACAATTGGGATTCCGAAAGGTCCATCGCTGCTGTACCGCATGTGGAACGAATCCCGTGTCAAGATGACCTCGTGATGTTGCCCGGGCGGAAACGCACTATTAGTATGCAACTGCCAAATACACCGGAAACGGTAAGAGCTGTACGGTTGAAGGACGACACCGGAAATCTTCCCATCTGGGAATGGAATTCCCACCTTCAAGGAGAGAGAAATTTTTTCTCGGGACCAAAGTCCATTCGGTGGGTAATTTTATCGCATGAAATTAACGACAAAATTTCTTTTGCTGAATATACTGTCGCATATTCAATAAAATTGTCTCTATTAGCGCATGAATTTCTCCAGATACACCGACCTTCAAACCTGCTTCGACTGCCCTTGTCAACCTGAGTCAATTGGTCGGGAAATTTTAAACGAAGTCTGTAACACTCGAGGAGGATCCTGTCCAGAATTGGAGTGCGAGTATCCAGTCAAAGTTCGTTTTTTTAGTTTAATTAAAACACGATTGATTGATTTTGGTATCAATGTTGCCCTTTTTGGATTATCATCTGTTTTTTTGTTTTTTTTTTTCAATCTATAGGTCGAAGGACACTGTTGCCACTACTGCGGAGCGCGCGTGGTTCTTTCGGACAAAACGGCACTATCTCTGTCAAAGAGAGTGGCCGATTTAGCGCTTGAAAATTTCGGCTCGACGTTATCCTGGTACACCAGACGTACCTGGGATTCAAAAACCGAAATACTTATCGCCGGAAAGGATAAATATTCGGCGGAAAAAACAGCGGAGGGTATCGCAACGCTGACCTCAATCCTCCGAGGCACGTTCCCCACTTTATAAACTTTATTTCATACATACTAATCTTTACCTATTTTTAAAAAAAAAAATTTTTCTGTTAGAGCAAGGAATTGATGTGGTAAGCATCGATATAGCCGGAGATGAGGTGCTGATGTCGAGGAGGGCCGCAGTATTGGGACCATTCTTCGGGACCCTGTTAGTGGTTATAGTACTCGTTCTCATCGCACTTCCGTACTACGGCTATCCTCTACGACAGTGAGTATTAAACGTGAAGTATGACGAGTGAAAGGAAGAATTTTTAGTCACGTTCGCAGGATATATTCATTCTTTTTCGAGATGCTATACTTATAGGAGAAATGTGGCTTCCTTCTGTCTACAAATTATGCAATTCGTATGCCTGCGAGTGGGGTGGGGAATATAAATTTGCCCGAAAACGGGAATCTGCACGTAGTCACATATACCTACACGAGTCATGTAATATCCGTGATATTAAATTATATCATATTACGTCACGCTATATTTAAGAGCCGAAAATTCCCGCAACGCGACGATTACGTCTGACAAATATATATTACATCTCTATATATAAATATTATATAGGTAAATACGTGCATAAAATGACAGATAATAATTATATAACTATAAGTTCGATGAGTGGTGTTGATTTTGTGACGTCAAGCATCTGTCGCAAAATTCGTAATCCGTTGAGGTACAAATTGGCGCGGTGGAGAAGAAGGAGCGAAGAACCGGGAGGGAAAACAGAACGAAAAACGATTGGCACTCGTCCGTCTGGCAACTCGACTAATTAAATACTAGATACACACACACATACATACATACATATATTATAGTACATAGGTATATATACTGTTGGTCTGACTATGTACTAAAACACCTGTATTTACCTACACCTACCCACACATACGTCTCTATACACGTCGGAGCTTAAATGACGCGTTCCGTGTGGTTGTGATCGTGAGAGACACGGAGGGTTGGTAAATGGCGGTGATGAGAGTCGGAGGTAAAAGCGGGTTTGCAGAGTAGTAAGTAAATGAGAAGTCTGCGAGGAGTGAAGAGGGGTTTTCGCGCAAATGAAATGCTTTCTTGGCTCTCGACTCGTGCCGCGGGAATGAGGCAGATAAACTCACCGCGGGAGTAGTAAACGCGGAAAATTACGCGGGGCTATATCCATATACATATACTTGTACATATACCTATACATATACATATAATGTACAGGGTAGGTATACCCCAGTCCCTACACAGCTCTCGGTTGAATCTTTTCGAACTTGTAATTCCCGTTTTTTTTTTATTTCTTCTTTCATCTGCTTCTTCTCTTTTTGTCTAAGATCCTCCGTTCCGAAATTGAACACAAAATTGCAAAAGGGAAGAATACGAAACTTGACGCAAAATCGATCGATCATTATTTATTTATTTTTGCCCGCAGGATCTTCGGCGAAAGTTGGCAAGGATTTAGGGAGCTGATAAACACAAGCGGTACCGAATCCCTCGCAAGTGTGCGAGATCCGATCTCACTACCTCGCTATCCCTTCAGATTTGCCAAATTCGAAAACGCACCAGATTCGGAGGTCGAGTTAGCCGCCCGCGCCGCGGCATCTTCCGACGTTGTTGCCGCTCACGTCGGTCTTAATGACGAAGATGACGAAGACGACGATGAGGAGGGTGGAGGAGGCCGGTTCGCCAATCCTCTTTATCGTTCGGGAAGAAGACAACCGGAGGTACAGACTTTCGCTGCCCTTCAAAAACTCCACGACGATACCGCGGACGAAGAGGTTGACCTTTCGATCGATCCGTAGAAATCGAAACTCGATATAATATGAAATATAATATAATATACTGCGTAAATTATTATTAAATGTAAAATATGAAATCGATTTATACTAATCGCGCGCTTTTGGATGGAAAACTTGAATCACTACATTATTTACCGTGAAAAACAATACCTATAACAGCCTAAATTATTTTGTACCACAGGTGATAATATATCTATAGTATATTAAGATGACTTGTATCTCAAGAAGCAAATAAAGAGACTCGATCAAATGCAATAGGTACAAATGATTACAAGTTGCCTTTCTACAAATTTTCTCCAGTCCCAATCGTCCGCACTTTTCTAACTCGCCCAGTTCCGATCGAGCGCGTTTCCAAACTCACCCAGGTATCAGGGGAACATCTGATCCGAGGAGGTGTGCTGAAATTTTTGGTGGGAAAACCCCCTGAG